>CM016626.1:159109222-159752461 GCA_005393395.2 Gossypium australe
TCTTCATAGGCAACTCCCATTTGAAGTTGAAGATCGTCGTCGTCAAGACATGATCATGCCTAGTCTTCGTGGTAACAATGGTGTCGTACTCGGCGGCTTAAGCAGCTTAGGTGGCAGTCTCGGCGTCGGCGTCGGCTCCGGCCTAGCTGGCGGTGGCGGCCTCGGCCTCCGCGGTGCTGTTGGTGGTGGTGCAACTGGGTTCCGCCCTGCTTATGGCGTTGCAGCAGTACCCCCTCCAATGAATGGCCAGGGCCAGATGTCTTCTGATGTTATGCAATGGGGTCCTTCCCCACGTCCTTACTGAAGGACGTGTTTGAAATTTCCTACAGATTTTAAGTCCTTATGTTATGAATAAATATACCCCCTTAATCTCATTGAAACTTTGTTTCATTGAGGTTTTGAAAGGGTATATACCTTGGAAGGTTTATCTTCCATTGAAGTGTGTGTTTTTGTTGATGTTTACCCGATTGTTTCGGGGAGTCTTTCCAGTGTGATTCGAGTTAGCTCGAATAGTTGTCTGTTTTCAGTTTATTATGAATTAAAGTGTTGTCTGAAATTAGTTCTCAAGTGCTGGTGTTCTTTACTTATCAATGCCATATATGCTTCAAATATGCAAATATTTTTTCTTTAACAAGCAACAGCAAGGTTACACAACAGAAAATGTTTATCTAACCATATCTGGTCAACAACCATTGAAGGAGCTTCATGAAAGACTCGAGTATCAATAGGAAAATCTTTCATTAGTTCAGCCAAAATATGAGGAGCACAATTCGCCTCCTTCGGTATATGTTTGATATCTACTCTCCACTCACGTTCGCACGGTTCTTGAATTCACAATACCAAATCTCTATTCGAATACCCTCTGATGCCACCATGAATATCTTTGATAGCTAGAACATAGTTAGCCTCAACAACATTTTTCCAATTAGGATCTTACGATAACTAGAGGCTACCATAAATAGCTCAAAACTCTGCGTCTACCAAACGCAAATATTAAAATTTCTTTAGGTGGTCAGTGGTGATTGCCTATAATTCGTCTATTTAGCCACTCTAATTATTTAGGGCAACCCCTCTTCAAATGAAAAATTATTTTTCAACCCCTTAAAAATTATTAAATTATAAATTTATATATGATAAAATTACACTTTAATTCTCTAAAATGAAAAAAAAAAGAATGTTTAATCCTTTTCAAAAATAATATATCATAAACTAATACATAATAAATTATATTTTAATCTCTAACAAAAATTATAATTTAATTCAGACCCCTCTTTAAAAAAAATTTAAAATTTACCCCTACCTTTTATCACTCTCGACTAAGTTAAGAACAGAACTTCCACTAAATCTAAATACAGTATCACCGCATTAAAATTTCGTTTAAAAATTTCCGAAAATATTAGAAATCCCTTGATAACCCATCCTCATTGGACTCAAATGATCAACTTTATAATAAAATCAAAATGTTTCAAATCATTTGGTTTTATATCATAAATTAAAATTTTAATTCAATTTGAATGATTAATTAAGCTTTTTAACTTCTAAACTGAAATTAAATTTAATAAAAAATCTAAACATTTTTCAAAATTTTCATGTAAAAAATAATAACAAAAGAAATGCCATATTAACAAAAAATAAATCCAAAAATATAAACATATCCAGAATATAAATGAAAAGATAAATAATTTGTTTATTTAATTATACAAATTTTTTGGGGGCTGCAATGCTATACAAGACTTGGAATGTAATTTGTTAGTTAATGGAAATAATTTATCAAAGTTACAAACAAATCCCTCCCTACCAAGTCACCAAGGAAGAAGATACAACGCCGAGATTACAGTTCTAGGTAAACTGAAAGTCACCTCTTAAAGACGACTGCATAAGCCGATAGATACGAATTCGGCAATGTCGTTATTTTTGTTGCAGAGAAAGAAAATACTGTACAATACAAGAACCAAATACATGGATTCCGGTTTATCTTATTCTTCGGTATAAGGTTTTTATTAAACACTTGAACGTCGAAGAAAATCACTTCCGCCTCGAACTCATCAAATGCTCTTGATGTTTTTCTGCAGCAGCCTTATTGGCAGCCTCACGTTTGAGCGTTCTCTTTGCTCGTCTCCCCATTGTACTTTTTGCGGTTTCTTTATTCTTAGGCTCGCGTGAGGACCCGGCACCAGTGGAGTCCTGGAAATTGGATCGTTGAACAGGCCTGGCTTCTTGGCGCCCTGACCTTACGTATCCACTCTCACCCCATCTCCGATTGCCAATGCGGAGACTTGGTGAATTGGTGTAATAAACTTCATCTTCTTCATCGTCCTCATCTTCGTAAGGATAATAATCATAATAACTTTCCAGATTATCATACACCTCTTCGCGTTCCTCCAACACAATCAATGGTTTAAACCATGTGGCTCTAAGAAGTAAGCAAACACTTTCCTCGAACATGTAGTCATGGATTCTGTTAAAGCAAAAGGTGAAAAAAGCTCAACTATTGGGATATGGCAACCATAAACGAACCGGACTTCGGTGAGAAGTTCAATTATTCTACAATTATGTTTGGCACAATAACTCCTCCCTTTTCAACTATCTCCAACTAGAGGCATATCTCATTAAAAAAAGAAGGGGAGATGGAGGATTCGAAGATTACCTGCCATCGAGCGAACGATGAACATTAAGGAACTCAAATGGATGTTTACACTGAGGGCACGTAGGCATCTGATTGTATGTTGCCCATCGAAGGATGCACGTCACACTGCAAGAACACACATCAAAGCACACATAACAACTAAAATCCCATGACTAAAATATGTTACATATGTCAAATGAAGCACATTGCAGCACCTAAACACAAGATCTACAAAAACGAGATAGCCCAATTTTTCCTAACATTGATACTCTGAGAAGTTGAGAACAGAGTTCCAAAAACGAACAATAATAACAATTGTGATAGCTAATCTGCAGGCATGAATTAATAGACAAGTTGTTCCGAACAAATAGACATAAACAGTTTTCTAGTTCTTTTCTAAATACTCGTCACTCTCAAGGCAGGACGAGTAGCACAATTAGGAAGGACCGGCTTTGATGAGTGAGGGAAGAGTACTTTTATGCTGTTACATAAAAAGCGAAGGCAACATGTGGGATTGCTCAAATTATAGAGGAAAAACACCTTGTCATCTATGAAAACCCAGATCTCATTCATAAAGTTGGATGAGTAGCATAATTAGGAAGGACCGGCTTTGATGAGTGAGGGAAGAGTACTTTTATGCTGTTACATAATAAACAAAGGCAACATGTGGGATTGCTCAAATTATAGAGGAAAACAACTTGTCATCCATGAAAACCTAGATCTTATTCACAAAGTTGGATGAGTAGCATGATTACCAAAGATCGGGTTCAATGAGTCGATGAAGAGTACTTTTATGCCTTCGTATAAAAAACCAAAGGCAACATTTAGGATTGCTGAAATTATAAAGGAAAATGGTTTTTGTCATAAAATGGATTCTAGATAGTTTAGTGAATCTAAATCCTAAAAAATGGGATTTACAGAGGGATTATAGAAAGGGTTACACTGTAACAAAGTTCCCAAATTATGGCTCAAATTCTAAATTAATCCCTAAACTTCAAAACATTTTAATTGAATCATCAAAGTCGTGGGAACAGAATATAACCAAGTCATTCCGATCCGTCGATCTAGCCATTAATCTAACCCTAAACTTTGAAATTTCTGGCGAAATTCAATAAGGCTCAAAAGTGTTAGAAGCATGGAAACAGAACATAACGAGGTCCTTCCGTTCCGTCAATCTAGCGGTTAATCTAACCCTAAACTTCAAATTTTCGAGTGAAATCAAGAAGGCTCAAAAGTGTAAGAAGCATGGAAACAAGAACATAACCAAGTAAAACCAGATAGCAATTAATGTCAAATTTTGATAAGAGATAGGGTTAGACAAACCAGTAAGCATGCTCGCAACCTTTTACGAGTGCAGTTTCCTGCAACATTATCTTATCTAAACAAATCGCGCATATTCCACTGTGATTTTCGCAACCTTCTTCAACAACAGCCCCTTTCTTCTTCACTTCAATCTAAATCAAAACCGAATAATCCAAACAACAAATTCAATAAAATAAAATGGAGTTCTCACAAAGAAACCTCCATTGAACCAAAAATAGCACGGTAAAAAAAACTACACAGCTGAATAACCATTAATCAACAATTTCTCCTTTTATTCCTTTCTTTTCCTTCCAATTTTCTCAGCAACCAAACAACATAATTAAAAAAAAAACACTTAACTAGCGTAAATTACAGAATACAAAACAGATCAGGTTCTAAAAACTATATTTTCAAAAAAAATAAATTAAAAAGAAAAAAAAATAGTACCTGATCTTGAATCGAGAGATCGGGAAGAGCGTTAACTAGTTGTTCACCGTTGATCTCGACAGCTGAATTCATGATTTTGATTTTTTTTTAACTAAATCTAAAAATTTTGCTTTCAAATTTACAGTAAACTAAACTATCAAAAGATTTTTTAGTTTTATATGAAAAAAAAAGGTAAAAAAATAATTAGAAAAATTAAAAATAAAAGTGTTCTGAGATGCCGAAGAATTATTCTTCAGATTCCAGAGAGATAGAGAGAGAGAGAGAGAGAGGACCCTCTTTGGAAAAATTATTGCCCTATCAAAGAGGGGTCGAAATGTGGATGGCAAAAATGTGTATATATTTTATTTTATTCATTTTAAATATAAAATTTTATTTTTTTGGTCAAATTTTGTTAGGGTAAATTATAACTAAGATCACTAAATTATTAGTTAGATTTCGTTTTGATCACTCAACTTTAAAAAATTATAAAATGGTCGTTGAACTAGGGAGAGCATTTTGTTTTTTCGGTCATTTTTTTCTTAAACCAACCATGATCTACAAAAACCGACCCAACCAAATTAAAGCTCAAGAATCAACATTAGGTTGGTCGGTTTAATCAATTAGCCGACTTTAGTTATTACGCTTGAATAATATATTTATTTTTATAAATTATAAATATATTACAAATAACATAAAAATATTAAATTAAGTCGATTTTTTGGTTGGGTCGATTTGAAAGTTTTAAAACTGATAAACGATTGGAAATAACCACACAAACCACCAAAATTAGAATCAACTAAATCGATTGACCTGAAATTGTTCTCCCTTACATTTTGAAAGTCTTCATTTAAGTTACTGGGTTATTAAAATTATTATTATATGGTTATCTCTATTCGCACAACCTGCACCAATCGAAACCTCTTTTTTCCCTCTCTTTTACAATTTAGTTTTTTTCCTTATGAAACATCTTTGAATATCACAAATTTGTGAACAAAAATCCAAATAACTTTCTTTTTCAATCTTCAACACTTACCGTTAGATCGATTTGAATTTAATGTATGTTCTTTTATTCGTCGATGGGTATTGATCCACATACCAATTGTTGAATTGTCGCTTAGAGATTGTTAGTTGAACTTTAAAAGAAAAACGTAACAATCCAAATGACTCAAATAAAAACTTTTGATTGTTTAGTGACTTAAATGAAAACTGTCAAATAGTTTAGCGACTATTTTGTAACTCTTTGAAATTAAGTGACTAAAATATAAATTTATTAATAGTTTAGTGATATTGGGAGTAGTTTACCCTAATAAAATTTCACCAATAATAATATTTTTTTATTTTGTAAGGAAATGTTGTATTATTATTATTATTTCTTTCAACTTTTCTTCTAAACTAAACCCACAGAGTCAGACCAACTCGGCAACTCGGTCATTTGAGGTTGCGTGTTCCATCTTTCATTTCGTCCCATTTTAGGGATAAAACAACACTGAGTCCCTAAACTTAACAAAGTTTTTCAGTTTGGTCTCTATTTTTTTTATAGATATTTGTCTTAAAAGATGACAACTTTTCTCAATTTGGTTCCTAAATCTGGATTCCATTAAGGTATGATTACATGTCACTCTCTCAAAATTCACGTTATCACCTGAAAATAAGTATATTGAAAATCTAAAAATACCAAGAAAATTTATAAAGAAATTATAAAACTTTTAAATTTTTGAAAGTTTCAAGTGGTGATGTGCATAATTTTACAATGACAAGCAACATCCTACTTTAGCCGAATCCAAGTTTAAGGACTAAAGTGAAAAAATTTGTCTAATTCCGAAACTAACTTGAACCCATAAAAAAATTCAAAGACTAAAATAAAAGCAATTGCTAAGTATAAGGACTAAATGTTACTTTATTCCATTACTTTATTACATTGGATTGGATAACCTCGAATGTATTCCGCGTTCTTTTTTCTCTTTATCAGAAATCACGAGAAAACAAAAATAAAAATCGGTATTGACTGAGAATTGGATTTAGTTGGGTAAATTACCCCTTTGGCCCTTTTGACAGTCGTAGTTTTCAAATATTAAATAGGATGTCCGTAAGTTTTATAAAAACTAGGGATAATAATAAATTTAGTCCTTAAATTTTACATTTGTATCAATTTAGCTGTTATTATTTTTATAGCTAAATTTGGCCCTTGAACTCTTAAAAAGAGTCAAATTTAACTATAAGCTTTTCGAAAAAGAGTCGAATTGATTTTTTTAATAGAAATATTGACTAAAATGTTAAATTTTTAAACTGAACAACCCATATAGCAGTTCATATGTACTTTATGCTATTTTAATTTTTTATGATCTTTTTATAATTTTAAAATTATTTATGGACGTGACATATAAGTTAAATAGTGTTATGTTAACTTAAAGTGCACGTGGACTACTGCATAGGCTGTCACGCAAACATCTTTAAAAAATAATGCTTTAGTCGTTATTTCTATTCAAGAAAAGCAATTTGACTATTTTAAAAGGTTAATAGTCAAATTTAACTAAAATAATAATAACGGCCAATTTAACCAATTTGATAGAAAATATAAATGTTAAGGGCTAAATTTATTATTATACTTAAAAATTAAAATACGTTATACAAAATGTGAGTGTATGGAAAAATATTTAAAAATGTTAAATAACTATTTGGAGCCTTGGCAACTATTTTCACATTGGGGCTTCAACTTTTTTTGTCCAAGTTAGGCCCTAAACTTGCCAATTGTTCTCATATTTGGATTTTAAATTTTTTTGTCAAAGTTAGTCCTTGACATTTTTCTTGAAAACCCTAAAGTTCAAGTATCAACGTGACGACAATTGCCAAGTCCAAGCCCCAATGTCGAACAATTGCCTAATTCAGGCCCCTGCGTGGGAATAATTGTTAAGTTTAAGCCCTAACTTTGATAATAATAAAAATTCAAGCTCCAATATGAAAATAATTAGCAATTTTAAGCCCAAATCGTGATTTAACCTGATGTATTTATAATTTAACCTTCATGATCCACCAAGTTAATAGTTAGATTGATTGAATGATTGTATTAATACTATACTAATACTTTGAAAACCCAAGTAGAAATTCCATTTATTACAAGGACATGATCAAATTAATCATTTTACTATTAAATAGATCGTTTTAGTCCCTATACTTTTAAAAAGAATCAAATAAATTCAATTTGCAGCAGAGTTAACATTTATTGTACAAAAAAATGTCATTTGCTATTTAACAAAGTAAACATTTTTAATATTTTATAGTTTTGTAAATAAAATCTTTTCTTTGGAATTGCATTGCAATTGAAAAAAAAAATTGTAAGACATTTATTAAACAGTAAATGTTAACTCTATTCCAATTTAGTATTATTTTATTCCTTTTTAGGCTAAATGCTCAAATTAGGCCCAACGTTTTAGGGGTTACTCATATAATAACCAAACCTTTGAAAATGATCATATAATGGGCCCGACATTTACAAAGTTGATCAAATGAAAGCTAAACTTTTTCAAAGTGATCAAATAAGAGCCAAGCCTTTTTGAAAATGTTCAAATAAGAGTCAAACATTTTTGAAAGTACTCGGATAAGGGCTTCTCAAATGTTGTATATCAGGTCTCAAATTATGTTTTTATTATTTTCTTTTATTTTCAAGCAATATTTGATTCAACCGTCATGTATTTTATTTTAAACATGCTAGAATTCTCTTAAGTTTTACTCAAATTGGGTTGAAGTGCATGAAAAGTCATTGTTTGAACAATTTTATAAAGGTTAAGCCTTTAGAGCTAAGCTATTATTTGCAGTGAACCCACCTGTTAAGTAGTCGTGCATTATGATAGGAACTCGCAATTCTCTAGCACACACGACCCTTTTGATCATTTCTTCACATGTACCTGCGAGTAATTTAAAAGGTTTGGCCTTTATATGAGCAACCGTTAAATGATTATGCCCTAATTTGTGCATTTAGCCATTTTTTTAATAGTATAATGACTAAATTATTTCCTTTAATACCTCCTAGTAGAGGTGCTCACGGGTCAAGTCGGGCCTGATCTAAACATGATATTAATATACTTTATGCTTATCCAAGTCTAGCCCGACCTGAAACTTAGGTTTAAAATTTTGTCCAAACCTGCCTATATTTGCAAAAGATTAACCCAAGCCCATTTTAGGCCTACCCATATTATTTTTAATATTTTTTAAAAATATTTATTTAATTTTAATATTTAATAAATTTTTTATATTTTTTAGTTATTGAAATTTTTATATAGTCATTTAACATTATTTTAATGTTTACATTAGAGTAGTATTATATATTTAGTATAAAGTTATTCTTTTTAATGCGTTCTAAATTACATCATATATAAAAATAACATAATATAAAATATTATAAACTTAAAATAGGTCGGGTCGAGTCGGACTCAGGCCTTGAGTGTTTAAACCCGAGCTGAACTCATGTTTTAAATGGGTCTAAATTTTTTATCCAAACTCATTATTTAAATCTAAAATTTTTGCTCAAACCGTCCTAATTTTTGGCCAGCTTTTGGGTCTGGCCAGGCAAGCACAGTTGTACTCCTAGGTAGTTTAACCAATAAAAATGTTTTGAAGTCTGGACTAATTTAAAATTTAGATAGCAGGCGGAGTACACCTAGTGAAAATAACCCTGTTTTATAAAACAACAAAATTAAAGTAAAACCTCCATCTCTATAAAGAAAATATTCAAGTTCATGTCATTTCCATTCAATCTGAAAAAAAGAAAGAGAATGAAATCAAATCTTTAGATTTATTTATTTAATTTCTCTCTTTTGCTCTCATTTCCTGCATCTCCGATCTATAAAATTCCATCGTTTGTTGGAAAGAGCAAGAGAGGAAAATTAAATCAAAGGTTCTAATTCCTAAATTTTATTTGAAAAATCATTTAAATCTCGGTTTCGTTTTCTTATCTACTAATTATTTTGATCTATTTCTGTTTTAGATAAAACGATTATTAGCAATAAAGGACGAAAATGAAGAACTGTGAAAGACTCGCTAATTTAGCTTTAGCAGGTTTTTTTTTTGACTGATTATTGGTTGTTTTGTGTTGAACAAATTTTTTGGACAATTTGTGTTCAATTTCGTTATTCAGTTGTTGAATTTAGTCGAATAGGAGAATAGAGGACTCGGTTAGCTACTTAGCTATAGTGTCTGAGTTTTATTGGCAAGAAGAGAACTGAAGGGATAGAAGTGATTTGGGGTGAAATTTGACTTCCTTTTAACTCTGGCATCTGGAATGTGTAATTTTGGGTAGAAATGTGATAGCTTTGTTGTTTGAGGGTATAAATGATCAATGCTTTCTTTATGAAATGATGGATTGTATTTGTAAAATTTAGAGCAATTACATTTAATTGGTCTCTAAATCATTATCGATTTTGAGGAAAAAAGAACTTAAAAGGAATGTAAATTTAGTCTTTGGTTGGTTGTTGTTTTGGACATAAAGCCTAACAAATTTGAAGAATTAAGAGCAACAGAATGCATAAGTGTAGTTTTATGTGACACAATTATGTTTGGAGTTTTATTACTTTTTAGTCTTTACCTTCTTTTAACTATGTATGATATTTTATTTTTCTTTCTACACATTCTTTTTTCTTTTTAGCAACTTTTTACCAACATAAATGTAATGAGCAAAACAAACAATCAAATGGATGCACCTTGCATCGCAATTCCCGCCATTTCTCAATCCAAAATGCATTTTATTGTATCTCTATAATATTCCATACATCTTGAATCTTGCTCAATATATTGGTGAGAAATACATGTTCGCGTTGTGGCTGATTCTTTTAGAGAATATATGGAATTGAGAGCATTTCATATTGTAAGTCACTGTCAGAATTGAGATAGGAGGCATGTGCGTATTCTATTTCCATGGGATTCAGAAGCTTGACTCTTCTTAATATAGCATCCATGATTTGCTAAATGCAGGGTTGACGTTGGCACCACTTGTTGTGAAGGTGGACCCTAACTTGAATGTTATTTTGACTGCATGCCTCGCAGTATATGTGGGCTGCTATCGTTCTGTCAAGCCAACTCCACCATCGGTGAGTATTGTAGAATTTAATTATTTTTGCCACTTTTTTGTTCCATTATTAATGATGTTCAGATCAACATCGGCTAACAATGCATTGTCTATCATACAGGAGACAATGTCTAAAGAGCATGCTATGCATTTTCCGTTCATTGGGAGTGCGACGCTGTTATCACTTTTCTTACTGTTCAAGTTCTTATCAAAAGACTTGGTTAATGCAGTATTGACATGCTATTTCTTTGTGCTAGGAACTGTTGCCCTTTCGTATGTTCTCTTTACATTGATTTGCTACTATTTTTATTTTTAAAATTTTATGTGATTAGTTCACCTGATGTCGTATTTCCCATTTTTTATTCCTGCCATCATTCTTAGGGCAACAATATTGCCTGCCATGAAACGCTTCCTGCCAAAGCATTGGAATGAGGACCTTATCATTTGGCGTTTTCCATACTTCCAATGTATGTCCCTTTTTTATTATTCTTTTTGAAGTATACTTTGAGTTCTATTTATGTGAGGAATATAACATTCTTTCTCAAATTAATACTGTTTTATGAAGTTGTTTCAACCTTACATCTTAATGATATATTCTGCTTTATTTTGGCCTTATTGCATCTTATTTTGAAGCAAGTATCAATGGTATTTGATTGGAAGGCTCTGGTTATACTTGTATTCTTGAGCTATGTTACTTTTCGGGTGTAAGTGTTAGGTATGGGTATGTTTGTGATATGGGCATGGTTAGATTTTCAGTGTTTTTTCATGTGTTTGGAGGATCCTTGGAAGTTATATCCCCATATCCATGTGAAGAGTCCTAGCAACATAGTTCTCAAGTGTTTTGATTCAATTCTCTTATGTTATCCACCACCTTTTGTTTATATATTTTAACCCTCCAAAAAATTTCTTTGAATGAGTTCCTTGTGTGGGGAAGGAAGTTAGATGGATATAGGAGGAACCTCCTTTTTCTTTTTCTAAAGGTACTCTGCATATTATTTTTTAGCTTTTTTATAGTTTGGTAGTTGCTTCAAAGAGCTCCTGCTCAACTTTGTTCCTGTGATTTGCTTTTGGAATTTCTATAAATCCAAAATGAAACTAAATCTTTGGCTGTCATGATACCTTTCTTGGGACACTGCGTTCCTTTGGCAGCTTAGGAGCACTCTCGTTTGTGTTAATATAGTTGCCAGGTCTGCCCCTGGAATAGGTTGAATACGATTTGGATTTTAGGTGTTAAACTTTTTTCTGGAGTGCTGTAACTTTTTCATGTTTAAAGTTGAATACATCTATATTCAGGCATTTATCTCATTGCTCCTTGGAAATCTTATTTGGTCGAGTTGACATTACCTTGCTTGTATTATGCAGAATGATGTTTTTGGTTACACCTTTCTTAAACAGCTTTGGAGATCGAGTTCACAAGGTCTCAGATCATAGCTGCAGTTCCTGGATCCTTTTTCTGTGCATGGTACGCTTCACAGAAGCATTGGCTGGCTAATAATATTCTGGGTCTCGCTTTCTGCATTCAGGTTTGGCTGAAATATTTGTTTTATTGACATTGCTATTTTCTAATGAATGGGTACGGCAGATTAATGAGTTATTCAGTGCTTAATATCTACTCCTTTTCTACAATTTCGCAACAAGACCCAGAGAAAACAATACCTATTAGGCGTATTTACCATCTGTATGTTATCTTAAATGTAGCCTTGGGTAGCAATTTACAAAAAGAAAAATCTGTTCTTTTGATCCAGTGTTTAGAGTTGTATACCAGACTTTAATTCATCATTTGCTTAAGTCTTCCAACATCACTTTAGTGTTTTACTATTAATAATTTATGTCAGCATATAGTTGATCTTGTCAAATTTGTGGCTAGTGTTTAATTAAGCAGTTCGGCGATTATGATTGTATTATTCATATTTTTAATAATTTCTATGAAGACCCTTATGACTTATATATATTTAATCACCTTGGTTGCTTTTTCCTTCTGTTTATTGAAATTTAAGGTTTTTTCTCTCAAGTAGAGTACACATATCAACCAGGCTTGGCGGTTTGAAGGTTTTTTGTTGGTTTTTTCAGGGAATAGAAATGCTTTCTCTTGGATCTTTTAAGATTGGTGCCATTCTCTTGGTAAGAATTGGAGTAGTGATTCTAATTAGTTTGTTTGTTCATTGGAAGTACTATTTCCTGTTATCAAGTTAACTTCCTATTTTGACTTTTCTAATGTGGCCATATTTAGCATGTTTTTAGCTGACCATCATCTATGAATTAGACAATTTTTCTACAGTTAGTTATTCTTAAGATTTTGATCCACATACCAGTTTCCTTTGTTAGCAATCTGTTTTGTCAGAGACTTGAATTGGTCCTTGCAGCTTTGAGTTTATTATTAGTGTTCTCTGGTTTGTCAAGTTTCAAAGCTATGAGTGTTTTTTTTGCTGATTAGCCAAACTGCAAGACTATGTTTGATCCCCCTCATTTACTTGCCTTCTTCCTGTTCAACTGTGTTTTCTTTCACTTGATTTTTGCTATCTTTATACTTGCAGACTGGGCTTTTTGTATACGATATATTCTGGGTTTTTTTCACTCCCGTGATGGTTAGTGTTGCAAAGTCTTTTGATGCTCCTATAAAGGTCAGTTCTTTCTTTTTCCATTTGAAACACTTTTTTCCCAGTTACCTTTCCTTTTAACCTGCATGCTTTACTGTTTTCAAAGTATTACGAAATTCATTACCTCTAGTGATCTAATTGCTTTATACTTGCTGCAGCTTTTGTTCCCAACAGCAGACTCTGCACGACCGTTTTCCATGCTTGGACTTGGTGATATTGTAATTCCTGGTAGGTAAATCTGTTTCTAGTTGGCATGTCTAATGCATTCCAGTCATGCTAACTAAAATTTAGTATACTAAGGTTTTGAATGTAGAAACAGGAGAAATATACATGACCATTTTCTGTATTTTGTATCTAGAGGTCTTATGTAGTTTGCCTTGATAACTGTTTTACTTTATTTATTAGTTTTAAAATTCAAGCTCACAAAGAGCGTGTTAAATAGCTTCAAAAAATTCATTGGTACGTTTGAGCGAATACTCATGCATTCTGTTTCTAGGGTACAATGCAATTTGCTTCTGTAGCCCATTTGACTTAAGTTGTTTAATCATGGAGGTGTTTTATTTAGTTTTTCTTTTCCTATTTAACCAATGGCTGTTTCACCATAGTTTTTAAGATACACTGCAAGGATTCCTGGGGAATAATGCTATGAGCTGCTGGTGCTTTCTTAATGCCAGTTATTCTCAAGTGAAAATATGTACCTTTTGCTTTAGGGGCAATTTTTAGTTACTAATATACACAATTATGGCGATAAATTTAAATTTACTTGGTTCAACAAAATTGCTTGTCATTTTAATTTCCATTCTGTTGACCATCATTAGTTTGACAATTAAACCTTTTAAGAGTTACATATCTGCTTTTATATTTGGTTTATTTCTCACTTGCAGGTATTTTTGTAGCGCTAGCTTTAAGATTTGATGCATCTAGGGGGAAAGGGAGCCAGTATTTTAAGAGTGCATTTTCTGGATACACAGTGGGATTGGTCCTTACAATCATCGTCATGAATTGGTTTCAAGCTGCACAGGTAAATTATTCACAACCCTTTTTATGTTCTCTTCTTGTTAATGCATGCGTCACTGTATCTGGTGAAACTTTATCCTGAGGATATGCACTCACTCTCTATCATGACAACCTGATGATCTACAATGCTTTTTGTGCTCTCAGCCTGCACTTTTGTATATTGTACCAGCTGTTATGGGATTCTTGGCTCTTCACTGTATATGGAACGGAGAAGTCAAACCGGTTTGTTCTCTACCCATATTTGATTTTCTCTAGCATTTGTACAGGTGTAAAGTTAATGAATTAAACTAAAAGAATAAGAGTATGACTGTGGGGTAGTATTGATGATTTAGTTACGTCTCGAATCTAGGAAAATCCGAAGAAACTTAAATTCATGCTCTATGTCTATGATATTATGATGTAGAGTTAAGCATAATTAAGATGCAAATGATAACCTGCACAATGTTGTGTAAGTTGACATGGAAATTAGCATTTTAGGTTTCAGATTACCTAAAAAGTTGGAAGCAGTAGTTTGAGGATCATGCCAAGTATCTTTCGTACGGAATGGTATTTAGTTATAAGCATAAGGATACATTCATTTCCCGTGAAGTAGCTTTCTGGAAATGTTTTATGAAAAGTGAACTTATTTACTAGACTAGGGGCCGTTCTAAGAGCAGGTTGGGGCCTTGCCCCCCTTTAGCTCCTCCAAAATCTCTAGGTTTTTAAGGTGATATTTTTTGTTGTTTGAATGATTCTTTGTAAAATATTTACTTTAGATTTTTTATTTGTTGGAAAATTTTGCATTAATACAAAAACGATCTATTCCTACACCTATTTTCTGCTTTGATTTAGCTTATATCTTTAGGGATATGTTACTCGGACTCAATTGTGAGTGTAGGATACGGGTATGTATCCAACATGAGTATGGTTAATTTTTCTAGGTTTTTCCATGTATTCGAAGGATCCTTGGAGGTTATATCCCCATATCTGTCTGTCGTAAGTGTCGGATACAGGTATTTCATGAAAAATGAAGAGTCCAAACAACATAGCTTTAGGGAATTGATCCTTTTTCTCTTTTCTTCATGAAGGGATTGATCCCTATAATATGGGATTTTGATCCTTTCTGCTTTACTTAACCTTTCAGAAACTGTCTTTCTTTTTCACAAGCGGAAGATATTTTCCAAAAACAAAAATAGAACGAATTTTCCTTCGACCATGAGTTCATTTTCCGTTGACCGAATTATTTTTCATGAAACAAACACTAGAAAAATACACTAATTGAAGTGATTTGTCTTCTATATTCGGATTATGATGTTGATATGATCTAACATGATATGCAGTTATTGGAATTTGATGAATCAAATACTGAAATTAAATCTCAAGAAGGCAGCACTGACGAATATAGCAAGAAGGTTGAATGAAGTTATAGAAAGGCAAGCCAAACCACTCTGAAACTATATATATACACACATATATATAGCTTGAAAAGGAAATAGTGTTTTATTTCTTACTGCAAAACCAGATTTTGGAATTAAACAATATTGGTTTCATTTTACAAAAATTCCAATTTGCATAGATGTTTACGTAGTATAACATTTTTGTTTTCGAAAAAAATATTTATTTACCTTTTTTTTTTTTTTTCATTTTTCTCAGCTATCCAAAAGTATGGTTAAACTTAAATGTTTGAATAGCAGGTAGATTTGAGAATTTGTTTAAGCACGTTTTTTTATGTGTAGGTTGATAGACTTGGTCAATTGAGTGGATTGTGTATTGGTTTGGGTCATGGTTTTTGGAACCATATGTGTTTCAACCAGTCAGGTCACTGGTTTTCAATTTGGTTGACTGTCGGTCCGTTTCAATTAAATAAATTATTAAAATTCATAAAAAATATATAAAATTCGGTTTTACTCCGCTCAATAAGTTTTTATCTCAATTTAATCGGTTCAATGGTTCACAGTCTAACTGGTTTGACTCTTTTATCTAGCCGGTCCAGTCTGATAACAACTCTGTATTGGAGTTGGGTTAATTTGGGATTTAAAAATTGAGTCATGTTGGGTCAGATCAGTTTTGCTTTCGAGTCATTTTGGGTATGTTCATTTTGACTTTCAGTTCAAGTTATTAACTTTTTATTGTCAAATCAAGTTAGATCGAGTTTAAGTCCGGATTGATCGGGTTGAGTTTTCGAGTTATTGTCATCATTAAACCTATACTCATTAGACATTTTGTGTTAAAAGGAAAATTATTCGGTGTTTGGAGTCAAAATTTCACAAGTTGAGTATCAAATAATTATTGGTTTGTGTTTTCGCTTCGTGTTTATTACACGGTTTTTGTATATATGAAATAATAACGTGTTTTGTGGCAATCATGTTTTATCACCTTGTTTTTTTGTATTTTATTAAATATATGGACTTCATGTGTTTGGTGTTAACTTTGATGAAAAGGTTGGAATATTTTTACAGTCACATACAAATTTGTCTGAAGCAACTTTCGTGAAAAATGTGATTTAAGTAACTGAATCTGCCAAATTCTTTGCTTATATGCTTTAAATTCATGGACCCTCTCTCATTTAAGATTCAACCATTTGTTTGTAACACGTGATGTTGCGTAACGAATATTTATATTCTTTGGTAAAATATGTGTTACGCTATGTTTCGGTTAAATCTTGTTGGGTCTGGGTCAAGTTAGAAATTTTTAAAGTTATATCATATTAGTAATTATTCATCTAATTATCGGTTATTTGATTATTTAATTTTAAATTTTTATTATCATTTAACTAATGTAAAAAAAAACATAAAAAAAAGTCCAAAATAATTAGAGGAATCTAATTCAAAATTTACCTTTTGTAGTTGAATAATAAAAAGATTTAAAAATTAACCGGGTTATAAAAAAAAAAATTTCTTTAATAAATAATAATAATTCTCTTTTAAAGATAAGAAACTGAAATAATTTAAAAAACGAGTTATATGTTTCCATTAAAAAAAAGTAAAGATCGTTAAATTATTAGAAAGTTTACTTTTTGTTTACTTAACTTCAGAAAGTTATAAAATTTTTATTGAATTAGTTAAAAGTTTTTATTTGAGTCACTGAACTAGTTGTTAAGTTTTTTTTTTTTTTTAAAGTCTGACTAGCAAGTTCTAGGTAATAATTCGACAATTGGTACGATAAATTAGTACCCATCAATGAGTAGAAAAACATATATTGGATTCAAGTCGATTGACGGTTAGTGTCAGAGATTGGAAAAGAATATTTATATTTTGATTCGTAAATTCGAGATATTTAAAGTTATTTCATGAAAAAAATACTAAATTATTGAAGATAATTGAAAAAAGCTTTTAATTAGTGTAGCCGATGCAAACAAAAAAGATCATATAATAGTGGTTTTAACAGTTCAGTGACTGAAATAAAAATTAATAACTTTTTAAAATTAAGTGACCAAAATATGAATTTACTAATAGTTTAATGATTTTATGTACAATTTACCCTAAAAATTAGAACATGCGAAAGAATAAAAAAAAGAAAGTATTAATAAATAGTTTTGTGTATTATTTTAATATAATATAATATTTTATTTTGATGTATTCATTTAAATAATTTAATTATTTAATTAATTATTATATTATCGAAGACTGAAGCCTTAAAGTCAGGAATAGTAAAGAGGATATGGATTAGATAAGCCAAATTTAAACGAGGAACTAAGAAATTTTCTGATTGTTTCTCGAGAAAATAATAAAAAGAAAAAAGAAATCTTCAAACCCGACCTTAATTTCTTATCCTTTTCGTCTTTAATCACTTTGAGTTTTTGGGTTTTAACCAATTTTAACACATTCTTTAAAACCTAATCCATTTTTTTTTTCTTTTCTAAAAAGTCACATCACTAATACCAAGCTGTACTTTTTTTTGTTAGCATATTAATATCTTTTTAAACAGAAAAGGTTAAGTTTTAGAACATTACTGACATCAAAACATACATTTTTTTAATAATTAAACTATTAAATATAAAAAAAATCACTCAAAATTAAATAATTATCCTTATAATTTACTTTTTTTTTAAAAAAAAAAAACTGGGTTTTAAACTTTAATTAAGAGAAAACCAAAACCCCCCAACCTGAATTACATAACCAAAAAGAAATTTAGAGGAACAGAAAGAATAAAAGAGAAAAAAAACCAAAAAGAAAAATAGCAGTTCTTTTTCCTCTGTCTTTTCATGAATTTCTCTCTCTGTATCTCTCTCTCTCTATCTCTCTCTTTGTGTAAATTAATTAAAACGTTAATGTAGAAAGAAGAAAGGCAAACAAACAAACAAAAAAAGAACAACCCATATATGACTTGTAAAATCTTCTTCAATGGAAAACCCAAATTTTGCTTTGCAAAAATGGGTGTTCATATTTTGAGTTCAAATCGAAGGATAAAGCTTTGAAGAGAAAAAAAAAAACAAAGGGTAGGAAAAAAAAAACCTAAAACTATGGAAGGTAAAGTTCCTCAATCTCAGATCAAAATTTTGAGAGATTTTTTTTTTTTAAAAAAATTCTATTGATTAAATTTCCACTTTTGAGTTTTGGGTATTTAAGTGTTTTTTTATGGTTTCTTAATTGTGGATTTAGAAAGTTTGCATGTATAGCGGAATGTTTGGGTAAATAAAAACCTAGCAGCATTTGTAAATTTTCTTTTTTGAGGGGAAAGGGGTTGTTTGGTTGTTGGGAAAATTGAGGAAGAAATGTAAAATTCTTGCCATGATTTATTTTCCTAGCAAAAAGGCTATGATTTACTTTTGCTTTGCTTTATTTATTTTTTTATTTTTTTTCAATAATTTAATGTTGCTTATGGTGTATTAGAGGGAAGTATAAATTTTGGGTAAGTAGAGATCTAACCTTAGACCTTGATCTTTGTGTTTTAGCAATGACAATTGCTAAGCTAAGCTTAATTTGTGATCATTTAATGTTGGTTCATGGCTTTGCTTAGTGAGAATTTTGGTTGCCATGAATTTTTGAGTGCTTGTTTCTAATGATTTTGTGCTCCCTTTAGAATGTTGTGAGTACCTATGTCCGACATACATTCAGACATAGGTGTGTTGGATCCTCGAAATATGTGGAAGAACTTGGAAACAGTTGAACATACGGATGTTTGACACACATCCCTATCTGAGACTTGCTTCAAATCCGAGTTACATAGATGAATTATGGAGTGAAAAGCGAGCTAAAACCAATCAAGAAACTTCACTAAGTTAACGGCTTAGGAAGACAACATTATTCATAAGATCACGTAATTGATCGGAGGTTGAGTCGTATTATTTTCCATATGTTATGTTAACGAGATTGAAATTCCATAATAACTTCGTTCTATATATTGTATGTGGTTATTTTCTTATGTTACTGTCACAATAAAATCCATTTTCTGTTTTCATACTGACCTTAAAGTTCTTGCTTTTCCGGTGCAATTATTTTTCGTGGTCTTTAATGATATATATAGACATAGCTTTTTGAGCTAGCTGATGTTGGAACCTGTGTTTGCTTAAGTTCTGCTTTACGGGGAGCCAACAGAATTTTTAGTTATTTAAAGTAATATACTGAAAATTTCCACCTAACCACTCGTAATTTAGATGAGTTTATTGTTTTTCTTTTACTTTCTGTTAAGTGGATTTCTCTCTTCGTTGTTTCACTATTTCGTGTATTTGGCTTGCAAGTATACTTATCTTTGATGACTCCAGTTTTGTATTATGATGCTTAGAGTTGTAAGAATTTTGAAATGTTTTTATCCTTATCATGCTCAATGCTTTCATATCTAATACATTTGTTATGACTTCTCTACGGTCGTTTTAGATTCGGGTGAACAACAGACCGAAGAGAATAAAGGTTCTCTAGATGTTGCGAACAAGAAAAGAACGTTCAAAACACCAGCCCAGTTGTTGGCTCTCGAGGAAGCCTACAAAGGTGTTAATTCTTCTCTTGTCATCTTATTTAAATGTTTCTGCTCATAGGTTTCAAAAGGAGTTTTGGTTCTTTTACAGAGCAAAAATTTCCTTCCGATGAAATGAAAGCACGACTATCAGTTCAGATAGGGTTGACGGAAAAGCAGATATCTAGTTGGTTTTGTCACAGAAGGTTGAAAGACAAAAGGAGAGATGAATCCTACCCTAATGGGCGACAAGATCATTCTAGTGGTGTTATTCAGGACCGTGGTAGTGGATTGAGGCAAGATTCTTGTGGTAGTATTAAGCAGGGTGATTATCGGAATATTGATCTGAGGGAAGTTGAAAGTCGAAGGATTTATGGCCAAGAATTTCCAGCTGCTGACCTCAAATACGAGTGTAGGAGTCATCAAAATCCATATGATGATTGTATGGAGGATACATCTTCTGAAAGTAATTTGTCTTTAAATGATCAGCCTGAAAATGGAGCAATTACACAGATAAACCCGAGGAGTACTAAAAGTATCGGTTATAAGCCATCGGGATATTTGAAGGTTAAGGGTGAAATTGAAAATCCTGCTATTACCGCTGTTAAGAGGCAGCTAGGGAGGCATTACAAAGAAGATGGTCCTCTACTTGGTATTCAATTCGATTCACTTCCTCCTCGTGCATTTGAGTTCCCAAGTAGCAGTCCGGTCAATGGTAAGTCCAATACCGGGATACATATGTTTTATCAACTATTTTCGTAGAATCATGAAATTCTTGTGGTGAATTATCAAGTTTTTGGAAAGCAATAAGATTTTTACTTGTGAGCTTAGAATCTAGAGATTAAGCTGCGCAGAAGATTTTGATAATTATATTTGAAATATTGTTTGCTTGCTTTGAAGGTTCTTCTTACCTATGTTGCTCGGACTTAGGTATGTGTCCAACACGGATATGTTTAACACAAGGTCATATCCTTGGGTAAAAGTACCATGGAGGCCCCTATACTAGGAGTCAGAATGCATTTTGTCTCCTCTACTCAAAAAATAGGCAAACTAGTCTCTGTAAATTAGATTAAAGAGCAAATTGGTCGTTTTTGTTAAAATTTTCATCCATTTGTACTGTTAAAAATTGGCGTGTTGATAGAATAATCAAACAGTGACATGTGATGTACCTTGTGTACCTCATGCTAATGTACAGGGACCAATTTTTAACGGCAGAAATGGATGAAATTTTTAACAGGACCAGTTTGCTCTTTGATCTAATGTACAGGGACTAATATGCCCATTTTTTTTTAATAGAGGGAGTAAAATGCAATCTAACTCCTAGGCCTCCATGGTACTTTTTAACCCATATCCTTGTACATATGTCTGGATGTATGCCAGACATGAGTACTCTAAGCAAAATGAAGAGGCTGATCAATTTAGATAAAAGCCCTAAGTTAACAGCTGGAAATGGCAATGAAATAGGATAGATGCATATAAATCCAAAGCAAAGGTTTTTACATGAATGGTAACATGCTTGTGCGAAGCATGACATATTTTGATACTACAGTAATGAGAGAATAGCTGCTACTAGTTTTTCTTTCTTCGGTCAACATTCCATTTCTCTGCATGTGTGTGTGTAGTCCTTTTGCTTAATGTTGATCCATATCTTCAATCTTGAAATATTTGAAACTTCATATTTGTCTTCTATTTATTGCTTTGGGCAGAGCCAATGTATGTTGGAGATACCCGACAGACCCATTCTCCAGATATCTCTGGAGTTATAAAGCAGCCGAGCAACATTGTAAGTGAACTCTCTGATGCATTATTTTCACATTTTAGCAACATAGTCGACACCCAAACTATACTTATATTACATTCTATAGTTATATGACCCTTTTAAACATTGCTGAACATTAGTTTGAGTTCATTTCTAAAGGTGCCATATTGCTGTCCTCTTGAGAGAGAACTTCATTCAGGGTATTCTCGTTGAAAACCGGGGATTGTTGTGAGTATAACACAATTGGCGATATGTGTCGAGCACTGCTAGTATTTACAGTGGTTTAGACCGAGTAAAACTTCTATAACTGTTTTAGTTTTGGTTAAATTCTGCTATTAGTCTCTTAGTTATGAATTTAGTTCCTATACTTTAATTTTGTCAATTTTTGTCTTTATACTTTTCAAATTTTAAAATTTCAGTCCTTGCTAAACGATAACTGTTAAATTCATCAAGTTTAACGATAAATGTTAAATTCATTAAGTTTTGCTATTTCCAAAATCTGATGCAGCAAGCATATTATCATATGTGTAATGCTAAGTCAATTTGTTATTTACACGTATTACTCAATAAAAGTTCATTTGTGTCAAGACTGAAATTTTAGAATTCGAAAATATAGTGACTTAGGATTATCAAAATTCAAAAGCTACGTGTTGGGTTAGGACTAAATTTTCAAATTTTGAGAAGTACAGAGACTAAACCAATTTGAAAAGTACAGAGCCTAAAATTGATCAAATTAAAGTACAGGGACTAAATCTATAACTTTCACAAAGTACAGGGATTAATAGCAGAATTTAACCTTTAGTTTTAAGCAATTTTGTTTAGCCCCACAATTCATTCAAGAGATAAAGGAGAAATTATCCAAACACTTCTATGGAAGGGGAGAGAGAGTCTATCCTTGCCTAGAAAATATCTTGGTCCTATATTTAGGATCTTTTAGTTGAACTGAAACACGAATTCCTGCTAAATAGTTTTGGACATTGCAGATTAAAAGCTTTGGTTCAATCATTACCTTCTGTGATGCTTCGTAAGAGCATTAAGTGTTCTTTATACTTGGTCTTGGATACACGGAAGCCAATCCAATCCATCCAATTAGAAGCTATATCGATATTAGTTATAATAGGAACTCGTATTAACAAGCTGGATATTATCTTTCTTTTTAAGAATAAGTTATTCAAAGTGAGGTTTTTGGGTCATAAATCTATTTTTCTTTTTGATGGCCTTGTAGGTAAATGTACATAATTCGAAGATTAGTTCTCAGGATTCCGATATGGAGGGTGCCAAATTTAACACAGTGCAAGGGTCCGAAAGACAGGACAGAAAATCTCATCATCAACTAAAACATAAGTCTTCTTTAGATATCTACAACGATTCTACCAAAAAAAGTACTCTCACTGATTCCAAACAAATTAAAACGAGCTCAAAGTTTGCTGTTGAAAAGATGGGATCGGATTCTTTTCCTAATCATCCCAGTCCCTATGGTGTAAAAATTTCTGATGAACAAGAAAAGCCTTGGTTGCATGATGATGATAACCATACCTATAAGGCCCCTAAGAATGAAAACTTATCTAGAACTTCAAATTTGATTCGAGGGTACAATGAGTCCTCGAGCACTGAGAGAGGATCATCTGCAAGGATGGGAAAGGTGTCATAATCAGCTTATATTTCTGCTCGTTGTTTTTTTCAATCAATAGTTTCCGTGATGAATGTTTTCTCATGAAATTGATTTGCTTCACATAATGTGCAGGTGGAGAAACTTGGTGGAGAGTGGAAGACAAAAAAGGAGTACCCTGTTACAGTAAAAACCGATCTGAAAAACAAATTGAGAGTAAGTTGCTTTAGTTCGTATATGGAGTTTTGGTTATGTATGCATATCATGTACTGATGTTTTGCTTTTGACACTGTTTCATATTTTAAGGTCTCCAAACAAGTCAATGTTCAATATCCTCGACAAGATTTTGCATCATATGCACCACATGCTAGATTGCCTTTTTTGACAAATCAGACTAAAGGGTTAGTATTTATGTATTTCTTACCCATTCCCTCTTATTCTATGTTATTCGACTTGGATGTGAGTTTTATACATAGATATGTGCTAGACTCGGTTAGAATGGCCAATTATGCGCTCACACATTTCACAGTCCCTAATTCTTTAGAGAAGTGATATCCCCATACCCCATGTTCAGAAATGTGTTTGACACAGAATCTTTTAGGAAAACTTAAGAGCCGAAGCAACAATATAGCTTTTGTTTATTGCCATGTGCATACCCCAATGAACTTCTTCTTGTGTATTTATTCGGTGAATGTATATGAGAGGTCCCTCTATTATAGGGACCTTATTAAATTAGTCTCTTACTATTAAATTGATCAATTTAGTTCCTATACTATTAAAAAGAATCAAATAAGGCTAAATTGGAATGGAGTTAACATTTACTGTTAATATCATTTGCTGTTAATGTTTCAAAGTTTTTATGGTTCTGTAAATGAAATTTTTTGTTTAGAATTGAACTGCAATTGAAAAAAACAATTTTCAAGACATCTTTATACGGTAAATGTTCTTTGTTACAATTTGGAGTTATTTGATTCTTTTTAATAGTATAGGGACTAAATTATTCCATTTTATAATAGAAGGACTAGTTTGTTTCAAGGCATCTTTATACGGTAAATGTTCTTTGTTACAATTTGGAGTTATTTGATTCTTTTTAATAGTATAGGGACTAAATTATTCCATTTTATAATAGAAGGACTAGTTTGATCCAGTTCCTATAATACAGGGACATCTTAGGTAGTTTGATCCAGTTCCTATAATACAGGGACACTTTAGGTACTTTCACCGTATTTATTTTGATTTTGCATGTATGTGGACAGGCATTCTTTTATGTGCTCACACATTTATTGCGGTTTTGTTTCTGTGCATTCATTCTTGTTTTCAGTGGGAATAGCAACCATTTTGGTGGTGCTTTTCTTCAGTTTTCAAGATTATTTTTAGTCGGTACTAGTAGTAACTATTGGAACGACATTTGTGTGTGTGTACCTTTTGAGTGATTCGGAAAATGTAATCTGATTGCCATAGTTAAGCAATCCGACCAAGCTAAAACCAATTTTGAGTAGCTTGAGACCCAACATAAACAGAATGGCCCTTGAACATCTTCGTAATTAGCAGAAAAGCTTAGCTTAGTCAATTCATACATCCATCCTTTAAAGGTGGCATCAAGCAGGTTCGGGTTCAAATCTAAGCATTTGCAACCCTTCCCTATCTCTAGACTATGACCTTGTTCGTACCCAATTAAGTTCCGGTTTTGGAACCGTAGCTTTACCCAAAAACCAAACCAATATGATAATAAACCACTCGTGAATGACAGTCTTTAAGTAGTGACGTAGAATGTGGGAATATATACGTAATATTTGAATCAAAATTTGATATTTCAAGAATTTGGGTAGCTAGAGTGCCTCCAAATCTTTCAATAGATCAGTTCGTATTTTACATAAGGGGGCATGTCAGAGAAGTCCAGGGCGAAGGAACCATCAGTAAGCATGGACTGTAGGGTAAAGCAAGTCCAGTACTGGACTGGACTGGCCGGGGGACTGGTCCAGAGAGTGGCTTTGAATCAATTAGATTGGGAACTGATACAGACTAGTTGAACTGGTTAAACTGATGGTTGAACCAGGCTTTTTGAATTTTTTAATAATTTTTAATTGGACAACAGGTTGGATCAATGAACTGGTGGCCTGACCGGTTAGACCACCTGTCCTGTTTAAAGAACATTGAGCAAGGCATATTTTTTATTGCATCTTATAATAGTTTTCAACCTTTGAAACCGTTTTTTATTTATATGTCATCTTAGATCTTCCATGGATGTACCATCTAGCTTCAGTGAGGATGAAACTGCAGAAACCGATTCGTCCTCGGATTGACGACGGTCGACAACGCATATGGTTTGATGGATTGTAGAGAGAGGCTTAATGGGTTATCTTTCAATTCCACGAGTCGATACCCATATTAACGATTATATAATTGCTTTTGTGTACAGCTTCAGAAAAGATATGGCTTCCATGGTACTAACTGGAAAAAGAAACACTGGTAGGAAACATTGAGCATTTTTGTTCATTGTATTTTGTCCTTAAAAAGGTGGTGTTCCACTGTTAATATATATGTGTACAAAATCTTTCAGTGTTTAGTTAATTAAATGCTTTGTGAAGGAAAGTTGTGAATTTTTTTTTTGGTCCGGCCTAGTCATGATTTATGTTTTATTTTTAAAACAATTTGTTCAACTTCAGCATGATTATTTGAATTGGATTAGATTAGTCTACGTATTAGTCAGTTGATTTGAGAATCGATTTTATTTTTATAAATTTTTAATAATTTATTTTCAAACTAGACGAACCAACAAACTGGTGGCCTAGTCAATTTGACCACTGGTCTTGGATTACTTTTGGATTTAGTATTTTTTTTTTTGAACTCTCTTAAATATCGGGTGACTTACAGGCCGGGTTTTGGATAGGTTTAGTACCATTTTCTCCATCTACAATTACTTTTATTTCCAGATTATAGTTATGTTAATCTTTATTCTTTCATGTTGGTTAAAGTAGAGGTGTTCATCCATGGGTTTTAGAGTTGACATTCTTTACTTAAGCTTATTTTGGCTGAGCTCGAATTAGTTCAAATATTTATTTCACCATCCAAAAAGTCATAAATTTGTTTATGATTAAGTTTAAATAGAAATTTTAGTTTTATAATTTACTTTTTTTCATTGTTGGTTTTATTATAAGATGGGGTTTGAGTATTTAAATTTGACAATCATTTTTTAAAAGGAGAAAAAAAAAAGCTATTCACTTGCATCTATGCAACATCAAAACTTCACAAAGAAGTTAAAATGTTTGTTGTGGTTTTTTTTTTTAGGGTTGCACTTAAGTGTCAATTTCAAAAAGTTAGAACATGGTTATTAAATTATTAAAAAAATTCATTTAAATCATTATATTGTTAAAATTGTTGTTATATGATCTTTGTTCGAATCATTTGCATTAACTAAAAGTTCTCTTTCTTCTTTTCTTGTAATTTTTTTTCTTAAAACATATTTGAATGTGACAAATTTATGAATCAAAATCTATCTTTTTTTCAATTTTTGATATTGACCATCATCAATTTAAATTTAAAACATGTTTTTTTACTCGTCAATGAATACTCACTTGAAGTTCACTAACCAAACTTTTAAAAAAATTTACTAACCAAACTTTTAAAAAAATTTTAACAACTCAATAATTTAAATAAAAACTTTAAATAATTTAATAATCATTTTATTTTATAACTTATTAGTGACTTATTATGTGAAGTTAAATATTGAAACCATGCAAATAGAGATAAAGTGAACAGAGTAATCAGATGCATATATTTTTTTCCCCACTAAAATGATATTTTCACCAGCAATTTAACATATTAGCATCACAATAACCAAAACTAACACATAATCCACAGGCAAATTTTGTCTGTTCTTTCATTTTTATTTCATAAAACCATTTTTTTCCTCCTTAATCCTAGATTGATGGAGAAGAAACATATTGCCTGGGTAAGCTAAATAGATCTTTCCCTTCAAATGGTGAAGTCCACTCTTGTGAGCCCGCAGTTGAAGTTTCAGCCGGAGCCACTCCACCGTCCGGTAACCCTACAATCTGTACACCTTTTCCATTTGGTGTCAATCTCATTGCTGGTTTAGCACTTAATCCGTTTGTGTTAGGATAATACATGTGAATGCTCTTCATCGGAGATGTTGATGATCCTAACCAGATTCCACCAGGACTTGGCGAAGAAGACAACCCTCGATTCAAGCTCCAATCGATATTGGTATAGTCCAATTGCCCCATTGAGCTACCACTGCTCCAATCAACCGGAGAAGAGGCTCCTGATGAAGTGGTAGAACCCAAACTGGTGAATAGTCCGAGTGAAGATGCGGCTGCAAGCATTGGTGATGCACCTGTTCTACTCCATAAACCATTTCCACGGTTTGTTCCTGGGGAATCTCCAGGACCGCTGCTGGATGTGAAGTGCTGTTGTTGTTGCGGATGGTAAATCTGGTGATGCATCTGATTTGAACTCAAATGGTTGGAATTAAGGCTTCTACTACTTGGAATATGGGGTATGAAGCCATTAGACTTTGTATTTTCAACACGAGTGGCTGGATACATAAAGGAGGTTCCGGGTGGGGATGTGCTTATACTTGTAGTTGGAACCTGTTTTGTATTTACAGATTGGGATCGCTGCATCATTATAACCGGTTCCCTAATTGATGGCAGAAGGTTCTTAAAATCACTTGCAACAGCCACATGACGACTTTCTACCTTTGATGGTGGAGGTGATGCCTGCAAAGGTGATGCCA
Organism: Gossypium australe; assembly: GCA_005393395.2. Taxonomy (NCBI): domain Eukaryota; kingdom Viridiplantae; phylum Streptophyta; class Magnoliopsida; order Malvales; family Malvaceae; genus Gossypium; species Gossypium australe. Next base: position 159,137,247 of record CM016626.1, read on the forward strand.
AAGAATAAGAAACCGAAGGATTTGATCCGGAACTTAGCCACCTTTTTTCAGCCGGCACCTCACTTAGTTGCGGTTTTGCCCATTCCATCTTTGGTTGTATTCTCTTCATATGCTGGAAACTTTTACTCACAGACTCCGAAGAAACTCCCATTGTGACTGCTGCTTTCGTAAAATTTAAATCCTTCTCATCCCTTCTTAGCTGTGTAACAGTAGACGGATTTTGTTTCGGTTGTGGTCTTGCAGATAAGTTTTGGCCACTTGTCACCGCCACCTTACTAGTACTAGAAGTCAGGGGATTGCAAGTTTCTTCTGGCTTTGATGGAGTAGGTGGGTCCAACTTTAAAGTTCTTAAGGATTCAGCTGCTTTCTCAAGATCACCATCCGCAGCAACAACTGCTCTTTCAACCTCTTGCTTTGTACACTTGTATCTGATTTCCATATCCGCGATCTGTGCAAGTTCTTCTGATATGTCGATTTTTAGGATCCCACCACCCACAGTTGATTCCTTATGCTTAACCGCTTCTTCACCTCCATCAAAAAGCCATGCCACAGACGACTCCACTTTGCCATCGTTCAATATAAGAGCCATTGTAGCTCGATCATGAGAAAATCCCATTGCTACAAGCTGTTGAGCAAGTATTTCAAGCTTTCTTGACATGAGATAGCCATTGCACCGCTCATGCAATTCCTGAGCTCGCCTCTCCTTTTGTCGTTGATGTTTCCTCTCATTCTTTTGACGAATTTTTTCTCGCTTATCATTATCAGCTCCAGGTATTATTTCCTGCCGGACAGGAGGATTAGATGTTTTATCTTTATGATCTTCGGACTCACCAGACCAGCTACCATTATTAGATACAGAATCATACCCAACCCCAGCTCTGGGTGATCCCCCCAAATGCTCATCTGTCTCATCTATGTTTCGGAAGCGACCATTGTTTTGAAGAGCTGAAGCTGAGGACAATGGCACTGTTTCAATGGTATGAAATGTTCCCAAAACTGGATTATATGCACTAGCTGGAACACCACTACCCGCATTAGCAGATCCTGAAGGCTTTGAAGAAGCCTTCTGAGGTTCCTTGCTAGTTTTCTTATCCTTGGACTTTGACTTGGATGCAGGAGACATCATCACAGCCAAATATTCTCCTGAACCAGTTAGGACAATAATTTACTGAATCAAAGACCCATAAAAAAGAATAATTTACTACATCAATGACACATGAAAAATACTAAAGCAATCAATACTCAGCAATGAAAATAAAGAAGTTTAAATAATTGTTTACTTCTTAAAACACGCTATTCAAGCGCACAAACCTAGAAGGTTTTTACTTGTAAAAAAAGCATTATAATCTAAAAAGCTCCAAATAATTTATTGATTCAAGAATCCTAGTCTGCTGTGACCAAAGAAGCAAATCATGTGCCTGGACCTTGAAAAATTAACTGGTATCCAATTAAAGAAAGAAGATCAAAATAAAATACAAGACTAAACTTTCAGTTCCTAATCGATGAGGAAACTGTCATATCCCAACAACTTACAGTTCTCAATATCATTCTTCCCTTATTGATGTGGGAAAACTACTTATAATTAACAGATAAGAAATAATAGAACAAATGGCAGGCAAGTTCAAGCTTCTTGGGGAAGCTCTTTTCCAACCCCCATTCCCTTTATAATTTACAAAAACGAAGCAAACAAATTTGGTTCCCCATCATATTAAACATGATCCTAACTATTTTAGAAAATACCATCTAAATACACATAAAAATTCACTTCTCTATATTATCGAAACCTAATTTGGCAGATAGTAAAAATGCAGCCATGCGAATCACCGCATTGTGAAACCCTAAAAATGATGGTCGATTCTATAATTATGAAAAAAAAAATCCAGCAATCGAAAGGCAGTCATAGATAAAAAAGATCAACTGCAAACTAACACCACACTTTTTCTGTATTCTGATCACAAAGAAACCTATTTTCCCGCAACAAAATTCTTAGCAAATGCTTCCCACTTTAAAAAAAAAAAGAAACATATTGGATCAGCAAAAGAAATCTCCAGAATTTCAATTTCCCCTGAATCAATAATCCATGAATCTACACATTATAGTTCAAATTAGGTTAACGAGAAAATTTGATCGAGAAAAAACACGATTCTTTGAACAAAACAATGCAGATTCAATAGAAATTTAAAAAAAAAAAGTTCAAAAAATTGAAGGATTCAACCACATGAACAATCAACACAAAACTTCCTACATAGAAAAGATAAAAAATCCAAAAAAACTCGAAAAAGGAAAAGAAAATTAAATTAAAACAGAGGAAATCAAAGAGGGAAAAATGAGAAAAAAAAATGGGGGATACCTGGGTTGAATGTAAAGAGAAGATGGATCGAACGATTGAGACTGACGGATTGATAGTTGAAAGAAATCGGATTTTGCCAATTGAGAAAGAGAGAGAGAGAGAGAGAGAGAGAGAGAGAGAGAGAGAGAGAGAGAGAGAGATGAAAAATATGAGAGACAGATAGGTTTTTGGAGGCCCAAACTGAGTCGATATAATTAGGGTTTTGATGGTTTTTTTTTGTTGTAAGAAAAAAAGGGAAATATTAAGGGTAAACTGCACCCGAGGATACTAAACTATTAATAATTTTACGTTTTGATCATCTAACTTAAAAAATTACAAAATAGTCACTAAATTATTCAAAAAAATTAATTTAAGTCACAAGGCTATTATAATCTTTGTTGTATGGCCTTCTCTATTCACATTGTCTGCACTACTTAAAAGCTTTCTTTCTCTTTCTCTTCTACAATTCAATTTTTTTTCCTAAAACAGCTTTGAACATTATCAATTTGGGAAGCAAAAATCCAAACAACTTTATTCTTCAATCTCTAATACTAATCAATTTGGATTTAAGATGTGTTCTTCTGCTTGTTGATAGGTACTAATCTATTGTACTAATCGTTGAATTATCGCTTAGAACTCGTTAGCCAAACTTTTTGTAAAGAAAAAATAACCTACTAACCCAGTGACTTAAATAAAAACTTTCAAACAGTTCAACAACTTAAATGAAAACTTTTGAATAATTTAGTGATCATTTTGTAATTTTTTGAAGTTGAATGACTAAAACGTAAGCTTACTAATGGTTTATTGACCCCAAAATATTAAATATAAAGGTTATTTTCTGGAAAACTACGTCGAATGTCATTAAATTATTAGTAAGTTTACATTGAATGAATTACAAAAATGGCCACTAAACTACTTGAAAGTTTTCATTTAAGTCTCTAAACTATTCAAATAGTTTACATTTTGGTCACTCAATTTAAAAAGGTTACAGAATGGCCATTGAATTATTTGAAAGTTTTCATTTAAGTTACTATGCTATTAAAATTGTTAATGTATGGTATTCTTCGTTCGCATCGCTTGCACCAATCAAAAGCTCTCATTCTTGTTCTCTTCTACAATTCATTTTTTTTTCATGAAATAACTTTGAACGTTAAAATCTGCGAACCAAAATCTAAACAACTTTTGTTATCGATCTTTGACATTGGTCGTCAGATCGACTTTGAACTAATGTATATTATTCTACTTGTCGATAGGTATCAATCCACCGTAAAAATAGTTGAATCGACGCTTGAACTCACTAATTGGACTTTAAAAAAATAACAGCCTAGTGACTTAAATAAAAACATTTGAATATTTCAATAGCTATTTTGTAACTTTTTGAAGTTGAGTGATCATAATGTAAACTTAATAATAATTTAGTGGCATTCAGTGTAATTTACACTTTTGTTTTCTAATAATAATAAAAACAAAAATTGTCTCTATTTGTTAAACTAAAGGGTAAACTACACCCAATGTCACTAAAATATTATAAGTTTATATTTTGGTTTCTCAAATTAAAAAAATTACAAAGTGTTTACTGAATTATTCTGAAGTTTTCATTTAAGTAATTGAGAGTTTTTATTTAAGTCACAAGGGTGTTATTTAAAAAAAAAAAAAGAGTCTAACTAGTGAGTTCTAAGTGACAATTCGATAATCGATATGGTTAACTAGTATCAATCAACGAGTAGAAGAACATACCTTAGATCCAAGTTGATCTGGCGGCCTCTATCGGGGATCGGAGAAGAAAACTATTTAGATTTTAGGTCGCAAATTTGTGATGTTCAAAACTGTTTCATAGAAAAAACTGAACTATAAAAAAGAAGGGGGAATGTGAGCTTTTGATTGGTGTAGGCGATGTGAACAAAGAAAGCCATATAACAACGATTTTAACAGTCTAGTGACTTACATGAAAAATTTCAAATAATTCAATGACTATTTTATAATTTTTTTCAAGTTGAGTGACCAAAACATAAACTTACTAATAGTTTAGTAACCTACGGCATAGTTTATCCAAAAATACAAAACCAGGCCCAATAAGGCTAGTTGAATAAGCCCAAGAATTTAAAGCCGCCAATTCTTTTCACTGGGGTAGGATTGAAATATATAGTAAACACAGATAAGCAAGGGCAGCCACTAACGAAGTTTTGCAGTTGTATTGATGAGCAAAAAGAACCAACGATGGAAGGCTTAGTTGTGAAGCTCCCTTCGTTTCCATTTCTAAGCCCTAACATTTCATCATCATCTTCTTCTTCGACTTTTCGGCTAGGTTTCCGCCGCTTCTCCGCTTCGATTTCAGCCGCCGTTAAAGAAGGTTCCGTCTCATTAGGCCAATTAACCCGACCCGACTTCCCCATACTCCATCAGGTCCTTCCTCTTTTTTGTTTTTCTATTTGTTTGTTTGTTCATTTGTTAATCTTAGCTGATTAAGTTGTTTTTTAAATTTAGCAGGAAGTAAACGGGTCGAAGCTTGTTTATTTAGATAATGCGGCAACCTCCCAGAAACCAACGGCAGTGTTAAAATCTCTGCAGAATTATTATGAAGCTTACAATTCAAATGTTCATAGAGGAATCCATTACTTGAGGTACTCAATTTTCCCTTCTAATGAATTCATTTCGCAAGCTAATCAAGGAAAAAAGGTGGGTTAAAATATGGTCCACGTCCCTTAACTCTTTGTATATTTGGAATTTAGTTCCTCTACTTCCAGGAACTTACTCGCAACTTATGTCCAATTGTTAATGCCATTAAACTTTTTGCTAAATTTACCGGGCGTGATATTTTGAAATAAAAAGCTAGCCACTTGGTAGCCATGGAACAAAGAAAATGGCATTGTAATAGACTGAATTGTATAGAAAAATTTCAAGCTTATTGACAATTAGACTTGCATTTTTAGATTCAAAAAGTAGAGGGATTAAATTCCTTGAAATAAAAGTAAGTGGATTAAATTTCAAATGTACGGCATTAGTTAGTATTCTATTTATAGCACTAACATTGTACTAGATGCAGTAGTTTGCAGTTTAATTTTATTGTTTTCAAATGCATTGGATAAAGATAATAGCATAGATAGTGACTTTAGAAAGTAGCCTTATCACACATGTTAGAAAAATGATACTATATAAGCTAATATCTTTTTCTCAATGATGGAATCATGAGTGAAGTAGTTACTGGATTTAATACAAAATTAATATTATGTAGTATATTTATTAACCATTAAAGGTGTTATAAGGGTGCTCGGTAGCATTTGTTAGAACCTGTGTTGCATTTTAGTTATATGTCCTCTTCTAAGACTAATTAATTGCTTTCAAGTAACTTTATTGGAAGCAAAGAGCTAACCTTGTTTTACTTTGATTATAAATACAGTGCCAAGGCAACTGATGAGTATGAGTTGGCACGGAAGAAAGTGGCAGCTTTTATTAATGCATCAGATTCTGCTGAGATTGTTTTCACAAGAAACGCTACTGAGGCTATTAATTTAGTGGCTTATTCTTGGGGTTTGTCCAATTTAAAGCCCAGGGATGAGGTTGTGTTAATAGATCTCTTTTATAAGAAAGAAAAAATGATTTTCTTATCTTTTTACATCTAGGGTAGTTGTTAGTTTTCATTGAATCATGATGTTTGAAGATTTATGTTTGCAGATTATACTTACAATAGCTGAGCATCACAGTGCTATTGTTCCTTGGCAAATTGTGGCACAAAAAACGGGTGCTATTTTGAAATTTGTAAGTTTAGATGAGAATGAGGTTCCGGATGTAGAGAAGCTGAGAGAGATGATTTCTACAAGTACCAAACTTGTAGTTGTTCATCATGTGTCTAATGTGCTTGGTAGGTTTTTGTTTACATTGATTGTTCCTGTTTTGCTTGTGAATACTTTTAGAGAAGACAAATTAATCTCTCTCTCTCTCTCTCTTTTTTTTTTATTATATCTTTTCTGCGTGTTGAGCCATTGGCATCAATTTATATTTTCTTTTGTGAAATGAACTTAGCTAAATTTTATATTTGAGTCTAACCTATGCACTTGAAGTTTCCCGATTACACATTCCTGTTTGAGTACACTAAACCAGCTCAAGTCAATATATATTTTTAGTTGAGAGTTGTAGTCTTTGGTTTATTGGAATATAAGTTTCTGGCGATGCAGCGAATTAGATGTGCTTCTAGTTGTAATCTCTACTGCTATCCCTTCCACTGAAAAAAAGGGAATTAACAGAAAAATTTGGTTAGTAGAATAAATCACCATCTGATCATATTATGTTTTCCTAAAGTTATTGATGGATGATCTCATTTTCATCAATATTATAATTAGCATTGTGATATTTATAGGACCAAACTTCCTTTTTCTTGCAGGCTCAGTTCTTCCCATTGAAGACATTGTGATTTGGGCTCATGCAGTTGGTTCAAAAGTGCTTGTAGATGCTTGTCAAAGTGTTCCCCATATGGTGGTTGATGTCCAAGGTCTTGATGCTGACTTTCTTGTTGCTTCTTCTCACAAGGTTAGTTTGTCACCTTATGTATGCTCTAAGCAATATATGGACAAGTATACATAGTTAAGGAATAAACATGCTTCAGATGTGTGGGCCTACAGGCATTGGATTCTTATTTGGCAAGAGCAATCTCTTGTTAACCATGCCTCCATTCTTAGGTATGCCGTTGCTTTCTTTCCATTTATAGTTTAAGTCTTATCTGTAACAGTTTTTTGTATCTGAATCCTTGGGAAAAGAGTCATGGAAGTAGTTTAAAGCTGATCCTAGTAATGATTTTTCTCCTTTTAGGTGGTGGAGAAATGATCTCTGACGTGTTCTTAGATCATTCAACATATGCAGAACCCCCGTCCAGGTTAGTGATCTTATCTTCATCCTAAAAGTATGCTTTTATAAAGAGTTAAAGGATGAGAGGAGCGTTTGCAGTTTTTAATTTGTTTGAGTTATGCTTGTCTTATTAAATTGACTTTTTGAATAGCAGAATTTGAGTCCTATGATCCCTGTTTTCTCATTAAGCTGCTACATTATTGAATGTCATCGAGCATGGACAAAGATATGATAAGATCAATGTCATGGATAAACCACTTTTTTTTTTCTTTTTTGGGGGGGGGGGGGGGGGGATGCTTATAAGTACGAGGTCCGAGTTAATCTCCCTTTTAACTGCTTGAAATTTTTTCTTTACTTTCCTCATTGTAATAAACCCTTTGTAGATTGCTTCAACTGGTAAATTATTGGCAATTTATCTCACTTGTGAACAGTTTTTTCCCTAAATTTCAGCAATTGAAATATTTTTTCTTAACTGAAAGAAAGAAAGAAAACAACAAAGTAATGACAAGACACTCGACAGAAAAAAATTAAAAAACAGCAAATGGAAAATAAGTATACAAGCTTGTTGGTAAAAGTAAGGTCTAACAACTGGAAATTGGCTCCTATTAACTGATTCTATAGTAGCCACCTTCAATGAGAAGAATACTCCACATGTATGTGCCAGTTGTCAAAGAAAGTTCCGCAAAATGGAGTTCTCAGTATTTCTAGATATTAGCTATAGTTTTCTGTGGAAGTGCAAAGTAATCAGCCTTTACTTGTTGAATGCTTCATTTGTATGCTGCTGTTGCTGCTGCAAAATCAGTTTTCAGAACCTTGCTAATGGTAGATTCATATACACACTTGCACAAACTGCTTCATTTGACCATAAATTTAGAATTTAGACCGATGAAAAGAACTGCCCCTTGTTTGTTTTAAAGCCATATGTCATTCAAGTAATTGTCAGTCTGAATATTCAATATTTTGTTTTCTATAATGTCTCATTCTGTTCTCGCTCTTCAATCGGATTAGATTTGAGGCTGGAACACCTGCAATCGGTGAGGCTATTGGATTAGGGGCAGCAATTGATTACTTGTCTGGGATTGGCATGCAGAAGATTCATGACTATGAGGTGAGTTGCTATTTCTTGCTGTTTGTTCTTTCTGTTCCTTCTTCATAAAGTAAAAGCCACTTGTTTATGTTTAAAGTTTTAGATTCCTTTATTAATCGCCATGGACGGATAAAACGCCAACCATTTTTGTTGGCTTTATAAATTACAAAGGATAAACTTGGCACAAATTATTTGGTTACAAATACTTAAGGAAGCCATTATTAGGTTATGCTGTGGCGGTTGATATATATCCTTGAATGGTTTGGACTTTGGAATGTATGAAACCATTCTTCCCTTTATAATCTTTCTTGTTGCTTCATAATGATTCCAAAGCAGTTTAAGAGACTAAAATACTAAAAAATTTTGAATATATTTCTTAAATAAGCTCTTATACTTTTATTGTACCTAAATTAGTCCTTATCGTTTTATTTATACCCAACTAAGCCCTTATTTCAAATGAAAGGTTGATTTATGTTCTAGGGTTTATGTAGGTCTAAGTTAAAGGTTAAGGGCTTCTTCGGGTACAAATTAAAGGTCAAGAGCTTATTTGGATATAAATTAAAGTTTAAGGCCTTATTTGAGTGTAGTAAAGGTATAAGGTTTTTTATCTAAAGTGGTAAAGTTCTAGGGGTTTTTTATTTTACAGCTTTGTTATTGCCGCGATACACCATATGATCGGCAGTATATTTATTAATTTATTTTGGGGAGCAAGTGGCTAGACCGATTTAAAAGACACTTTCTGATAAGCTATAATTTTCGTTTTTATTCTTACTATGCAATTTTTATTTTGTAGATGGAGCTGGCCAATTATTTATTTGAAAAACTATGTACTGTTCCAAATATTCGGATCTATGGTCCAAAACCTTCTGATGACATTCACCGTGCTGCTCTCTGTTCTTTCAATATCGAGAATATTCATCCTACAGATATTGCAACTTTTCTAGACCAACAGGTAGCACTGTAATACCATTTATTTTTTTCACACTTATCCATTCATTAAAGCTTGGTTTGGCATTGTGGTTAGTTTCGAAAACTGCCATTGACAAATAACTATTCGTGAAACTCTGATTGGAATTTATGGCTCAAACCAACCTTTGGGATGCAAATTCGATAACCAGTTGTAGCTTATATAGAATAGATTTCGAAAAGGGATGTTTTCATGTTGAATGGCAACTTATTTTGTTTACTCTCAGCATGGAGTGGCTATCAGATCAGGTCACCATTGTGCTCAGCCTCTCCATCGCCATCTAGGAGTCAATGCAAGCGCACGTGCGAGCCTTCATTTCTACAATACGGAAGAAGATGTCGACAATTTCATCCAATCGCTCAATGATACGGTCAGCTTCTTTAACTCTTTCAAGTAGCAAAATTTGTTGTTTCCCGCACCAGATTGTGTCGACCATTTATGTATACTACTACATTAAAGCTTATGGCAAGCACCTTCTTCATTTTCTTCATCGAAACATATGTATAAGTGATTGGTCTCTTTGGTGTTTGACAAAATATCGTGTAACAAGTTGGTCACAACACATATCCGCAATCAAATACTATACATTCACCTTCATTTTGTTGTCATGTGTTTACTCAGACACGATTTTAAATGTTCGACACGGATATGTTCAATCTTTTTCCAGATTTTCATGTAATTGTAGTCCCTTGAGGGTCATATCCTCGTACCCATTTTCGGAATTCAGAAATGTGTTGGGTCTAAGTGTCTGACATGGATACTTCAAGAAGAACGAAGAGTCTAACCAACTTGGTTTATGTGTTTTGTTTTCGAGTTGAGTTCAAATAGTTAGACTCAAAACCTCGGTTTGAAACCAATCGAATTTTATTTTTTTGAAGTTTAAGCTCGAATTGAGACAAAAATTAAATTTATTCAAGTTTGCTCAATCAAGTTTGTTTATCTAGTAAAAAACAAGGTCATGTACGATTTTAAACTCAATTATTTATTGGATTTATGATGATTTGTTTCTGAAATTAGTATGTTTGCATGGTGTATAGATGAAGTCTCAATTATTTTATTGGGGCCCTTTTTTCGCTTAAAAAGTAAGATTATTTAATTTTAAACTTTGTAAATACGTAAATTAAAATTTCCATTCAATGAGGTCTTAAGATGAAGTCTAACATTATGTTTATTATTAATAAATATGAAATTTAATCTATTTTTTAAAAGTTAATATATAATTAAATTTAAGTATTTAATAGGTATTTAAATTATAATATTTAAAAATAAAAATAATAAATAAATAATGAAAAAGGATTATTTTGTCTCAAAAGATAAATTTAACTTTTCAAACTAGTTGTGAAATTTATTCCCACTATTAGTCAACAAACTCATATTCCTATTATTGATAGAGTAATTTCAAAAGGAAAATTACATTAATTTTTTTTTTTTTTTATCTTTTTACATACTAAACTTGGAAATTATTCCCCCCACCCACTTAAAAGTAAATTCCATTCAAGACCATTAAACTTGTTAGTAAGTTTACGTTTTGATCACTTAATTTCAAAAAGTTATAAGACAATCTTATATTATTCAAAAGTTTTCATTTGAGTTACTGGATTGTTAAAATTGTTATTGTATGATTTTTTGCTTTACCTGCACTAATTGAAAGCTTTCTTTTAATTCTCTTCTACCAGTTTTTTTTATTTTCATGAAACAGCTTTTAATGTCATGAATTTGCGAATTAAAATCCAAACAACTATTTTCGTCGATCTTAGACACTAACCGTCAGATTGACTTGAATCTAATGTATGTTCTACTCAGTAATGGATACTGATCCACTGCACTGATTGTCAAATTGTCGCTTAAAGCTCGCTAATCGGAATTTTAAAATAATTTAATAACTCAGTGACATAAATAAAAACTTTCGAATAATTTAATGACTATTTTATAATCTTTTAAAGTTAAAAGACCAAAGCATAAATTTATTAATAATATAATAACATTGAGTGTAAATTACTCTCATTTTTTTCGTAAAACACGAAAACTATTCTCCCACCTAAAAAAATGATAACTTTTCACGTAATAACTTCAAAAGGAAATTTCTAGCTTCATCTCGCTGGTTTGCACTGGCCCTTTATATGCCGTGAGCGGTGGTTGTAGAAGGAATCTATCTATACAAAATTGATCATGTGACGTCGTTTAAGAACATAAACAATAAATTTTATGATTTATCAATTAAATAAATACAAAATGTTTCTATAAAACACCAAAATATCGATTACGGTGTACAATAATTGTTTGTAATCTTTTTTTTTTCCTTTATTTTAAACATCCCAATTTATTATAAAAGAAAAAAAAAACTCACTCATTCATCGAAAATAGCCATTTATCTAAAAATTTTAATTTAATTTTTATTAATTACTTTTAATAGATTTATTTATTTTAAAAATTATTATTTATTTATAAAATTCTAATTATTATAAAGTGACTGATTTGATTATAATATGTCATCAAATAAGGTTAAATGTGTCATTTACTCTTAAAAATTACTCACTAGGGTTATTTTTTTATATTTGTGAATAAATAACTATCAATAAAATATCCATTCACTTAAAAATAAATTTATATTTATATTTAAAAAAATATTTTTTTAATAAATTATATTTATTTTATACAATACAAAATTTATATTTATTAAAGCTTATATAAAAATAAAACTTTATTTTAATTCATTATGTTTTAAGAATAAAAGATTTTATTGATTTTATATAAAAAATTAAACAATTTTTTTATAATTATATAAAAAATAATATAAACTTTTAGTTTTTAAAACTTGAAAATTAAATTTATTTTAATATTTATATTTTTTTTAATTTAGCACCTTTTTCTGTAAGAGTATGATAATGCAGTAATTTAAATTTATATTTTTAATTAGGGATTAAATTGAATATAATTATAAAGTTAAAATAGTAAAGTTGGAAAAAATATAAATACCAAAGTTACAAGAAAAGGTCTCTTACTTCTTGACGTTAGTTTTGCCGACCCTACCCAAAAATCTAAATTATTATATATATTTTAATTTATTCTGAAAATAGATAATGATTCATTGCATCATAGAACCAAAGTTGGACTTTGGTTTCCAATTTTAGTTCTGACTATGAATGCATATTGCTGCCGAATGCCGATTAATTTTAATTTTTCCTTTTTTATTTTTTATTTTGCTTAATTATCGAAAAAAATATATAACAAAAAATTAGGATAAATTATAAAAAAATACTTTTATTTTTTTCAAGTTACATTAATAACATTTTAGGAGCTTTAAAGCTTTTCAATCAAAATGAGAAATTTACGTATTAAGTTCTTAAATATTTTAGATTATCACATTTTAGTCTAATGTTACCAATTTATCACGAGGCACCCACAAAACACTGTAATAATAAATAATCTCGTGAGTAGATCATTCGGTTTACCTATATAAGAAAACAATCATATAAATAAAAATAATTGTAGAATTGTTAAAAGGCTCAAGCTTAAGAAAGTGACAAGGCACTGAAGAAAAGAGAAAGTATGGAAGGAATTCAACACAAAACAGTGAGTGTCAATGGCATCAACATGCACATAGCCGAGAAAGGGGAAGGTCCGTTGATTCTCTTCCTTCATGGCTTCCCTGATCTCTGGTACACATGGCGCAACCAGATCAACGGTTTATCCGCCCTCGGCTACCGTGCTTTGGCGCCCGACCTCCGCGGTTACGGCGGAACAGATGCACCAGATTCCGTCGCCGATTACACTTGCTGCCACGTGGTGGGAGACCTCATCGCGCTTCTGGACACGGTGGCGCCGCCGGAGAAGGAGGATAAGGTGTTTGTCGTTGGGCACGATTGGGGTGCCATCATTGCTTGGTACTTGTGCTTGTTTAGACCGGACCGGGTTAAAGCTTTGTTCAATTTGAGTGTACCGTTTATTCCTTATAATCCTCGGTTTAAACCGGTCGAGACTTGGAAAGCTTTCTATGGGAAGGATTACTACATCGTCCGGTTTCAGGTTCGATTTTTTTTTTTTAATTATTATTAACCAAAACTCTGTTAAAAGAAATTTAAAATTTGATTTAATGGATAAAATTCATATTTTAATATTTAATATTAATCGGTTGGATCAGCTAAATCAATTTCGAGCTAGTAACAATAATAAAATTACATTTTTATCTTTTAAAAATTTATGCAAATTTTTTAGCTTTGCTCTTGAATGTTTTGATTGATGTGATCAGAATTAGTCGGCACAAACTGGAATTTCAACATTTTATTGACAAATCAAATTGAGTCGAGTTGAGATTAGAGTTCGTACGTATTCAATTTTCAGATTTGGGTTAAAATTGAGATCCGAGTTACATTGGTGCAGGAACCTGGAGTAATCGAAGCAGAGTTTGCAGAGATTGGTGTAGGACGAGCAGTTTTGGAGATTTTATCGTATCGGGTACCCGACCCACTTTATTTACCAAAGGGAAATTTATTCGGGCATCCACTAGATTCTCCGGTTAACTTGCCGCCATGGCTGTCGGAGAAAGACGCGGATTACTACGCCACCCAATTCCAAAGAACCGGCATCACCGGTGCCCTCAATTATTACCGCAACTTTGATCGGTGTGTTTTTCTTTCTTTATTTCTTCTTGATAAAAAAGAATCTGTTTGCTTTTTAATCTAATTTGCAGGGATTAATTTGCTTATTTTTAAGTAAAGGGAGTAAAATGGAATATGACTCCTATATTGGGATCTCCATGATAATTTTACCTATTTCACATTTTGATCGGTTTTGTTGTAGAAACTGGGAACTATCTGCACCATGGTGGAAAAGCCAGATCAAGGTACCTGTAAAGTTTGCAATGGGGGACCTTGATCTTGTGTATACAATGCCTGGTATGAAGGATTATATTCACAACGGTGGGTTCAAAAGGGATGTGCCCTTTCTTGAAGAAGCTCTTGTCATCAATGGAGTTTCTCATTGGATCCACGAAGAAATACCTGATCAAATCAATCAATTATTGTTCGACTTCTTCTCCAAGTTCCATTAAATTTAAATATTAATAATAATATCAAATTTAGTAAAAATAGAAAAAAAAAAACATGTTGTACCTTTGTTGTTTTTAATTTTTAAGTGGGAATGTCGGTTTGAAATTTGAGAACGATTAAAATAAAATATTAAATATAAAAATATGTTTGCATAAAAATATTAGTTTTGTTTAAAATATAATCAAGTTTAGGTTTGATCTTTCAAGGTTTTTATTAAAATTGTAATATATTGTTGCTTTTATATATGATCTAATATAGATATTTATAAATATGGATGAATTTGAATAAAATTTTAAACTTATATCTCGAGTTGAGTTAAACTTAAACAAGTATAAAATATATTAATATTATATTTCTCTGTTTTAATTATTGTTTTTTTTAGCAAAAATTATTAATTTTTTGTTGAAAATAAAGAGTATTTTAATAGAATTTATCTAACATAATGTAAATAAGTCTCTTGAATAACATGAGAGCATCTACGTGGTAATATAAGTTTATGTTAGTAAAATTAATAAATATTAATTTTTTTATCTATTTTTAGATAGTTTAACAAATAATACAAATTAACAATTAGAAAAAGCTAAAGAGCTAAATCAATAACATGATAAAATGATGGACTGCCTTAAACATGTGAGACCCACCAATCAGCAGCAACTTCCGCCCGTGTATTGTTGATTTGATGTAAATGATTGCCATTTTGAAGACGAAAACTAACCGTCTCGATGCAGTTGCGTAGCTTAACAATGTCATTTGGGTCGACAAGGGAGCAGGCCGTTCCATAACGATAACTATAACCATAATCTCCTTTCCTGCATGATATGTGAATGTTAGTTTTAACTACATTGGATATTAAGAATTAATTAGAGTATTAATTTAGAAAGTAATTTTAAATCGATTAAATTAAGAATCGGCATGAGTCAATTTAATTGAATTTTTAAATAATTTTAATTTGAATTTAAATTGATGAATCAATAGTTTGACCAATTTTATTTAAACCTGTCTATTGGTTGAACAGGGTCTTGAAAAAATTTGGACCATTAAACTCGGGCTTGGTTCAGTTCAACCCAAAAAATAGATTTAAAATTTTGTTCAAACTCAACCTAGATGAAAATGCTAAAAGTCCGACTCGGCCCGACCCGACTTATATTAAGTTTTTTTAATATAGATATATATATATATTTAAAATATATAATACATCAACAACACTAAAAATATTAAAATAAATATTTCTCAACAAATTGAAAATAAATTTAAAATTTTTTATACTTAAATAACACTAAGATAGGTGCAATTTAACAAGTAAATGTCTCTAAAATAGTAGTAAGATTAATAATAAAATAAGAGTTATACAATATCTAAATAATAACAATAAAATAGTAGTAATATAATAGTTAAATGACAACAAAATAATGAAAAAATAAAAAAAAAATGGAAAAACAAGGAAACAGTATACTCTTATTTCTTTTTGCAAATTCAGGCTTGGCTGGGGCAAAAAATATATTATCTAAAGTCCGATTTGTTTTATAAACAAATCATATTTTTTTCATCTAACTTCATTTTTCAAAGCTTATATTTTTAAGTCATCGTATTTTTTGAACTAACCTTCGGAAGCTTAACCTCTGTACTGTTGTAGTTTTTTTTTTTAAAAAAAACCGGTTTAAAAAACATTGATATCGCAATTTAAAACAACATTAGGTTTATTATTATATATAACGAAAAGCTTAAGCTTAAGCTTAAGAAAGTGATAGACATTGAAGAAGAGATGGAAAGTATGGAGGGAATTCAACACAAAACAGTGAGCGTCAATGGCATCAACATGCACGTAGCCGAGAAAGGGGAAGGTCCTTTGATTCTCTTCATCCATGGCTTCCCTGAGCTCTGGTATACATGGCGCCACCAGATCAACGGTTTAGCTGCCCTCGGCTACCGTGCTTTGGCGCCCGACCTCCGTGGTTACGGTGGAACCGATGCGCCGGATTGCGTCGCCGATTACACTTGCTTCCACGCGGTGGGAGACCTCATCGCGCTTCTGGACACGGAGGCGCCGCCGGAGAAGGAGGATAAGGTGTTCGTCGTAGGGCACGATTGGGGTGCCATCATTGCTTGGTTCTTGTGCTTGTTTAGGCCGGACCGGGTTAAAGCTTTGTTCACTTTGAGTGCGCCGTTTATTACTTGCGATCCTCGGTTTAAACCGGTCGAGACTTTGGAAGTTCTCCTTGGGAAGGATTATTATATCGTCCGGTTTCAGGTTTGAATATTTTGTCTTTTTTTCCTTTTATTTTTAATTATTATTAACCAAATCTCTGTTAAAAATTTTAAAAAATCAATTGTAAAAATACCATGGAGGTCATAGAATTAAATATTAAATTACATTTAACCCCTTCTATAAAAAATAAGTAAATTAGTCCCTATAGACTAAATTAAAGAGCAAATTGAGTTTTTTTTAATTCATTCATTTTTACTATTAAAAACTGAAATATTTTAATTAATACAATATTAATATTTTGAAAACTTAAATATACATATGAAACTTTGGTTGTAGTTTCAGTGTACACATAAAATTTTGCTTGTGATTCCTCCGCACACATCTAAAAAAAGCATAATAACTTATTTAACCCCCCAATTTTATAAAAAAAATTATTTTAAACTTTCATCTAATTTTTCGCTTATTTTAGCTCTTAAATTTGCGATGTTTGTCAAATCACTCCAAAACGGATGAAAAAGTTAACATCTGTTAATTATGTTAAAACGGCATACATGTGGATGCCAAGTTAGCTAGTAAATAAAATTTTAAATATAACAAATTCAGAAAATGTATAAAAATTATATAAATTTTTTTAATATTTTACTCAAATCTATCCATAGTTGTAAAATGGCTAACTCGAACTCATTTACACCTGCTCATATTTTTTAAAAAAAATATTAAAAATTATTTATATTGTTTTAAGTTTAATATTTAAATTTTACATATAATTCATTTATTAAATTTATATATATCTTAATATTTTTTTAATATTTACGTTATAATTTATTTATCACTTTAGATATTTTTATTGTATTATAAATATATATATAAAAGAATAACATAACATAATATATTAGAAAATTTGAAAATGGGCTAGGTTGGGCCAAGTTCAAGTCTTGAATGTTAAACTCCGAGTTTGACTCATATTTTAAACGGATTTTTTTTTGTCAAATATCATTTTTAGGCTTAATATTTTTATCAAAATCCTCTCAAATTTCGGATGAACTTTTGGACTTGAACGAATAGCCCAACTCATAAATAAATCTAATTTTAAATTAGGTTGGATTTTTGAGTTTACGGTTGGACTAATCTGAATGGTTAACTTTTTATGTTAAATCAAATTTGGTCTAGCTTGAATTTAAGTTTATTGGATCGAGTTCTCGAATTCAAGTTATAATCGAGAGGGTATAACGGTAAATTTGGTGTAGGAACCTGGAGAAATGGAAGCGGAATTTGCAGAGATTAGTCTAAGACGAGCGGTTTTGGAGCTATTATCATACCGGATACCCGACCCACTTTATTTACCAAAGGGAAATCTATTCGGGCATCCACTGGATTGCCCGGTTAACTTGCCGCCATGGTTGTCGGACCAAGACGCCGATTACTATGCTAACCAGTTCCAGGAAACCGGCATTACCGGTGCCCTCAATTATTACCGTAACATAGATACGTATGTTTTTCTTTCCTTTACCCGTCGCCTAACAAATTTTTTTTGTTACTTAATTACGAAAAGTTTCAAAATGATTATCTAATTATTTGTAATTTTTTTTAGTTATCTAACTATGAAAAGTTACAAAATAATCACTCAATTATTCAAATTTGTCTTCTTCTTTTTGTCAACCAATCATCTTGGATTTTTAGGTATTTCAATTTTTACGGTTAATTAGCCGGAGACTAAAAAAGACAAAATTGAATAATTATGTGACAATTTTGTAACTTTTCATAGTTGAATGATCAAAAAGAGAAAAAAAATATAATTGGGTGACTACTAACGTAGATTATCGAATTATTAATTATGGGTTTTTCATGTTAGTTAAAATACGCTCTAAATCCCTTTACTTTTTCTAGATTTGAAATTCAATCCTTTATTTCAGATTTAGAAATACAAGTTTAATTGTTAATACTGTTAAAAATTTCGATTAAATACATATTCATTACAGTGTATTTTTTTATAATTAACTAAATTAATTTATTTTTGGTTGGTTTTGTTATAGAGACTGGGAACTATTAGCACCATGGTGGAAAAGCCAGATCCAGGTCCCTGTAAAGTTTGCAATGGGGGACCATGATCTCGTGTATACAATGCCTGGTGTCAAAGACTATATTCACAACGGTGGGTTTAAAAGGAATGTGCCCTTTCTTGAAGAAGCTCTTGTCATCAATGGAGTTTCTCATTGGATCAATGAAGAAATACCTGATCAAATCAATCAATTATTGTTCGATTTCTTCTCCAAGTTCAATTAAAATTAAATAACAATATCAAATTTAGTAAAAATAAAAAAGGTCTTACCTTTGTTGTTGTGTTTTATCTTTCTCAATAATAGAAAGAATTTACGTCAAGACTTGTTTCGAGTTGTGATTACAATTATTGAAAGAATTTATTATTTCAAATTAGTCATATTCATGGGCTAGTAGTTTGAGGTTTCGTTCGAAATTTGAAAGGGTTTGAGAAAAATATTATACCTGAAAAATGTATTTGAGCAAAAAATATTAGGCATGTTTAAAATATGAGTCAGGTTTGGGTTCAAACATTCAAGGCTTGAGTTCAGCTTGGTCTGACTCGTTTTCTAAGATTGTAATATATGTTACACTATGTTATTTTTATATATTATGTAATTTATAACACGTAAAAAGTAAATCTACAATAATAAAATATAATATTGTAATGTAAATATTAAAAGAATATTAAGGTGTCTAAATATAAAATTTTAGTAATTGAAAAAATCGTATAAAATTATTAAAAATCAAATTAAAAAGAAATATAAATATATATTTAAAATAGACAGACTTAAAATGATTCATATTTTGAGTTGAACCGAGTTTGAGCAAACATAAAGTGTGACCTGAACCTGATATAAAATACAATCAAATCAAATCAAATCAAATCAAAATCTTTTTAATATTAAAATATTTAATTTTGTATAATTTTAATATTTATCATCTTTTTCAATAGTTGTCATTGCTTAATAAACTTAAATTTCTTTCCATGTTTGACAAAATCTTTTTCGATTAATACAATATTAATATATTAAAGATTTAATCATAATTTTTTAAATATAAAAATAGATTCAAAAGATAAATCATAATTCAAGGATGTTTGATTGAAATTAACCCATGATATATTAACACATGAATAGTGGTGGGATTTAAAATATGCATAAAAATAACTTATAATCATGAGATTATACATAAAATTTCGTGGTCAACATTTACTTTTTAATGGACTTACAAAATGTAAAAAATTAGTTATTGGACTCATTCCAATAGATATATTGAGAAATAAAAGAATATATTCATATTTAATGAAATAAATTTAAAATTTCAACTATTTCAAATTTGGTAAGAGTTAAATTTGAATATTTCAAATCGTATATATATATTTTGATTTTACATAATTGAAAATATAAAAATATTTGTATAATAATGTTTTTATTTTATAAAAGAATATTTTAATAATTGCTAAGTTGATTTGGGTTAAAGAAAATAAAATTCTATTTATAAAAAAATTAATCAATAATTGAGTTAGGTAAAGTGATTGATTGCTCATATTAACAATATACTCAAGTTTTTGGTAGTTTACTCAATAGTAAAAGACGAAAATACCATCATATTAATAATATATTCAATCTTTTATTAGAAGGAAATTACATTAATATTATTGACTGAGCTGGTGTCAAGTTGACTTTTGACACGTAGAGATTTTCATGAACCGATTACGTTTATAATATTACTACATTTTATATTTGCCCAAGCCTGACCCATATTTTAAATAGGGCTTTTTTTTTGCCTAAGTTCATTTTCCGAGCTTCGTAATTTTGTTCAAATCTTCCCACATTTTGTGTGAGTCTTTACATTTGGGTGAGTAAGCCGACCCATTAACAAATTTAACAAAAGAATTTTAACAGTTAATTCTGAAATATGAAAAATAGAGAAATAAAATTATTTGAAAAATTAAAAGTAAAAGGACTAATTTTTAAATATAGAAAAAGTATAGAGCCTCAAAACAAAATTTAACCATAATCATATTATTTTCGTCCTATTGTACCGTAATTTACTCTAAAAATAAAAAAAATATTTTACATTTTAGTACTTAAAAGCTATAAAAATTGAAGACTTAGACTACTAGAAATCAACAAAGTCCGATATAATAGAGAAAAAAAAATGGAAGGGATAGGGCACCGAATGGTTAAAGTGAATGGCATAAACATTCACATAGCTGAAAAAGGTGAAGGCCCAGTCATCCTTTTCCTCCATGGCTTCCCTGAGCTTTGGTATTCATGGCGTCACCAAATCCTCGCTTTATCTTCCATGGGTTACCGAGCCGTTGCTCCCGATTTGAGAGGCTACGGCGACTCGGATGCTCCCGACTCAGTCGAGAGTTACACTTGTTTCCACATAATCGGCGATTTAGTGGAGCTGATAGACGTATTGGATCCGGATGCAGGCAAGGTGTTTGTTGTTGGACATGACTGGGGAGCTTACATGGCTTGGTTATTGTGTCTGTTTAGGCCTGATAAAGTGAAAGCATTGGTGAATTTGAGTGTGCCGTTTTTGAGGACTCATCGGGAAATCAAGCCTGTTGATTTCTGGAGATCTTATTATGGTGCTGATTATTACATATCTAGATTTCAGGTAAATTATTATCAAACATATTAGATACATAAATCTTATTTTATGATTTTGAATTTTTTTGGCTATGGAATCTATGTTTATCTTAATTAATCTTCATTTCTGATTCTGTGACCATAATTTAAATTCTGAAGCTATTATACACGGGAGGGATCTCCTTTTACACCATTCCTTACAGGGGCGAGTGCGGAATAAAATTTTAATTTTTTATAGTTTATATTTTTATAATTTGTAAAAGATTAAATTAAATTTTTATAAATTTAGGGGGTCAAAATATAATTTTACTTTTACTAATTTAAAATTTTTAAAAAATTCTAAAGGCATAAATAATAATTTTACATTTTAAGGGAGTGGGCCTATGGCAACCCCAGGTTTCGCCCCTGATTCCATAACTTTTTAATGATCCATATTTTATCGATTCAGTAGTTAAAATTATTAAAATATTTATAATTATCATGTATGTAAAATTTCGAATTAATCTAATATTTTTATCATATTAATATAAAGTATTGTTTATTGTCTATATATATTTAATGGTCAAAAGTTTTATATACATAAAATGTGATATAAATATGAAATATGATAATTAAATTATTAAAATATTAATCATATAAAAAATTATGAAAACGTGAAAGTGTATCTCTGCATGCATATGTATATATATATGATAGAATGTACCATTAGAAAGTGTACTATCTATCTTTTTTTTTGGCAATTTCAACTTTTCTAACTATGATGTTGACATTTGACATTGTAATTTAAATCCGGAATTTCAACTCGATTTTGCATTAGTTCTGGAAAGGTTTTATTATATATATATATATATATATATATACTCTAAATTTCAGCTAAATTATCGAACATGATATAGTATTTATTTTGTCATTTTAACTATTTTAGTTATAGAATTAATGTTGATCTTAATTAATTGTGATGTATGCATCCGCAATCCCAATTTAACTCTCGAGTTTGGTAAGCTTTTATGTCAGCTTTAAGTAGAATTATCAAGCATACGAGTTACATACGAAGTCTTTATTTTATGATATCAATTTTTTTTAAAATTTTAAACATTTGTTATCGTAATTTAAATCCCGGATTTCAATTTAATTTTGCATTAAATTTGAAAAGGTTTTATTATATATATATATATATATATACTCTACATTTCAGCTAAATTATCAAACATACAGATTAGATATAGAGTCTTTATTTTGTCATCTTAGAATTAATGTTTATCTTAACTAATTGTGATGTATGCATCTGCAATCTTAATTTAAATCTCGAGTTTGGTAAGCTTTTATGTCAGCTTTAGGTTACATACAGAGTTTTTATTTTGTGATTTCGAATTTAAATCCTGGATTTCAATTGAAGGTTTTATTATTGATATATATATATATATATGTATGTATGTATATGTATATGTATATTACAGAAACCTGGGGAAATAGAAGGTGAATTTGCAGAGATTGGAGTGGAGAGAGTTGAGAAGGAACTTTTGACTGATTTTCCAGTTTTCTTGCCAAAAGGGAAACTGTTCAAACGTCCATTAGATGAACCAATTACATTGCCTTCTTGGTTGTCCGAGGAAGAAGCTAATTACTATGTCACTGTATTCCAGAAAACTGGATACACTGGTGGACTCAACTTCTACAGAAACTTTAACAGGTATATGTATATGTGTGATATATATTATTTGGTACAATTCATAGATAGGATTGAGAATTTTTGAATGCTAGTGTACCAAATAATATATTTATATATCAAATCATTCATAAAAAAATGATTTTAGGTTGGAATTTATGCATTTATAAATTTTTTTTTTTGGGTAAAAGTAGTATAGAGACTCTTGTTTATGGGTGTTATTGTTTTGATGGCAGAAACTGGGAACTATTGAAACCATGGGTGGGTAGTAAGATCAAAACACCAGCCAAGTTCATTGTGGGTGATAAGGATTTGGTTTACCATATGCCTGGTATGAAGGATTACATTCACAATGGTGGGTTCCAAGAAGATGTGCCATCTCTGCAGCAAGTGGTGGTGATGGAAGGTGTTAGCCATTTCATCAACATGGAGAAACCAGACGAGATCAACAAATACATTTCTGACTTCTTTACCCAGTTTATTTGAAATAAATAAATAAATAAAATAAATCCATGTATTTCAAGTCTTTTGTGTAATAATAATAATAATAATAATAAAACACTTTGGCTAAGATCCAAGCGCTGAAGGGGCATTTATGATTAAGACTGAATTATTAATGTTGGAATATGTTTGAAGTAATTTTGAATTTTATTTTTTATATTTTTTCTATTTAAGTTGAATTATTAACATAATTATTTTTTTTAAATTTATTGGTACAATATTTTGAAATTAAAAAAATACTAAAAAAACATTATAATAAATTTAGACGATGTTAACAATTAAATTTATATTTTTAAATACTAAAAATAAAATAATTAAATTTTAAATTTAGAAAGAAAACATAGACTTGTAACATGGAGGAGTAGATCCTCTTTTCGATGAGTTTCGATAATTTTTTATTGTCTTGCATTTGATGAAAGTAAGATGTTTTTTATATTCTTCTCGTTTTATCAATTTGGTCAATAAATATTTTTTTTTTGTTTTATGATTTGAGTGGGATTTCAGCTATATTAAGAATTAAAGACTTGTCATAGGGAAATCAAGTGGCTCATATCTCTTGGCAACGGAAGGATTTAGGGGGGAGAGAAATACTCATCTTCTTGAAGGAGTGTCGGAGTTTGCAGTGAAGGTGGTGAAGAAGGATCGTTGGGGGGTAGCACTATCAAATTAACCCTAGGTGTTTACAAATCGAAAGCCGGTTGTAGCTTCACGTCTGCCTGAGCTCAGATCGTCGAGGATTAAAGGCTATTGGAGACCGATTCAGTCCCCAGGAGAAAATAGGATTTGGTTTCAATGTTGGGAGTGTCCATTTATTAGGTTAGGGTAAATTTCCTTTTAGTTAAGAAGTGGTCAGGTTGTCTAGATACTGTTTGTTTTCAGTTTCTAATTTGTATTGGTTTGTTATTGTTTATTTTTCCTATAATCCATTTTCGTTTTTTCTTTAAAACAAAAAACGACCATTCAAAAAAAAAAAAGAATTTTCGACATGTTTGTTTTATGAAAAATAACTTATTCAACGGAAAATAACATACAGGTCAATAGAAAATAAGTTATTTTTCCTGTAAAATTACTTACCCTCTCGATATAAGAATAGCTTATTTATAGATAACTTTATTTATATAAAAATTAACTTAAGTCAAATATTATATTAATATAAAAAATTAATATAAAAATTAATAAAATATTACTATAAAATATTATAATTTTTAATATTATTAAAGATACATATTTAATTACCTATATCTAATCATATAATAATTTATTATTTTTATATATTATTTTTATTTTAATAATAAAAAATTTAAATAATATTCTTCTTTATTATTGAAAAGTATTCATATTAATATTTTAATAATAAATATTTATTACAATTATAAACATATTATAGTATAAAGGTTAAAATATGCCATAAGTCCATGTACTTTTCACAAATTTAAAATTCAACCCTTGTATTTTTATTTTCTAAAATTTAGTCTCTCCACTTTTCAGATTTGAAAATCAAATCTAATTATTAACATTTTTTAAAAAAAAAATTATCAATTTTTTTGATATTACATTTTTTAACTAAGAAGTACTCCCATTTATAAATTTCCTCTAAATGTTAGAGTAACGCGTCTTGGAACGGTGTCACTTAGTGAACCATAAAATTTTGAGAATTATAGTTGGGAACCCAAATTTAAAGGAAAAGAAAAAAAGAAGAAGTGAAAATAATGTGGGGAAGAGTGCAGAAAAGAAAACAACGGAAAAAACATGGAAAAGGGGGAAAAAAAGAAAAAGAAAAAACATGGATGGTTTGAAGAAGAAAAGAAAATTAGAGTAGAGAGTAGAGAGAGAATGAAAATAAAAATATTTTAATTTTAATTTTTGATGTAAGAAAATTGGGTTTATAGAAATTATGAGTCCATTTGTTTTATTAAAAAAATATTTTATGTATTTTCATATATTTGTTTTATGAAAAATAATTTACTCAACGGAAAATGACATATAAATCAATAGAAAATAAGTTATTTTCCTTGTAAAATAACTTAACCTCTTAAGAAACATAAGTCATTTTCCAAAAATAGCTCATTTATAGATAATTTTATTTTTATATAAAAATTAACTTAAGTCAAGCTTAATATTATTATATTAAATAAAAAAAATTTAAAATATTTAAAATTAATAAAAGATTAATATAAAATATTATGATTTTTAATAATATTAAAGATACATATTTAATTATCTATATCTAATCATATAATAAACTTTCTTTTTAATATTTTTGTTTTAATAATAAAAAATTTTAAATAATATTCTTCATATATAATTAAAAAGTATTCAATATTAATATTTTAATAATAAATATTTATTACAATTATAAATATATAATAAATGTTTTGTAGTATAAATGTTAAAATATGCAATGAGTTTATGTACTTTTTATAAATTTGAAATTCAATCCCTGTACTTTTATTTTCTAGAATTTAGTCCATTCACTTTTCAGATTTGAAAATTAAGTCCAATTGTTAACATTGTTCAACTTTTTTGTCAAATTTTTTGATATCACATTTTTTAACTAAAAAATACTCATATTTATAAATTTCCTCTAAAATTTAGAGTAACGCGTCTTGGAACAATGCCACTTAATAAACAATAAAATTTGGGGAATTATAGTTGGGAACCCAAATTTAAAGAAAAAGAAAAAAAAAGTGCAAATAAAGTGGGGACGAGTGCGGAAAAGAAAACAATTGTAACAGTCCGGTTTTGACCCTATACGAAATAGTGGCTTCGGGACCACAAATCCGAGTCAAAAAATATTTTAATATTATTTTCTGTGTTTGCATTATATGATTAAGCATGTGTGAAAGTTTCGTGAATTAATTTGTCCGTTTGTATGCTTAATTAGAGAAAAGGACTAAATTACATTAAATGCAAAATTAGCATTCTTTATGTAAAGGTATCTATTTGTTATGGCTTTTATTATATGGAGTCCTTATGTTGTTATTAAACCAAAAGGATTTTGAATGGACAAAAATGCCATATGTTAGTGGAAAATGAATGATAATAAAAAGGCTAAAATTGGAAATAGATAATTAAATGTTTATCAAATAAAACAAAGGCATAAAATTAAGCCATAATATGTTCATCTTGCAGAAATTAAAAGAGAAAGAAAAGAAGAAAACCAAGCTAGGTTTCGGCTCTTATTCATCTTGATTCAATGTTAGTTTTTGTTCGGTTTTTGATAATTTCTACGTTTTCGTGATCGTTGCTTCGTGTTCTTCAAAACCCATGCTTTAATTTTGTGAATTGAGGATGATTTTTAAATATGCCATTGATGGATTCATGGGCTTTGTGATGTTTGAAGATGAATTATGGAAGATATGTGATAGATTAACATGTTTTGTCTTTGGACTTTTTAGTGAATTTGAGTAATTTGGACTAAATTGAGAAAATAATATTTTGAGGAACTAAAATGTGAAATAAATGAAATGTATGGACTTGTATGAGCATGGGTAATATTCGGCCTAAGCATGGTATGTGCAAATTTTGTGTATTTTGTAATTTTGTGAAATAAGGACTAAAATGTCAAAATGTGAATGTGAGGGCTAATTTGTAAATTTCCCTAAATATGTGTTCTTGGATTAAATTGAATGAATTGGTGAATAAATAATTTAAATTTGAATATGTATAGATCAAGAACCGAAGAAAACGAATTTAGATTGCGGAAAGTCGAAAGCGATCGAATAGTCGAGTCCGTACGTTTATCCGAATTCGAGGTAAGTCTATATACAAATAAATGTTTTTGTATTGATTTATGTATGTTCATATGAAATTTCAGTGTGATGGATGTGTATGAAATGATAACTATATGAAATCTGAGGAAGTATCGACAATTTATCAATGTCCGAGAAGTCTCGTATGAACCTAAGAATAGATAGGATTACACATGTCATGACATAGGTTTCCGAAATGTGATATCATGTAAAACCACATCTGGGATGTTGACTCCAATTTGAGATTTACGTGTAAGACCATGTCTGGGACATTGGCATCGTATTTAATTCGTGTAAGACC
The DNA here is from genome assembly GCA_005393395.2 of Gossypium australe. Lineage (NCBI taxonomy): Eukaryota > Viridiplantae > Streptophyta > Magnoliopsida > Malvales > Malvaceae > Gossypium > Gossypium australe. The sequence goes on from CM016626.1 coordinate 159,164,586, forward strand.
CTGTCTGGGACAGTGGCATCGATATTTGGTTACATGTAAGACCACGTCTGGGACGTTGATATTGTACGATTATTCCGAGTATTCTGAGTATCCTATTTAGTTCCGAATGGTTCAACGAGTAATTCTGAGAAACCGAAAGGCTAAGTGAAATGTATAATTGAATCAGGTACGTTCGATATGTACACTATGTATGTGTATGGAAAGGTAAGTATATTTATGAACTTACCTAGATGAGATATGTGTATAGATTTGATGAAGTAAGAAGTGAATATGAATGAATGAGCTATGATTTAATGAAATACATGGTGATTTGTATGTTGGAAAACAAATGGCTAAACAAATGAGCCAAGAAGAATTATGAATGTGCAAATGAACTATTAGTATCATTTATAGATATGGATAATGAATGCTTATATGTTAAGTTTATTTGTATATGGCTTACTAAGCTTTTGAAAGCTTACTTTGTGTGTGTTTGCTTTGTTTTATAGATCGTCAAAGCTACTGAGGGCTCGGGGATCATCGAGGATCGTCATCACACTACCCAATCTTATTTTGGTACCTTTTGAAAGTGTATATACTAAAGCATGGCATGTATAGGCTAGTCACTTTGAAACTATGTTTAAGATATGTACATAACCATGTGAAATGGCTAGATAAATGATTGTGGTATGAATGAGTAGTCATGTTATATGATGCTTGGTTTTGGTATGGTTTGATGGTTAGTGAAATAGTCAAAATAATAGTAAGCTTATTGATGCAAAGTAAGCATATATTTGATGAATGGTGGTTATGATGAAATGGTAAGTTTGTGATGAATTATACTTGGAAATATTTGTCTTTTAATTGAGCTAATTGTTGCATAAAATGGTATGTTTGAAATGCTTTTAAATGCTTGGAAAAGTTGGTTATTTAGGTATGATTTGAATTGGTATGATGCTTGTAGGGATAGCCCAAAATGTGGGTGGCATTTTGGCCTTGCAAATGGCCTATAAATGCCCACACGGTTGAGCATACGGGCGTGTGGCTCGACCGTGTCCTTCGTGGTTGTAATTCAAAACAAGTCAAACTCAACCACGGGCTGGACACACGAGTGTGTGACTGGCCGTGTGGTGCACGTCAATAGCAACCACGGGTGAGGCACATGGACGTGTAAACAAGTCAGTGGTGTATGCCCTGTTTTGACACGATTTAGACACACAAGCGTGTCTGAGGCCGTGGGAGGCACACGACCTGCCCACACAGGTGTGTGACCTCTATAACTTTGAAAAATTTTTAAATTTCTGAAAATTTCCATATGTTTTCGATTTAGTCCCGGTCCTTCTTAAAGCTTGTAATAGGTCTTGTAGACCTATTTAAGGGACACTTTGATTTGATTTGTTGAATTATATTATGAAATGTCTGTAAAAGATTTCGATTTGTCCGGTATACCTTTAACCCTAGCCCGGCGTTGGTTACGGGTTAGGGGTGTTACAACAATGGGAAAAAACGTGAAAAATGGAAAGAAAAAAAAAAGAAGAAAAACATGGATGGTTTGAAGAAGAAGAAAAAGGAAAAGAGAATGAAAATAAAAAACATGTAAATGATGATGTATGGACCATAATGGTTACAGAATTATAGTTTACGTATTAGTTTGACCAAAAAAAAGGTTTATGTATCTAATTAAAAACGAGGGTATAATTTATGAATTAAGCCTTATGATTATAGGGTAAATTAAGCTAGTTGTTGTCAAACTATTGTAATTTTCTTTTGTGATTACCAATTATTGAAAGTTACAAAATTGTCATCTTAGTCAATTTCTTTATTGGTGTCATCAAACTATCATCACGAAACTATTAAATTTTTTTTTGTCACCCAACTATCTTGAATTTTTGAATGTTTCCATTTTTACGTCAGCTAATAAGTGACAAAAAAGATAAAATTTAATGGTTAAATTCCACAATTAGTCATTGTACTTTGAAAAAGTTATGGATTTTAGCCCCTATACTTTAATTTCATCAATTTCAATCGTTGCACTTTTCTAATTGATCATTTGTAGTCCATGTACTTATCAAATTTTGAAATTTTAGTCCTAACCCAAACCATTACAGTTGAATTTGTTTAGTTAAATTCAATTACTAGTCTTGTACCATGCATACAGTTGTAGATTTAATCCATATTCTCCAATTAGATCATTCTAAGCCCCTATAACTTTTGAATTTTGAAAATTTAATATTGATGCAAATGGAAATCATTAATCTATTAACTGGACTTTTAGTGAGTAATATGTGAAAATAACAAATTGACATGGCAATGATAATATTCAGCGCGTCAGATTTTGGAAAATAGTATAACTTAATGAATTTAACAATTATATTAGGTGTTAATTGATATTTTAAAAATTGAAAAGTACAAGGACTAAAAATAATAAAATTAAAGTACATGAATTAAATTCATAACTTTTACAAACTACAGGGACTAATAGTAAAATTTAACCAAAATTAATAGTTGGTGTAGTTGGGTGACGAAAGAAAATTCATAGTGAGGTGACAGTCCATCGTACCATCCCTACTATAAAAAGAACACACGAAGAAGACTATGTAGAAAACCAGAAAAATCAAGGTATTTACGAGAATTAAGCAATAACAATGGAAGGGATAGAGCACCGAATGGTTAAAGTGAATGGCATAAACATTCACATAGCTGAAAAAGGTGAAGGTCCAGTCATCCTTTTCCTCCATGGCTTCCCCGAGCTTTGGTATTCATGGCGTCACCAAATCCTCGCTTTATCTTCCATTGGTTACCGAGCCGTTGCTCCCGATTTGAGAGGCTACGGCGACTCGGATGTTCCCGACTCAGTCGACAGTTACACTTGTTTCCACATAATCGGCGATCTAGTGGAGTTGATAAACGTGGTGGATCCGGATGAAGGGAAGGTGTTTGTGGTAGGGCATAACTGGGGAGCCATACTAGGATGGTATTTGTGTATGTTTAGGCCCGATAAAGTGAAAGCATTGGTGAATTTGAGTGTGCCGTTTTTGAGGTTTCATCGGGAAATCAAGCCTATTGATTTCTGGAGATCTTATTATGGCAGTGATCATTACACCTCTAGATTTCAGGTAACTTATTTCTTGTAGTTAGATCAAACTGTTAGGAAATTATACGTGCTCATGTTTGTGAATAGTATGTATATGTATATGATTACAGGAATATGGAGAAATAGAAGGTGAATTTGCAGAGATTGGAGTGGAGAGAGTTGTGAAGGAATATTTGAGTGATATTCCAGTATTGTTGCCAAAAGGGAAACTATTTAAACGTCCATTAGATGAAGCAATTACATTGCCTTGTTGGTTATCTGAGGAAGAAGCCAATTACTTTGTCACCAAATTCCAGAAAACTGGTTTCACTGGTCCACTCAACTACTACAGAAACTTTAACAGGTATGTGTGTATATATATGTATGTATGTATATATAAAATTTTGGGTCGTAAGCAGTGTTGATGTTTTGGGGTGTTGGGTTTTGATGGCAGAAACTGGGAACTATTGAAACCATGGGTGGGTAGTAAGATCAAAACACCAGCCAAGTTCATTGTGGGTGATAAGGATTTGGTTTACCATATGCCTGGTATGAAGGATTACATTCACAATGGTGGGTTCCAAGAAGATGTGCCATCTCTGCAGCAAGTGGTGGTGATGGAAGGTGTCACCCATTTCATCAACATCGAGAAACCAGACGAGATCAACAAATACATTTCTGACTTCTTTAGCCAGTTTATTTGAAATAAATAAATAAATAAAATAAATCCCTGTATTTCAAGTCTTTTGTGTAATAATAATAATAATAATAATAATAATAATACACTTTGGCTAAGATCCAAGCGCTGAAGGGGGATTTATGATTAAGACTGAATTATTAATGTTAGAATATGTTTGAAGTAATTTTGAATTTTATTTTTATATTTTTTATATTTAGGTTGAATTATTAACATAATTTTTTTGTTAAATTTATTGGTGCAATATTTTGAAATTAAAAAAATTATTAAAAAACATTATAATAAATTTGGACAATGTTAATAATTAAATTTATATTTTTAAATCATAAAAATAAAATGATTAAATTTTAAATTTAGGAAGAAAACATAGACTTGTAACATGGAGGAGTAAATGCTCTTTTCGATGAGTTTCGATAATTTTTTGTTGTCTTGCATTTGATGAAAGTAAGAGGTTTTTTTATTCTTTTTGTTTTATCAATTTGGTTAATATATATATTTGTTTTATGATTTGAGTGCGATTTTAGCTATTTTAAGAATTAAAGACTTGTCATAGGGAAATCAAGTGGCTCATATCTCTTGGCAACGGAAGGATTTAGGGGGGAGAGAAATACTCATCTTCTTGAAGGAGTGTCGGAGTTTGCAGTGAAGGTGGTGAAGAAGGATCGTTAGGGGGTAGCATTATCAAATTAACCCTAGGTGTTTACAAATCGAAAGTCGGTTGTAGCTTTGCGTCTGTCTGAGCTCAGATCGTCAAGGATAGTGAAGAGAATATGAAGGGCCAAAAGCAGAGGTAGAAATTGGGGTTTAAAGGCTATTGGAGACCTCAGTCCCCAGAAGAAAATAGGATTTGGTTTCAGTGTTGGGAGTCTCCATTTATTAGGTTAGGGTAAAGTTCCTTTTAGTTAAGAAGTGGTCAAGTTGCCTAGATACTGTTTGTTTTCCGTTTCTAATTTGTATTGGTTTGTTACTGTTTATTTTTCCTATAACCCATTGTCGTTTTTTTTTTAAAAACAAAAGACGACCTTTCAAAAAAGAAAAAAAGTTTCAACGTGTTTTTTTTATGAAAAATAATTTATTCAATAGAAAAGGACATACATGTCAATAGAAAATAAGTTATTTTCCCTGTAAAATGGCTTACCCTCTTGATATAAAAATAGTTTACTTATAGATAATTTTATTTTTATATAAAAATTAACTTAAGTCAAGCTTAATATTATTATATTAATAAAAAATATTTTTGCTAATAATATCCACTTTTAAGTTTTGAATTTTATTGTATTTAATTGTGTTACTTCCATGGAATAAATTCTTCCTTGTAGAAGAGTCTTCCTTGAAAACCAAGAGTGCTCCCTAATAGAATCCTAGAGAAAGCAGTAACTACTGTGGCTTGGGATGGCAGAGAGTGGTGGTGTGGAGAGGGAGACCAGCGAGGAGATCTCGTTGTTAGCAGAAAAGCTTATTCAATTGTCTATCAAGAGATCTTTGGTGGTGCCTGATACTAAACCGACTTTGATTTGTTCCGTCTGGACGAGGAAATCATTTAATCCAAAAAGCTTTAGGGCACAGTTAAAAAGCATATGGAAGACCAAGAAAAAGTTTGAAAATAGAGTGGCTGGGCAGAATTTATTCTCTATTGTGTTTGACGCAGAAGAAGATCTGGAACTTATTATGGAAGGGCGCCCATGGTTATTCCGTAAGTATCTCATTCTCTTTGATAGATTAAACGACCCAACAAAACGGGATCAGATTCAGTTAATTTCATCGCCATACTGGATTAAGATTGGGCCATATGCATCATAGTACGATAAGAAGGATTTGATGCATGCAATTGGTAGTACATTCGGAGGTGTTCTTAGATCTGAAATTAATGATGATTATTGCCGAATTCGGGTTAATTTGGATGTGCAGAAACCCCTTCATAGAGGTATTTTCGTTTCTAGTGATAATAATGTTAAGTCTTGGATTCCTTTTAAGTTTGAAAAATTACCATTGTTTTGCTTTGGTTGTGGAAGAATGGATCATGGCCTTAATGACTGCCGGGGTTTTAACCCTGTAGAAAAAAATAGAATTAGAGAGGATCCTCCATATTCAATAGCATTGAAAGTAGAATCAAGAATGGTGGGAAAGGAGAGTATGCAATTTGATGCTTTTACAAAAAAATTGGGAACACAGCGCAATTACACAGGAAAATCTAGAGCACTTTTTGAGAGGGAAGAAAATAATGATGGTGTTGGTGGGGATAGACGGTTACTAGGGGAAAAGTGTTGGATAGTTGGGTTGATGGTCTGTAGGAAAAAGAGGAGAGTATTAGCGGTTTGGGAATGGAGCAGTCAAAGACGAGTCCTAGTATAGGGGAGGGTTGTCTTAAAACCTCAAATAGATCAAGCTAGAAGAGACTTGCCTCAACAAATCAGAAAGATTATTCCAAACATGGTAGTGTTGGGTCCAGGAGGAAATCTCTAATTAGGGAGAAGGACGAAAACATGGAGGAATCAAGTGGTGATGGAAGAAAAAAATTAAAGTGCACTGGCACCTTAGGGAGTACAGTAGAATATGTAGAAGCCATGTGTGTTGATGGGGAAATTAGCATTGTTTCCAATTATTTAGAATCGGTGGCAGTGAGCCAGCTGACCGGGCACAATGAAACACATTTGTTGAAATGCTCGTGGGTTGGGGAGCCTACGGGCAATTCGGAGGCTGCGGCATCTACTCAAGCAGTATCATCCCCATTTGGTCTTCTTAATGGAAACAAAGTTGGATTTGAAATGCATGGATAGGGTAAGGAGAAGTTGCGGCTTTATTAATGGTATTGATGTTGAAGCAGAAGGGTCTCGAGGCGATCTCTGTTTAGCTTGGAAAGTTGGCATTGAGGTTACTTTGAGGAGTTACTCTACATGGCACATTGACGTGTTGATAAAGGAGGATGGTATTCAGGAGGAATGGAGGTTTATCGGATTCTATGGCTCGCCATATGTTAGAGACCAAAATCATGTTTGGAATCTACTTAGAAGGTTAAGCTAGGATAGAGACTATCCATGGCTTGTTGCAGGCGATTTCAATGAGATTATGTATTCTTTTGAGAAAAAAAGGGGGTTTGCCAAGAGATCAAGGACGAATGGAGACTTTCAGGGATACTTTGGAAGAATGTGGTTTAATGGATATTGGATATTCGGGAACTTGGTTCACATGGGAAAGAGGAAATCTTCCAGAAACGAATATACGAGAAAGACTTGATCGTGGGGTTGTAAATGATAAATGGACAACTTTATTTTCGATGGGTCGTAATCAGCATCTTCCGTTCTCTACATCAGATCATTGTCCTTTACTCATTACTATAGACAGCGATAATCCCTTCAAATGTAACCGTAGATTCCATTTTGAGGCTTGGTGGACCATGGAGGAGTCATTTGAATGAGCGCTTAAGGAAATTTGGGAGTCGTCGTCAGAACCTCTAATGCAGAAATTAAATATTTTGCAGTATGGGTTGGAAAAGTGGGCAAATGCACTAAAACGAAAGAAAGGGGAACTGAAGAAGAAACTAACAAGAGATCTTGAGGCTTTGTTGATAGATGATAGAGCTGATGAAACGTTGGCAAAAATTATTGATACGAAAATTCATTTGAATTTGGAGATTGACAATGACGAGAGGTACTGGGAACAAAGAGCTCGAGTTAATTGGCTTCAATTTGGAGATAGAAATACGGCCTATTTTCACAAAAGCGCAACAACTCGAAAGCAGGAAAATTCAATTACTAAACTGGTGTCGGATGATGGTACAGAAATCACTGATGAAATAGGTTTGTAGGAGGCTGCAAAAAATTTATTTTGAAAATCTTTTCGCATCAGAGGGTGTGGCTGATCCAAAAAAGGTGGAAGGAATTGAAAGATGTATTTCTCAAGAGACTAATGAAGAATTACAATCACCTTTTAAGGAAGATGAAGTCTACGCAGCATTAAAGGGGATGGGACCTTTAAAGGCACCAAGTTCGGATGGATTTCCAGCTTTATTTTTTCAAAAATATTGGCATATTGTTGGAAAAGAGGTGCTGAAGTACTGCTTAAGAATTTTGAATGATGGGAAAGAGATTGAATCAGCAAATACGACGGATATTGTGCTTATTCCAAAAGTTTCACAACCTATAACCCTTGTTAATTTTAGGCCTATAAGTCTTTGTACTGTTATGTACAAACTTGTGACAAAAATAATTGCCAACAGATTGCAAGATGTTATAGGGCGTTGCATTGATAAAGCTCAGAGCGCATTTATTCCAGGTCGCTTGATTTCAGATAACGTGCTTTTAGCTTATGAATTGCTGCATACCTTTCGTCAAAAACGAACTGGAAAAAAGGGTTATATGGCGGTTAAACTGGATATGAACAAAGCATATGACAGGGTGGTATGGGATTTTGTTATGCAAGTGATGAGAAAGATGGGTTTTTCAGCAAACTGGATCGAGTTGATAATGAAGTGTATTACTAGAGTCTCGTATGCAGTTATTATCAATGGAAACAGGGGAAGTTTTTTTCAATCTTCTAGAAGCCTCAGACAGGGGGATCCACTCAGCCCGTTTTTATTTCTCATTTGTAGTGAGGGGTTATCAGCATTAATGAGGATGGCAAAGCAAAATGGTTTAGTCAAAGGGGCGAAGGCTAGTAGGAGCGAGCCAGAGATTTCACACTTATTATTTGCAGATGACTGCATACTGTTTAGTGAAGCTACTGAAAGGGGAGCCAGGATTCTTAAAGAAATACTGCAAGAATATGCACACTGTTTTGGCCAATGTGTTAACTTCAAAAAATCTACAGTTTTCTTTAGTGCAAATACGGCTGAGGAATCGAAAGCAATGGTATCGTCTTTTTTAGAGGTTCGGAGTTCAGAAAGTCCGGAGAGATATTTAGGCCTTCTTAACATGGTCGGTAGAAGGAAGAAAGAAGTGTTCTAGAATTTGGTTGATAGAATTGCAGTAAGAATTGAGGCTTGGAGCTCACGGCTGTTATCTCAAGGAGGTAAAGAAATTTTCATCAAATCAGTTCTGCAGGCAATACCTACTTATGCAATGTCTTGCTTTCTGTTTCCTAAGGCTTTGTGTGAGAGGATCGAAAGCAGAATAGCACATTTTTGGTGGCAAAAAGGGGCTGGTAAACGAGGTAACATTGGTGCCAGTGGAATTTTTTATGTAGGCCTAAAGATGAATGAGGATTGGGTTTCAGAAATATGGCTCAATTCAATCTTTCTCTATTAGCAAAACAGGGCTGGAGATTGTTACTCTATCCAGATTCATTGGTTGCGCAAGTTTTTAAAGCGAAGTGCTTTTCTGATAGTAATTTTCTTAATTCCCGTTTGGGGAATTCATGTTCCTATGTGTGGCGAAGTATTTGGGCAACTAAGGATACTTTGCAGAAGAGTTTGATGTGGAGAGTGGGAACGGGTCAGGGTATTTCGATTAGTGAAGATGTGTGGATTCCAAATTACATTAATGTTAGATTAATGTCCAGATTTGATAATTTACAGAGTGATAGAGTTGCAGAATTAATTAGCAGTAACAACAGAGAATGGAACAGAGAGTTGATTTTGAATACCTTCCTAGCAGAAGTAGCAGATCTGATTCTCCGTATCCCTTTGGCGCAAGAACCCCATGATGATTTCTTAGCTTGGAGTGGTGAACCATCAGGAGAATTTTCTATAAGGAGTTCCTATAAACTATTACAAAATGTGGATCTTACAGCTTACGCTTTACAAAGCAACTATAGAGACTTTCACAGAAAATTATGGCGAATAGATCTTCCAATAAAAATTAAAATCTTCATATGGAAATCCTCTTGGAACTACTTGGCTACAAAAGTGAATATGTTGATTCGTCGACTTGCAGCTAATAGTTTATGTCCCCGCTGTGGTGTGGCAGAAGAAACCATGAACCATCTTTTTAGAGTGTGCCCTGTTTCAGAGGAGGTATGGAGGAATCTATTAGATCTAGACTTGTCAATATTCACTCAGGAAGAGTTTGGTGACTGGCTTACCATGGTGTTGCTTTCTCTGTCATCGGAACAGTGTCGTACTTTCTGTGTAACATTTTGGGCCATTTGGGGTGACCACAACTCTCGCATACATGATAAAACAAGAAGATCGGGTCAGGAGACTGCACGTTTTGTTATCAGTTATATCAAAGAGATTGATGGAATTAAAAAATCAACCCAACATACCACTGCTATGGACATCAAATGGAGACATCCTTCTGATCAGGAAGTCAAAATTAATTTTGACGCTGCTTTTGACGCAGGAAGTCAAAATTAATTTTGACGCTGCTTTTGACGCGAAGAATAGATGCTCGGCGTCTGGGGTTGTCGCAAGGGACAGTTCTGGTCAAGTTCTCGTTTCTGCAACAGAAGTTCATAAAGGGGTTGCATCTGCGTTCGCTGCTGAAGCGATAGCATGCCGACGAACGACTCCAATATCAGTATTGAAGGCGATTCATTGACAATCATAAAGAAATGTAATCAGACAAATCTTGACAAATCACAGATTGGGGCTTTCATTCATGATATTCAGAGGTTGAAGAACAGGGGTAGCAGTTTAAAGTTTGTATATACTCCAAGATTATCAAACAAACTTGCACATTTACTGGCAACAGAGACATTAAAAAGAAACGAGGGACTGTACCTGCTGAATAGTGTTCCAAGATTTGCAGAGATTCAGATGAGGAATGATAGCATTCGGGAGCCGGATTGAGAGGAAGAAATGGGAAAGGAAATGAAGGGTTTCTTGCAGGATGAAACAAACAGATTCAAGAGATAAGCTTATCCCCTCGGTAAGGTACAATCGCCATGCTACAAGGACTGAAAGGGACGTGTCTGGCCCAGGAGAATGATAGCATTCGGGAGCCGGATTGAGAGGAAGAAATGGGAAAGGAAATGAAGGGTTTCTTGCAGGATGAAACAAACAGATTCAAGAGATAAGCTTATCCCCTCGGTAAGGTACAATCGCCATTAATGCTACAAGGACTGAAAGGGACGTGTCTGGCCAGGAGAAAAGACTGCTTATTGGGTGTTGCAGGTGTCAGTTTTTTGAATTTTAAATAGGCATTCTAGAGAATTCTTTGGTTTGGTGTTTTATTTGGTTTTTTCGGTTCTTCTAGTTAGTTTCTCCTTCCGGCCTAAAACGATTGGGCCCTATGATTTGATTATTCTTTTTTCACAATACCTGATGAATAAAGCCCAATTTGAGATTTGTCAAAAAAAAATATTTTTAAAAATTTTAAAATTAATAAAATATTATAAATTTCAATATTTTAAAAGACATATTTAATTACCTATATCTAATCATATAATAAATTACTATTTTATATTATTTTTATTTTAATAATAAAAATTTTAAATAATATTCTTCATATATTAAAGGAAAAGAACAAAAAAAGGGAAAATAATGTGGGGAAGAGTGCAGAAAAGAAAACAATGGAAAAAACATGGAAAAGGGGAAAAAAAAGAAAAAGAAAAAACATGGATGGTTCGAAGAAGAAAAGAAAAATAGAGTAGAGAGAAAATGAAAATTAAAATATTTTATTAGGTGTTAATTCATAGTGAGGTGACAGTCCATCATACCATCGTACTATAAAAAGAACACATGAAGAAGACGATGTAGAAAACCAGAAAAATCAAGGTGTTTACTAGAATTAAGCAATAACAATGGAAGGGATAGAGCACCGAATGGTTAAAGTGAATGGCACAAACATTCACATAGCTGAAAAAGGTGAAGGTCCAGTCATCCTTTTCCTCCATGGCTTCCCTGAGCTTTGGTATTCATGGCGTCACCAAATCCTCGCTTTATCTTCCATGGGTTACCGAGCCGTTGCTCCGGATTTGAGAGGCTACGGCGACTCGGATGTTCCCGACTCAGTCGACAGTTACACTTGTTTCCACGTAATCGGCGATCTAGTGGAGTTGATAAACGTGGTGGATCCGGATGAAGGGAAGGTGTTTGTGGTAGGGCATGACTGGGGAGCCATACTAGGATGGTATTTGTGTATGTTTAGGCCCGATAAAGCGAAAGCATTGGTGAATTTGAGTGTGCCATTTTTGAGGTTTCATCGGGAAATCAAGCCTGTTGATTTCTGGAGATCTTATTATGGCAGTGATCATTACATCTCTAGATTTCAGGTAACTTATTTCTTGTAGTTAGATCAAACTGTTAAGAAATTATACGTGCTCATTTTTATGAATCGTATGTATATGTATATGATTACAGGAATATGGAGAAATAGAAGGTGAGTTTGCAGAGATTGGAGTGGAGAGAGTTGTGAAGGAATATTTCAGTGGTTTTCCAGTATTGTTGCCAAAAGGGAAGCTATTTAAACGTCCATTAGATGAAGCAATTACATTGCCTTGTTGGTTATCTGAGGAAGAAGCCAATTACTATGTCACCAAATTCCAGAAAACTGGTTTCACTGGTCCACTCAACTTCTACAGAAACCTTAACAGGTACGTGTGTATATATATGTATGTATGTATATATAAAATTTTGGGAACTATTGTTATTGTTTTGATGGCAGAAACTGGGAACTATTGAAACCATGGGTGGGTAGTAAGATCAAAACACCAGCCAAGTTCATAATGGGGGATAAGGATCTGGTTTATGGTGTGCCTGGTATGAAGCATTACATTCACAATGGTGGGTTCCAAGAAGATGTGCCATCTCTGCAGCAAGTGGTGGTGATGGAAGGTGTTGGCCATTTCATCAACATGGAGAAACCAGACGAGATCAACCAATACATTTATGACTTCTTTACACAGTTTCATTGAACCCAAATAACAAAAAGAAAAAAAAGTCCTTTCCTTTGCAATGTGGAAAAAAATTCTATGAAGTTTAGGGGTTAAATAAGTTATTATACCAGTATTAAAGTTATATATTTAGTACATATAAGTAAAGATGTTAACTTTTTAGTGTGTAAGGCTTAGTTTGGATGGGCGGTGTGTTTACCTCCGGTGAGATTAAAAACAGCGGTGGCGGTGAGATTAGTTACTGTAGCGGTGAGATTGGATACTGTAGCGGTGAGATGAGAAACAATGGTGGAGTGTGTGTTTGGATTCAAACGCAGCTGTAGCGGTGAGGTGAGAATATAAAATGACTATTAAAGACATCAGATTAGAATTAATATATAAATAGAAGAAGTAGGAGGAAAGTACCTGGATGGAGAAGAAGGAAGATGTTCAAAAATGGGTATTTTTGTCTGTTAAAAATCCCTACTGTCCCAATTGCCTTAACTGCTGCTCTCATCTCCAGCCCCGTTTTTCACTGCAGTGGAATGCTAAATCAAACAGCAGTACAAGAAGATTGGTAAGTGTTTAATACGGATTTTAGAATTAATTTTATGAAAAATTTATAATTAACAAATAAACTCTAAAATTCCGAATTAAATGACATTCATTAAATTATATTTGACAAATAAAATGTAAAAATTAAACAAATTCACAACCAATACTAAATTTGTTCTATTAACAAGATAATGAAAAATTCAAACATAATAATATCGACAATTAACTTTCTTTAAATCAACGCTAAAACTCAAACTAAACACTAAAATGTTAACGTAGTTATTTTTTAGGAACAAAATATATAACTTTTATCAAATACGGATATCATACTAGACAAGAAAATAGCACGGGTACCACATTTTAAAAAAAGTGTAAAATTCAGTTACCAAATTATATATTAAATATTTACTTTTTAAAACCTTACTCTTTATTTTTTTTCTCTTAATCATTTTTAATTTTGGCATGATGATAAATTTAGCTCTTATTTTCTCAATTTGTCTGTTACTATTCTTTTGAGCTAAATTTGGCCTTCAACATTTTAAAAATAATCAAATTATTATTTTTTTAAAAGAAATATTGATTAATACGTTAAATTTTTAAAGATGATAGCTTGTTAGAGGTGCTCATGGGCCAAACCTAACCAAAATGTTAGGCTCGTTTGTGAGGCCCAGGCTAGAAAAATGGGCCTATCAAAGTACTGTTAGGATAAAAGCATATTAATTTTTATATTATTTTTTATATAAAATTTTTAAAAAATATATAATACATCAAAAATATTAAAAATATTAAAAAAATATGTATACTTAAATTGTAACTTAACAAGCAAATGCCTCTAAAATAGTAACAAAATTAAAAATAAAACAAAAGTCATACAATAACAAGGCTACTTGACCAAACTAACCCAAAAAAATTGATATTTAAGAAAATGACTCAAATTAAAAAACAATTACCAAAATGACCTGAAATAAACAGTAGAATGGGGTTTTGGCCTTCTAATGGCCGGCACCACTTGGTATTTTGACCCCATGATTGCTTGATGATTGTGTCAAGCCTTAAAAAATTGATATTTTTGGTTCTGGCCTTCCAATGGCCGGCACCAGGATAATTTTTTTTAAAATCGTATCATACTGGCATACAAAAATACCAGTATTTAAAAAAATTGGTTCTGGCCTTGTAATAGCCGGCACCACACTAGTAAAAAAAAATTGATTTTGGCCTTCTAATGGTCGGTACCAGGTACTTTTTTCGTGCCACAATGCAATTTTTTTTTTTACTTTTTTACATTGATGGTCGGCACCAGACCAGTAAATTTAAATTTTTTTTCTTTGGTTCTGGTCATTACATGGTTGGCACCAAGGACTTTTTTCCTGTCCCAATACAAATTTCTTTACTTTCTACACCAATAACAGGCATCAGAGATGTAAAAAAAAAAAATTGGTGCTGGTCATGTAAAAAGAAATATTCATGCCACCGAGGTTGGCAAAGCTCCGGTCCTCCTAAAATATTTTTTTTTCATTTAAACTCATTTATAATTTATACTGAAATAATAAATATTTGATTTAATTATTTAAAATGAAAATTAAAAAAGAGAGAGAGGGGAAAATGATGGGTGAAGGACTTAGAAAAAACAACTTTCCCTTGATTAAGGCTTCCTTTGGATGACCAGTTAGCTCCATTTCAGTGCGTTTAAACCACCTTTTTAATTCAATCTCACTGATGGGGTGTTTGGATAATACCTCCAGTTGCTCAATGGACTGATTCCCACCGTGCTGCACCTCTAGTTGTTCACTGATGGTTTTTGCTTCAGTGCACTCAACACAACCCTTTCTTCTAATTTTACCCATGGCCCTTTCTATTTTTTTTTTTTTTGTTTTCTTTCCCTTTTAATGTCTCAAGAAATCAGATTTTGGTTTATCCAAAGAAAGAAAATACTTGTGCCGATTTAATAGCAAGAGAAATGCTTTATAAAAGAGAGGAGTTTTACCTGGAGGGAGAGATTGCAGATTCCATTCGGCGACAGATGGAGCAGTTAAGCAGGAGATTTTTAGACTGAGAAGGAAGAAGAAAGTCTGGAGCAGTTTGAAATGCTAGTGAAGAAGAAACCGAAACGTCCTTTGAAGTAAAAGAGGAAATTTCGAAAATGGAAGAAGAGTAAAAGAGTCTGATGAAAAGAAAGAAATAAAGAAGATGGGTTGAAGAAGAGTCAAAGAGTCTGATAAAAAGAAAGAAATAAAGAAGATGGGTTATAGGATTAGGTTAATTTATTTGTTACGTCCTTTCATTTTCTTTTTCAGATTTTTATGGGGCTGTTGATGTAAATTCATTTATTTGTTAGGTTTTTTTTATTTATAGGATAATAAGTGAATAACAATTGAGGTATTTTAATGTTATAATTATCATTTAAACAAATACAAATATAATTATTTATAGGATAATAAATAAAATATTAAAAATATTTTAATATTTTATTAAATGAATTTATAAATTCACATATTAATAATTTTATAAAAGTAAAATAATTTAAAAAACCTTTGATATATATCAATTCTAATATAATGTCCTTAAAAGTCATTTTATATTCTCATCTCACTGCTACAGCTGCGTTTGAATCCAAACACAAACTCCACCGCTGTTTCTAAACTCACCGCTACAATGTCTAATCTCACCGCTACAGTAACTAATCTCACCGCCACCGCTATTTTTAAACTCACCGGAGGTAAACACACCGCCCATCCAAACTAAGCCTAAGATGTTCGTTGAATCGTCAAAAAGGGTGGCTTTGTTTATTTTCTTTTGGTTTGAAATTTGTGGTGGCGTTGATTTATTGGTGTTATTTGATGGAAGATAAATGGGATTTCTGGGAAAATTATAAGAACACCAAAGAAGATGGTAGAATAGGGAGACAATCATTAGTAATCTAACTGATTCACGCTTTTCAATAATTTTATTATTTTTGCTTTTAAGATCTACAAAAAGGTATAATTGTTTCCAAGTCCCTTTGTTAGACTTAGTTGATTCTTTTTGCTAGCACATAGTGCCCACATTGCAACTCATAAAATTGGGCTACGTGGTAAGGTTGGAATTCAAATGTATCTCATTCTCATCGATTAACAAATTTAAGGCATATAAATATCAAAATAGATTGCGGATTGCGTTTCAGCCCAGTTGGTATCGATATTGTTGCCAATATAAGAGGACGTGAGTTCGAGTGCACTGAAACGTGAGTTCGAAGACTATGAATAATTTTAAGTGTTGTATAAAAAATAAACCCAACAATTTAACTTTTTATCTAACACTTTGCAAGATTGGTTGTCTCTTAATCTACAGGTCAACCTAAGTTCCCATGATGGGGAAGTTAGCAGGGCGTGCCTCTTTGGATTATTGGCTTGGCGCCTATGGAAGAATCGTAACCTCTTCATTTTTCAAGGAAAATCGTGGAGCCTAGAGGAGATAATTAAAACCTCGATGTCTTGGGCAAAGCATTTCTCCTTGGCAAGTAGACAGGTTGCGGACATTGAAATCGGATAGACTCGTGGAGAACCATTGGCAGGAGAGTGGACCTACCTCAACACAGATGGGGCCGTTCGAGTGGACTTAGGGGCTGCAATTGTAAGGGGTGCTGCGTGACAAAAATGGAAAGTGGATCCTAGGTTACAACAAGTGCCTAGGTAATTGCTCGATCCTTGATGCGGAACTTTGGGGTATTCTTGACAGCCTAAAACTCATCTAGCGAAGAGGCGATGCCAAGGTTATAATTCAATCTAATAGTTTGGAGGCAGTTAAAGCTATTCACGGAAGTGCCTTGAAGACTTCACACTTTGCTCTAATCAGAAAGATACATCGCATCCTATCCCAAGAAAGCAGCTGGCTCCTACGCTACATTCCTAGGGAGCAAAATCAAAGTGCTAATCTTATAGCCAAACTGACTTTTGGAGAAAAGGAAGATCTACAACTAATTGAAACCCCCTAGATGCAGTCTAAGCACTCATCAAAGCTGATAAAGAGAAGAATATTTGTAATTTATTTTCCAATTTAGTAACTTAGTTTGTAAGTTTCTTTTTCTCACAAAAAAAAAAAGTGAACGGCATAAACTTTCAAATACCAAAAATTGCATTTTACTCCTTTCTAAGCCAAAATGGAAAATTTGTAATTTGATTTCTATACTTTTCATTTGATTCAATTTAGTCTAAACTCTTTTTTTTTATTATATAAATACATTTCTCGTGTTATCTTATTATCAATCCATAATTTCTTTAATTGGTCACTTTACACTATAGTCATTGATTCCTAATCATAAATTATTATAATTCCTAAAATAATATTGTTATTGGTCTCATTTCCAGATTTCCTATAGAAATCACTGTAATGTGTACTGGAACAGTGCCACTTACTCAGGGGAGTAGTCAGGGGCCGGCAAGGGCCCCGGTCTTCCGTAAAATGAAAAAAAATTCATTTAGGCCCTTTAAATTTTTTTAAAAATTTAAATTAGTAAAGGTAATAGTGAACTTTGGCCTCCTAAAATGATAGAATTTTATTTAATCCTTTAAAATTTATAAAAATATAGACTATTCAAATGGTAAAATTATATTTTTACTATTGTAAAAATTAAAATTTAATTTCGACACCCCTAAAATTATTTTTTTGCCTTTGCCCCTACACTTACTAAACCATAAAATTTGAAGAATTATAGTTGGGGAACCCAAATTTAAAGGGAAAAGAAAGAGAGTGAAAAGAATGTGGTTGAAGAGTGCAAAAAAGAAAACAATGGAAAAAACATGAAAAATGGAGAGAGAAAAAAAGAGTAGAAAGAGAATGAAAATAAAAACAATTTAATTTAATTTAAAATATATTTTTAATTTTATGTAAATGATGATGTAGGGTCACAGTGGTTAGGAATCACCCAATTATCATAAATTTTTTAGTGTTTCCATTTTTACGTTAGCTGGATATGACAAAAAAGACAAAACTTAATGGTTAAAATTTTCTGTTAATCCCTATACTTTGCAAAAGTTATGGATTTAGCCCCTATACTTTAATTTTATCAGTTTTAATCCTTATAATTTTCTAATTGATCAATTGTAGTCTTTATACTTTTCAAAACTTGAAATTTTTAGTCATGACTCAAATCATAATAGTTGAATTTGTTTGGTTAAATTCAATTACTAGTCTTGTACTATGCATACAGTTGTAGATTTGATCAATATTCTCCAATTAGACCATTCTAAGCCCCTATACCTTTCGAATTTTGAAATTTTAATATTAATACAAATGACAATCGTTAATCCATTAACTGGATTTTGTCAGTAATACGTGGAAATAACAAGCTGACATGATATTACACATATGATAATATTCAACACGTTAGATATTGGAAATAGTAAAACTTAATGAATTTAACAGTTATGTTTGGTGATGATTAAAATTTTAAAGTTTGAAAAGTATAGGGACTAAAAATAACCATATTAAAGTATATGGATTAAATTCTTAACTTTTGCAAACTACAGGACCAATAGTACAATTTAACCAAATGTAATAGTCGGTGTAGTTGGGTATAGGGGTGAGCAAAACTCGATTCGACTCGAAAAAATCGAAATTTTTTTCTAAATTTTGAGTTAAACGAATCTGAATATTTTTTTTTTGAATTTCGAGTTCGAATCTAGTTGAGTTTTCGAATTTAAATAACTTGAATAATTCGAATAAATCGAATATCAAACTAGAATATTTTTTTACCCTAAACCCCCAAACATTTTTACTTTTCCTATAAAACTTTTATTCCTTCCCACTTTCTTTCCGAAACTTTTACTCTGCTCCCTTCCTACCTTACCCCCCCATCTACCCCAAACTCATTTCCTCCCATTTTTTAAAAATATTTTCACTTCAAAAATTTTCTCACCCTATTTATTTTCCCCCAAAATTTTACTTTTCAAAAACCCTCAAAATTTTTACACTCATTTCGTCCCACCCCCATCTACCCCAAACCCATACCCCTCAAATTTTTTTTTTGAATATTTTCTCTCTAAAATTTTATTCCCCAAAACCCCCTAAACTTTTTACTTTTCCTCTAAATTTTTACTTCTCACCCTTTACCCCAAAGCAAAAATCAAAATCATCCAAAAAAATCCCTAAACTCAAATAGTAATAATTTTATTTATATATAATGTTGTAATTTAATTTGAGGTCATTTAATTTATATATACTATTTATATTATTAAATTGAATTTTACATTTTATACTATTTATATTATTGAATTTTTAATCATATTGAATCTTATATTAAAATTGAATTTTTAATAATATCATAAAATATTTGTATTAAATTTTTTATGTTGATATCAATTTCACATTTTATATTTAAAATATTTTTTATTAAAAATCACATTTTTATATTTAATATAATTTTAATTCCAAAATCCATAATGATAAAGATGAGAAAATAATTAAAACAACTAGTAAGCAAAGAAGCTAACCTGTATATAAAATATTTAATAAATAAATTATCAAGTGATGAAAGTTAATAACAAATTTAATTACGGTGGCTAATAGTGGTTATAAAGAGCCAAAGTTATTTTTTAAAATTTAACTCGAATAAATATATTCGATTCGATTCGAATTTTATCTCAATTTTGATTGATAAAATTTTAAATTAAGTTAATATATAAAATATTGAGTTTACCCATTATTATAATATATATTTTCTTCTATAAAAAGAACACACGAAGAAGACGATGTTGAAAACCAGAAAACTCAAGGTATTTACGAGAATTAAGCAATAACAATGGAAGGGATAGAGCACCGAATGATTAAAGTGAATGGCATAAACATTCACATAGCTGAAAAAGGTGAAGGTCCAGTCATCCTTTTCCTCCATGGCTTCCCTGAGCTTTGGTATTCATGGCGTCACCAAATCCTCGCTTTATCTTCCATGGGTTACCGAGCCGTTGCTCCCGATTTGAGAGGCTACGGTGACTCGGATGCTCCCGACTCAGTCGAAAGTTACACTTGTTTCCACATAATCGGCGATTTGGTGGAGCTGATAGACGTATTGGATCCGGGTGTAGGCAAGGTGTTTGTTGTTGGGCATGACTGGGGAGCTTACATGGCTTGGTTATTGTGTCTGTTTAGGCCTGATAAAGTGAAAGCTTTGGTGAATTTAAGCGTGCCGTTTATAAGGTTTAATCGGGAAATTAAGCCCGTTGATGTCTGGAAAGCAGTTTACGGCGACGATTATTACATATCTAGATTTCAGGTAATTTTATCAAACACCTTAGATACAGAAATAGTTATTTTACGGTTTTGACTTTTTTTTTTTGTTGCTATAGAATCTATGTTATCGCTAGATTTGACCAGGATTCATATATAGAGAGAGTTAATTTAACTTTTTAGTACCTTAATTTTATAATTAGGTTCACTTTGGTATCTATTTTCTTTTCCACTTTTATTCCTAAATTTGTCAACTAAGTCCAGTTTGATTATCAAACACCTTAGATTTATAAATCGTTTTTTCGCAATCGTAATTTAAATCCCGAATCTAATTTTGCATTAGATATGTCCAGGTTTTATATATAGAGAGAGAGAATTAATATAACTTTTAGTCCCTGAATTTAATAATTAGGTTTATTTTGGTACTTATATTTGTTTTGGTTCACTTTAATACCAATTAAGTCTATTTTGATTCTTAAACTTGCCAAATGTGACTTGACACTCTTCGGACTGTCATATCAACAAAATTTTGATGGAATTTAAATTTAATGATCAAAATGAACTTAATTGTAAAATTCAAGTACCAAAGTGAACCTCAGAAAAAATATACAGATACCAAAATGAACCTAATCATCAAGTTTAGAGACTAAAAATTATATTAAACCGTGCATATGTACTCCCTCTAGATTTCAACTTTTTCAGCTATGGAATCAATGTTTATCTTAACTAACTATGATGTCCATATCGGCAACCGCAATTTAAATTCCGGGTTTGGTGAGGTTTTATATAAGATTTCAAGTAGAATTATGAAGAACACAAGTTACATACAAAGTTCTTATTTGCTATTTCGATTTTTTTTTTCCTTATCTTAATTATGATATCTGCATCCACGACCATAATTTAAATCCCGGATTTCAATTCGATTTTGCATTGGATTTGGCAAGGTTTTATTATTGGAGCTGAGAAAACTGTTTGATGTATATATGTATGTATACGTATATGAATATAATTGCAGGAGTATGGAGAAATAGAAAGTGAATTTGCAGAGGTTGGAGTGGAGAGAGTTGTGAAGGAATATTTGTGTGAGTTTCCAGTTTTGTTGCCAAAAAGGAAACTATTCAAACGTCCATTAGATGAACCGATTACATTGCCTTCTTGGTTGTCTGAGGAAGAAGCCAATTACTATGTCACTGTATTCCAGAAAACTGGCTTCACTTGTCCAATCAACTATTACAGAAACCTTGGCAGGTATGTGTACGTGTATATATGGGATAATTGTTGGTAAAAGTATCGTAGGATAGAGGTCCCTATATTAAGAGTGGTATTGCATTTTGTCTTGTCTACTGAAAAAAAAAAAAAAATAATCACTATACGTTAAATTAAAGAGCAAACTGGTCATTTTGTTAAAAGTTTCGTCTATTTCTATTGTTAAAAATAGATCCTTGTATGTCAGAATGAGATATATGAGGCATGTTATATATCATAGTTTGGTTTTTTCGTCCACCATACCAATTTTTAACCGTACAATGAAATTTTTATCAAAAAGGACCAAATTGCTCTTTAAATTGACATGTAGGGACTAATTTGCCATTTTTTTAGTAGAAGTGATAAAATGCAATCTAACTCTTAAACCTCCATGGTTATTTTACCGATAATTATTCGAGTCTGTGCACCTATAAGCTTTTTCTTTGTTCTCATAGTGTTGGATAAGGTTAGACTTGTCAATTCTGATTCAAGCTCAATCAGATCAATCCAAATTCAAGCTCAACTCAATCCAAATTTATTGTAAATATTAAAAATCTTAAAAATAAGATGACTCGGACTTGAAACAATCCAGATCAAACATGAACAAAAAAAATAACTCCTCATGCTAAATGATTCAAACAAATAACCATAACTATCCCAATTCTGATCCAAACACATAATGGCCTAACTCAAAAAATCCAAATTTCAAATCCATATGAACTCGAATCCAAAATAACAATATTGACAAATTTGTTTATTGAGTAGGTGATGTTGAGATTGTATTTTGGGTGTGTTTTGTTTTGTTGGCAGGAATTGGGAGCTGTTGGGACCATGGGTGGGTGGTAAGATAAAAACACCAGCCAAGTTCATTGTAGGTGATAAGGATTTGGCTTATGGTATACCAGGGATGAAAGAATACATTCACAATGGTGGGTTCAAAGAAGATGTGCCATCTTTGGAGCAAGTGGTGGTAATGAAAGGTGTCAGCCATTTCATTAACATGGAAAAACCAGAAGATGTTAGCAGCCACATATATGATTTCTTTTGCCAATTCCATTGAATAAATAAATAAAAATCTAGTAAAAGTATCACAAAAGTCCTTATACTAGGAGTTGAATTGCATCTTGTTCTCTCTACTAAAAAAATGAGCAAATTAGTCCTTATATGCTAGGTCAAAGAACAATTTGGTCTTTTTGTTAAAAATTCCATCCATTTCTACTGTTAAAATTGGTCATTGTGTAACAATTTGATTATTTTGTTAGCCACACCAGTTTTTAATAGTAGAAATGGATGAAAAAGATTTAATTGAAAAAAACTAATTTGCTCTTTGATATAATGTGCAATAACTAATTTGCTCATTTTTTAGTAAATAGGATAATATGCCATCTTACTTTTAATATAGGGGTATCTATGGTACTTTTACCATAAAAAAATCATGTATTTCAGGCCTTTTGTGTAATAAAAAACTTGGCTAAGATCCAAGTGACGAAAGGTTTATTTATCATTGACGTTGAAAAGTGTTACGAGAACATACTTTTTAAAAATTAAAATATCCAGTATAACGAGCCAAAAGCACTTAAAAGTAAAAAACTTTGACATTTTGACTTGTGTTAAAATCTCGCTATAAAAAACATTGTTTGATTAAAAAAAAAAAAGTCCTTACTATTGTTTTTGACTTGAAATCATGTTTTAGAAACATGGTTTGATTTGAAAAACCTTAATGCTAATATTTTTTTGGTTAATTCTATCATGTCTTCAAACAATAGATTTAATTCTAAATTGATCCTAAAAACTTTTTAATTGAGTCCTTTCTGTCATATTAATTATGCTCTTTTGTCAGCTCAAATTTGACATGAAATTACATTTGTTTAATTGTAAAGACCATAAATTAAATCCAAATTTTTATTTACATGACATGAAGCATATTTATACTTAAATTATTAAACACTATTGTTATTTACACGGGTAGCAAGTGTTAAGTCGCTTGGTGAATTAAAAAAATAATTTTATAAATTAATATAATTATAAAATTAACTTTTATCCTTTTAAATTGTCTATACTCTCTATGCTCTCCATAGAGTAAGACCTTAGTCAAATTGTTGGAAAAATATACTCTATGTCATACCCAACTTAATTGTTTAATAATAAATTTGGCCACTAATATTTGCATATTTTGTCAAAATGGCCCTAATTGTATTCTTGAATATTTTTTGGCCATCAACTGTTGTTTTTTTTTTTTTCAATCTGCTTTTTCTAACAGATTTAATGAAAATACCGTTAAAAAAATTAAAAAGGATGATGTGAAATTTCATATGTGAAATATTTTTAATGAGATATAATTTATTACTAAGATAATCCAATAAGATAATTACATGTGAAAAATAATAAAATAAATAAATAATACATTAAATTAAAAAACAACTCTTAATTTAAGGAAAATAAACATAATAAACGTATGAAAGATTGAAACCTTTTAAAAGAAAACAAAATTTGAAACATTGAATTTATTCATTAAATCTGTTAGAAAAAGCAGATTGAAAAAAATAATAAAGGTTAATGACTAAAAAAGAATCAAAAATACAATTAGGGTCATTTTGACAAAACATGCAAGCGTTAGTGGTCAAATTTATCATTAAGCCAAAACGAATCTAACACCTTTTTAAGATTAAGAAATAGAAGCATAATAGATGAAGTAAATTAAACAAGCCTTTAGACAAACTCAATGAATAAAACTAAATTAAAAATCAGGTTTGACTCTGACATATTGAGATTTGCAAGAAGGAAGCTTTGACTTTTTTCCTACAAACAAAGTGTGGGTAGGGATCTTGACTATCGAACTGCTGTTTTTCTATTTATAGTTAAAAAAAGTTTTCTAGCTAAGAGATAAACCTTCCAATCTAAATCGTACACGAAATTTAAATCAATTGGTTTATACAAACAACTATCTATCCGTAAAAAATGACATTAAATTTGATATTCGTTCGGTAAGAAGATATCTCAATAGTGGTACATAGACAAAACCTAACAAGGTGGTGCAATAATATACATAACATCATTGTCATGGCAAACAGGGAATACATAGAAGCTGAGGAAAAACTCGAGTTAGGCATGGTCGAAACACCGACATCGACAGTCAGACATTGTTTGTCCTAAATAGATTTCGTCGATACAAAAGGCAAACAACAACAACAACAAAAAAAAAAAAAAACAAAAAAATGCCTTGGTAATTTTAAGCGGAAAAAAAAGGTGAAAAACACCGATGCAGAATCAAAACAATCATGTCCTACTAGTACAAACTTATGGTACAAGATAATCGTTCGACATACTTACAATTAGTAAAACCCGGGAGGAGGTCTGTTAGGTTTCTAATGAAGTTCTATCGTCCGGACCGGCGAGCATGATCTGGAAGATTTGTTTAGCAGCGGAAAGAAAAACATGGTGATCAAATTGAATGGATTTCATTGGTTTGTATTCAAAACATGATGAATGTTTACAAGCAAGAATTTGGAGAACTACTACTTACATTGCAGTCAAAAGCAAATCTCCGGGCAAGCATGATGGCTGCATTCCGATCTCTCTCTGATTCAAATGCTAATACAACCGAAAATCCTTTCTTTGCTAGCCAAAACAATGCCTGAGCGGCTGCGTTTCCGCCACCTCGGACTCCACAGAGCTAAAGCATAAGCATAACATATGAGAAACTAAAAAAAGTTATGTGCAACGGATATGAATGTACCAGAAATGTCATGTTTCGTATCGATGTGTTTGCATGCAATTCTTGTTCTATTCCTTTTCTTTATTATTTTTTCGAACTATTCAGTAAATTCTTCTAAAAAATAAAACCCAATAGAAAAAAGAAACAACGTAAAGGATATACGCAGAACTATCTTCAAAGCGAATATTTCTCTTTTTTTGCTTTTTCCATTAGAGAAACATCAAAGCATTTTTTTTTAATGAGAATTTTCGAGACTTGGTACCTGCATCGCGCTGGAATAATATTCTTTAGCAACTGCAGTCTTTCCTTTACGTAACTTCATCCTCATCTTTCCTACATGTAGTACATGAATGGATTCTGATGGTTGATCTACACCATTCATTTGGGTAACAATGACCTACAAAATAGTATAATGGTGATGATATAAAATATTAGAAGCTGAAATAGATTGTTAAAAATCTTTACAGAAGATACGAGAAACATTTTCGTGATCCATTCATTTAGGGAACAACTACCTATAAACATCAATAAAAAGCAAAAACAAAGGACTAAATAGTTAAAATTTTCACCAAATACAAGTAACATATTTTGATCTATCCAGTAAGATTATAGAGCCTATTTAGTCAATGAGAAGGGTTAATGACAAAGAGGTCTGAGGGATTGCTTATGGTTCAAAATTCAACACTATTTTTCTAAAATTTTAAGGTTTCAAGGTCCAAGGGATTGTTTAGGGTTCAAATTTCTAACAAGGACAAGAAGTTTAGCTAAAAGAATCAATGACCAAATCCAAGTCAATACTGAAAAATAAAGCTATATACAGGAGGACGCTTTGAAGTAGGAAATCATACATTGAATTCAACATCGTGTTTCCGCACAAGTGCCTCCACATAGTTTCCCAAACCCGCAGCTGCATTCACCAATAAAGAAACTAAGTTATAAATTTGAGCAAACAAGGAGAAATAAAATACAAAAAACTTGTAAAACAAGGTTTTTAAAAAATAATATAATTAGCCATAGAAAAGCCAATAGCAAACCTGGATCAATGGCACCAGTAGTAGTCAATTTGATCAGCTGGCCATCATAAATAATCTCAGCCTGCAGGCTTCGACCAACGTCAAAAGGCTCCGGAGCATAAACAGATTTGCAAGCACCTGGATATAGCAAGATAGATGAACGAAATCAGATCCAAAAAGGAAAAAGAAAAGATTATTTGTTGCCCACAACAGTCAGACATTACCATCTTGATCTAGTAATGATTACTTCATTAATGTTCTCAATTCATCCATGACTTAGTCTTCTTTCTCCTATGATAAACTATTCGATTTTCAGTATCATAAATAACATGTTTTCCCATTGGATAATATATGGGTTCAGACCACTTAATGGCTAATGGGATACTTGAACATGGAGAACAATATTTTGCATACTTTACCTACAACCTTAATTAAATAAATCAACAAAAGTTATTTCTATGTCCACAAAGGTGTTTAGCTTCAAGGAATAGGAAGTCTTAACATGACAATTGGCTAACAACCGGTAAAAGTACCCTGGAGGCCATTGTACTAGGAGTCGGAGTGCATTTTGCCCCCTCTACTAAAAATATAAACAAATTAATCTTTGTATGTTAAATCAATGAACAAACTGGTCCTGTTAAAAAATTCATCCAATTCTACTGTTAAAAACTGGTCTTTGTACATTGCCATGAGGTACATGTGGCAAAGCCATGTGTAACTGTTTTGTTATTCCGTCAGTTACGCCAATTTTTAACAATAAAAATGGATAAATATTTTAACTAAAAGGACCAGTTGGCTCTTTAATTTAACGTACAGGGACTAATTTGCTCATTTTTTGAGTAAAGGGAGCAAAATGCAACCTGATTCCTAGTAGAGGGACTTCCATGGCACTTTTACCGCTAACAACCTAATTAAATATTGCACTACAGGCAACAAATTTAAACATATTGATTAACGGTAATCAGCAATGAAGACAGCCCCTCCTAGTAATATAAAACATTACCTGATATAAGCTCTTTTTTGCCACCTTCAGATGAAACACGATACCACTGAATTGAACATTTCGAAAGTTCGGGAGCAATATCAGAGCAAGGTTTGATCCTCAAATATGAACCTAAAGTTTCAGCGCCATCCAACTCATATAAACTAAATAAATTATCCTTGACTCCCTTGCTTCTTGCTAGCTGCAAAAAAATAGGATGAGGAAAGCAGAAGGTTAAACAAAGTGAAAGATTAAAGAAAAAGAATGGAACTATAATACGTGCCAGTTCATTTCACACAAACTCATTGATTATCTGAATCCGAAATGGAATAACGATATTACGAACTTAGGAGCTGGTGCATAATTCAGGGAAATAATCTACTAAGGATGAATTTTAATAGAATGGTTAAAGAAAACTGAAAAACTAAATGGAATTAAGAGGCAAAAGGAAAACCTCTTTTTGAAGCAGCAGGGAACGCTTAGACTTCTCTGCGAGTTGAATCCTTAATGCACGAAGCTCGTGTTCCATATCCATAACCTGCATATGACTACTAGTTTAATCCATTCACTACTTCAACTAGGAAAAAAGAACGAAATAAGCAACTTGCAGAAATGGTGTTAATTTGATCTGCCATGCTGCAAAGCATCTGTATGTTAGATGAGGCTTCTAGACTAGCCACATACAACTTGAATCATGGAAAGAAATTAACCAATTTCCATGGATAAAAAAAAATTGAGACAGCAGCATGCTATAAACACACAAGTGACTTATAGTAATTTGAAAGAAGGGTTTTGAATATTAATGGTGGAAAAAGGAGTACAAAAATCAGTAACAGATCTTAGTCAAACCTTGCTTGGTTGGTGCAGCATTATGATCCGTCTGGCCTCTTGAACTTCCTTCATTAATTCTTCCAAATCCTGAAATCCATGCTAATATTTGTTCAAAAACTGCAACACTGCTACATGAGAGGATGACAATAGAACAGCATAAATATGAAATTTTTATTAACAGATAGTCAAATTAACATATGTCTAATCAATAGATATTTTAACAGTTCAATGCAAGGTGGAATGACAAGAGTATCAGCATAGAGATAGCTGCATTTAGCAGGTTGATCTTTAACAAAGCAAATTTCACATTACAGAACTTTGAAAGTCGATAAACAGAATATTAAAAAAACAAAAACCTGTTTGCCTGTAGCTCGAGACATCTTTTCATGCTCCTGAAGGGCCTCTTCTACTCTCTGAACAGCTGCTCTTGCATTCTCAATTTCAGCACGAGCAAAAGCTCTTTCCTCATCGACAAGTTTCTTAGCATCTTGAGAAGCCTATTTGGAGACACAAGCATGCAAAAGTAAAGGTTGTCAGGGACGCAGGGTCAAAGCATTTTTGGTAGTTTCAAAAGGAAACCAGCCAGCATTAATCATAAGCTATATTACCTGCTTAAGGAAATTTGCTAGTTTCTTTACTTCTCCCTTTTCTTGAATCAACTCTCCTTCTCTTTGAGTCAGCTGAACAGCTAGAGCTTCCACCTGGATTAGCAACCATAATTCAAAAGTCATTTTTGCCTCACTTGAAAGTTGGCAGGCAATATACATCAATCAACCAAGAATCCAAATAGATAGTTTTATAGGAACCATGCAAATGGGGAAAGATATAACCAGGGGTCAAAGACAACATTTCAAGCATTCAAAGGCAACGTGTACCCCCCCCCCCCAAAAAAAATGAAAAATTTCAATTCAGTCCCCTTAGAAATAATAAAATTACAAGTTAATCCATGGTAATATTGCTCTTTGCGACCCAATATGAAAAAATTATGTTTGGTCCCTTGAAAAATGATGGAATTATAAATTTAGACATGATAGAATTACATTTCGATCTCTCAAAATTTTATAATTCAGTTCCAGCTCCCCCCAAAATAATTCTGGCTTCGCCCCTGCAAGCATTTAAATATTTTTCCCTTTTTGTTTCTTGCCTTTATCCATTTCTCCACCCCAAAGGTTGGGGGAAGACATGCATCCTCAAAGCTGATATATTCAAAGAATGTGAACAATTTTCTTCCAGAAAATGAAGTTGGTTTCATACTACCATACTGTAAATGATAACTTTAGGACTTGAATCATTATTACAGAAGGCGGAAGATAAACATACACTTGCCATTCTTTTTCTACAACCAAATCCTTCTTTACTATAAGGCAGTTATGGGTACAACATATCTTATTTAAGGGTAAATTAAGTTCCTGCCCTAGTGTTTTGCCGATAATTTACAACATGGAACAGTGTTGATACAAATGATAATAACATCGTCGAACCTAACACCAACAAAACACAACAAATTGGCAATCATGCCCTTAAAGTTATGGCATTTTTTTTCCTCATCTTTCACCATGGAAGTTATTTCTCAATGCAGGAAGACTGATAGCAAGGTTTTATTGAATTAAAACTTAGTAATACATTTTATGGCATCACTTTTATAACCTTATAGGTAATAAATTCACTGGTAGAAGCAAAAGAGCAACACACTAACCATGGCAATAGCTTCCACTACATCATCCTTGTTTCTTCCAGCCACACGTCCTTTTAAAGATTCCAGGGCATCTCTAAGCTTCTTCAAAAGAACATGTTTCTCCAGTGAAGCAGCCTCTCTGAGTTTAGCCTGAATCCAATAAAGGACTAGCTTAAATTTCTTCACATGACAATCCAGACTAATTAGAAATAATAGTCCCGAGGCTTCTCAACTGTGAATAAAAACAACAAACACAGATAGTACAATCACTTGCATTAACAGTACTCAGCCACCTAACATGCATAACAAAATGATAATAACCCTGAAAAAGAAATTTGCTATTTCAACCAACCTCAACTGTGAATAGAAACAGCAAACACAGATAGAAGAATTACTTGCATGACCAGATTACTCATTCAACCAGAGGTGACACCAGGGGGGGTGGCAGGGGCCTTGCCCCCCCCCCCTCAATTCAGTCCCTTTAGAATTAATAAAATTACAGTTAATCCATAGTAAAATTACACTTTGCCCCCCCCCAACATATGCAAAAATTCTGTTTAGTCCCTTAAAAAATGATGGAAATATAGATCAATACATGATAAAATTACATTTCGATCTCTCAAAAAATTTATAATTCCGTTCCGGCCCCCCTAAAAATATTTATGGCTTTCCCCCTGCTTTCAACCCACCTATTTCTTCAATCAGTGATACTCTAAGATGCATGACAGAATAATACTAACACATAAAACAAAAGTTACTGTTTTTTCATCTTAGCGACACTCATGAAAAACAGAGCTAAGCTTTCATTATTAAAGTAAAATACAAACCAACTTATACGTAGATTCAAACAACCTATTCCAAGGATTCATCATAAGGCTAAAATACATCAATCTAATATTAAGCAAACTTGTATAAATAAATGACAATAGAATGAATTTGACCTCTTCAGATAGCTTAGCAGCAGCAGCTAACCCTTTCTCGAATTTACTAGCAAGATCACGAACCGAGAGGCGTTGTTGCTGCTCCAACAACAATGCGGTCTCCCGTGCCACAACCTCCTTCATAGACAAAACTTTAGGATTTTCTTTGGCATCAATGATCTGATTATTTGACCCAATTCTGTAACTGGGAAACCGACTCGAAGTCGAAGCAAATACTACATCAGCTGAGACAGCTGGAACTGCTTCCTTTTGCATTGTATCACCAAAAGTCCGACTTATCCTCGTCATTGCTCTGAAACTAAAAAACTCTGTTAAGATCACAAAAACAATAATAATGTTCGGGTTTTGAAAAAGAAAAAGGAATTTAAACTACCATGAAAGTATTAAGCATGAAAAAAAATCATTACAAAAAATGACTTGTCAACAGCTTAAACCAAAAATGTCAGTCACTATCAACTATCAACCAACCTAAATTGAATCTATAAGATGAAATAATTATCAAATTAGTTGCCAAACATCTAACTAGAAAAAAAAGAAAAAAAAAACCAATTTTAATCAGATAATTTCAAGTTCAATTATCCCAAATATTTTTTTAAATACCTTTTTTTTCTAAATGCCAACCAAATAAAAACACCACATTAAACACCTACAAAGTAGAGGAAATAAGGGGGGAAAGAGAGAGAGAATATTTGGTTATCCGAAACCCTAATTCAAGAAAAAAAAGTTAAAAAAGAAAGGGGAAATTTTGAGAATTGGAACTTACAGATCATGAAAAATGTGAGGGAAAAGGGGGAAATTAAATAGAGGAACTAGATTGTTGGATCAAGTAGATTGAAATGGAAAGGAAGCTTTGGATTATCAACAAAAAATAATATAACTAATTGACAAATAAAATAAAAGGAAAATAAATAAGAGTTGCTGGTTTTTTTTCCTGCCTTTTTAGAAAAAGGTGAAAGCAAAAAGACGAAGAGAAGATGTTGCCGTCCAGTCTACGGCCCTCATTTTTTTAGGTTAAAATATGCTAATATAGTACCTGTACTTTGATAGAATTTTAGATTTAGTCCCTATAATTAAAAAGTTAAAATTTAACTCTCTTTTTTTTTTTAATCTCAGTCCAATAGTTGAAAGCGTAAGGATTTTTCATCAAAATTTGTATAGTTGATGAACAATAAACATATTAAATTGATGAATTTTAATGAAAATTATCAACGATGATAATAATTAGATTAAATTTTTTAAATTAAAAAATAAAAAGATTAAAATTTTAACTTGTAAAATAAATGGACTAAATCTCAAATTCTATGAAAATACAAGTATATAATAGCATTAGCTATAAAATATATATTATCTTCGTTGTACTTGTTATTTTTACCTAGCTATTCAATTTTAATTTTTTTTTCTCACAGGCCTGCTAACAGTGGCAGCTTTTAAAACTTGTATAATAGCATCTTTAACCCTCAAATATTTATAAATTATGTCAATTGAGTTTTGATTCTAAAAAAATTAACTCTCAACATTTACACTTTGTTATTTTTTTTCTTTTACAATTTTGCTCTATTTTTTCTCTGTGACATTAAAGGTTAAATTTAAAAGAACGAGAAACAATGAAAATAATTATCGTGGATATTTTGAGTGTTTTCATTTTTCTTTGTATATTATCAATCAAATTTAGCTAATAAATTTATTTATTTTAGCTTTTTAGGTGAAATGGTCATAAAGAGAAGCAGAACTGCAACAATGATCAAATTACATAATGTGTAAATGTTGAGGGTTAAAGTTTTTAGAATCAATACTAAATTTATACAATGCATAAATGTTGAGGGTTAAAGTTGTTATGCCAATTTTAAAAGTTGTCACCGTTAACTCATTGGTGATAAAAAGAACAAAATTGAATAATTGAGTGACAAATTTTTAACTTTTCAAAATTGGATGATAAAAAAAATTATTAATAATTGATTTACTACTACTACAATTTAAATTGGGAATTTAAATAGATTATTTAATATAAAGTTTTGAAAAAGGAAAGTAAGAAAAGAGTATACCATATATATATATATATATATATATATATTTAAAAAAATATATTTGACATGAGTTATATATAATTTTAAACATTATATCAACTTAAAAATTTTCAGATACTTTCACGGCGCACCAAATTATTTCAAATTTCAAACCATTTAGAAAGTATAACTACGAATTTATTTACTAAAATTTTAAATTATTCATTTAGAATGCAAATTTGAATATTCACAAATATTTTTTAATTATTTGAGAATTTAAAAAATATATTAAATTTTATTTATTATCATTGGTTTTTAATTCGAATAATGAATTTAATAAACATTTTATTTATTCAATTCACGGATCAAATAGTTGATCCTATATTTTTGACCCTGACTACATTCTCCAAATAATAATTTTGCGCTTTTATAATTTCATTTATAATTGAATTTAAAATTGATATAATTTAATATATATTACAATTTAATTAGTTTATTTAAATTAATTAACATTAATTATTTCAATATTGATGGACAACCTAACTGATCAATCGATCAAAACATCAGATGTTGATTCAACTTTTTAAATTAAAAAAACTAAGGGAAAATATAAAAAAACATAAATATCATTTTTATACTAAATGTTTAAATTAACTTAAATTTGATATAATTTTTAAATATTTAGATTAGTTTAATATTATTTAATTAAGTATTTAAATTAGTTTAAATCAAATTTTTAACCAATTTAAGGTACTTTTTTTTTTCAAAAATCACTTTATATAATTATTTGAGCTAGAAGGGCAAAAACCATAAATTGACCAATAAATAACATATTAGTAAATTCTAAACCAAAAGAATTTTGAGAAAGCTCTGAGTCACAAAGTATAACACTGGCAACACAGCAAAAATATCCATGTCTTTAATAACAAAAAAGTGATTCTAACTTCCAACAGAAATTAACATCAGAATCCCTTACAAAATAAACCAAAAAAGACATCAACCACTAGTTTTTTAAAACAAAACCCAAGTTTGGTTTTTTAATTCATTCTCCTAATTAACTCGTTGATGTAATTCTCACGGTTGCCGGCATCTCCACCTTCCACGTAATGGTTCCTCTTCTTCTTCAGACCACCCAATGGTGCCTTGAGCTTAAATGGCCAAAGGAAGTTGTTGGCTTCCTTGAAATGAGGTCCCACTGTCATTATCTCATGGATGAGATCTTCAACACAAATGATGCCGAACTTGCCTAGTGCCTAAAAACAACAATTCGCGATAAAAAGCATGCTTAGTGTCATCGTTTTTGTTAGTATATGGCACACATCCAAACATGGATGCAAGGATATGTGAGGATAAGTTCTACCAAAAACTATCCAAATACACTCACATCCAAAAACTATCCAACATGAAGTTGTGAATGCAAAAAACAATACAAACCTGCTCAACAATTGCGTTGTCGGTCAAAGCAACTCGCTGCTTGTTCAACTTTCCAAAACCTCTTTTGTAAATGAGTTCCCTAACACTCTTGAGATTCGGGTATCTAGAAGCATACGTCGTTTAGAAGTAAGATACGGCAAGTATATAAAACTACTAGGATAGAAAGAGAGGATGCTGTTATACCCATAAGTCACATAAGGTTCAACAAGGTGAAGCATGTTCATTGTTGCCTTGTTCACTTTAAGAAAAACACCATTGAAAATCTGTATTTGATAAAAGAGCAAACACAACAATTCAGATTCAGGTTTTGTTATAAGAAAAATTAATTTCTGAATCCATTAACAACTGTAAGTTCATATCAAAATGTGCTAGTTTGAAGGCAAGTTAGTAATTACAAGCAAGCACATTAAATTTTGTGTTAACACAACCAAAATGACAAATCATCCAAAGTTTCAACCACTTCGAACTATAAAAACATCAAAATCTTGTTTAAATATCAAATCAAGACGCGCAAAAAATGGGAAATTGATTCTCACGAACCATATTTCTCTGAAGATCTGGTAAGTACCTGTCTCAAACGTAGGAGCTGCAAGATCTTTCTGGTCCTTGGGTGCATGGCATTGATACTGAAAACAAACATTCACAAAACATGTTACCATTTAAAGTTTGGGCTCATAAAACCCCATGATAAAATGCCACAAGAAACACGCACCCACGGATTCTAACAATGAACAAAAGCTTAGCTTCTGGATCAACATAGAATCCTCCTTTCAACTTCGCCTCCCGCTTCAAATGAATCAACTCTTTTTCCTACCAATTACCAACCGCACACACACAAACAAAATGATTCAGACACTTCTACGGTTTGATGGAACATATATTTACATAAATCCGAAACAGAACATCATGAATTCATAACATATATACCTGAGCCTCGTACTCCTTTGCATATTGCTTAGCCCTGTTGAAAATCAACTTCCGGTTCTCGACTTTCTTCTTCTTCGCGGCTTCAAGCTCCTGCTTTTTGGCAAGCTCCCATTCTTCATTCCTCTTGTTCTTCTTCAACAGGGACTCAGGAACCAAAGCCTTTACTTCCTCACCCATTGCTACACACAAAAAAAGAAATCGAATTAGAAAACAAATTCCACATAATATCTAACAATTCCAAACAATAAAAAGCCCAAAACATAAACCCTAAACTATAATCAATAAATGGGTTCTCTTAATTTATCTTATCACAGAATGAAATCTTAAATATATATATTTATATGAACAGAGAAAACCTATTTCAACTAATAATGGAAATTGAGGGAGTGCCGAATGATTTCATTAACTGATAAAGCAATATCAATGCAGAGAGTATGAATAGTTAATAAGATTTTAAACATTGAATCCATGGAGGGTTTAGTGACATAAATGGATCAACGCGAGTACCTGCGATGTGGAGTGTCGGATCTCAGCTGCGGCAGCTCAAGAGGATTTTAGGGTTTTTGCGTAAAATGTAACTAATATAAAGAGTTGCTGGTACTAGGGTTATTAAAAGTACTGTGCGAGGGACAAGCGGCGGCCATTTTTGGGCTGGGTTTGGGCTTTTTGGGCTAAATAGGGGAAAAAGGACAAGGATTTTATGGTATAGTCCAACTCAAAGTTTCTTCTTTAAAGCCCAATTGCTTTTGGGCACCTGGTATATATATAGGTGAAAGTATTGATTAGGTCCCTCTACTATGGGATCGAATCAAATTAGTCCCTATATTATTGAAAATAATTAAATTAAAACCAAAATTTAACATAATTAATATTGATTGCTTAAAAAATAACGTGAAAATTATCTTTTACGTTTGTGGTTCAACTTTAAACAAAATATTTCATTTCCACACTCAAAAAACTTTAAAATGTTAACTTCGATAAATTTCATCAAATACTCGAGCTATCATCAAAGTTGAGAGCATAGTTGCCCACAAATTCCAACTATGTTGTAGGGCACGAGCTCAAACCCCAACCAAGCATAAATCACCATGTTTCATTAGCAAGTAGTCGTACACCATGCATGGTTTGTCATGACAAGACACTCTTAATCTGCTGAATTTACTACTTATTCAGACAATCACAAAACACTCGGGCTCTCGTCAAAATTAGAAGATAAAATCTCAATTGATGACGATATTTGTTTTATTATTTTTATCTTTTAAAACAGTAAAATGGACTTTTGGAGTGTACTGAGCTGACCTGAAAACATGTCCAGACTTGAAATTTCTTTAAGAACTAAGACCGCCCCATAATCACCTCTGCTTTTCACACATATGAAATTTAGTTCATTTAATCCTAAAATATCAATTCATATACTTATTTCGATTAATAATTAAAACCAATTGATAACATTGTCAAGAGATTTTGCTTAACCGTATTACATGACAATTTAAAATTAAAGAATTACTTATGTGACCAATATTACACTCGTGTGAGGCAAAATAAGTAAATATAAATGTTGGCCTTGCGTTTCAAACTTTTCACTTCTAAATTTGGAATCAAAATGAGTGTACAATAACATTGAAAATTTATTGAAGTTAGGTGACTAAAATGAAAACTTACGAAAGTTGAGTAATCAATTATGTAGTTTACCCTAAATCAAAAGAGCATATGGATTAAATTTTTGAAATTAAAACTAAAAAGACTAAATATTAATTTTGCAAAGAGTACAGGGACTAGTAGCTGAATTATACCCAATCAGATTAAACAAATAAAATTGTGATGATTTTTCAATTTCCGTTTTTCACTAATCCAACGTCGACACCAGTGCCGATACGTATGAATTTTCAATTTTCAATTTTCAATCCGGGAAACCAGCATGAGCGTCACTTTGCCGCTTTACTTCCTCAGATTCCATTTGAGTTTCACTTCAAGAACCGCATCTACCAGAGCTAAAAACAACCATGGCTATCTATTTCTAGCTCCCAAGGCCAATACAACGAAATTTACCACAGCTTCCATACCCGGAGACAAACCCCAGAAAGTAAACGAAACGTTTATGCTGTTCTTTTCATTGTTTTTTGTTATATTTGTTTTTCTTTTGTTGGGTTTTTCTTATTGTTTTGATTTTTGACATTGAAAGATAAGTGCGGAGGAGCTGTTGGTGGTTGTGGGTGGTGGAGCCGCCGGAGTTTATGGGGCAATTAGAGCTAAAACTGTTGCTTCCAATCTTAATGTTTTGGTCATTGAGAAAGGAAAGCTTTTATCAAAGGTTTTTAGTCTGTTTTAATGTCTTCTTTCTTTGGGTGAAAATAGGGTGTAAATGAAATATCGGTGCTCACATACTACTCGGGTTTGTCTCGGAAAGGAACTCGAATTCTGATTTTGTGATTATTGAGCTGAGCTGAGCTTGAGCAATCGGTTAATCCGAATTCGAGCTTAGTAATATTCGACGTGAACGGCTCACAAGCCTTATTAAGCTTAGTAATTATTGAGTCGAACTCAAATATGCATGAGCTTAATCAAGCTCGAGTACGAAAATTGATAAAAGGAGCTTAATTGAGCTACTTGGCTCTATTATATCTCCAGTCGAGCTCGAGCTTAAAAGTAGATGTTCAATCGAGCTCAAGTTGAGTATCGAGCTCCGAGTTTCGAACAATTACACCCCTAGATAAAATGTGCAAAATTTCAGCTATTGACCTGTTTATGTTTGTTGGCAGGTTAAAATTTCTGGGGGTGGAAGGTGCAATGTCACCAATGGCCATTGTGCTGACAATTTAGTAAGATATATATTTATGTATGTATGTATGTATGTATATTGTTTTTTCATCAGTTGAGCGAGGAATTTGCAGGTTTAGATTTTAGACAAAGATTATTCTGTTCTGTAATAAATGATGAGATTAATTTAACCCCTTAAAAGGTTTTGGCAGATCATTATCCTAGAGGTAACAAAGAATTGAGAGGCTCTTTTTTCAACGTGCATGGTCCTGCAGATACCATGTCTTGGTTTGTTGATAAAGGGGTGGATTTGAAGGTTATTACTTCTATTTTTCTTAAACTACTTGAGTTTGATATCGTGTTACATTAATATTTGGACCAAATATGAGAATGGAGGTATGCCCCTTTCTAAATACATGGAAAAAACTCGAAGAAAAATTGAATATGCCCATGTTGGATGCTTATCCGTATTGGAAAGTTGCCTGTCTTTCTCACATTTGTAATGTATATGTATTTGTCACAGACCGAGGATGATGGAAGAGTGTTTCCGGTCAGCAATAATTCTTCTTCGGTTATTGATTGTCTTTTATCTGAGGCAAAGTGTAGGGGAGGTATGTCTCTCTGCCTGCTAACCATAATAACAGGCTATCTTGTTCCCGGTTTTCATTTTTCTTGGGGTATCCATGTTCCGGCACATGTCTAGCCACGAGTAAAGGGCTATAACGCTCTAATGATCCTTACATATGCTGGTATCTGACACTCACATCTAAGTCCAAGTAACATAACATCTTATGGCATATTAAAGTAGCTGTATATGCTAAAACTGTACGTTTCCTTGGACCAGTTTCTTTGCAAACCGGGAAGCTTGTGACCAGTGCATCAGCTAGCGCTAGTGGAAAATTCCTTCTCAAGATAGAGAAGCGTACACACAAGTCTGTTGAACTTGTAGAAGCTGATTATTTGTTGATTGCTAGTGGAAGTAGCCAGCAGGTGTGGATCAAAGGATGGATGGTTATTAACATGCTCATCGTAAAGCCTCGAGTTTCCTGATAAATGATTTTTGCTCATGTTGCAGGGTCATAATCTTGCCGTTCAGCTTGGTCATTCGATTGTAGATCCGGTGCCAAGCTTATTCACTTTTAAGATCGAAGATGCACAATTGGTAGAGTTGTCAGGGGTAACTTTCTCCATGACTTGGAAAACCCTTAATTATTCTATTCTAGATTTCAGTATAAACGTGCATGGTATTTGTCATTGATGTCCATTATTGTATTTTCTTGAAAGCTCAATTCGTTATTTCATTTTCATTTTCTACGTGCTCAGGTTACATTTTCAAAGGTTATTGTGAAGCTGAAATTAGAAAATGTTCAAAGGAACATACCTCAACTTACCCAGGCATGTTTTCTTCTGATTATTTTGCGTGTTAATGCTCAATAATTTGTATTTTATTAACTACTAACTGGTATTTCCGGACTATTAGGTTGGCCCTATGTTAGTCACTCACTGGGGTCTTAGTGGACCGGCAATTCTTCGGCTATCTGCTTGGGGTGCTCGATACCTGTATAGCTCAGGTTACAAAGGTGAGTACATTTTATTTTGCCTGGCCCCTTAATACAAAATTTACGGTTGATCTCCTAAGTTGATAGTGTTTTGATGCAGGGAAACTGATTGTGGATTTTGTACCTGATTTGCATATAGAAGATCTAAAATCCATGCTGAGTCAACAGAAAAATAGGTTTCTGGTAATTTGAATCCATATATTGTCTACCTTTAGGCATATAGTTGGAACCATGAATCAGTTCTGTTAACATTTGATCTTATTCCAAGGTCTGAATAATTAGTCAAGTCGAGCTCAGCTTGGTATATTGATGCCATGCTGAGGCATGTAGACTTTTTATCTACAGCTTGAACCAGGATAATAGCATAATCTATACTATCTGACATAACAGATCTTTGTCTTGAATGCTTGCTATTGCAAAAGTAGCCGTTTTCGACATAACAGATCTTATCCAACATATCAGAATATACTTCCTTTCTCTTGAAGGACCTGTGTCCACAGCCATATCTGACGCTAATCTGGACATGGGTATAGGGACATGAAATCATAGAAAAATCGAACCTACCTATGTCGAACACTTAGATTAAAGTTGATATATTGACTTATCCGATGTAACTTATGATCCTGTGGGCTTTATAGTCTATAGTAACAGCATGCTTAATAGAAATTGTTTATTTCTTTATTGATTCTTTTTCCAGAAACAAAAAGTGCTGAATTCATGTCCTATGGAATTACAACTCGTTAAGAGATTTTGGAAGTATATATTAGACCGTGAGGTTCGTGAATGTTTTGATTCGAAAGTTTATAGTTTGTCTTTTATATCTGTTGTTTTCGAGTTGAACTCATAAACAATACCCTTTTCATTTATAGGGTTTAGTTGGAGATACTTTGTGGGCTTCGGTTTCGAATAGTTCTATAGTTTCTATTGCTAATCTCTTAAAGCATTGCACATTTGAAGTGAAAGGAAAGGTGTGTCTTAAACCTGTTAAATCTGTTCGGTTTTTTTGTTGTTGGTTATTTTTCTGAGTGGATGTATCTGTTGTTATAACGAAGGGCCAATTTAAGGACGAATTTGTCACTGCCGGAGGAGTCCCGTTGTCGGAGGTTCACTCTTTTTGTCTTTCTTTATTCTCTGTCCCTTTCCCGTATATCTCAGAAATATGACTTTATTTTTTCTTGCTTGTTCAAAGATCCATCTGAATACAATGGAAAGCAGAATTCAACCGAATCTATACTTTGCGGGAGAGGTAGTTAAACTACATGCATGGTTCTGAAGATTCGATTGAGTCCTTAGTTTTGTGAGTCCTGTGTGTGTATTGTTAAATATTGAGGATGTTCTTGCGCTGATTAAATTTGAAACTTGATTGCAGGTACTAAACGTCGATGGGGTGACCGGTGGTTTCAATTTCCAGGTGAGGAAGCTAACATTTATATTCAGAGTAGCATCTCTAGGGGACCTAATAACGTATTGTAAATGCAGAAGGTAAATTTTACCGTTGTAGTTGAGCTTTGAACAAATTGAAAACTACATCTAAAGTAACTTTAAAGCTGTCAAGCCGACACATGGGTATGGAGATATGGCTAATGAATACACATAAAAAAACATAGAAAAATCTGACCATACTTGTGTCAAACACATACATCCGATACTCTCACTCGTGTTCTAGTAACATAGGCTGAGGCATTTTGACCTCGTCAAGGTTATGCTTGACAAAACCAATTTGATCTTATAAGGTGGGTATTCCTTGAAAACCAGGTTCAGGGCACGATGGAACTTTAAGGATTTGGTCGGGTGGTTTTAGATCAAAATTTCGGGATGGAATTTGTGGGGTTAGGGCTGAGGACTCCTTGAAAATCAGGTTCAGGGCACGTCAGGTCATTTTTTTTCTTAAAACTTTAAGGGTTGGGTAGGGGTGGTTTTAGATCAAAAATTTCGGAACAGAATGTGTGGGGGTTAGGGTTGAGGACTATCATGAAGGATTTCAGATATGTATACACGGAAGTCGAGTCAGGCTCGGGGTTAGTAAAAAACTGTCTTTCCCTGTTGTCAACCTAGCGGTGGCACTCAGGGATGGGGAAGAGTGTGGTCTGTTTTTATTACATATAATCACATTGGGTTTGATCCTTGTTTTCTCAGAATGCTTGGTCTGGTGGATACATTGCTGGTTCCACCATTGGTAGACTTGCAGCAGGTAATGCTAATCTAGTGGGAGCCCTATGATTCAATATTGTTTGAAAATTTTGGGTTTATGTACTACAATTTCAGTTGGTGAAGGCAGAGTCTCTAGGTCCTGCGTATCCATGCTCGAGATTTATCATGCGCAATTATATACGTAAGTCTTCTAGTCCGTCATATGCGGATTTTAGTTCGTTGGTAGTCTAGATTGTACTAATTCATGGTCTATTTGTGCTCAGATATATATTTATATTTGTATTTCGATTATACTGTTTGTAACACTTTAAAATGTACTAGAATTTCATAGATAACCAAAGTTTTGTATGAAAGTATGTATAAATTGGAATTGTTTCAATCACAAAAAATAGAATTATATAAATTTTGACCATTTTATAAGAGATTCAAAATTTTGATGAATTTTACTGAGATTAAGAAAATGATATATGTTTCATTTAGTTCGGTTTCATTAATTTTATATCTAACTCAATAGATAAAAGTATCGTGAAGATTTTTATATTAAGAATTAAATTGTATTTTATATTAAGAATTAAATTGAATGTTAAATTAGGAGAGCAAATTAGTTTTTTCTGTTAAAAATTTCATCTATTTTTAATGTTAAAGCTTGGTGTGGTTAATGGAATAATCAAACATGTGTATCTTATGCTGACATATATAGTTCAATTTTTAATAGTAAAGATTTGATGAAATTTTTAACGAAATTTGATCTAGGGTTAATTAGGTCTAACATATATGAGACAATATTTTATAATTTTTGAATGAGTTTTTAAATTGTTTATTTTATTATTGTTAGCCCAACGATATTTTATTTTATTATTGATCTAGGACTCCGTTTGTTTCACTGGAAATGACTTTCAGAAAATGGTTTCTGAAAAATAATTTATTTTTGTGGAAAAGTTAATATTTTTTTGTGTTTGAATGAATCTGTGTAAATTTTTTTTTGTTGTTTAGTAGATTTCTTATAAATATTTTATAAAAGTTGTTTTCAATTAAACAAACATACATTTGATATTTTCTTATTTTTTTCATTGTTTAATTAAATTTATTTTTATCTATAATTTTATATTTTACATTGTTTTTGCATATATTAAAAATATTATGTTAAATTCAGATTTATTACAATGTCATTTTTTAATTACATGACTACTAAGTGAGTATTTTTTATTTAAAAATGTGACATCAACAAAATTGACCAAAAAAATTAACGATGTCAACAATTGGACTTGATTTTTAAATTTGAAAAGTAAAGGGATTAAATTCTTGAAAATAAAAGTATAAAGACTAAATTACAAATCTGTGAAGTGTATTTAGACTTATGACATATTTTAACCTTTATACTACAAAACATTTATTATTAATATATTTATAATTTTAATAAATATTTATTATTAAAATATTAATATTAAATATTTTCAATAATATGTGAATAATATTATTTAAAATTATTATTTTTAAAATTTTATTATCAAAATAAAATTAAAATATTAAATAATTTATTAAAATAATAAATTATATTTATTATATTAATAAATTATTATATGACTAAATATAAATAATTAAATATGTATGTTTAATAGTATTAAAAAATATAATGTTTTAAATATTTTTAAAAATAAAATAAAATTTATTATCAATATAATATATTAAGCTTGATTTAAGTTAATTTTTATATAAAAATAAAATTATCTATAAATGAGATTTTTTCTAGAAAATGACTTACGTTTTTCAAGAGGGTAAGTCATTTTACAGGAAAAATGGCTTATTTTACCTTGACCTGTAAGTCATTTTTCGTTGACCAAACTATTTTCTGTAAAACAAACACAGGAAAATGCAGAAAATATTTTTCGTAAAACTTTTTACATGTAAACAAACGTACTCTAGAATTGATGTTTTGATCGGTTCGATTATTGATTGGGTTATTAAAATATTAGAAAAATTATTTAAAGTTAAAATATGTCATAAGTTTTTATACTTTGTAAATTTAAAATTTAATCTTTATGTTTTTATTTTTAAGAATTTAGTTACATTGCGACTTTTTTTAGTTACATAATTTTTTTTTTATTTCAAAATGTAGAAATATACAGCTTA
The DNA here is from genome assembly GCA_005393395.2 of Gossypium australe. Taxonomy (NCBI): domain Eukaryota; kingdom Viridiplantae; phylum Streptophyta; class Magnoliopsida; order Malvales; family Malvaceae; genus Gossypium; species Gossypium australe. The sequence goes on from CM016626.1 coordinate 159,208,204, forward strand.
AGAATTAAACTAAGGACTAAATTTTTAAAAATAAAAGTATAAAGATTAAATTTTAAATTTGAGAAAATTACAGAGACCTAAAAAAGTCATTTTTTAACCTTGATTAAAATCAAAGAATTCAGAATCTGAGATCATAGAGGCAATACTTTGATCTACGGACAAATCTAAGATTTCTACGTTTTGCAGAAATCTAGGGTTTCTGTATCTCATAATTTGACCACATAAATACTCAAACCCCCACACTCAATTATCCTCTCTTTTCAGCTTTGCTTCACATTTCGATCACATTTCCCCTAAATTCCGTCTTTTTTCTTAAAATTCCCCACAAATGGCCATCACTTTCTCAGATCTCCACACCGAATCTGGCCTTAAATCCCTTAATGACTTCCTCACCGGAAAATCTTACATCTCTGGGTATTTCAATTTTTACCCCCAATTTTTCCCCACTATTTCCCCATGTAACCCCTTTTTTTTCTTTAACTTTTATCAATCAAATCTTTACGGGGTTCTTTTTGTAGGGATAAGCTGACTAAGGATGACATAAAAGTTTATGCTGCTGTTTTGGAAAATCCTGGTGATTCATTTCCCAATGTGAGCCAATGGTATAATTGTGTGTCTTCCCATCTCGCTGCTAGGTAAAATTTCTTTTCTTATTACTGAATCTTAAGATTATGTATTAGAAAAGCTTATGTTGTTCTTTAATGGCGATTATGTATTAGCTTCCCTGGGAAAGCTGTTGGCGTTTCACTTGGTGGCAAAGCTGATCCAGCTCAATCTGCTGAAGCTAAGGTGTGTGTCTCACAACTGTGTAAAATTTTGTAAAATTTTTAGGGATGGCAATTGGGTCTGGTCGGGTTTTTGCCCTTTCTGCATTCGATCCGAGAGCTTTATTTTGGTGTTTTAGTTAGTAGAGACTAGAGAGCAATGGATCGGTTTGGTTAAAATCGGAAAATTGACTTAATCTACCTAGCTGTGTGTTTTAACTGACTAACCAATATATCTCAACTGATTTAACTGAACCGGCTAATCATTGCTTAGTTTGATTGATTAAGTTGGGGACTACAAAATGAAAGTATAGGAGCCAAACTGATTAAAAAAAATAAGTATAGGGGCCAAATTGATAAAAATTAATACAGGTACCAGAGTGATAATTTAGCTATAGTACAGGGGTCAAAAGAGGTATTAAGCCTAGTTTTAATCATGGTTGTTGGAATTGGACCAGTTGATATACCAATCTAGACAAAGGGGTTGAACCAGTTCTTGAGCGAAACTTTCGGATCCAGGACAAAAAACCTGATTAAACTAGTGGTTGAACCGGTTTTCTAATTTTTTTAATATATTTTTAAATTTTTTATGAATTTTCCCTTTTTTCTGCTAGTCTCCTGCTGCGGATGACGACGATGATGACTTGGATCTGTTTGGTGATGAAACAGAGGAGGATAAGAAGGCAGCAGAGGAAAGAGAAGCAGCTAAAAAGTCTGCTAAGAAGAAAGAGAGTTAGTACTTGTGTCAATTAAGCTTACATTACCTCCGAGTTGATTGAATATATATATCCGTAACATTTATGCTCGAATGCTATGTTTTGCAATGCATTGATTTGGTGGTATCTTTTGGACATTTTTTGGTTATTTTAGGTGGAAAATCTTCAGTACTGATGGATGTTAAACCATGGGATGACGAGACCGACATGAAGAAGTTGGAAGAAGCCGTTCGATCCGTTGAAATGCCTGGACTTTTATGGGGAGCATGTACGGTTTGGTTTTAAAATTCTTTATTTTCTTTAGGGTTATCACTATACGCTCGTAAACTGCGACCTAGATTTTAATTGAAAATTTTAAAATATTAGTATCATATCAATTAGGTCCTTCCGTCGATGTATATGTCAATCTGGGTTTTAAATGCCTGTCTAAATCTACCATGGATGGCATGGATTTACCGTGTTAAAATCTAAGTTGTCCATGTGGTATATAAGCAAATGCTTAAATTTGATCTCAGGTCAGATAACTAGTGGCAAATCTTGGAATTAAGTGTTTTTTTTTTTTTTTGGGGGGGGGGGGGTGGGGGAGCTTAACTAAAATTTAGGAGTTTAATTAGATTTTTTCCAAAAAATTGGTGGGTCAATAATGAGAATTTGGAAAAAAAATTTAGAAGTGTTGACTTAAAATTTTCAAAGAAATTAAAAGACAATGAAATTTTTCAAAACTTTTGGGTGGCTTCCATCACGGTCAGCTACTGGATAACACCCAAGCTAACAGGTAAGTTGATGGAAGAACTTGATTAATACGATACTGATACTTTTGAAGTTATAACACCCGACACTTCTATCCATAATAGGTATGAAAGTATGTTAATCCAATTTAGCCTACTCTACATATTCACATCCATATTTGTCACTAACATTTGAATCTGAGTAACATAGTCAATTTCACAACTGATGCTTACAATCCTTTCCTAACATTAATGCCGAATTGCATAACGAATACTTGCAGCAAAATTGGTTGCGGTCGGGTATGGGATTAAGAAGCTCCAGATCATGCTTACAATAGTTGACGATCTTGTTTCTGTTGATACCCTTATCGAAGAACACTTGACGGTCGAGCCTCGCAATGAATATATTCAGAGTTGTGACATCGTTGCATTCAACAAAATTTAGACGAGGACGACCCGGTTTTTCTTCTTCTTCTTCAAGAAATGTTGAAGTGTAAGCCGATTTTCAGCCATGTTTGAACCTTTTTGTTCCTTGCTTTACCCTTATGTTTTTTTTTCTATTTTGCAATCTGAATTGCTACTGAATTTGCTTTAGATTTGAGAATTAGATGTATGGGTAAAGAACAACTTCTTGTTTTTGCTGAAATGGTGGTATTGTGGTATTAATGCTCAATGTTTTGGATTCTTTTTAAAAGAGGTTAGAATTGTTTGTGGACTTGTATCCGAAACATATCGGAGCCAAACTAGAATAGTTCTGGAAATGGCCCAATATGGTGGGATATAACCACCGATTTTTAAAATCAAATCGATGAACAAATCAGTCAAGTCACTTATTTGTCAATTCGATCGGTTCGATTAAAAAAATATTAGAAAATCAATAAAAAAGAGTTCAATTGCTTGTTCAACTGATTTTGTAGTCGGTTCAATAATTCCGATCGATCTGGTTCAATTCTAACACCATTGGATTTAAAGATGAGGTGAGAGTTGAACTTGAGTCATTAAAATTTCGGGCCTTAACTTTTGCAAGGGTGATTTTTTAATTATTATGATGTTGTAGTATGTGTAAGGTGTGGATTTAGTATTTTAATTTTGTTATTTTTAAATTTTATCAGGTAAATAGACTAACATATGCGAAATATATTATGTCAGCTTATTATTTTAACACTATATTTAAAATAATTTACATTATTTGACAACTATCGATTTGAATTAAGATTTTAAATTTGAAAAATATAGGAATTAAAAATGATAAATTTTAAAAAATATAAATTAAATACATAACTCAAACACGGTACGAGATTAAAATGAATTTAATTGTTATAATTTAGGTTAAGATTAAAAATTTAAAATTTAAAAAAAATAAGTATAAAAATTAATAAAATTAGAATATATGAATTAAAAATTTGATACTAAATTTAACCATAATTATAGTGTAAGTTCACCTGGTAAAACCTATAAAATCAGATCAATCCATAAAAATGATAATTTTATTGCAAATATACAATGTTTTGTTCTCAATATTTTCTCATATTTAATTCATATTTGAATTATGAATTAAATAAAATGATTTAATTTTAGTCCTATAATATAATTTTAACTTTTTTATATGCGTATTTATAATTTAGAAAATAATTTTCTTATTAAATTTATTAAATAATCTATCATGGCCTATATTTGTTTTGAACATTGGATGATATGATATACACCTTGATAATTTTTTTACGGTTTAAAAAATAATAATTTTCAAATTGCAAAATAAAATAGTCAAAATATGTTGGAGAATTTCTTCTCGTATTTATGAAGTACGATCCATTGATGTGATAGGCACTATGTGTGACAACACGTTATCTTTTTTAGGGGTGACATACATCCTTAATTGCCTTTAAGAGGATGTTGACAAGCAGAATAATGATGAGAGGTTAGATTTCAAATCAAACATTCGATCGTGTTACGGCACTCCCAATATATGGGGTGCTCTATATTTTATACATAACAAAATATATTTTAAATTATTTGATGGAATTCACTTCGAAAAGTAGAGCCATTTGAACTGAACAAATTATAGGAATGCTAAATATGAAAAAAAACTATAGTATAGGGACCTTCAGTAGAATTTGACCTTTTCCTTACATACACTGTTGTTTTTTTATTTTATTCTCTGCATTCAATCGTGCCACCACTTTCACAAACCCTAATCGTTAAATTCCTTCATCAAAGAAATACGAATGGCGTGGAGGAACCAATTATCTCGAAATCTCAAAGAATTACGGATACTGTTTTGCCAAACATCTCCTGCCAGTGCCCCCGCTAGGTTTATTTCCGCTTCTTTGCTCAATCCATTTTTTTAATAAAAAATTCAAAATTCGTATTATTAATTCCTTTTTTTTTTTCTCTTGTATTAGATCTTTCGTGGAGAAGAATTACAAGGATCTCAAGACTTTAAACCCTAAGCTTCCAATCCTCATCCGTGAATGCCGTGGGATTGAGCCCCAAATGTGGGCTAGATATGGTATTTCCCTTTTTCCCCTTCTGAAATTTGCTCTTTTTGTTTCTTTCAAAAATGCATTGTTGAAAAATAGCTAGTTGTCTATAAGTATTAGTTCAAAAATGCTTCAAATTCTTCGCCCTGGCTGCAATCTAATGTTGGTCAAAGTACTCCAAGCATTGCTAACTTAAGATGCTAATATATATACTTGTATCATGGGTAGTTTCGATTCTAAATTTTGTTATGGTATCATAAGAATCTTGGATGTGTAATTATGAGATCAGAGAAAATTTAAGGGAGCAATTAGTGATTTACTAGCTCTTTTAATGAAAAATGTTGTGCTTTGTCTATTGTTGTTAAAACACAATAGACTGTTTGGTGGGCATTTCGCTGATATATAACGAATTCGAGATAAATTTGCCAAAGTGGATTTAGTTGGCTTTGGGAAGTTAGGGAGTTTTAGGTTATAGTTGTGGTAGAATGATTTTGAGTTTAGTTCAGTATAGACTATAGATTTGATCACAAAACAGTGGCTGAAAATTAAGAGTGAGATTGTAGGGATTTCATGGCTGCTGCTAGATCATGTGAGCTTTGGATCAATTTGATTGAGCGATTCTAGGGAAAAACGGGTTACAAAACATGAAGAATTAAAGCTTGTGAAATAATATATACAAGAGATAAGGTCTAGGAGTGAATTAAGAGAAGAAAGGATGCAGTCTCGGATAGAAACTTAAGAAAGCATTGGAGAAGGATATGAACTTGAAGAATTTTCCAATCAAGTTCCTGTATGTTTTGATGTAAATGAACATCCTAGATTTCAGACTTCCTTGATTAAAGATATATGGTTTGAGCATTGTGTGTTTTTGAGAGGGAGTCTGTTGCTTTGTGTACATAAGATAGAAGCAAAGATTCCGTAAACATTGAATGAGTCCTGTGATATTGGGAATTTTAATATACAATTGTATGAAAAAAGACCTGCCTTGGAAATGGAAAATTGGAGTAGAAAAATAGAAAGATAGAAAATCTAATTTTTCTCTCCATAGGTGTGCTCGGTAGGTAAAATGGAAAAAATGAAAGAAAAATAATTTTCTTTCCATTCATTGCTTGGTAGGATTGAAAACTGAAAGAAATTAACTTTTGAAAAATACATAATTTTGAACTAATATACATCCCTCTCTCATTTTCCCTCCTCTTATATATGCTTTTATGCATTTTGATGAAAAATAGTCATATCTCATATTGTCTTTCCTTCCAAGTGCACTCAATTTATTTTCTTTTCACTTTTCCACTCCCTCCTTTTATCCTTTCATTTTTCCACTCAACCAAACACACCCTAAGAGACTGGTTTCACCTTGTGTTGTGTTCATGACAATTAAAGCTCCACGGTATCAGCATGAGATGCTTTCATTGCGCACTCTATACTTTACTCCTAGTCAATTTTGCTCTGTTTGTGGCATCCAATTAACCAATCCTCTTTGATATCGATGCAGATATGGGTGTCGAGAAGGGCATTCGCTTGGAAGGTTTGAGCGAGCCACAGATTTTGAAAGCACTAGAAGACCTTGCCAAAGCAGGGGCATCGACCAAAGCCTAACCATATCGCTACCATTGAATCCAAAAGGTTCGAAATAAAACTCATGTCTTTTGAGGAACTGTCTCCTTTTAATGGTTGTTGTGTTCTTCCCTCTGTTTTCAGCCATCATAACTGATTTTGTGAGATGATTGTTGAAAGTTGTCAGTATTTGTGTTCTTTCCCTTGCATTGCCTTTGCCTTGTAAGGTTTCAAATACCCAAGAAACTTCCTCTTGATTACTTGTTTGCTGTTATTTTCCTTTGTCCTTGTTAGCAAACATGTTAATTATAAACACTTATCAATCACCAATAAGTTCCAAATTTTTTTATCTTTGATATAATATGATTTTAGAATAGGTTTAATACATAATTTGGCACGACTATGATAATATTTTTTCTACATTTTGGTACCTAAAAGTAATAGTGGTAATTTTGATATAATATGATTTGATTTAAATTCATAATTAGACTAATTATGAATTTTCATCTAATCAATTCTAAAACCCGAATTAAAACATATCCATTATACTGTATTTGACAATTTGTTCTATTAACAAAATCATGATAACTTATATACGACACATGAAATTGAGCATATGGTTTTCTCCAACTCTAGCCCATTAAGCTTCTTTTGGAGCAAGATTCTAAACTGTACCTTACTTTGTTTGATTCCGGAGACTTGTTTGATCTTCTCGGCTTTGTTCTGGGTTCCATCTCGTGATTGTCTCTTCTTCGACAGTGTAATGTTCTAAACACGGAAGAGAACTCGTACCTTGGCTATTACTATCCACGAAAAGAACCAATAACGTTTTCGCAACACTTCCACAAAGACGAACTGTACAATGAACATCCGACCATACTCTCAATCGAATAGTGCCAACACGGCGTACTAGGAATGTATGATAGCTGGGAGGTGACGGTAAGCAACGAAGTCCACACCATACTGTAACCCTGATCTTACAACCCAATTTTTGTGTCGAAGATGAGAGTAAGCCTTGTAAGATGTAGGAAACGCTGGCTTTTCGAATTTCGAGTATTCCCACGGCTCTTCATTACTCTTTATGGATCCATCTTCGCCGATAACTTTGAGGCATTCGAGTGAATAGCATAAATAAAAGGCTTCCTCCATATCCAACTGGACCCACTGTTTCTCTTCTTGAGATGTAATTCTCGATCGACCAAAACAAGCACGATTGAAAAGATCGGATAATTCAGCATCCACTTCGATGAGTACATTGCGACTTGAGAGTAAACCGCGAGCCTCGGATCGGATCAAAGAGGATTGGAGTTGAGACAATTTTAGACATGGGATCAGCACTAGCTTTGGCTTCTGAGCCTTTTCCTTTCCATCTAGGCTTCATTTTTAGTCCTGCAACATATAAAAAAAAACTCCTAAATTATTCAGTCACTCAATTATAATTTTATTTTCACTTTAGGTATTTAAAATAAAAAAATTGTAATTTAAGCACCCATATTATACAGTTGAATCAATTATATAACGTGAGTACATAAATTATAATTTTTTTTATTTTGTCTAAAATAAATTTTTTTATTTTTATAATTTTTTTATTTTTTTTAAATTACAATTTGACATCGTAAACTCAATAAGACTCTTATTGCTTAAACTTAGAAATTAGGTTGATTTTGATATAAGTCTATTTTGTTTGGCTTATCTTTATTAGTTGGATTTGATAATTATGTTCATTAATTTACAAAAATAAATATATGATGATATCACACTCAAATATGATGTGACATTACTTAAAAATTTTGAAAAAATAAATTATATTAATTAAAGGTTTATCCGTACTTTATTCTCCAATTTATGAGTTAAAATTTGAAAGATATTATGAGTAATTTTAGACATTATGTTAAAAATAACATATATAATTATAGCCTAAACCCTAAGCCTATGAAATTTTATTTTTAAATAAAAACCGCCACTACCTAGAAGAAATATTTTTGTGTGAAATTTTATCATTCCATTTTTTTTTAATTTTAACTTTACTTCAATAATAATTCCTTTTAAAAAAAAATGGTTACTTAAAAAAAATTAAAGCATAACAAAGAAAAAGAGAGAGAGACAGAGAGATACCTTAAAAAACCAATAAGCAGGGGATGCTTCGATTTAGAAAGCTCAGCGGCTTGATTTATGAACTCGCGAACTCAGTAGCGTAACTCGACTAATAAAGCACTGTGTTGATTTGCCACTGAAATGGGACTCAATTATGGGTTTTAGGGTTTTAAAAAACACATAATTGGGGAAGGGGAAAGGAGTGAGCCGACGCCTTTAGACTGTTTAGTTTAGGGTTTTTGAATAATTAATAATAGTTAATTTTTTCAGGGTACTTGAGTTTCTGTAATTTATTTGAAATTAGTCTCTTTATTTTTATTCCAAATAAATATTATTTTAGCTTGGGAGAATTTGAATTTTGAAATCTCAAAAATAAAAAGGATTAAATTTCAAAATTATAAAAGTTTGAGGGACTTAAAACATATTTTAATCTAAAAAAAATAAAAGTAGAAATACTAAATTACAAATCTATAAAAAGTACAAACACTTAAAAGCAAATTCTAAGCCAAATCATGCAAAAACAAATAGTAGTTTTCATGTATTTATTTATTTTTGTTTTTACTTAGTTAAAAAAAAAAAAAAAAAAACTATGCAGCTTTGGCTGTAGTACAAACCAGGCAACTACACGACGGATACTGAAAAGCACTGCCTCCATCATCATCAACCTCGCCTTCCATGATCTCTTCAAGCACTTTTTCAAACCTCCGATCGCCACCGCCGGCTACACCGCTGCTTGACCTTCGCTTTTTCATGGCTTCTCTCCTCCGTTCATGATCTGCCATCCTTTTCTCAAAAAAAAAAAAAGAGGATCATAAGAACAGTGCCTTGAAAAGAAGAAAAAAAACAGAAAAAGAAGAGAAGTAAATAAGATGATGAAATTTAGGTACTCTTTGGAGAAGATAAAATGTTGGGTTATGGTTGAAATAGTAAGAGGAAGACCATATGTTGCATTAAGGTTTAACATTGTCTGCATTTTTTTCAAAAAAAAAAAATCAATTTATTTTGTTCTAAAACAGAAGTTGATTCAAAGTTGAGGGGGGTTTTGTGTTATGGTGAAATGGATGGCTCATAGTAATATAATGTATTTGTTCACCTCTTCTTATCTCATTATTATTATTATTATTATTATTATTATTATTATTATTATTATTTATTGTTCGTTGGGACTTGGACTGGTATGCCAGACTCCGTAATTTTACCCTAGCGATCTATATCTATTTATTATTTACAAATTTAGAATTTAACCACAACATTTTTTTTAACAATTTTATCATCAGTTCCGATCATATTTATTTATTCTTTCTGACACACTATTTAGAATTAGTCAAGGGCGAAACCATAATTCTTTTTAAAGGTAAAAATTAAATTTTAATTTTTAATAGTCTATATTTATACTTTTTAAATGATTAAATCAAATTTTTACTATTTTTAAGAAGATAAAGTACAATTTTACCTTTACTAATTTAAAATTTTTAAAGGACCTACATAGATAATTTTCCATTTTCCATATTAAGAGGGGACGAGGCCCCTGCCAGTCCCCTCGATATGCAACTAAAATTACCCGTAACCCTTTCCCATCTCATAAATAAGAGAACAATACGCTTTAGCACATTCGAACATCCTCCTACAATAACAATAATATCAATTATTATTTTTAATATATTAGTGTGACGTTTTAAAATAAAAAATACTTAATAACAATTTATAATTAAAATATTAATATTATAATAAACTTTAATTTAACAAAATAATCTAAAATTTAAAACTAGAAATGTAGAAAAATTGGTTTATATATAAAATAAAATTTAAATTTGTAAAGAGTATCACATATTATAACCTATATACAATTATTTGGGGAAAAAATGAGCTATATAAAATTAAGAAAAAGGTAAAGTCTTTAAATTAAGAAAATAAAGAGTTTAGAAACAATTATATAACCCAAAATTTGTATAAAAGATCATCATTTTATATTTATCTACTCTACCAAAACTCCCACTTAAAAATCAATTTCTTAATTGAACTACCCGCTAATTTTTTAGTAATATAAATCATTTGCTACTATTCATGTAATTTTTTTTTTTGTAAACTATTATTATTTTCAAAATGAAAAAATAATTATTTTTAAAATGAATTTATGAATGAAAAACCTTTAATTAGACATCGATCCAATTAAAAAGAGCAAAGTTATAAGAGAGTAAAACATTAATAAGTTTGATTCAAACTTTCAAACAAATTTCGAACCTTCAATTTTACATCGAACTCAAGCTTCTAATAAGGTTAAAAAAATAATTTAGTTAATAAAAACTCCCTACTAATTTTCATTAAAAACTGTTCGCATTTCTTTATTTTTTTTATAGAAAATTACTATTAATTCAGCACAAGTTTTTATAACATTTTTATATTTCCAAAGTGAATAAAGTTAAATATAATATTTATGATTACAAAAAAAAATAATAATAACGACGATCCAAGATTTAATAACATAATTTGAATTACTTTATATTATGATCGAACCACTGGCTCGGCAATCTAACTAATTCAATTAAATAAATTGTTTAAAAAAAAAAGTTAAATTCGGCCAGGTCAAAAAGTCTAATGCCTTTCTCCATATCAATAACCCTACTAAATCTCGGTCCATGCTCCATTAACCCGGTAATAATAATAAAATCAGAGCCGAAGTGTCATGCACCATAACAAAGCTACTCATTCATGTATCCAAAATGTAGCAGCAATGGCAAAGGAAAATTATCAGCCAAAAGGAATAAAATTAAAAATTAAAAAAAAAAAAAACAGAAGGGGTTTCTCTATGAATTTAAGTGAATTTACAAAGCTATTTGGTCCCAACCATCTTAAAGACCAAAAAATAGACAAAATGGGTGGATTTCTTTTGTGTTCATTTCACCCCCCAACTGCATGCATATCCATTTATCCAATTCCAATTTAACTGTACATTTTTAATCAAAAACGACCTCCCTCACCTGTGTTTTTTAACTCTAGGGTAAAAACTGCTTGTTTTATGCTATCACGCCTAGAATAAAACTAGAAATAGAATTTGAGCATTCAACACTTACAGGTATTAACGGCCTCAAGCTCTTGCCTCACCTCGGAAAAGTCGTCAACACAGCAACGTTGAAGCTGCCCCCTTCTTTTTAATTTGGCGGCACTTTCGTTTTGAAAATTTTAATTTCGCGTTTTAACTAAAATGCCAGTCCAGTTCTTCATGAGTGATCACCAAAATTATCCACAAGTTGGCAGTTAAATTTAAGCAAACACAATTACTCGGTGTCTGAGTCGATAGAGAGATATAATCTTGGTCGAACTGACCGTTTTTGCCGAGGAAATGAGAAAGGGCTCTCTGTTCTTTGCCTACTTGACTTCCCATTTCTACTGTCGTTCATACCAAGCAACAGAGAAGCTGCAAAAGGAAGTAACAATCAATGCTACAAACTACAAGAAAAAAGAGTAATGCAGTGAATTACGAGTATATACAATTTCATTTTTCAAATATTTAATACAGAATTGTTTCCAAAAGGGCAAGGAAACTAACCAGCATCCATAGCACGCTCTTTGGAAGGTATCTGCTGCCTCGAGTTCAATCCATTCACAATTGTTGAGTCTCCATGGCCACCAGTTAAACCACCTCCAAGCCTAAGGGAGATCCAATCGTCGCCATTCGGTACATCAGCTTGATCTCTCAAATCAGACTCTGCTGATGCACCTGAAGGATGCGTTGGAAGAAATATCTGAAGCGAGGGATCTTCCCCACCAAAGAAGGTATTGTCAACCAAGCTTTCATTTAGGTTTGTATCCACCTGACCAATGGAAGAAGTAGGGACTAGATTTGTAGATCCCATAGTTGTCTCAGGAGCCAATGGATAACCATTCATTGTCGAAGGGCAATTGAGAGAACTACGCTGCAGATCAACTAAGGTATCTGCAACATCGGGATCTGTACTAAATAGTTGAAACCCTGAGCCATCTTGTGCTCCCGTAGGTAATGACCACAAAGGTATGTCGAATTCATCATTGGTTGTAAAAAGACCTAAATTAGCAGCAGGCCCAAGAGGTGGTTCTTCTGAATACGGATGAGAAATTGCAGGAGGTGCAACAGGAAAACCAAGTCCCCCACCATCATTTTGGTTGTGATTATCCTTATACACAGTTGAAGGAGATATCAATATTTCATTCTCTTCATCTGAATCACTAAGAACAATAACTTCTGCATTTCCTGCTGGCGCAGATTGGTTTGGGTCAGTAAATTCATATGCTGCATCTACATTCAGAGGCACAGAATCAAGTTCAATCCCGTTGCTTGTAAAGTCATAAGTTCCACCAGCATCCTGATTTACACTGGGATCTTCACCATCCTTACCACTTCCAGTAGCACTGCTGCTCATTGGTATAAGTTTTTGCTCATGACATAGCCTGTCGTGTAATCTACTAGCAGAAGAGGTGTTCATGTCTTCAGGCTTGCTAAAATGCCAGTACCCATTTTGATTCTTCTTTATTCCAAGTTTCAAACCTGTATGCCCTTCTGAAGGACCTTCAAGTTTGATCTGCTTTGAAATTTCAGCTGTCGGCTCATCCTCCACACTGCCTGATTCACATAGGGTACTGTCAGAAGTGTGCCATAGTGCAAGATCACCAAGCTCTCTGCGTTCATTCTCACTTTTAGCCTTTGCACGCCAAGAACCATCAGGCTTGACCTCAATCTCAGTAATGTCTTCGCCGCAATTTCTCATCTGTATGATAGCTGATCATCAATATCACAAATTGACATCATGGGATAAATATAGAACAACAGGGTACCAACCTTGGATGTGATGCGATTAAAATAAGGATCAATTATAACATGTTCCAGCGAGTAGTTCTTCAGGCAAATTGGGCACTGCCACTGCATTCATGCAAACACTTGTCAAAAAGCCTGAAAGAATTACAAATAATAACAAACACTGTAATATTGTAGCTTGCCTTCCTAGAGCGTTGGTTAAGCTCCACAAAAACTTCAAGATCGAAACAACCCATGTGAACGCAAGGCTTAAACCTCCCAGCAACCTTCATTCTTGAGCCGCTCATCTGTCAAGGATATGCAAATAAAAATGACTATCACAAAGCAACGGTAAAAGGAGAGCACAGTGAAGAAATAGTCCATCCAAATTCTTTGCCACTGAACATTTGCGGGAGAAAAAAAAGAGGTAGGAAAATCATCACCTCTTACATGACTTAAATTAGAATAAATTGCATATTATACAGATATATATATATATATATATATATATACAAACATGATAATATAAACAGAGGTCATAAGATAAGCACACAAAAACTAAGAACCCAACTGTTGCTATGATAAAATAAAGTTCTTTATGGAACAAAGCACAAGCATGTGACCGCACATATTCTCCATGAACACTAATACGTCATGTACGCCAGACCATCACCTTTCAGAAAATAAACCTATAGTAGTATTGGCCCAAACAGTAGAAAGGAAGCATGACGCAGCTCTAAAGCAGAAAGCATGATAAATGAGCATAAGCAGTGTTAAGAAAAGAAACAAACCGATTGATTTGACCATTTCAACCAGGAACATCTGGCCAATCAACTTAGGAACTTTTAATTAATCATATATAAAGCTACATACAAATTATTATCAACTAACAACTTGTATTTAGTATTAATTTAATATCAAAAACATATATTTAACATTAAATTATTTTTAATTGAACATATATTTAATATGAAGTACTTTTGTATCATTACGTACACCTTATTGACCAGGAAGGATAACCTCAGCCAACGTTAATACAACCATGTATTGTACACACAATGAGGTTAGAAACCTCCGCTATTGACATTTCACAGTACCTATGCAGGCACATAAGTGATGCTACAAGAATTTGATCTACAAATTCAGTAGGGTACAATAACCATCTATTCCAGACATGCTTCACAAGATAAACTAATTAAACACTTGAAAAATGATGACCAATCATGTACATGTAATATTTTTAGTATAAAAATCATGCACATCTGAATATAGGCAATAGATAGCTAGCATATTATAAAACTATATAACTCACAGGGCAGCGCAGGTTGACTCCAAAAAAATCTGCAACAACTTCAAGGTCACTGTCACTATCACCATTGTCAGTTGCAGTTCCGCCACCAACACAACGACGAACACGAGAAAGAGCATCTTCGAAACATTCACCATCATTCTCCTTGGGAATCATGTTGAGTATCTAGGACAGGCAACATAATAAAGATATGGCAAGTTAGTTTCAGATGCATAACCATAGAGGGGATTGTAGTTTAAACCGTAGTACTAAGCTATATATTATATAATACTATGTGGCCAAAGAAAAAGAAAGTGCCTACTATTGTCCTTAGTAGGACAAAATCCATTATCTCCAACTATAACTTCATACTATTTTCGCTGAGACTAAAAAACAAAAGAAAATCATAAAAGCATGTCACCCTCATTACCAGCGCAAAACATTTAGATAAATTCAGCCAGATATCTCATTATTTCTTTCCGTCTCAGCTATTCTATTAAAATGGACCCACATTAGGCAAACCCATAGGCAACAGTATGCACAATAAATAAGCAGTAAAGGAACAAAAAAACAGTCGATCATGTTAATAACGTGAAGAATGGAGCCCTTTACATAAGAAAGATTAAAACCATATAATAAATATGAAAGCCCCAAACCTGATCTCACAATTTCCTTCTTATCTCTTCATTTCTAGATTTTTCCTCTACTGTAGTCTCTCCATTATTTCCAGCTCATCAAGTCAATCTTTTAAATTACAACCATGATAAAGCACCATTCTCTCTTCATTATTCAATCTTTTTCTCTCAATTTACTTCATGGATGATAAAGCATTCTTGTTCATTGTGTAGTACTAAGATTTTTAAAGTAATTGAAGAAAGCAAAAGGGAGAAAATGGCCGAATTTAGTGGCATTCTCCCCACTCAATTTGCATTAGATCCCATACCCATTTCAGTGTCATGCTCACACAGGAACCTCACCCAAAATGCAAAAGAAATGATCAATAGGCGGTCAAATGTCTAATCCGTAGTCATTTTTGCAAGAGACGTGAAATATATATCCAACGCATTCATATGAAAATAACACTGTTAACTATGACAGCACTAAATATATTTGCATTCTGTTCTGATTTGTGAGCAAACCAATCAACATTGCCTATATTAATCAAAGAACTAGCAGGCATTAGAAAAAAAACATTACATGCAGAGCTTTTTATTTTGCAAAAAGGATCATATATAATGTTTTACTACAAAAATTCCGAGACAGCAAATCAATCAATCTTGTACTTCCAATGTATGAACAATCCATAGAGGGTTGAAGTTCTGAACATACCTGTTGAACAGTTCGTCGTTTAACTATTCTAACTCCGAAACAGAAGAAGCGAGCATCACATCCAGTCAAAGTTATCTTGTTAATTCCATCTTTAGTACATGGAGTTATCTGACCAGAAAATACACAATAAAAAAGTGTTCAGACCATGGATGCTTCTTAGGTAGCTAACAAGAAGTAACAGGCTTTAAAAAGCACATGCAATAACCTGCCAGCAGGCTTCCCCATCCATTCCAATCACATGCACGCACATGTAAAGGGTAAATTCTAAGGAGCATATGATTATGTATACATGGTGCGAGAAAAAAAAAGCTCTTTTATGGGAGGACAGAACTCACAATTGGACCATCATCACGGCCATTAGCCCCAAGCAATTGTGAGCCAGGTCTATTAATAGCACGGACAGGAACACCTATTTAAAAAACCGTCAGTTATTGTTCAAAGTTGAAATAAAAAATTGCATAAAAAATATGTTGAGGCCAAGAAGAATAGAGTTGTAATTAGGAAAAATCTAAGGCAAAAAATGCTAAACATGGTTCTTTCTTTTCTTTTTTCCCCTTTTAGCTGGATCCAAGTATGTTCCTCAATAAACAGTAGAAAAATAATTAAGCCATAAAAGGAGCAATAAACTGCTAAGTAGTCAAAGAAAACCATTAATAATCATACCATTGACCTGTAAATCAGCATATTGAGGCCACTGCATCCTGAATGGAACTTTGTCATTCAGAAGCATGCACCATGCCTATATGACAAGATGGAAAACAAAAATATCAGGATAAATAACAAAAAGAAATATAACAAACTGCACTTTTTATTTTACACTAGCCAACCTGTACATCATACTCTTGTTTTGCCAGCAATTCCTTGTCTGCTCTGGTCAGTTGGAATGTTTTCTCAACGCTTTGCATTGGATTTGTACTGCAAAATGTAGGATATGAATCACTAAACTAACAAGCTACTATGAGTGAGGTCACAAAGCATTAGAGATTAAAGTATAAATATAATGACATTCACACCAAAACAACCTGGAAGTTTACTTGGTTTTTTTTTCTTTTTTGGGGAGGGGGAAGAGCTTTAAAATTTTCATACAGTACACTCACCCATCAGTAGGGATATTTGCAATCGCCAACTTCACTGGATATAAAGGGTTTGCAATAGTAAGCCAAAAACTGCACATTCAGAACCACATCAGGAATTAAAAGGATGCAACATAAAATAAGGGATAATAGTTTTAACAATATTTCATAACTCACTAAAGTTATGCCTAGAAAAGGATACTCTTGATGCATCCAGATCAAATACTTTCTTTTTTATGAAAGATTACAATTCAAATACTTGCTGAAGTGTTAACAGTAGAAAACAAATATAAGGTGCAGCGAGGACTAACTGCTTGACAAATAGCATCTTTCTTCAATGTTAAAGATGATTCAGTATAAACTTTTTGTACATCATTATAGCATTATAGCTACAAATAATCGTATTTTGCAAATTTTCTGAGGTGCTTTTGTAGTCCGGCAATAAGGCACATTGTGTAGGCACACCTAAGCACACACCTACACAACACTGATTGTGGGAGGTACAAAATCAAGTTTAGATTTACTAAACTTGCATCCTAATTACACATTCACACTAGCAAAGAGGTTTAACAAGTAATTATTCATTATCCAACCAAACTAAACTATGAATGTCTGCAATGTCAACATTTATAAGGATAGTACACAATCAATTACATGTGAAATATAAGAAATAATTGGCATATTTCTATATCATGACATTGAACTTCAGCCAATAACCAAACTTAACAAGTAAAAAGATTGACCGTCAATGATGAAGTGATCATACATTTTTGGAAGCGCACGGATGCAAACACACACACACACACATAAACAGAGAAGAGACATACGGATCAGCTCGCTTCAGTCGACAAAGCTCACAACAAAAGAAATCAGGAAGTGCCGGATTTCCTTCCATAGGCTTCTCTGGAATTATAACACAACCAATGTGTTGCCATACTTGGCAAGTCGGATCCTCACACTGAATAGAGAAATGAGAGAGAGCAAAAAATCAATAATTCAATTTGAGATACAAGAAGTACAATATTTGTAGAGTAAAATAAGACCAGGATATCATCAGGATACATTATCCCTTCTCAAATGGAGAAAAGCTTATCATACAAATCAGAATTATGAAAAGAAGGAATTATATGTTAATACCTGGATATAATTATAGCAAGAATCACTCAAAAAAAGCAGGCAGTAGAAGTAAAAGAACATCAGAGGCATCCCATCTTATAAAATTGCATCAGCGCAAGATTCATATGGAAGTAGACAAACCTAGAAAACTGCATTAGAATACACCTACTGCAGAAAAAGGTCACTGGGAGGACACCTACTTCAGTTTTGAGCTAAATGTCAACCTTGAGGAGATAAATGGTTCCATTGTAAATTAAAGGGCAAGAAGAAAATCTAGGTGAAAGTCTAAAGTGCACAAGTCTATACACTAGTTCAAAATTGATCTGTCTTTGCTATCAAATCCAACAAAAGCAGTCAAACCAGTTATCAGAAAAACAAATGACTTCATGAAGAAAAATATGAAGACGTTGCTTATGTGTGCAAGTCAAGGAGCAAAAATCTAAATCATAAAATGACACCACCAAAAGGAAGTAAGTAATACAAAATTATGTATAATACATCATTTGTATCAAGCAAACACAAATCCCAATTTGAAAAGCCAGAGAATCGATCTTAAATAGGTGGTCACGCCAAAGTCCCAAACATACAATTGTGACATCCATATCATTTGACATAAAATAATGAGGTCAAGAACATTCAGCTCATTATCATTACCCTGATAATGTTGTCAGACTCCAATGAACTTCCGCAGGGGCAACGAACTTTCACATCTGGTTGGAAGGTATCCTCTACTTCTCCTTTAATTTTAACATTACTGCTGTCTGACACACCCTGCCCCTTTGATGCCAATTCCGTGGCACCAGAAACCTGCATCTTCCTGAGGACAAGAAATACATTTTAAAGAGAGGAAATAAAGTAACACATCTGGGTACTTCAAAGCATATAATAACCAGATGCACTACATCTGATTAGCCAGCATCATCTTATCTAAAAAGTCAGTCAGTCCTTGTTTGCAGAAGGGGAGAAAAGAAATAGATAATCCAGAACAAATCCCATTATATACGTTTATTTAAATCTTCAACAGAAATGAATTACAAACATTAACACAAACCAGTATGATTGAAAAAATAACACTTTAAGAAACAATAAATCAAATCAAATCATATAGCCAGCATCATCTTATCTGAATGGTAAGTCAATATCCTTGTTCACATTAAAATAAAATAATAATTCTGAACTAATCCTATTATAAATTTTTGTATCTAAATCTTCAATAGAAATGAATCATAAATTTAAACATAAACCTGTATATATCATCAACAAGTTTTGCTACATCTTCCTTCCCCACAGGAGTCCTCTTTGCCCACATCTTTGTAACTGGAAAACAGAAAGTAAGCCCAACATAATTATAAAAGCTAAAATTAGTAGTTTCCGAACAGACTTAAGAGCCAAATCCGAATTAATTGCAATCTATGGACAATAGAAAATCAGAAAATAGAATAATTCAATTGAAAAGCATACAAATTCTAATAAAATTAGCAGATCAAAAGGTAAAATGTTGCAATCTCTGTGATCCTGAGAAGCTAGAGCAAACCTAGGCAGAGTAACAGGTACATAATTAATATCCTTGATCACATCCCACAGTCCCACTCCCCACACACCCCCTAGAACACAACCAGACACAAATAACTGAGTGTTATAAGTCCTACCAAGAACTAAAGCTGAAAACAATATACATTTCACATCAAACAGTATAACCGTGATTGAGTCAAAGACACAATCATATTGACAGCTAAATACTAGCACTCTGACAACATATGTCACAGGCTAGCAAAAGTAATGCTAGAAAGAAACATTTAAAAGATAATATAACCCATAAATATGTATTTCCTTTTCAAACGGAATGAGAGGCTAGGAAAAGAACATTTACCTTGTTCATCAGAGAGAGCACCTAATATCCTCTCGACAAGGTCCTACAAGTGAGATTTACAGAAAGGTCATACATAATCTTATACAATGCAGATAAGTGACGTAAGAACAATTATCACAGCCCCCAAAATTTTTAAGGCCCTTGCTAAATCTGCCAGTAAATAATTTAAAATTTTAGGAGCAACACACTGGAATACCAATGACCTCACAGACAAACGAGTGAAAACTCATTATTCACCTCTGAACACTCAAAATACCAAAAGAAGCAAAACAAAAGCAGAAGCATGAACAAAATATGAGAAGAGAAAAAATCCACCTAACACCTACCCTTTTCAAATAAATAATAATGCGATCTCATCAAACACCGTTAAAAGTTAAAATAGTTAAAATACAGTGCATTATCTAAAGCTTCTGCTAACCTGCTTCTTCCCCTGCTTTGAAAGACCCAATTGAGTGAGAACATCCTTGAGTTCTTTTATTCGAAAATATGCCAATTTATCCTACAATAGGAAAAACATATTGGTTATAGCTCTCCATGCACAATTTCTTTTTAAGATAACCAAAAAAGCAACAATGTATTAGCATCACGCATAACAAGAAGCAACTGAAAACATGTAAATTTATCTATTGACTTTCAGCTTAAGAATTTAGTCTTATACTCTGACTAACAAAGTAAAATAATGAGTACAAAATGCCATTATTTAAGTGAAGGTATAAATAAAGTTAGAGAAGCAGCTGTGCACAGCTGATACTAATTTTCAGCTTATAATATAACTGAAACCAACAAAAGCATCCATAATGAGCTTACTCACAAGCTTAAAACTACTTGATTTGCAGAAGCCACTTAAGAACAACAGGATATCTCCACTATCAAACTAAGTTCAGTATTTGATATCCCCTCTATAACGGATTAATAGATATCCAAACATTAGATTACATTGCAAAAGCCTAGTTGGTTGAATTTGATAAAGAAACAAATAATGATAATATTAACAAAAGTTCAGTTCTCGAACAATTTTCATTAGTTAACTCCTGTATAATTACACTGAAAATATGAAGAAAAAAATGTATCTGTATTATTTTATGCAAAAAATGAGAAAAATACCTTGCAACTAGCCACCAAATCCATATTCAGTTTACAATCTGTAGCCAAGCAAAAACCAGTAATCAAAAAGTTAAAACTCTAAAAAAAAAAAGCAATCGATCTAATCATCAATAACCAAAACAAGACAGCTAAATTTTAAATTAAATTAAATTAATCGATCAATAACCAAAAACATAGAATCAATTTAATAAACCTTACGAGTTCTCCGATTATGAATAAAACAAAGGAAAATTAAAAGAAAACTTGTGATGGATCGAAGGAAAGCTGGGGAAATAGGGTTCGAGCAGTGGAGGTCGCCGACTTTTTTTTCCCCTTTTTTTTCTATTGACCAGAGAGACCCAAGCAGAAGGAACCAATTCCTTTGCAAAAATTTACAAAAGTGACCGGACTTATCGCCGATTATCGAATTCGGTTTTTTGAACGGGAACACGTCCGGGTTTAGTTTCGGTGAAGTTGCGTGTTCATTTTGTAAGATACGCCAGCCTTTTTTATTCTTTTATTTGGGAAATTTCGCGGTACTTATGTACGTACGTTGACTCTAGCTAGCGGTTGAATGTGATTCTGCCACGTCAGTGCTTTTCTCGACTGAGAATTGATGGTGGATCTTTTTTAGCCGTTGATTTTACCGTGAATTTTAAGTTTTTTCTTTGGCAAATTTACATTATTGAGTCTTTAATCTATGTTAACTTTAGACTTATTACAAGTCAATTAATATATATTATAAATTAATGTAAAATATTTGTTGAACATTAAAATATATTTTTTTGATAATTAAGAAATTAAACTTTAAATTATATTTTATAGTTGAAATGAATATAATATTTATTGTGTGTATTAATGAGAATATAATTAATAAAATTTTCAACATTTATACTATTATGAAATTATAATAAAGTGTGGGGTGTACCTCATATTTTCAATTGAACAGATGGCGATATTATGATAAGAAGCTTCTTGACGTTGCAACAATAGACAACATCGAGATGATGCGAATGGGAACGTTGCGACATGGCAATGTATTTCCCACATAAACTATGTTTCTTCTCCCAATTAAACTCTGCTATCGTTTCTAAGTAAATTCTAATTATTTTAGGGGTATTTTAATCTTTTTAACCCTTTAAAGGGTCAACTAAGAGAATTAAATATGTAGTATTGCAAGGCTTTTTTGGGGCGATAAAATTTAGTCATAAATGAGTTTTTATGAGAGTTTTCGTGGTAATTACTATGAGAATTTTGTTCATGTTTTGAGAAAACTCTATGAGAGTTAGGGCTTTAGTTTTAAGGTTTGAGTTTATATATTTAGTACATTTAGGTTTATTTTCTTCATATTATATTATTATTAATTTAATCATTTAGTGAAAAGTTGAAGCCTCATTTACTCGTGGTTTTTATCCCTTTCGAAATAGTTTTTCACATACATATTTGTGTTTTCGATCTTCTCTACCTTTTCTATTTTATAATTTATACGGAACAATCTCAACATAAAATTGTTAATTTTTTTACTAATATATTTATTTTTTAAACAAATGTAATTTAATTTTATAAAAAACATTAACAAAATCTAACAATTTTATTTTTAATCATCATATTCATTTAAAAATTTAATCGCTAAACTCTTCAATCATTTTATTCGATTTTTTATTTTTATTTTTATGATATTTGTATTTGTTTATGACTCTATAAAACACTTTCTCTAAGCAATAACAGATTTTTAACACGTCTAAAATGTTTATAATTTGGCGCCCAATTATCAAATTTCCACATTTTTGAATAATGTTAATTTATTGATTATAACTTTTTTTATCATATTTGGAAATTTTTTATTATTTTGCCTAAATTTTTTGTGATTTTTTTTATTTTTAAATTAATTAAATGTAGACATTGTAAGGAAATAAGATTTTTAATAAATTAATTAATTAATAATGGTAAAAAATATTTAAGATTTAAGGTTTGAAGGATAAATTTTAAAAGATTAAAAAATCAATAGTGAAATCAGTATTTAGGGTTTAAATTTTTTTAGGGTACAAAGATAAAAGTAAAACAAAAAAGAGGTTAATGCAAGGGAATATCTAATTTGCTTGTTGATATTTGGAATGTCACCCCCTAAATTACGAAGTCCATCACATGGTAGCGTGTCTGCACTCTTAGGCGGGTATGCTTCAAAAGAGTGCAAATGTCTTTCGATAACAATTCTACCTTCTAATGTACAATGAACTACTTATAAACAATTGAAGTCCATTTTGTATTTTGATTGTAATGACATTTTTATTAATTAGATTTATAATTTATTTGGTGTTGACAAATGTATCACATTACATATTAAAGTTTAAACAATTATGATGTGAAAAGTGATTTTTTTTATTCTGCATATTTTTAAGGTTCGAGATTGTCTTTTATAAAACAATTAATATATTTTACGTTAAACAAATAATTTACATTAAATTTACTAAATAAAAATATATTATTTGATTTGGAATAAGTCTAAAGTTAACTTAGACTCAAAACTCAAATATTGTAAATTGAAAAAAAAATGTAAATTACATCGAAAATCACTAAATTATTAGTAAGTTTATAAAATGATTATTTAACTGTTTGAAGATTTTCATGTAAGTTACTAAGCTATTCGGAAGTTTTTAGTTACGTCATTGAACTATTCAAATGTTATTATTTAAGACATTGGGTTATTAAGATTTTTTTTTTAAAGTTTGACTAGTGAGTTTTAAGCGATGATTCAATGACTAATGCAATGAATCAGTACTCATCGATAAGTAGAAGAACATATATAAAAATTACAACTTGATTTCAGGATCAATATTGAAGATTGGAGAAAAAAACTATTTGAATTTTGGTTTGTAAATTCATGACGTTCAAAGTTAGTTAATAAAAAAAACCTAAATTATAGAAGAGAATAGGAAGAAGAACTTTGAATTGGTGCAAGCGATGCAAATAGAAAAAGTCATACAACAATAATCTTAACAGTCCAATGACTTAAATAAAATTTTTTAAATAGTACAATGATCATTTTGTAATTTTTTGAAATTAAGTAAATAGTAACTTTTTGGTGTAGTTTATTCATATCCAAAATGAAAAATCTTGAAAAATTCACGGCAAAATCAACGGCTGAAAACGTCCACCATCACTTGGCACTAAAGTACTGACGTGCCAGAATCAGATCCCAACGATACTTAGATTCAGCGTACGTACAGAAGTACCCCAAAATTACCCGAATAAAAGAATAAAAAAGTACGGGCGTATCTTACAAAATGAACACGCAACTGCACCGAAACTAAACCCGGACGTGTTCCCGTTCAAAAAGCAGAATTCGATAATCGGCGATAAGTCCGGTCACTTTTGTAAAATTTTTCAAAGGAATTGGTTCCTTTTGCTTGGGTCTCTCTTTGGTCAATAAAAAAAAGGGAAAAAAAAGTCGGCGACCTTCACTTTTGGAACCCTATTTCCTTTTCTCTTCGATTCATCACAAATTTTCTTTTAGTTTTCCTTCATTTTAACCATAATCGGAGAACCCGTAAGGTCCATTAATTTGATTCTATGTTTTTCTTTGATGATTGATTGATTAATTTAATTTAATTAAAAGTTTTAGCGGTTTTGTTGTGGTTATTGTTGATTAGATCGATTGGTTATTTTTTGAGAGTTTTAGGTTTTTGATTACTGGTTTTTGCTTGGTTGCAGACTGCAAACTGAATATGGATTTGGTGGCTAGTTGCAAGGTATTTTTCTCAATTTTTTTCGTAGTATAATATAGATTATTTTTTTCATATTTTCAGTGTAATTATATAGGAGTTAACTAATGAATATTGTTTGAGAACTGAAATTTTTATGATATTATATATTTATTTCTTTATCAAATTCAATCAACTAGGTTTTTGCAATGTAATCTAATGTTTGGATATCTGGTAATCCATTATAGAGGTGATATAAAATACTGAACTTAGCTTGGTAGTGGAGATTTTCTGATGTTCTTAAGTGGCTCCTGAGAATCAAGTAGTTTTAAGTTTGTGGGTAAGCTCAGTAAGGATGGTTTTTTTGCTTTCGGTTATTTTTTAAGCTGAAAATTCGTATCAGCTGTGCACAACGGCTTCTCTAACTTTATTTTATACCAACACTTAAATTATGGAATTTTTGTAATTCTCATTATATTATTTTGTTAGTCAGAGTATAAGACTAAATTCTTAAGCTGAAAGTTAGTAAATATATTTATATGTTTTTGATGCTTGTTAGGCTTGATGCTAATACATTGATGCCTTTTTTGTTTATCTTAAAAGAAATTATCTACAGAGAGCTAATCCCAATATGTTTTCCTATTATAGGATAAATTGGCATACTTCCGAATAAAAGAACTCAAGGATGTTCTCACTCAATTGGGTCTTTCAAAGCAGGGGAAGAAGCAGGTTAGCAGAGGCTTTAGATGATGCTTTGTATTTTACTTGGTTCATCCTCTTGTTTGGAATGCTTCTGTTGAATCTTGTTCTTATTGCCCTGTGTTCATGGTTCACTCTGTTTTTACTTTTTTTTTCATTTCTCTGCATATAGCTAGTAAATATTTTAACTTTTTAACAGTTTTTGGTGAGATCACATTATTATTATTTGTAAAGGGTAGGTGTTAAGTGGATTTTTTACTTCTCTTTTTCTCTTCATGCTTGTTCTTTTTGTTTGCACCAAATGTTATTTTGAGTGTGCCGAGGTGAATCGTGAATTTTCACTCATTTGGTGTGTTGCTCCTCAGTTTTTAAACTATTTACTGGCGGCAGATTTAGCAAGAGCCTTAAAAATTTTAGGGGCTATGATAATTGTTCTTTTGTCAGTTATCCGTATTTTTAATATAATTTGCAACCTCATGGTGTAGGATTATGTTTGACCTTTCTGTAAATCTCACTTGTAGGACCTTGTTGAGAGGATATTAGGTGCTCTTTCTGACGAACAAGGTAAAATATTCTTTTCCTAGCTGTTCCTTCTGTTTGAAAAGGGAGCTTGTAGCTTCCTTAGTAATTTATGGATTATATTTTCTTTTAAATGTTTCTGTCTGGCACTACTTTTGCTATCTTGTGACATATGTCATCAAAGTGCTAGTATTTAGCTGTTGATATTATTGTGTCTTCAACTCAATCATAGTCATACTGTTGGATGTGAAATGTATATTGTTTTCAGTTTTAGGGTGTAGGTCAGGTGCGGGGTCGCGGGATGTGATCAAGGATAGTAATTATGCACCCGTTATTCTGCCTAGTTTTACTTTTCTTCTAGTTTCTCAGGGTCACCGATATTGCAGCATTTAAGCTTTTGATCTTCTAATTTCAGTATAATTTGTTGACATTCCAATGGCTCTTTGTAATTTTTTTAAGAGTGCAGTGTCTTGGGGAAGGGTTGTAGACGAGTATGCTTTTCAGTTGAATTTTCACATTTTCTGATTTTTTGTGTCATTAGACTGCAATTAATTCAGATTTGGCTCTCAAGTCTGTTCAGAAACTACTATGTTCTGCTTTTATGGGCTTGCTTTCTGATTTTCAGTTACGAAGATGTGGGCAAAAAGGACTCCTGTGGGGAAGGAAGATGTAGCAAAACTTGTTGATGATATATATAGGTTTGTATTTAAATTAGTTTAGAATTAGTTGTTTTTCCCCTTCTGCGAATAAGGACCGACTTACTATTTAGATAAGATGATGCTGGCTGACTGGATTTAGTATATCAGGTTATTATATGCATTGATTTTCTTTATTTCCTCTGTCTGAAGTGTATTTCTTGTCCTCAGGAAGATGCAGGTTTCTGGTGCTACGGAATTGGCATCAAAGGGACAGGGTGTGTCAGACAGCAATAATGTTAAAATTAAAGGAGAAGTAGACGATCCCTTTCAACCAGATGTGAAAGTTCGTTGTCCTTGTGGAAACTCATTGGAGACTGACAACATTATCATGGTAATGATAATGAGCTTAATGTTCTTTTCCTCATTTTATGTCAAATGATATGGATGTCACAATTGTATGTTTGGCATTTTTGGGTGGCCACCTATTTAAGATTGTTTCTCTGGCTTTTCAAATTGGGATTGTGTTTGCTTGATACAAAATAATATATTATGCCCAATTTTTATACTATTTACTGCCTTTTGGTGGTATCATCTTATGATTTAGAATTTTTGCACCTTGACTTGCACACGCAAGCTAAGTCTTCAAATCTCTATCCATGAAGTTGGTAGTTTTTCTAAAATTCTTGAGGCTGTGGTCTTAATGAATCTAATGACTGGTTTGACTGATTTTGTTGGATTTGATAACAAAGGCCAATTTTGAAATAGTGTATAGACTTGTGCACTCTAGACTTTCTCCTGGGTTTTCTTCTTGCCCTTTTAATTTACGATGGAACCGTTCATCTCCCATAGGTTGACATTTAGCTCAAAACTGAAGTAGGTGCCTTTCCGAGTGGCCTTTTACTGCAATAGGTATATTCTAATTCAGTTTTCTAGGTTTGTCTACTTTCATACGAATCTCGCCCTGATGCAATTGCATGATATAGCTTACTTCTGCCGTTTTTTTTACTTTTATTGCCTGCTTTTTATTGTTTCTATTCATAATTTCAATTTGTATCATATGCTTTTCTCCATTTTGAGAATGGATTCATGAATTCTGAGGACATCGTTTTCTTATTTTCCTCTACAAAATTGTGCTGCTTGCATCTTAAATTGAGTTATTGATTTTTTTGCTTTCTCTCATTGCTCTATGCAGTGTGAGGATCCAAGATGCCAAGTATGGCAACACTTTGGTTGTGTTATAATTCCAGAGAAGCCTATGGAGGGAAATCCGGCAGTTCCTGATTTCTTTTATTGTGAGCTTTGTCGACTGAAGCGAGCTGATCCGTATGTCTCTCCTCTGTTTATGTGTGTCTGTGTTTGCATCCGTGTGCTTCCAAATTGTGTGATCACTTCATAATTGATGATTAGTCTTCTTACTGGTTACAGTTTGGTTATTGGCTGAAGTTCAATGTCATAATATAGAAATATGCCAATTATATTTTATAGTTCAGATCTAACTGAATGTGTTCTATCTTTATAAATGTTAACTTAACAGACGTTTGTATATTAGTTTGGTTGGATAAAGTTTGTTATTAGTATGCAAGATTTGTAAATATTATCTTACTTTTGTACCTTCCACAACCTAGGGAGGAAAAAGGGGAAAAAAGAGATAAGTGTGAGGAAATGTAAGAACTAGTTTTTGGTAGTGCACATAAAATCAGTGTTGTATAGGGGTGCGCTTAGGTGTGCCTGCACATTGTGCCTTAGTGGTGGACAACAAAAGCACCTCAGACAATTTGCAAAATACTGTTATTTGTAGCTATAATTCCATGCCTATATTGATGTTCAAAAAGTTAATACTGTATTATCCTTAATATTGAAGAAAGATGCTATTTGTCAAGCAGTTAGTGCTTGCTGCACCTTATATTTGTTTTCTACTTTGAACACTTCATGAAGCATTTAAATAGTATACACTTGTATGTATCTAGTATCCATCTGGATGCATCAAGAATATCCTTTTCTAGGCTTAACATTAGTTAGGAAATACTGTTCAATCTGTTATACCTTGATTTTATGTTACATCCTTTTAAATCTTGATGTGGTTCTGAATGTGCAGTTTTTGGCTGACTATTGCAAACCCTTTATATCCAGTGAAGTTGGCGATTGCAAATATCCCTACTGATGGGTAAGTTTACTATATGAGAAATATTAGAGATCTTCCCACCCGCCCAAAAAAAGAACAGAAAAACAATTTCCAGGTTGTTTTGGTGTGAATATCATTATACTGTAATCTCTAATGCTTTGTGACCTCACTCATAGTAGTTTGTTTAGTGATTCATATCCTGCATTTTGCAGTACAAATCCAATGCAAAGCGTGGAGAAAACGTTCCAAATCACCAGAGCAGACAAGGAGTTGTTTTCCAAACAAGAGTATGATGTCCAGGTTGACTAGTGCCAAAAAAAGTGTGCAGTTTGGTATATTGCTTTTTGTTATTTATCATGATATTTTTGTTTTTGATCTTGTCAAATAGGCATGGTGCATGCTTCTGAATGACAAAGTTCCATTCAGGATGCAGTGGCCTCAATATGCAGATTTACAGGTCAATGGTACGAGTATTAATGGTTTTCTTAGACTACTTAGCAATTTATTGCTCCTTTTACGGCTTAATTACTTTTCTACTGTTTATTGAGGAGCATACTTGGATCTAGCTAAAAGGGAAAATAAAAGAAAGAAGCATGTTTAGTTTTTTTTTTTGCCATGGATTTTTCCTAATTGCGACTTCGTTCTCCAGCTCGAAATCAATATAATTTTTATGCATTTTTCTATTTCAACTTTGATCAGTAACTGACAGTTTTTTAAACAGGTGTTCCTGTTCGTGCTATTAATAGACCTGGCTCTCAATTGCTCGGGGCTAACGGTCGTGATGATGGTCCTATTGTAAGTTCTGTCCTATAATCATATGCTCCTTAGAATTTACCCTTTACATGTTCCTGCATGTGTTCGGAATGGATGGGGAAGCCTGCCGGCAGGTTATTGCATGTGCTTGTTAAAGCCTGTTACTTCTTGTTAGCTACCTAAGAAACATCCATTGTCTGAACACTTGTTTATTGTGTATTTTGTGGCCAGATATCTCCATGTATTAAAGATGGAATTAATAAGATAACTTTGACTGGATGTGATGCTCGCGTGTTCTGTTTTGGAGTTAGAATAGTTAAACGACGAACTGTTCAACAGGTATGTTCAGAACTTCAACCCTATATGGATTGTTCATACACTGGAATTGCAAGATTGATTGCTTTGCTGTCTGGGAATTTCTGTAGTAAAAAATTATATATGTTCCTTTTTGCAAAATAAAAAGCTCAGCATATAATTTTTTTTTTCCAATGCCTGCTAATTCTTTGATTACTTTAGGCAGTCTAGATTGGTTTGCTTACAAAGCAGAACAGAATGCAAATATATTTAGTGCTGTCATAGTTGACCATGTTATTTTCATTTGACTGCATCGGATTTATGTTTCATGTTTTCTGCAAAAATGACTAAAGATTAGACATTTGACAGCCTATTAATTATTGCATGGCATTTTGGGTGAGGTGCTTGTGTCAGTATGACATTGAAATGGGTATGGGATCCAATAAATTAGACTGAGGAGAATGCCACTAAATTAATTTAATTGGTTTCCTGAGGAATGCTTTTTTGCCACCTTTTTTTCCCTTTTGCCTTCTTCAATTACTTTAAAAATCTTAATACTACCTGATGAACAAGAGCGTGTTATCAATGAAGGTAATCAGAGGAAAAGAATGAAGAACACAGAGAGAATGATGCTTTATCATGGCTGTAATTTTAATAATTAACTTGAGCAAAACTGGAGAGATTACTGTAGAGGAAAAAAACTAGAAATGAAGAGAAGGAAATTGTGAGATCAGTTTTGGGGCTTTCTAATCTTTGTTATGCAAAGGGCTCTATTCTTCACTTTATTAAGATGGTAAACTGAGTTTTTTTTTTGGTTCCATTATGGATCGTTTATTGTGCATACTATTGCCTGTTGGTTTGCATAATATGGGCCCCTTTCAATAGAATAATTGAGAATTTAAGAAGTAATGATATTTCTGCCTGAATTTGTTTAAATGATTTGGGCTGGTAATGTGGTTTACATACTTTTATGATTTTGGTTTGTTTT
Organism: Gossypium australe; assembly: GCA_005393395.2. Classification (NCBI taxonomy): domain Eukaryota; kingdom Viridiplantae; phylum Streptophyta; class Magnoliopsida; order Malvales; family Malvaceae; genus Gossypium; species Gossypium australe. Next base: position 159,238,784 of record CM016626.1, read on the forward strand.
TTAGTTTCGGAACCAAAAATATCTAGTTTTAGCTTGAGATAATGGATTTTCTCCTACGAATGGTAATATTAGGCACTTTCTTTTCCTTCGGCCACATATTATCATATGGCTTAGTACTATAGATTTAACTACAAACCCTGCATGGGTATGCAGCTCAAACTAACTTGCCTTCTCTACTATAATTCCTAGATACTCAACACAATTCCCAAGGAGAATGATGGTGAACGTTTGGAAGATGCTCTTTGTCGCGTTCGTCGTTGTGTTGGTGGTGGAACTGCAACTGACAATGGTGATAGTGACAGTGACCTAGAAGTTGTTGCAGATTTTTTTGGAGTCAACCTACGCTGCCCTGTGAGTTATACAGTTTTATAATATGCTAGCGATCTATTGCCTATATTTCTGCTGATGTGCACGATTTTTGTTCTAAAAATATTACATGCAATTGATTAGGCATCATTTTTCAAGTATTTAATTAGTGTAGTTTGTGAAGCATCTCTAGAATAGATGGTTATGTGCCCTGCAAAATTCATGGATCAAATTCTTCTAGCTTCACTTATGTGTTAGCTTAGTTACTGTAAAATGTTAATAGTGGAGGAATCTAACTTCTTCATGTGTACATGGTTGTAGTGATATTGGTAGAGGCTATTTTGCATGGTTATGAAGGTGTACTTTAATGTAAAAAATTACTTGATGCTACATTGAGGCACTTGTGCACGGTCATTAATGAATAAAAACCGGACTGGAGTTGAAATTGTGACACCCCTGGTTCAACCTGTTGAACTGGAGTGTTCAGTTAAAAATAATTTAGTATTAAACATATGTCTTTTATATTTAATATTCAATACAAATTATTAGTTGATAAGAATTTGTATGTCTTTACATATGATTAATTAGAAGTTCAAATCTCATCACTTGTAAATAATAAAATTAACAAAAAAAAAAAAAAGGTTAACTACTGTGTTAGTTCGTGTACCTGAATAGATATTCAGTGCCAACCAATTTGAATGGACTATTTCTTCACTGTGCTCTCCTTTTACCGTTGCTTTCTGATATTCATTTTTATTTGCATATCCTTGACAGATGAGCGGCTCTAGAATGAAGGTCGCTGGGAGGTTTAAGCCTTGCGTTCACATGGGTTGTTTCGATCTTGAAGTTTTTGTGGAGCTTAACCAACGCTCTAGGAAGGCAAGCTACAATATTACAGTGTTTGTTATTTTTCGTAATTCTTTCAGGCTTTTTGACAAGCATTAGCATGAATGCAGTGGCAGTGCCCAATTTGCTTGAAGAACTACTCGCTGGAACACATTATAATTGATCCTTATTTTAATCGCATCACATCCAAGGTCAGTACCCTGTTTTATATGTATCTTCATGATGTCAATTTGTGATATTGATGATCAGCTATCATACAGATGAGCAATTGTGGCGAAGACATTACCGAGATTGAGGTCAAGCCTGATGGTTCTTGGCGTGCAAAGGCTAAAAGTGAAAACGAACGCAGAGAGCTTGGTGATCTTGCACTATGGCACTCTCCTGACAGTACCCTATGTGAATCAGGCAGTGTGGAGGATAAGCCAACAGCTGAAATTTCGAAGCAGATCAAACTTGAAGGTACTTCTGAAGGACAGACAGGTTTGAAACTCGGAATAAAGAAGAATCAAAATGGGTACTGGCAGTTTAGCAAGCCTGAAGACTTGAACAACTCTTCTGCTAGTAGATTACAAGACAGGCTACGTCAGCAAAAATTATTACCAATGAGCAGCAGTGCTACCGGAAGTGGTAAGGATGGTGAAGATGCCAGCGTAAATCAGGATGCTGGTGGAACTTATGACTTTACAAGCAACGGGATTGAACTTGATTCTGTGCCTCTGAACGTAGATTCAGCATATGAATTTACTGACCAAAACAAATCTGCAACAGGAGGAAATGCAGAAGTTATTGTTCTAAGTGATTCAGATGAAGAGAATGAACTATTGATATCTCCTCCAACTGTGTATAAGGATAATCACAACCAAAATGATGGTGGGGGACTTGGTTTTCCGGTTGCACCTCCTGGAATTTCTCATCCATATTCAGAAGAACCACCTCTTGGGCCTGCTGCTAATTTGGGTCTTTTTACTCCCAATGCTGAATTCGACATGCCTCTGTGGTCATTACCTTCGGGATCTCAAGATGGTTCTGGGTTTCAACTATTTAATACAGATCCGGATGTTGCAGATACCTTGGTTGATCTGCAGCGAAGTTCTCTCAATTGCCCTTCGACAATTAATGGTTATCCATTGGCTCCTGAGACAACAATGGGATCTACAACTGTAGTCCCAGCTTGTTCCATTGGTCAGGTTGATACAAATCTAAATGACAGCTTGGTTGACACTACCCTCTTTGGTGGAGAGGATCCCTCACTTCAGATATTTCTTCCAACGCATCCTTCAGGTGCATCAGCAGAGTCTGGTTTGAGAGATCAAGCTGATGTATCGAACGGCATCCGTACCGATGATTGGATCTCACTTAGGCTTGGAGGTGGTGCAAGTGGCGGCCATGGAGACTCGACAACTGTGAATGGATTGAATTCAAGGCAGCCAATACCTTCCAAAGACCGTGCTATGGACACTGGTTAGTTCCCTTGCTCTTTTGGAAAAAGCGCTATATTAAAAATTTGGAAAAAAATGTATATACTTGTATCTGGCACGCAAGTTTGAGATTAGTAATTCACTGCATTAGAATTTTTCCTAGCTCCATCACTGTTCTGAAGTTTCTAGCATTGATTGTTACTTCCTTCTGCAGCTTCTCTGTTGCTTGGTATGAATGACAGTAGAAATGGGAAGTCAAGTAGGCAAAGAACAGAGAGCCCTTTCTCATTTCCTCGGCAAAAACGGTCAGTTCGACCAAGATTATATCTCTCTATCGACTCAGACACCGAGTAATTGTGTTCGCATAAATTTAACAGCAACTTGTGGATAAATTTGGTGATCACTCATGAAGAACTGGACTTGCATTTCAGTTAAAACACGAAATTAAAATTTTCAGAATCAAAGTGCTGCCAAATTAAAAAGAAGGGGGTAGCTTCAACGTTGCTGTGTTGATGACTTTTCCAAGGTGAGGTCGGAGCAGGAGGCCTTCAATACCTGTAAGTGTTGAAATCTCAGATTCTAATACTATTTTATTCTAGGTGTGGTAGCATAGAACAAGCAGTTTTTACCCTAGAGTTAAAAAGCACAGAGGGAGGTCGTTTTTGAGTAAAAATGTACAGTTAAATTGGAATTTTAGGTACATGGATATGCATGCAGTTGTGGGGGGTGAAGTGAGCACAAAAAGATTCCACCCATTTTGCCTATTTTTTGGTCTAAAAGACAGTTGGGATCAAATAGATTTGTAAATTCACTTAAATTCATAGAGAAACCCCCTTTTTTTATTTTAATTGTATTCCTTTTGGCTGAAAATTTTCCTTTGCCATTGCTGCTATATTTTTAATAGATGAATGTGTAGCTTTCTTTACATATATGATATCATTATTTGTACAACAGTTAATCACCTAATTATGGATTTTTTAATCACTCAATTATGAAATGGACTCAACCGCTTGTAAACTAAAAAAAAAAGTTATAAAATGGTGTTTTTTACTTTTATATTAGTCAGCTGAGTGAGTTTACCCCTTGCAATTTTGGTTTCTAGTATTCATATTTCTTCGTAAAAGAGTAGTGTTTTAGATTCTTTTTATAAAATTTTGAAACATTATTGTTATTATTTATATCATAATGATATCCACATCTTGTAAAAAAAATGCGAAAATTAATTCTTTTAAAATAGTTGTTATAAAAATGTCTTGAAATTTTCATATATATTTTTTTAAAATTAAAAACTTCAAAAAAATAATCCGAATGATTGTTGTAAAATTATGTCTTTCACCTTCGGCATGTCTGGTAATATAACGTAAAATAATAGAAATTATGTGAACAGATATCAGATGAAATATTTTATCCTAAAACATAAAAGATGAAATTCAAGTTTAGCAAGAAGGAAGAGCATGAAACTGCAACAGTAATGTGAAAAAAGCTAACGTCGTCTTAATCTTCATTTTCAGGTTGAAGAACTGAGAGCAAATTCAAAGCTGAAGAGCCAATATGCATTCCTCGAACTATGCCTCCATATCCATATTTTATTCTGTGGCACAATAACAATATTGAATCCCACAGTGCTGTTCTCCCCTGGAAAACATATACATGCCATCAAATTATTTGATGAACTTAACCTCGGGACCAAAATTCATGTGAGACTCATCCACTATCCAACACATTACTGAATCCAAGTAACATAGCATCTAACTCGTATGTGTTTACATCTTTTCCATCAACCAAAGATGTCCAAATGAATCTTAACCATCCAACCATGACAATACTACATTTCCAACGAGATTAACGAGAACTGCAATTATTTACCCTTATATCATCTTCATATGCTGACATGGAATTTCTTTAGTAGTTATTGATAATTATTTCATGCTATTCACTACCTGTGAAAAAGTAGTTAAAATAGAGCTTTACCTGAAGAGAGAACTGCAATTTCTTGTCCCAGTATAAGGCAAAAATGGGGAGACTCTTTTTCCCTATTGCCAGTATGCAAGCTCCGGGATGAAGAGTCGAAGGAACACCAGATACAATAGCAATGTACTTCTCTGGAATCCTGTCTCTCGGCAAGGTTCCGAAGAACAAGGGGTTCTTACTAGATTGAGCTCCAGCATATGAAGTCGGGTCCACATGTAACATCCATTTTGGATGCTCTAGAAATGCGCAAAACAGGTACAAGAGTAAGTGAGAATCAGTTGGTAGTTCGTGAGTCCATTTCGTGTTCTTTTTATCATAAACATCCCCATTTCCTTGATACTCGTAATTCTTCACACAGGTTCCTTCAGCAAGTTCTGTGCAAACAAATAGTAATTCCGTAATTTAGGTACACTCAAAAGTCTACCAATACAAAACAGAAACTGAACATTAAAGGGACTGTTGAGAATACCTCGAATTCTTCGTACTGTATAATCAGCTCTCACACTGTTTTGTGGCAGCAACCCCTTCATCCACTCACCTTTCATCAATGCATGAAGCTTTTGGTGTTCGGTAATGGCGTCAATACACTCCTGCATAACAGGGATAAAAGGATTTTGTTGAGGGAATTGTAGTTGATTGGCTATAGGCTTAGCTGCATTTTATCAAAAAAAGTACCATTAGCTAAGATCGATAAAACTCAACAAATGTAATAAATAAATAATGAAAGACAGCATCGGGATAACTTACGCGTGGAGGCCTCAAGAGTTTGAACAAGAGTTGCACGTAATTGATGGAGTAGCCCTTCTTCCTCAAGAGTGAATGATGGTTGCCATTCCTTCGACCTATCAGGCGGAGACAAAACAGCCAGATTTCCATTGGTTGATGGATCATTTCCTACTTGATGAATGGTTACAGAGATATTGAGTTTAGCAGCCGCTTTCATTACCTATAAGCAGATGATTTGTGAATCTCGTAATTAAATATTTCCTGGGATTCCTCTCAAAATTATTAAAAACATCATAAAGCTAAAACAGACACTACATAACATAACATGACGAGATTATATGGTGAAACTAAAATGATAGCATAGATGAGCGAATGAAAAACCTGAATGTGACTGGTTTCAATTTTGTTCAGTAGAGGGTTTACTAGAACCGAAGAAAACCATTGTCTGAGTCGATCACGCCAGTGCTCGATTTGAGGATAGATTCCCAAATGCTCAAAAGCTTCAACATACTCTTCCATTGACATCGGAGGTGGAAGCTCGCCTTCTCCTTTCTTCGGGGGAGTGGTAAATTTTTGGGAACCAGGAGACATCCTCACAGGCCTCAGTGGTGTACTTCTTGTAGTTCCAGATGTATTAGCTGAACTTGCAACAGTATTCGGACTAGCTACTCCAAATCCACTGATGGTTGGAGGTGGGGTAGCTAGTTTTCCTGCTGATTCAGTGATTTTCTCATCTATTTCGGCAAGAAACTGTTCAAGTTGCTCTTCTGTTGTAATTTCTTTCGCATAGGAGGATCGCTTAGTGGACCATGGGGTTTTCACTAGAGGCTCTTGTCCCGGTGAATTTTGACGAGAAGATAATGACGAAGTGGATGCCGGAACAAGAAATACAGAAGAAGGGGAGCCCTGGGATCTGGATGGTGTAGCAAAAGGGCTCATCTTATTTCCACCACTGGTATTTGATTTATTAGAGCTAGCTAGAGACTTACGATCTGAGCCACTAATTGATGGATGAAGTGGTACAAGAACATCCGAAGAAGATGATGCTGCCAGGGGTTTGGACTTGGGAGGTTTCTTAGAAGAATCCGGTGCAACTTGCTCAACCTTCGATTTTACTCCTAAAAGCCCCAGCTGACGCTTTGTTAGGTTAGGTTGATTTTTAGTTCCTTTAGAAGGAGATACAAGTGACAAACAACTACTGGTGCTCTTGCTTCGATGCCAAGAGATAGCTTTGAATAAGGCAAAAACCGTTCCAACAAAAACTACACCTGATGCAACCTGTACTGCCTTGGCAAATATATCTGAAGCACCAATAACACATATTTCAATAACAGGAAATAGAGCACTTAAATTCGAGAATCAAAGGAATTCAATCTGCAAATGATGACTTACAAGCCACTTCATCGGACAAATTTCCAAACTTAAATTTTTCAGCGAACCCATTTCCACTACATCAATGTGAGATAAAATGATTGTGTTAGTGAAATGAAAACATATTCAAATCGAAAGAAAATTATAGACAAGAAAGATAGACAAAAGTCAGTAGCATTTAAAAGGTTAGTTTTCTCCATTTGAAAGCAGTGTAAAGGAAGAAAAACTCAAATTTGGCTAGATGATTATCGAGTCGAACTCAAGCAGTTGACCAAGCCGAACTTGAGTATTCTTATGTTCGATTCAAGTAGCTTGACAATGTAATAGCCTTTTTAAATTTATCCTATCAATACATACTTTGAGCCTAAAAAATCCAATATTGAAGTGAAAACATGACAATCAAACTCATATTTACTAAGTAAAGAGCTTAATTGATCGTATTCAAGCAAGTTCTAGTTGTTTGATTTTTATCTAGAATCGAACTCAACCTTCAAAGGTGAAAACAGAACGAGTTAGACACAAGTTTTCGAGGTTCAAATTTTGAACCGAACTAGAATTCCTTACTGCTTGAGCTCAAACTCTGACTTCGATTACACCCCTAAATCCTACTAATTACCTAACCTTAATCCTATCTCTACTTGTCTCTTACTAAATGATGCATATTGGCCTGCAACAGTCCACAACATATCATCGAACCACCTTTCCATTGATGATTCCCTTACAAACCTCGGCTTTCTTTTAAGTATTCATTGAAACAAAAAGGGTCGTTTAATGCATTTTTCTTCAGAAACAAAATGCATATCCATCACTAGAGAGAAGAAAAAAAACCCTTTTTGCTTAAACCCTCCTAGAACCCTAAAACAACCGCCATATGTATAAAATGTATGTATGTTTAGCAGGAAAAAAACTTGAAACTACTGCCTGTACTGAAACAAAAGAAAAAACCCAAAAAAGGGAAAGTAAAGAACCTGTAAATTGTGGAGAGGAGAGCAAATGCAGAAGCAGAGGAGATAGAAAGGATACAAAGAAAAGTTGATTTAGAGGGCTTTAAACTTGTCGCCGTTAAAGCGGCGGATAACGTGGGGTTTTGGTAGACAGAGAACTTAGAGGGCTTCAACGGCGGCGAACCCCTGTCTTGGCCGGCGGCAGCTTCCATGTTTTAACCGCGATTTTGAAAGATATTTATTTTTTTTTTCTGGGTTTATGGCACCCCGCTCTATTCTCTAGCAGCTTTAGGAACTTAAGCACAGACTGAATGACATTGGTTTCAAAAAAAGGGTTAGGGTAAAATACAACTAACGTCATGACTATTAATAAATTTATATTTTGATCATTTACCTTTAAAAAGGTACAAATTGATCACTAAATTATTTTAAAGTTTTTATTTAAACCACTTAACTAAATTGTTAAAAAAATTTATTTAAGTCATTGAATTATTAGGATTTTTTCTTAAATCTGACTGGTAAACTCCAAATGACAATTTGACGATCAGTATAGTAAAATAGTACCTATCAATAAATAAAATAATATATCTAATATTTAAGTCAATCTAACTGTTAGTGTTTAAGGTTTGAAAAGAAAGTTATTTGGCATTTGGTTTGTAAATTCGTGACATTCAAATGTGTTTCATAAAAAAACTGAATTGTAAAAGAGAAAGGGAATGAGAGCTTTTGATCGGTGTAAGCGATACGAATTGAAAAGACCATGCAATAGTGATTTAACAGCCCTATAACTTCATTGAAAACTTTTAAATAGTTCAGTAATCATTTTGTAACTTTTTGAAGTTAAGTGACTAAAACATAAAGTTAAACATAAAGTTATTAATAATTTAGTGACTTTATATGTAATTTATCCAATGAATTAATATAACTTTTAGCCTATTAACTTCAATTAGATCACAATTTTTTTAATCCATTTTAGCATTTGAACTTAATGAGTAGATTTATTATGATACGTGGATTTGCCAAATGTAAAAGTTTATCAATATAACATTCTGTAATTATGTCACGTCATTACCTTGAAATTAAAAAAATTAAAAAATTAAAGTTCAGGATTAAAATAAACTTATCAAATAAAACAAAAAAAAAAGTGGAAGTACGAAAATGGACTTAATTATTATGTTTCTTTTTAGAGGGATCAATTTAATTAATAACGACATTGAGAGAGACAAAGAAATATCTTTTTACCGAATTCTAAGGTATATAAATGTATTTTTATATGTTAACACAAATTAAATATATATACAACATTTAACTTTACCATCAAACTAAAATTTTATTTTTATATAATATTTACATTTTAATTTATTTATATATTTTATTACTTCTATCAATTGTATACATTAATATTATTATTAATTAAATTAATGTCACAAATTAACTCAATATTAAATATTAATAACAATAGCATGATAAACAATCGTAATACATTTAATATTCTTAATATAACTTACTTATATGTTTAAATTTTATTTTACTCATAATTTTATTTATTTATTTTTATTTTAATAAATTACATATTTAATGTGTTATTATTAATCTATTTTAAATTATACATTTCTTATTTATCATTAGCGTAAATAGAATTTCTAGTATTTATATTAAATTACAAATTAAAATATAGAATAAATTATCTGTATTTAACCTAATCATATCAATACTCGAACCTTCTCGAGCAACCAATAAATAACCGTGATAATTAAGTTTATTACCCTTTTACCCTCCCATTTTCTCGCCTTTTATCTTCTATCTAAGAGAAAAAAAAATTAAAGGAGAAAAAGGGCAAAAAAAAAAGAAAAAGAAATCATTTCCTTCAACCAAAGTACACCAAACCATGCCAAGAGGTTCATCGCAGTCGCAATCCTCCACTTCCTCCTCCACGACCCGGCCGGGCGTTATGGCTCCTCGCGGTTCCGCGGCCGCAGCAGCCGGTATGCGCCGCCGGAGGATCGTCGGAGGTTCTTCATCGGCTACCGCCTCTGGATCCGTCGGTTCCGGTTCCGGGGGCAACATGCTTCGATTCTACACCGACGATGCTCCCGGATTGAAGATCTCACCTACCGTCGTCCTCGTCATGAGCCTTTGCTTCATAGGTTTCGTCACGGCTCTTCACGTTTTCGGCAAGCTGTATCGCGCCAAAGCCGGAGCTGGACCGTGAGGGTCTTGGCTCGGACCTGATCCTCTTTCTATTCGGATCTCCGATCCGTTACTGAACCGGTAACTGAATTTCCGCTTCACTCCTCTCTTCGTTTCTTTCGTTGTTTGACCGTTTTCGGCGTTTAGTCTCTGTAAATAATGATGGCAAGCTTGTAATTATACAGTACTTTTGAAGGTCGTGAACCTTTTTAATTTGCGTTCAAGTTTGATAAAATGAACATGCTTTTTCTCCTTGAAGTTCTTAGGGCTGTTCCCTCCTTTTGCTAGCTTTAATCCAAAAAGCGATAGTCTTTCACGCTCGTTTTTTAGTTTTTAAGGTATATGGCTTTCCTTTAATAGTTTAGGCAAATATCGGTTTGAACATTGAGTCACGCAATAAATGTCGTATGTGGCTCTTCCAATCACTTTTATTTAAATAAATAAATTAAATTAAATTTTTTACTGATCCGATCCTGTTTTGAAAATAGTGTTTCATTATTATTTTAGTTTTAAATTTTATCCATAAAACGATTCAACTAGATGAATCGATAACTTAACCCGTTTACGATCAATCCAAGGATGCAAAATCATCATTTAAACAAAGTTTGTTACATAAAATACCAAAAACACAAGTAGTGATGAGGTATATTAAACTTTTAAGAGAGAATATAAATTTAAATTTTAAAGATACGATTATCAGAAGAGTAACTATTAATCTCGAAAAAAAGTGAAATATACCTGAATCAAAAACCACCACCAATATTGATATTGATTTAGAGAGAAAATTTAATCTGAATGATTCGTAAAATGGCTAAATTAGATGAATTGATAACTTGACCAATCGGTTCAAGCATACAAAATCATCTTAAAGTTTGTTACATAAAGAACCGAAAAACTAGAAAATTCATATATAATGAGAAGATGTAAATTTAAATCTTAAAGATAATAAAATCTTTAAATTGGAAGATATTGCATGTTTAATGTCACTCGAATTCACTAATTCCAAGTTGCTACAACAACAACGCTGCGAATAATATTCAATCTACATAGCCGCATTATTAAACATATTATTTTTGTGTCATATCTTATGATTCGAGTCGACTACAAGCACACATTATTAACCTTAATATTTTCAAACCGCTATCATCCGTAGATATCAAAAACTATACATTTATTATAAATATTTTATTTTAGGATTTTAATATTCATTAGAAATAGATTTTTATTTCATTTATATTTTTATATCTATTCACATAGGCTTTGGAGAAGCATTATAAATATATTCATTAATTAATAAATGTCTTTTGTTTTTTATTCTTTTAATTTATACTCGATTTAATTTTCTCTTTTTGCCCATGTGTTTTCAACCCTTTATTATTTTGTCCCTATTTTTAACCCTTTCTTTATTTTCCCAATAGCCCCCCAAGTCTGGGCACCTTCCCGATAACTGGCCTTAGGGATAAAACTTGAGATCCTTAGGAACCAAGGAACTGCCATAGGCTTTGACCCCTTTTAAAATAAATTTTTTTATTTAAATCTTTTAAAATTTTTAAAATTTTAAATTAATAAAGATAAAATTATATTTTGGCCCCCTTAAAAATATAAATTATTGGTTTAATCTTTTAAAAATTATAAAGATATAGACTATTAAAATGATAAATTTACATTTATACTATCGTAAAAATTATAATTTAATTTCACCGTTTCGATTTTATCCTTTCACAAACCTGGTTTCAATTTTTAATCTTTATGCGTAAATAGATTTTAAAAAGATCAAGCGTATTTAGGATTCAAAAATCACATAGATGAAAATAAGTTGTTAATTGGAATTGAACTAGCTCCTTGATGGATTAAAAAATCAAGCGTATTTTTTGAAATAATTGCTCCAAGAACTATATAAAAAGTTGTTGACTTTTTATAAGATTTAGATCGATATAAGATGTATTCTCCAAGATCATAAATACAATATGCAAACATTAGCAGGAATTTTTTAAACATTTTGTTTCTAAATTTACTTTAATTTTAATTTTAATCGATTTGATTAACATGGATTATCTGTATCTTTCGAGGATGGTGAAAAATTTGATCCCAGCATTGATTTATCGAGCAAAATTTTAGATTGGTAAGGGGTTTCGACATATTTTTATTCAGGTATAACTGTGATTATTATTTATTTTATATCCGACTGAATTATCATGATAATTTTTTGTGATATTGATTCTCTTTAAATACATAATATATTAGGACGTGTAGAAGTCTGTCCTATTAGACGTATTGCATTCATTGCAGTAACTGCAAGCATAACAAATTTTGATTAGAGCATCATAAGATTTTATACCATATATGTGATATTAAATTTTGGTATGATGTGTATCAGATAATTTTCAAGCATAATAAACTGAATTTTCATTGTTTTATAAATCGTCTTTGCTATTAATTTATAAATGTTATTATGAGTAAGAGAAATTTTGATTTTATAAATGGTTTTTTACTATTAATTTATAATTGTTATTATGAAAGCAACGATGTTTTAAAACTTGTATAATAGTCAGGGTGATGACGATGAGGTATATTTTAATATGATTTATTTTATTGTAATATGTTTCTTTTTTATAATTGAAGATTAATTATGAAACACGTAGAATTTGAGATGTCATATGAAGTTGTCAAGAGGGGAGTAAATACGTGTTGTACTCTTCTCCCCTTAACTAAGGTTTTGTCTCGTTAGATTTTCGTGGTAAGGTTTGTAATAAGATAACATGTTATGCGCATTATAAATATGTGCACTCTTTTTCCTTCATTGGGAATTTTTTTTATACACGAATGATGCCTATTATCTACCAATAGACATTCAAAGAGAAATGTTATAAATATTTTATTATTTAGTGAATGTTCATTAATATCAAGATAAGCTCGATGTACTTCAAGACTCTAATATTCATTAGAATTAGAGTTTTATTTGATAGATCGGATCAGGTTAAAACCTATCAAATTCAGATTTTTTTATCATTTTTATTTGCGAAACTAAAGAAATTCGTCGTGAATATATTAAATAATAAATTAATTTTAAAAAAAGTTTTAATTAAGAATGAAGGAAAAAATTGACAAGTTGATTGAATTTGAGACATTTAAATAGTTGAAAAATACAAGCTACCAATATATGAAAACAAGCAATCATCAAACTCTCTTGCTTTTGGAAGACAATTTGAGTCCTGTTTTAGTTATACCATTTTATCATGCCAACCACCTTTTAGCTTTTTCTTTTTTAATAATTTATCTATTTTTTAATACAATGCTTAAAATTACTTATAATTGCTCTTCAACTCATGAATAGGAGAGCAATGCGCTTCAGCGCACTTGAACCCACACCCTCCTATATTGATAACAATACCCATCCTAATTGAGCTAAAACTTAATTGATAACTTTTTCTTTTTTACTTTTGCTCAACAATCTAATTAGATTTATCTGTAAATTAAATCTGATTAGAACGAATTATGATTTTTTTATTAATCCAATTATAATTTAGATTTTATTTATTTAATACTTATATATTATTAAATTTATTTTTAATTATTATTTTATAATTTGAACAAACTTAAATTTAAAATACAAAATAAAATTAATATAAACTAATGAAAATGCACAACCAATTAACAATAATGGCTAATATAATTAACTGTTTTCTTTTCTATAAAAAATATAATTAAAAATTTGCTATGTAAATAACATATAAAATTAAGTATTCATAATTTTATTATAAATACTTATTCAAATTATTTTTTATTATCGAGATTATATTAATCAACTTATTTCGTTATTAAAATTGTTAATTTAATTATTAAATAGCATTAAATCTTTAAATTTCTCATTTTAAATTATGTTATATAAGATTCGACGTATCATTTGATAGTTTTAATAATGGAAGGATTCAATTGATCAATTTAATGATGTAATTGATAAAATTAAAAGATATATAGAGATAAAAAAAATTAAAGCACCTCTATTATAATACTTACTATTACCGACCCATAACCCGAATGGGTCTAAGTCGGATTCCCCACGGTTTGCATGTTAAACTTGCATACCAAGTTTGCAGATCGAGCTTGCGTATTGAGTTCGCATGATGTTAAGTGTTTGAAGGAGGAGTGTTTTATACTCCCCTGCAAGGTTACATGTAAGGTCATACATGAAACCGTATAAATACGTGTTAAATCTAAAATATAACACGTGTTAGCATGCATGAAACCTGTTTTAAAATATTGCACCAATAAACAATAATGATGTTATATAAATATATGATTCTAAAGAGGAAACAACAAAACACTCAACATCCTCAAAATTCAATAATCATAACAATTAACTCTTGTGACAGTACTATTTATATGATAAAAATATGGTATAAAACAGAAATTTAAAGGATAATAATATTTTTTAAAAACACAAAATATATATAAAAAAACAAAAAAACATGCACTCAATCTCACCATATTTTTCCCCTCAAAATCCCATATTTAACTTTTTGAAATTTTTATTTTACTATAATCACAAAGAAATTAATGCAATAACTATGGCAGTAACCCCAAACAAACCAACATTGTTTCCCATAGTGAACCTCACAGCTTTAGAATTATCAGTAGAATCATCAGCAGGACTATCAGCCACATCATCATCTTTCTTCTTCTTCGATTTCGCCGGAGCAGGCGCTGGTGCCGGAGGTCTAGGATCGAATATCTGTAAAGGCTGAAGAACTCTATCTATTTGATAAACAGCAAGTTGACCGTCGGTATAAACTGTACCGGAAACACTAGTATTAGTCAACCCCGACGTAATGTTCACGGTGTCTCCCGTCGAGGTAACGTTGAGAGGGAACTTCCCGTCGCCGCTATCACCGGCTTGGGTTCTTAAAGGGTTACTAATGGTTTGAAACTGAGCTGAAGAGAGATAAGTTGGGATTATATGGAATTGGATTAACTCTACTTTTTGTTCGTCGGAAAGTGAGTTCAACGTGCCGGATTTTAAGCTCGAAAAAGCACTGTCGGTCGGTGCGAAAATAGTGATCCCATTGTTGGTGTTGTTGAGTTGGCCGAGTAACTGGTTCGCGACTTGCGTGGCTTTCATTAACCGGATAAAAGTAGAGAATTGGCCGGCTTTTTCGAGGATTTTTGTGACGTTGGTTGGACCGGGTGGTGCCGGGGATGATGCCGGTGCTAGTACTGGTGCTGCCTTTGGAGCTACCACCGGAGCTGCTGCCGGAGCTTGGGCTAAGGTTAATAATGTTGAACAACAAGTATGGAGGAGAAAGAAAAGCATAAGGTGATCAAATTGCTTCATTATCATATATAATTATATATCACTCTATATATTGAATATATGCCTTAAAAACACTATGTTTGGATGTGTTTATTTTATAGGAAGAGAAATGGGGAAAATTAGGGTTTTTATTATGGGAGATTGAGGGATCAAAATTAGGTAAAATGTTCAATTTTAGTTAGCTAATTTTTTTTATAATGGAAATGAGTTGATAACATTGTTTCATCAAACTCTATTGCTTGGAAAAGCAGGAAAAACAACATAAATAGATTTTATTTTTTAATTTCCGAAAAGGTATGTATTAAAACGTGCCCAATAATTGATTATTCGTGTTCTGTAAGTCCATTAAAAAAAATAAACAACGACTATAAATTTTAAATACATATAAAATATGATGATATATAAAAATTTGTGTATGAATATATCGGTTTTTACATAATGAATGTGTCGAAATTTCTATATAGATACGATATATTAAATACGATTATGACCTGAGAAAATACGATTGAATCGGAGAATTATTGGAATTATTAAAATAAAAAAAAAAAGAGGTTAATGATTGCTTTAATTTTACTTTGTATTTGATATTTTGGACAAAAAAAATATACTTTTGATTGTTACTTTCTACCTTAAGAAAAGAAAAGAATGTTTCCACAGAAAAAAAATGATGGAAAATGGCTGCTGGTTTGTATGTTAATGGGATATTCACCTGGCCCTCTCTTTTAATTTAAATAACTTATAATCATGGTAAAACTAGGCGCGGACAAGGTCCGGTTCCTCTAAAATAGAAATTTTTTATTTAAATATTTTAAATTTTAAAATTTTAAATTAGTAAAGGTAAAATTGTACTTTAATCCCTTAAAATATAAAAATTTAATTTAATCGATCCTTTAAAAATTATAAAGATATATGTTATTAAAATTGTGAAACTACATTTTTATTATCGTAAAAATTACAATTTAATTTCGACCCCTTAAAAAAAAGTCTGACTTAGCCCATGCTTATATTAAACCTTAATGAAAATAATAATGAAGTTGAAATGTTTTTTTTTATTTTATGATTTTTTAAAAAATTAAGTAATTTGTATATTAAATAAATATATATGAACATTATTTTTTTTTTGAAATATTAATCTCATTATAAATTTTTATCATATATACTCTTTTTTATACAATGCCTAAAACTATCCATAGTCCCTTTCTGACTCTTAAATAGGAGGATAATGTACTTCAGCGCACTTGAACCCACAACCTCTTGCATAGACAACAATATCGATGTCAATCAAGACAAGACTTAATCGACTAAACTTCAGGGTTTTTAAGACCTCGTCTTTGTTATTAAGATTAGGCTTTGTGGATAAAACACTTATTTTTTTTATTAATATGAAAATACTTTATGGCATTTCATTAAATCAATACAAGGGTGGGAGGGTTGGCGATGGCCCTGATCTTCCTAAAATGGAAATTTTTCTTTTAGTCTGTTTATAATTTATAAAATTTTAAATTAGTAATGGTAAAATTGTACTTTGACCCCTCAAATAATAAAAAATTTGATTTAATCCTTTAAAAATTATAAAGATATAGACAATTAAAATTGTGAAATTGTATTTTTATTATTGTAAAAATATACTTAATTTTGCCCCACCAATTTTTTTTTTTTTGACTTCGCCCTTGAATCAATATGTAGTAGAATACGATAAGGATGTTAGCAAATTGGAGACAATTCAGAGATTCACAGAAGTATTTAAGGAGAACACTTGTAAGTCATGTATTTCTCTTTTATTAATGTATTTGTCATTTTTGTTAGGTTGGCTATACAACCTAATGCAACAGAGTGATTGGGCTCGTTAATGACGAATAATCACGGTCTTATCAAGATGATTGATTTTGATGCGGCCGTGACCATAACGAGCTTTAGTGCTCGTGCCTATCTTTTGACTTAAACCTCAATTCAACCGAATATATGTAATAAAGATAATCAAACCCAAACACAAAACAAGCCATAATATAACTCAACAAGCCTGCCCAACATTGAATGGGCCTCATTAAGCAAATGACCCAAGATAGGGAAAATCCAAAGATACATTTTTTAAGTTTAGAAATAATAAGGTAAGAATCACATTCAAAAATACTTGAATGGTAGTTAATTGAGTCTTAACTTGATTGATATGAGTATTGTTGTTAATGTAAGAGGATGTGAGTTCGAGTGTGCTGAAGTGCATTATTCTCCTATTTATGGGTTGAGGAGGGACTATAGGTAATTCTAGATATAACATTATGAATTTATTATTTTCAATAATTACATGCTTTACTATCAAAATTTGTAGCAGACGAATAATTTAATTTATATATATATACAATAATTTTTATATTTTTATTGAACATAATTTGGTTCTCTACTTTTACAATGATACGAGGTAGTCCAAATAATTAACATATTTAGCTATTTCGGTTAAAATTTTTAATCTATTTTTTTAAAATAATATTGTTTAATCAAATAAATTATCTTGGTATAATGAATAGGAAAGTGTTAATAAAAAAATCACACCAACCACATGGGGTTAGGTGAGATAGTAAGGGTTTCTCTAACCTTAACTAGTCGTCAAGGGTTCTATTATTGCCTTGGATATGGAGTAATTTTAAATTTTGTGGTCAGTGTCTACCCCCTTGATAGGCTTACAGAATGCGAAAGATTAGTTACTAGGTTCGCTCTAGTAGATACCTTAGGAAACTAAAAAGAAAAATTTACATCAGCTACTAAAAATATTAAGGGTCCTAATTATTTAGACTAACTGAAAACAATGCTCTTTTTTTTTTAATCATTATAAGATAATGATAAATTTGTAATTTCGATCTCTCTGTTATGCTCACATTTGAGATTCAATCTTCATTAATTTGACGTAATTTGATCCTCTGCTTTTATAATGACATTAATTAGTCCAAATAATTAACATCCTTAGCTATAGCGATTAAAATGATTACGTTAATTTCTCTCAAAAACACCTCTGTAACACTATATATATTTCTACATGAAGTTGGAACGAGTATTTTTAAGAAAAAATTGACCTTAACATTTTGACCAAAATAATTAAGGTTATCAACTATTTCAACTGACTAATAATATTATGTAGAGGAACCAAATTATATAAAATTAAAGAATAGATACTAAATTTTAAATTTAACCATAACATAGAGACGATAACCATAATTTGATCTAAACAATCTATGCCTAATATAAATTCTATGTTTAATTTTTTTAACTTAAATTATAAAAAAAAAATTATGAATATCAATACATCATATCTTATATGAAAATCTTTCAGCACTGGTAATAAAATTTAATTAATCAATATCATTAATTAAAATATGATAAAAATATAAATATAGTACTAAAACAAAAGAAAAACTAAACCATAGGGTTATTAAGAAGAAGAAAAAACCTTAGCCAGTCAATTTTCTAAAATTAAAATTTGACTTTGTTGATGGTGGATTGGCCTCTTTAATAATATATTTTCTTCAAATTTTAGTTTCAGTCTACTTTATTTTTAAAAAATTTTTGTGGTTTTGAACCTGTATGTTGGCCTAGTAGTTAATATGTTTATCGCCCTAGATGCAAGAGCGAAGTCAAAAAATTTTTTTTAGGGGGTTAAAATTAAATTGTAATTTTCAATAGTCTATATATTTATAATTTTTTTAAAGGATTAAATCAAATTTTATCATTTTTAAGAGGGGCCAAAGTGTAATTTAACCTTTATTAATTTAAAATTTTAAAATTTCTAAAGGGCCTAATTTATCAATTTTTCATTTCAGGAGAGATTGGGGCCTTGCCAGCCTCCCCTAGATCCACCTCTGCTCAGATGTAACCTGAGTTCAAATCGCGCTAGTTGCATTACTATTAGGATTTTTGTTTTAATTCATTCTATTTTCTTCAAATTTTGTTCATTGTATTTTCTTTGAATATTTATGGGTAACGGATGATGGTTTGTGGACTAACCTGTTAAATATTTATGGGGTTGTGATTTATAGGGGTTTTGGAAAAATGGTGGATTGTTTTTTGAGCGCTCAAATTAGGGATTATTGTTGTTTGATCCTACTATAGAGCACATAATACAAATCTCTACTTTATTCAAATTATGTTTGGGTTATTTTCAGATTTATTTATACTTAAATCTCTCGTTATGTACACGCGGGTCTTTTCAGAATTATCCAATTTGAGAATTGCGCTAGAAGTAATCATGAGTCGGATTGAAGCTTGAAAATATTTTTTCTTATCTAGATTTAATGGTGTCAACCACGAGTGAAGTTAAAAAATTATGCTGGGGGCTGGTTGAGTCTTAACTCGATTAGAATAGACATTATTGCCAGTGCATGAGGATAAGGATTCGAGTGCGTTGGAGCGCATTATCCTACTATTTAGGGGTTGGAGAGGGACTATGGATAGTTCTAGGTATTGTATAAAATATAGCAGATATGGTAAATTAATGTTAAAAAAAATTATACTGGGGGACTAGAAATAAACTATAAATTTTGGGAGTCAAAATGTAATTTTATTTTTATGTTATCATGTGTTTTTACAATATCTTAAAAGTAACAAGAAAATTTCTCTAGAAATTTATTAAGATTGATTGACCCTAAATTTAGTTAATATTATTATTATTATAACAAGTAAAAAGACATGAATTTAAATACGATTAAACATGTATTTTTCTCATATTTAAAGGGAAATACGAATTAAGTGAAGCAAGCTGTTAGGCCATTGAGTAAGACGTTATGTTTATAAGCCTTTTGGAAAATTGCAACCCCGTATACCTAAGTTTAATTAGGTTTACCAATTAGGGTTTAATTAAAAGGAAACATCTTTTATGGTAACCAATTAGCACATTAATACCATGCGACATAAGCCATGGAGAAGAGATGGTTGAGGACCACTACTTGTCTCTAGTACCACCACCCCTAATTCAAATACAAGTAATTTGTTTACTTTGACTATCTATCAGGGTTTGCATTGGAACAAAATCAAGTACGTTTTATTTTGGTAACGAACGTGACATCTTATAGTTCGAATTTGATCATCGAGTCGAATACGAGGTACATGTGACACATCATATGTCATTATATGGTTGTTTGTTTACTTCATGTTCGTTTTACAATCTATGTTCAGGATTCGTAGCTGTCCCTCTCAACAATATCATATTTAAGTTTTAAACCTGAGTCCTCTTCTTGGGAGTGCAATGTGTCTTATTATTACACGCAAGCACTTGTTGGTAAATTATGTTAAATTTTAACAGTACAAATGAATGACATTGTTAACATAAACGATTAATTCATTCTTTAATTTAATGTACAAGGATTAATTTGCCTATTTTTTTCAGAATAAAACAAAATATAATCGTACTCCTAACCTCTATAATACTTTTACCCATATTGTATATTGGAAAAAAATTAATATATAAATTTAATATTTATCCCTTAAAAAATAATGTTGCGAGAATTTTACATTCGATTTTAAAATTCAATATGATTAAATTTTTTTATTTAATCGGAATTTAATATAACTGGGAAATAGACCTAACATTTTAAACAAACAAAATTTAAAAATATAGTTGGTGGTTACAATAAATTGGAATTTAATTTCGGCTTGACATTAATTCGAGCTTTCAGATTTGCAACTATCTTCAGTATAACTCCCAACATCTTCACCTCTCAATTTTCAAAAATCTTTTACTATTCTCTTGGCTTTCACCGACAACAAAAATGGCAGCGAAGCAAACGACGATCCTCGTTGCCGCCATCCTCGTAACGGCTTTTTACGGCTGCGCGGTGACATCGGCGCAGGCACCGGCAGCTGAACCAGCGATGGCCATGTCGCCGTCCGCCATGGCACCGACGCCGGACTGTATGACGAACTTGTTAAACTTATCGGATTGTTTGACGTACGTGGAGGCCGGAAGCAACTTGACGAAGCCGGACAAGCCTTGCTGTCCGGAATTGGCTGGGCTAGTGGAAAGTAGCCCTCAATGCTTGTGTTATTTGCTGGATAAGAACGCGACGGCGAACTATGGGATCAACATTGACATGGAAAGAGCTCTTAAGCTTCCTAATGTTTGCCATGTTAAAACCCCTCCTGTTAGTCTTTGTTCTGGTAATTCTACCTTTCCCTCTTCTTCTTTTACTATCTTTCATGAATTTTTGATGGAGTATAACTGATCTTGTTGTTTGGATTGAGAATTGGCGGGTAAAGGATTGAATAATTTTGAGTGAGAAAACTTATAACAACCGAAAATTAAAACAGGAAAACTGATTGAATTGATTTATAGATTTTTTTTAATTGCTTATTTAGTTATTGGATGATTGAATTGCTTGAACTAGAAGAGGTGCGTGGAATTTTTGAAACATTGACTATAACGAGGAGAATTAAATATTGAACTCAAATTTGTTATAATTGTTAGCGTTAATTGTAAGATATTTTCAAACTATACTTTCGATTTTAAATTTGGTTCGAAAGTTTAAAAATATTGTAATTAAATTTTTAATTTTTTTGAGAATATTCTTTATATCAAGATGGTCTTTTCCGTTAGTATTTCATAAATACTTTAGATCTTATGTTTTCCAAAAACGTAGACATTGATAACTTAGGAGGATTATTTTTTATTTTAATACATTAAATTTAAGCTGTTATGCCTTAAATATACACGTGTTTATAATTTGATTTACGTGTTTTAAATATGTTTAACATTTTATCCAACCTAATATATAACTGTTAAATTGATAACTAGGTTAATAGAAGGGCTTGATTGATATGATATTAAAACATTGAAAACTTAATTAAAACATCTTGAAGTTTTTGGACCAATTTGACATTTGGACCATAGTTTGAAAACATTTGTTAGAATTAATCCAACATTTTCAAAGATAATTACAATATGAATCATATTTGTTCTTTTTAATACAATGTCTAGAACTACCTATAATTTTACCAAACTCATAAATAGAAAGATAATGTGTTTCAGCGCACTCAAACTTACGTCTTCTTGCATTGATGAAAATGTCTATTCTAATTGAGCTAAGACTCCATCTACGAGTAGGATTTTTTTTGGTAACACAATGAGTGATTTTATAGTATTTTTAAAAAAATATACTTTTAATAGTGAATATATTAATATATAATCACATTTAATAATATACTTTGAAATGAAGTTTTGACTGTTTGAATTTATTATTTCCCGAGGCTGTTTTATATAGTCTTTAATAGTAGAAATATAATATATTATAAATCATATAAATTTTGGTTAATATATATTCATGATATTTTTTATTTTATTTTTAATGTTAATTTTTATACATTATATTTAAAGAATAGTTTGGGTGATGGGGGGGGGGGGGGGGGCCATATGGTTGGGTCTCATTTAATATGTTTGATGGGGGCATTTAAGGTTTCTCGGTTATCTCTCAACTAATTTTACCGCTCTGTCTTTTTCCAAATAAATGAATCACGTGCACACTGCCTATTTCATTTAAATAAGATTTTATTACCGAAAATTAATGTTATTTTTTTAAAGAATTGTATAAATTGTTAATTTTCACACTAGAAATTATTTGATGTAGTCTTCTTATCATATTATTCATGATTTTTTTAATTATTTAATTATATTTCAATAAAAAAATTATATTATTAACACATAATTTTGATAATTTTTTTATTATCTTGAACCATGAATTCTAAACCCCAAATCTCAAATTTTAAATATTGAATCCTAAATTTCGAACCCAAGTTGTTTAAGATTCAAAGTTTAGGGCTTGAATTTATGGTTCAAAGTTTAGGTTTGAGATTTAAAGTTCAAGATTAAGGTTAAAAATTTTAGGTTCCAGGTAAAAAATTTATTAGTATTATATTTAATGTAAATATTATTATCATTAAAATTTTAATTAATATTAACAATTTGTAATCCAATTCTCGTCTCAAAATTTTACAAATAGAACTTAATCAAACTTTAAAACCAAGTTTTATTCATTTACATAAACCTTGAACTTTAAATTTAATAGTATTTAGTTGCACATGTATGTTTAAGTTGAACTACTAACATTTATTTCCATGAACTCAAACAGCTATCATCGGGGCTCCAATCGGAGTTCCAACTCAAAGCACTGAAGGATCTATGTCACCAGCATCCGAGCCAACAGGTTCCGTAGCATACGGACCGTCTCCATCCGCCATGGCACCAACACCGGACTGCATGACAAACTTGCTTAACTTGTCGGATTGTTTGGCGTACGTGACGACTGGAAGCAACCTAACGAAGCCGGACAAACCTTGTTGCCCGGAGTTGGCAGGGCTCGTGGAAAGCAGCCCTCAGTGTTTATGTTTATTGATGGATAAGAACGCGACCTCGAGTTATGGGGTCGACATTGACATGGATAGAGCTCTTAAGCTACCTAATGTTTGCCATGTCAAAACCCCTCCCGTTAGTCTCTGCTCTAGTAAGTATATTACTTTCTTTTAAGAGTTTAATTAAGTCTTAAAAGTATTGATAAAATATCAATCGAGACATTTATTTAACTTAATCATTATCTCCAACATTAAATGTAAGTTAAATATATTGAAAATACGTAATCACAAAATTGATTTTTATCTGGAATTGAATTCCTACAGCTATCTATGGTGGCGCTCCAATTGGGGTTCCAACTTCAGGCACTGAAGTATCTTTGTCACCAGGTACTTCGTTTTCTTTCTTTTAATTCTAACTTACTTTGCAAATATTATTGTTTAAAGAATCTTATTATCAACTATTTTAGTGCGTATTTTCAAAAAAAAAATTATATTTTTTTGTTGAAAGATGGTAAATCTTGAATTACTACCGAAAGTTGGTGTGTATATATATGGAGTATAATTAGATATTGGCAGTAAAAAAAAAAAAAAAAAACCTCCATAATTTGGTTTATGAATTTTTTTTAATTTCATTAAAACAATTATCATGGGAAAATTTCCCAGTTGGGTCCCTCAAGTTTTAAGACATTTTCTTTGTAATTTGGTCATTCAACTTTTAAGTCGCTTTCATTTTAATCACTCAATTGTTAAATCTCTAACTACGGTTAATTGTACATGTCATATCATGTTTGCATATTCATTTTGGTCATGAAAAAAACATCTTTTTGAAGTATTGATTAGGGTAAAATAAACTCAAATTTAAAGTGAATAAGTGATAGAAATTAAAATAATATACAAAAATTATAAAAAAATATATTTTTGAACTATTGATTAGGGTAAATAAAAATATTTGCAATTAATTAAATTAATTAATTTTATCTTCTATTCCAAACAAAATTCATAAATTTTTTTTTATCATTTCTTTACTCAAACAAAGAGCAAGCAATTAATTTAATTAATTGCAAGTATTTTTTTTTCTTTACTTTTAGCATAGCATGGAAGATTTGAGATTATATAATAAAAAAATAAGTTTTATAAACAAAGTAATTTGAGTTGATTTCGTTAAAGATGATTTAGAAACATAAAATAAAAATTTTAAAAATTAAAATGAGATTAAATTAATTAATTTTAATTTTATAGTAACCAGGGGCGAAGCGAGGGGGCTGGCATGGGCCTCGGCCTCCCTTAAAATGTAAAATTGCTATTTAGGCTCTTAGAATTTTTTAAAAATTTTAAATTAGTAAAGGTAAAATTGTACTTTGGCCCCCTTAAAATTATAAAAATTCAATTTAATCCTTCACAAATTATAAAGATATAAACTATAAAAATTTAAAATTTTATCCGCCCCCCTAAAAAATTGTTCTGGCTTCGCCCCTGATAGTAACAAATTGATTAACATGTTATAGTACCAAAATGAAAGTGCAAATATGATGTGACATGTATAATTAAACACCGTTAGAGATTTAACACTTGAATGACTAAAATGAAAATGCCCTAAAAGTGAGGTGACCAATTTGAAAGGATTTCATACCAAAATAAAAGTACCATAAAAGTTGAGTAACTGGCTGTGGTTTACACCCTATATATAATGTTGATAGTTTGTGGAATTTTTAAACTTTACAATTTAGAAGGTGGCACCTTTACGGTGTAGTGAAAAAAATATTAAACATGTGGCTGTATTTGAACCCAGAGTTAAAAATTTCTAGTAGTAATTAATCGAATACTAACCCCAACTATAGGCTGGGGTGAATTTAAGGGAGGCAGGAAACTTACTTGACCTTTTAAAAATGAAAAATTATCTGTTTAGTTCACTTTAAAATAATAAAATTATAAACTAATATATGATAATGCATTTTACCTCTAAAAATGAAAAAAAATTCCTTATAAATGATAAAAATATAAATTAATAAATAATAAAATAATATTTTTATCTCTCAAAAATTTATAATTAAATTTCTATTCCTAAAAGAATTTCTAAACTCACCCATTCGGTTTAATTATTTAAAAAATTATTTATATTCCTTTTTGTCGAGGTTGACAATTTGAATATTCATGTGATATTAACATATTTTATTATATTTTAAAATTTTTATATAGTTATATAAATTTGATATATGAATAATTGGTATTTTTACTAAGAATTTCCCCTCATCGTGAAGGATTAGCTCCAGGCCCTTCAAAGGGAAGCAACAGTGGTGCTTCAAACATGGCAATATTTGGTCTAGCTTCCTTCATTGCCTTGCCAATTGCCTTTCTTCCCATGCTTTTTGGGATTTAAAGCTCTTGTTTTCCCATTATTAAAACTTATTTTCCTCCATTAATATTCATTTACTATATTTATATTTATATATGTTTTGCATTATTTTTCTTTCTTTTTTTTTTTTAGTGAGGAGAGACAATGTCTAGATACACCAATAATTTGTAAGAGTTTCTTATGAGATTTATTTCATTGAGATTCTATCATTGTTAATTTGAATTTTAGGGTTTGGCATTTGGCTATAACTTTGATTAATTTAAATGTTAAGTGATTAATTATTTTAATCCCAAGAAGCATTGCCAATGATTTTTTTTAATCACAAAATGGTTTTAATTTTAATGCAATTTCTTTTGTTGATTATTAAAATATATTAATAGTTTAAGAAGTTGTTTGAAAAATAAATAAATATAAAAATAAGGGTTTGGTTATTACCAGTTTAGGAAAGATTTTTTACATTACTAAATTTAACTTTGTGTATGCCGATTAAGTCTTAATTGGTATGGTTATTGTTACTAATACAGGAAGATATGAGTTCTAGTACGCTAAATCGCATTGTCGTCTTATTTATGAGTTGGGGACAACGTTGACTTCGCTATTTCATTTCATCCTTTTCCTAATTTTAACTAATGCCATGCATGGAAATCCATGATTTAATCTCAGTAACTTCAGTTCTTTTTGTAAAATACGAAATTTAATAACATGAAAAAGACTAAATTATCAATTTTAGTAAACACAATTAAAACATTACAAAAATAATGTGTACATATGAAATATTTACAAAGCCAAAGACATATCAATTTCAGTATGATCAACGTTAAATTTAGGATCCAAAGCCATTTTTTCAAGTCGAAGAAGACTGCTGGTTGCTAAAATAGCTTTAGCATCAATATCATGCAACGATCTCTCATATAAACTCTTGGTCGCCATTGAAGCAGCTTCATACAGTTTTTTACTTTTATGTGCACCCAATAAACAATGTCCTAATATCCTTAAACTTGGTTGTAATAATTCCCATGGCAATAGTATTGTCGTTTGTTTTGACGATGAAGATGAAGATGGTTTGTTTTGAATCCCTGTAGCCCAAATATCACAAAACTCACAAAACTCGACCTTCGAACTCACTGGCATTTGAGATATTTTACTGTAATATAACTCTAAGGCTACACCGACGATTCTTGCTCTTCTCGATGATCTCATGGTGCCATGGGGTTCTAATGTTGGTGAGATGACAGCTAGGTTTAATTCAGTTGCTTGGTTTTTTACTGATGATTTAGCTTCATGGTAAATACTGGGTTGGGTTAAATCAGGGACGTTGACGCTTATCGGTTGACCGTCGCGTGCGGTGGTTTCGTGGGCATAAAGAGCTAATAAAATGGCTTCGAAACCGGCGAGGGATTTACGTAAAGCGATACGGGAGAGGTAAATGCCGGCTATTATGGGGACAAAACGGAGGACGACGAGCTTTAGTTCAGGGTCAGGGGAATGAAAAGTGTCGTAAAGCCAACGACAGAGATTGTTGTCGCCGGAACCGGAGTCTGGGTCACGGAGGAGGGTGGAGATTTGGGAAGAAACGGTGGGGTCGTGAAGGAGGGAAGAGGAAGAAGAGACGGAGGAAGGGACGGTGGAGAGGATGGAAGAAAGGGCTTGGATACATGAATGAGCTTTGGAAGAGAAGGATGATGCCGATGAGGATGAGGTGGCGGTGGCGGAGGGGGAGCCGGGGTTGGAGGATGACATTGGTGAATGAAGAATGAAGGGAAATAATTAAGCTTTTTAATGGAGTACACTTTTTTCTTATATTTTTATATGTTTTTTTTTTAAATTTAGTTTAAAGTTGAAATTAGGGGAGAAAATTAAGGAGGAAAAATAGGATTACCTTTTACTAAGCTAAATAATATCCACTCTTCTCTTCTTCCATTTTTTCTGAATTTAGTTAAAAAATTAATGGAACTTTAAAATTAAATATCAAAATTAAATTTATTCTGATTATAAAAAAAATGGTAAATGTTACTTAATGTAACTAAGTTATTAGTAAATTTATATTTTGATTACTTAATTTTGAAAAGTTATACAATCGTCACTCAATAATTTAAAAATTTTCATTTAAGTCATCAAGCTGTTAAAATCATTATTGTATTACACCAATTAAAAGCTTTCCTTCTCCTTCTCTTCTGTAATTTATAGTTTTTTATTTCATGAAATAACTTTAAAAGTCAAAAATTTATGAATCAAAATTCAAACAACTGTCTTATTTAACGTTGGACATGGATAGTGTGATCGACTTAAGTTTAAAATATATTCTTCTACTTGTCGATGAGTATTGATCTACCATATCAATTGTCGAATTATTGCTTGAAACTTATTAACTAAGTTTTAAAAAATAAAACTTAACCGCCCAGTGATTTATTTAAAAACTTTCTAATAACATAAATAAAAATTTTTAAATAGTTTTTTAAAACTTAAAAAAAAATGGTAAAATTACTAATAATTTACAAGAAAAAAAAAAGCATGGAACATCGACCATGAGGTAAAGGGCTAAAGATAAGCTTTAGTTTAAATTTTCAAGATGAAAATATTGAGAAAAGGGATAGACATCCCAATTTCGTTCAATTGAAAGTATGCAGCAAAAATGAAGATTCATGGCTTCTAATCAGAAGGATAATTATTGTAATTATTTGTTGATTTACTTAAATGATCAATTTAATTTAAAGGCCATACAAAAGGGGAAGGTATTATGCAGTAGAATTCACTGTTGTTGAATCTCCATTTCCAAAATGACAAACTTGTTAGCAATGGCACTTACCAGAGATTTACAAACTCACCCAAATCTACAAAATTCCATTCTCTCTCTCTCAGCTACACCATCGAATTCGAATACATTTACAATTTGAACAATCAATCATCTTCCAATCATGTTCTTTGCCTGACTCTCCTGCCATTTGTATCGGTGCCGTCTGAGAGTTGTGCCCATACGCTTCGTGATTTTCCGCCACTGCTATAATCTTCCTCGCAACCTGCAATGGTTTTGAGGAGCTCTGACTGAAGTAAAGGGCAGTTGTCTTTTAAGTATTCGAAGCCGTCCGATCGCATGACAGCTGCTATAAGAACACATGTTAGAGACCGGGATCTGAAAATATCATATGGCCCTTCAAGTTTCATAGTTTCGTTCTTGGTTTTAGAAATTTCTCGGAAAGACAGCTAAGTTCATCAAATCAAGATCGAAGAACAATAAGCTTGCACATGAAAACTCCAGCCTCAGCACATGAACAAGCTCCCTATGATACCTACAACTCAATCCACAACTTTACTAAAGCATATGTTCTAACATGCCCTAACTGACCTATGAAGAACACATAGCACGAAAATATCGCACCATGAGGCATGGGTTTGTACCCCTCATACGAAGAAAAGAGTACATAGCCTGACATGTTCAGTTGCTCACCTAATAACTTTTACTCAAAAGGTAATTTATATATATATATATATAAAACAAAACTTCTAACTGGTTAGTTTGGTGCTCCGGATCCTTTAAATATATAATGTTTATCTATGGGTATAGTTGGGCTCACTATTCATGTATAACAAATAGAGCAGCTAAGCTATGAATCATTTTCCACCAAACATGTATTGATGCCAGCTATTAAAGGGTAAAAGTACCATGGAGACCACACCACATATAATTGTCTAGTTAATTCTGTCAAACATGCTAGTTTTTAAGGGTAGAAATAAATGAATTTTTTTATAGAAATGACCAATTTGCTCTTTGATCTAATGTACAAAGATTAATTTAACCATTTTTTGAGTAAAAGGGACAAAATGCAATCTGACCCTTAGTACAAGAGCCTCCATAGTACCTTTACCGCTATAACAGTCGATTATAATTCAAACTCCTAGAGCCAACAAGCCTTAATCATGACATGGATTTATTGTCGCGACAAGAGAGATGTTTTCTTCTAACATAATGTCTTGAAGTAGGATTTCATCTTGCAGAGAAATAACAAGATCAAACAAGTAGCGGTTCTATGTTTCAATAACTATTAGTTTTCACCACAATTTTTAAATCTAATTGATGATGATATAAGCAAAATGCATAAAGTTGAAGAAGGTTAACGGACCTGCAAGGTTTTCAGCAGCAAATCTGAGACAAACAGCTTTTAATTCCGTAGCATGATATTCATCAGCCAAAGCTAGAATTTTGGCAACAGAATTTACAGATATATTCTTGCAGAGACGAGATTCACACATTAATTTCAGTCTCTCTAGACAATACCTATCTGCTGCTGCTAACAATTTAGCTATTAGTGTTTCGGATACTGATGACAAGGAAGCAGAACTAGACTCAACACTCTCCGCATCTTCCGAAAGAGTATCTCTGTAAATAAAGTGCAACAAGGCCTATTTGACACAGCAACAAAAAAAAAAATGATAATGACTAAAAAATACAATTGAAAGAACAAGAACCAGATTATGCCCTTAGAGGAATGCCAGAAAGAAAGATGTGAAAGGTTTCTCACCTTAAAAACCCTAGGTTCTAGATCGGTGATAACCATCTCTTTCTTTTGCTCGTCCACCCCATCAAAAATTTCAGATCGGAAAACAGGGGATCGAGCAGCCAATACCAACTTATGAGAATGAAACTTTTCTCCAGCCACGTCAAATGTAATATCTGTACCTTCCATATTTTCTAGCAGCATACCAAAATGTGCTCCTATATCAGACTCTGGCACTTGAATTGAGTGTAGTCGTGAACAATCTATCGCCGACACAACAACTCCAACCGTACAATTTATTATCAAGCAGTCATCCTTGAGGTAATCTGATGTTTCAAGTAATGCTCGTCTGAAAAAGCGCTTGTATCCCCTAGATTAATGAAAACATGGGAGAAAGAACAATAATTTAAGTCCGGTAAACTGAACATGGACAACAGGTAGACCATCCGCGGATTCTATTCAATCAGATAAAGCCTATAGAGTAGGCCTTATCAGATCGACAATATAATCAAATAAGTAAAGACTCAAAACCGCATACAAACAGATGACAAAAAGTACATAAAAATAGCATTGGACAAAACACAAATTCTTCCACAGCAAAACACTTTATACCCGCCATGGAAATAGCATTATCACCTTGCTTAGAAAATACTTATGTTTCAAATTGAAATCGAAAGCTAATAAACAATAGATTTTGATCATAAGTTCTAGCCGAAACCTCATAAAGCATAATTTACCAAATCATACGTGCACATACAGAGTAGAACTTAAACATGTTAATCCATATATGGTTCCCACTTCCAACACCAAAATTCTCCTACTTTGTCCAATGGCAAGGAATATCACAAACATTTTTTCAAGAGTATGAAAATTGGACGCTGCATTGTTGTTTCCGCTACTTGTTCTTATTTCACAAACTAAAATTAAAACTTTATCTGTTTTTTTATACAGAATAGTTCATTCATTTTCAATCAGTTGAAATTATTCCAGTTTCTACGAATCGCTTTTCCGCAGAGCATGTATTCATTCGATTTGTAAACATTCGATTAAAGAAACTTAAAAGAGTAAAAAGATTAAAACCCTACCACATACTGCCGCGATATTTGAGGGTATAAGGTCCACTCTCAAGGGACCGATCGAAATGGCTATGAACCTTATGTTTGCCTTTGCCGCTCTGATCCATAAGCGTAAGCTCAAACAAGGCCCTAACATCGGTGCCTTCGCTAGCCAATGCAATGAAGACGGAGACGTAAGTGGAATTATCTTCGGGGTTTTTACCATCGGGGTAAAAGTAAATAGCCCACCGGTAGCCACCCACAGTGAAATTATCGCTGACAATGTGCTTCCCAATGCCCATCCCTTTGGCTAAGCTGTAACCTTGGATCACGAAACGGTGGGAACCGTTCACCGTCTCCGTCACCGACTGGGAGCTGGTCGGAGAAAGCAGTGGGCTATGCTCTACCTTCAGTGTCGCCGCCGTCACCGGCGATGTTGCTCCGTTCGTCATGGGTTTTGGATTTGATAGATTCGACGAATTGAGGAAGTATTTGCAGTAGAGGTTAAGAATTTTAGGTTTTTTGTTTTTATTTGTTGTATTTATAAAGAATTATATTTTTTATAGGTTAATTTCTATTTTATATTGTAATTATATAATTATATAATTTTAAAAAAATAACAAATATAATAATAATTATATGGAAATTTATCTAAATGCTCGATATTTTCATGTATTTTTCAAAATATGAATTATTCCAAATTTCACTTACGAATAAAGTTATAAAGTATACAATATGTTAATATGATCCAGCACTGTTATTTTATGTTATACTGAGATATTTTGAAGATTTGAATGTCTCGAATTAAAAAATTCGTGAATTATCTTTCGTGCTTGTATTTGACTCAATTTTCTCAAACGGCATTGTACTTGTCGATATAGTGTAAAAAAATCTTTTGTATTTGTATAACTAGCATCTAACACATAATATTTAAATTCATGATGCAAACAATCTATAACTTTAATTATATAAACTTAATTTAAAAAAATATATTTATACTAAGTTTTAATTTTTTATAATATGTAAATTTATAAAAATAATATATAGTTTATAATATATAACGTTTATAAAAAAATTATAAAGGGTCTAACAATTTTAATAACATTTCTTATAAATAATATAATTTTTATTATAAATTTAGAAAATTTGTTTTTATTGATAAGTTGCGGTAAAT
This sequence comes from Gossypium australe, assembly GCA_005393395.2. NCBI lineage: Eukaryota > Viridiplantae > Streptophyta > Magnoliopsida > Malvales > Malvaceae > Gossypium > Gossypium australe. The sequence goes on from CM016626.1 coordinate 159,271,267, forward strand.
AATTGTAAGACATTTTTAATAAACAAGTATATTATTATTTTTATAATGTACAACATGAAATGTAAATAAGTTAAGTCGATATTTTTTTACAATAATTTTTATTAATAAATATATTATAATTTTTTATGACATTTTTATAACACGGATTATTTTTTATGATATACTTTTTCATCTTAAATTTAGAAATTTTTTAAAATTTATAATATAATTTTAGATTTTTTTTTACTATAATTATTTAAAAGTGTTCATGCTTGTAATATAATCTTTTATATCTTAAGCTCATATAAAAAATAAATTTTAAATTTAAATTATGTACGAGAATTTTTGGATTTGTAATTACTACCATAATGAAAATAAAAATAGAATTTGAAGAAATGAAATTCAAAAATCTATGCATTCTTTTATATATCCACTGTCGTCTTGTTTTCTTTCGGCCCAATTAGGTTAGGTGGAGTTATGGTAAATATTTTTAAAATTAGATTGGTGGTCGAATTGGTCAGTCCACTAATTTATTGGTTTGACGATCTAACTAGTTTAATTAATTTAACTGTTCCATCCAATTTAATTAAATAAATTATTAAAAATATAAAAAAATAAAAGAAATTAATTCAACCACTCAATTCAATCGGCCCATCTAATTTCTGGATCATCCAATTAAATACCCTTCTTCAGACTGATACTTCAACAAGTTCACAATCCAATTAAAAAAACGTTGGTTAAAATGACCTAATTTTAAAACGTTGGTTAAATACCCACATTTCGGGCGGGCCTTCGGGCCGGGTCGGGCAGCCCAGCCCATGCACACCTCTACTCATGAACATCTCTCGGGATTTGTTTAAAGTTTTGGTTTAGGGGCAAACTACCTCAACAGTCACTATGATTATGAAATATTTTTTTTGGTCACTCAAAATATTATTATCATCATTGAATAAATTAATCAAATTGATCACTTTACCATTTTCTACCGGAAATATTGATGGTAGATTTCACTTATTATCCATGATTTCCATTAAATACTGTTAATTTATATGCATGTGTTTTTTTTATCTTACACATAATTGTATTCGTTTGTAACTATTAATATTTTACTAATCCCATCATGCCAAAACAGTAAATTAAAAAAGAATTGCTCAACAATGTATATGAGAAATATATTAACAAAGACATTATTGTCAATCCATATGAATTGATTTGAAATATTACACACATGATAAATATAAATTTATATTGAAAACAAAAAATTACAAAATTTGATTGAGTTTAAATATATAAGAAAAGATTGATTTACATGTAAAATTATTTGTACAATCCAAAATCATATTTCATCTTTTGATCATCATAAATTATGCACATTGAATTTTGAATAAATTTAAAATGTGTAACTATTTATTTCATATAACAATCCATATGATGTGGAATATTAGAATATTAACCATACAAATATGTAATTTTACAATCAGGTGGGATAGATTGGAATCATAAAGAAGAAACATTGAATTCTCTTCCAAATTGTTCTAATTTAATTTTTAATGGCACCAAGAATAGAAATAAAAGCACCAAATGTATAATGATAGGGACAGTAATGAACAAAAAATTACAGGGCAAACAAGTAAGAAATAGTATGTAAACATGAAACCCACAATCAAAAACTAGTACAATAAAAACATTTATGTCCTACCAAGGAAATATAAATTTTAGCAAACTGATCTGCCCTGTTTTTTTTTTTTTTTTTGGGTATTCACCGGTTTTGGCTCGATTATGGTTAGAGAGAGAGTTCTTACTTGGCCATCATGACCTTGACGAACTCATCGTAGTTGATCTGCCCATCACCATCAACATCAGCTTCACGGATCATCTCATCAACTTCCTCATCTGTAAGCTTTTCACCGAGATTTGTCATGACATGACGGAGCTCGGCAGCAGATATGAAACCATTCTGGTCCTTGTCGAACACCCTGAATGCTTCTTTAAGTTCCTCTTCTGAGTCGGTATCTTTCATCTTTCTTGCCATCAGGTTAAGGAATTCCGGGAAATCGATGGTCCCATTTCCATCGGCATCAACTTCGTTAATCATATCTTGAAGTTCTGCCTCAGTTGGGTTCTGCCCAAGTGATCGCATCACAGTTCCCAGCTCCTTGGTAGTAATACACCCTGCAGCAAGGATAAGAATAAATGCAACAAACGAATACTGTGATATTGGTAAACAATCAACACCACTAACTACATTTGGCCAGGACAGGATTCGTAGAAGGTCATATCCACATACCCATGTCCACATATGAGTCAAAATACGAGCACTGGACATGGATACTTCAAGAAAAAACGAAAAATTTGAGCAACATAGCAGTAAGATTTCACGTTAAAAGATAATTCAGAAAGACTTACACAGCCAAACAATAAATGAAGAGGATGGTAAACCGGTTTTCTATGTGCCAAAGGAAAGCATCGATGAATTTAATCTAATTTATCAAATTACCAGAACCTAACCACTGATAAGTTTCACAGCATGGCCATCCAAGTTCGATAAATCACGGATTAGATAATAAATACCATACAAGTAATTACACAAAAAAACTATACATGTTTTCCCATCATAGATGAATTCCATATCCTTAATGTAGAGCGAGACATCATATTTCATCGATTAGGATAACATGTCACGAAAATAATCAATAGAATCATTCACAACATGTCTTGAATTTTCATGAGTATTAACCTATAGAATAATCCCGGATTAGGCTGTATTAAGCTTCAAGCACACTAAATAGAAACATAGAAGTTGATGTTCAAGATGGAACAATGAGCCAATGACTTTTACCATCAATATGCATGTCCATTAAAGTACTAATAGAGATCATACATTTCAGTATATATTGATAATGCAAGTTCAATTAAAGGGAATCAAATCCAACAGCAATGAAAGCTTCGGTAAGAAGATTAAGATTTTACAGAAAGTATATGTCGAAAATAAAATAAAACGAGTAAATCGAAATCTCAAACATAAATGATAATCTAAACTGATTCATGTTTGCATCCAAAAAAAACGTCAAATAAATGAAATCAATGAGACGACCGCGAAAGGTTAACAATAATTGAAAATGAAATAGAGCAAATAAAACTTAAAAGCAATATCAAATAAAGGAAATGAAATCACAAAACAAGAAGAACAGGCTCGTAAATTCATAAATAGGAAAGCTAGGTCCGTCACATCATTCAAATCGCAAACGAAAACGATCGCATAATTAAACAACAAAAAATTATGCATCCAAAAAATACGAAGCTTAGATAATTGAAAATGAAAGAGAGCAAATAAAACTTAAAAGCAATATCAAATAAAGGAAATGAAATCACAAAACAAGAAGAACAGGCTCGTAAATTCATAAATAGGAAAGCTAGGTCCGTCACATCATTCAAATCGCAAACGAAAACGATCGCATAATTAAACAACAAAAAATTATGCATCCAAAAAAAAACGAAGCTTAGATCTATGAATTGGAGCTGAATCGAAAGAAGAAATTCGATAAAAAAATGGTTTAAAAAAAGGAAGGAAAAAAAACATGAATAAGTAAAGCAAAAAAAATAAATAAAGAGAAAGATAAAGGACCATCGCCATCCTTGTCGAAGAGGCTAAAGGCCTCCTTGAACTCAGAGATCTGTTCGTCGGTAAGCTGATCGGCCATTTTCTTTTCTTTGTACTGTTTTCTCGGAAAGATGATGGTATTTGGGGAGAGAGAAAAATCGAGGAGGAAAATGAAGACAACGTGCGAGGTGGGAAATGTGGAAAATATAGAAAGGAGGGGAAATGGCAATCCTTTATATAAAGGGCCCAAACTCAGGCCCAACACAAATTAAGGCATCTAATTGTTTCTCATCCGCTCGCCTTTGCTCACTTTAGTTTTTGTAATACAACCACTTATTATAAATTAGATTATGTATAAATTATAGGGAAAATTATGAATTTAGTCCTTTTACTTTAATTTAATTAATTTTATTTTTTTCATTTTTCAAATTTTAAAATTTTAGTCCTAGTGTAAATAGTAGTAATTATTTTCATTTGGTTGAATTTAATTACTAATCATTTACTATGTTGATAGTTGTTGATTTGGCCCACATACTCTAATTAGTTCATTCAAAGTCCCTATACTTTTCAGATTTGGAAATTTTAGACTTGACGCAAATGATAGTTTGTACATGAAAATATCAAAAGTTTGGTTCTTTAAAACCCCTATACTTTTCAAATCTTCGGTTGATATTAATTTCAAATTCGATCTATGAATAACCCCGAGGAATATTATTGGTGTGTACATGAAAATATCAAAAGCTTGGTTCTTTAAAACTATCGTCAACCATTTATTTTTTATCCCGGATTTTATTTTTTATCGATTTCAAGCGATTCACCTAAAAATTGATTCAATCTTTTTATCTAAATCGATATACCAACCGATTTTTAATCTAATAAATACATGAACCGAAAAATACTTTCTAATGCGAAGTTAATGCCACATAGATTGTCACATTTTCTATTTTAATAACTAATATTTTTGTAAGACCCAAATTTTGCCCGGGGACCATTAAAAACCCAATAAAATTAAGCTGGTCCAAATGTTCAATTACGGGCCCAAATTTAAACCCAATAAACCAACCCAAGTTGAAACCCATCAGCCCAATCAAAAAAAAAAAAAACACAAAACAACCAACAAACCCTAGGTGCGCCGAATGAAACAGTGGCAAAAAGTACAAAATCTATTGTATTTTTATTTTTATTTTTCTGACTTTTTCTTCAATATTGGGTTATAAAAACCGAATGAAACAGGGTATTAGGGGTCTTCTTCTTTTTTCACGAAAAACTACTACGAGAAATAAAAGAAAAAAGCATAAGGTTGTCTTTGAATCTTTCTCTGTTTTATTTCCTTTAATTTAATACCGTTTTTTACTCTTCCATGTTTTTACTTACTAATTCTGAAATCTAATAAAAAAAAATCAATAGCAAAACGAAAATAAAGAAAACGAAAAGGCCTTACCTGAACCAAGACACGTCGCTGGAGATCCCGTTCCGGCGTCGCTATCGGGTTCAAAATAGGAGTTTCGGACGAGCACCAAAGGCTCCTCTCTGTGCGACTCTGGCCCCCGAACATGGTGGTGCGACGAAGAGCCAAGGAAACCCAATCGTCGGGCATGAATGGGGAAGAGAGAAGACTCTCTCTGCTTCTTTTTTTTGAAACGAAAGGAAAGGGGGTTTTAGGGGGTTTGTTTCTGATTTTTTTTTGCCTAGGGAATTAGAGGAATAAAGTTTGGGGTTAGGGGAAATTAAAGCTGTGTCGTTTGGGGTACCAGGAGACCGTTCATACCTCTTTAAATGGGGTATTTGCACGATGAATCCCCCACTCTTGCGGCGCCGCTCAATTGAATCCCCTTTCACCTTTCCCATTTTTTAATTTTGCCCCATTATTTTGCTTTGTTTTTTAATTTAGTCCATACCTCGTCATTTGAAACGTCACACAACTAAAGGCTGGATAATTTATTCATTTAGTCCCCATGAGTCCGCGTGCGTTACAATTTGGTCCTCATCCTCTCTTTTATTTTCAAATTTAAACCCAGAATTCCGTTTTAATTTCAATTCAATCCATTTTTAGTTAATGTGCGTTTTGTTCCGTGATTGTTACTATATACTATATTATTATTATTATTATTATTATTATTATCATTATTTTATTACTATTATTATTGTTATTGTTATTATTATATTTATTAGTACTATTGTTATATTGTTATTATATTATTATATTATTATTAGATTATTATTATCACTACTATATTTATATTAGTATATTGTATGTATTTTCTATTGTTACTATTATTATTATTACTGTGTTATTATTTTAGTATTTTACTATTGTTATTACTATATTATTATCTTGTATATATTTTGTATTATTATCGTTACTATTATTATTATTGCACCATTATTTGTATATACTAATTTCATTACCGCTATTATTATTATATTCGTACTCGTATGTTGTATATATCGCGTATTACTACTAATATCATTATATTATTTTTACCACATCTATAAATACGTATTATTATTATTATTACTATATTTATATTATTATTTATTGTACATATTTTGGTATTATTATTACTGTTATCTTATTATTATCATTATACTATTATTATTATGTCATTATTATTTTTGTTATTGTACTATGGCTTATATATGCTTATTATTATTATTATTATTTTAGTGTTATTATTTCTGCTATGTTCTTTTCCCATCCACTTTATTTTTCGCTTCCATTATTGTTATTCATGTCGACGCACTTATTTCCATGTTACCATGCACGTCAGTATTTTTACATTCTATTATAAACTTTGTTATGTCGATCTTGTTCGATACAAAACGGTTTCTTTTCATAGAGGTAATATTCATTATTTAATAATTTGAGAGATCGGGCCCTAAAGTATTGGGTAGCGATTTTTCTTGTTTATTCTAAATAACCGAATATCCTTTCAAACAAACACATTTTTAACAAAAAGCTTATTCTCGAAAACTCAAAATGTCGTGTCCTAAAGCATTGATGTGATGTTTTGTTATCTCGAAATAAGATTTTCTAAACTGAGGCAATGTTCTGTGTTTAGAAGCACGAGAGATTGTGCCCTAAAGTATTGGGTTGCAATTTTCTCGTTTAATCTAAATATCCGAATATCCTTTTGAACAAGTATATTTCTTACAAAAAAGGATTATTTTTGGAGTTCAAAATGTCATCTCCTAAAGCATTGGACGTGGTGTTTTGTTATTCCGAAGTAAGGTTTTCTAAAAGCAAAGCAACATTCTATATTTAGAAGTTCGAGAAAACGTGCCCTAAAGTATTGGGTTTGCGATCCTCTCGTCCATCTTTAAATAATAGAATGTCCCTTAAAGTGAAATTTATAAATAAAAAAGGGAAGTTCAGTCTCGATGGTCCAAGTGGATGTCCTAAAGTATTGGATACGACATTTTGCCTCGAGACAGAATAGCCCCTTGGCATACATCTTCGATTTCTTTAAATACTATCAGTTGACATCATCATAAAAATGGATCGTTTTAATTCTTTCAAAATTTCAAATTTTCGACATCAAGACATTAGATAATCAATCAGGTACCAATTTTTGGGCGTATCGAGGGTGCTAACCCTTCCTCGTGCGTAACTGACTCCCGAACCTATTTCTTTAAACTTCGTAGACCAAAATCGTTGTTTTAATAAATTAAATGATTTATTTGAAACAACTACTTTTCAAGGTGACCCAATCACACCTCAACAAAAAGGATTGGTGGCAACTTCCACGTTTTATCATTTTCAAAACCCAAGTTCGATTCACGCCCTTTTCGAAAGCCGAGGGGTGGTTTCGACAGCATGGGGACTCCACTGGGGACTTTTGAGAGAGTCGAGCCATTAAGTTGATTATTTCCTATCTCGGTGTCGAAAATTGAAAATTTGATTTGAAAAATTATGATCCTTTTATTGCATTCACTTGTGTCATTTCATTTGATTGCTGTGATTTGAACCTTGTAAAATATTTTGCATCATGTTGCATGACCGATGGGTCACACCTTTTAAGTGGGAGTGAGAAGCTACTCTTTCGTGAGGTCTTCACCTCCGTGCAAGATAGTGGATCACTTTCGGGATACATCCGTACCTATGTCTTCGTGAGATTTTCATCTCCGTGCAGCCATAGGGAAATGTGTTCCCCTAAACTGAACTTGGTCCATATGAGCCTATAATGGGTGAGGATCAAGGAATCTGCTGGTTCAGGTACCTTTACCCTAGAACCAAACCGCATATAGAGAAACCTAGGAGCCTACCCTAGGTAGAGCACGCCAAATTCTAGCGGTTACCTGAAAAGGTGCTTTACTTCTTACTCGCTTTAAGCTGTGTTTGAAATACATACTGGTTTTGTTTTGATCAAATGACATTTTCATCACTCGTAGCTTATTTCCGCACATCATATTGCATGACCGTCGTGGTCGCACCTTTAAGTGGGAGTGAGAAGCTATGCCTTCGTGAGGTCTTCACCTCCGCATGGGCTAGTGGACTGCTTCTGGGACACATCTATATCTATGTGCTTCGTGAGGTTTTCACCTCCGCATGGCCATAGGGAAATGTGTTCCCCTGAACTGAACTCGATCTGTATGAACCTATAATGGGTGAAGATCGAGGAATCTGCTAGTTCAGGTACCTTTACTCTAGAACCGAACCACATATAGTGAACCCTAAGAGCCCACCCTAGGTAGAGCCACGTTAAACCCTAGTGATCTCCCGGATAGGTACTTTGTTTATTACTCCTGTGTTAACGTGTTTTCTTCTGTTTTGATTGCATTGCATTGCATCATCATAGAAATGAGGTGCTGATTAATATTCGATTTCTAAATAGAGGAGTTTGTCATAAGGAACTAAATTTCTTGATAAAATGGATTATAATATGGTGGCCCAAATATAGTCCAAATAAACAACGAAAGAATGCTGATAGTCCACAGAAGAATACAAGATTTTGCTCGATGATTCAAGCCAACAAGGATTATTCAAGAGTCGTTACCTCCAGACTTTTTAAAGGAGCTTATGAACGATCACAGAGGATAAACAAGTGAAGAGGTACGGCCCAAACCAAGCTACAAAGAGCTAGAAGAGGCATCTACGAAGGAAATTCACAGGACATGACTATGATATTCGGCCACGAAGGAAAAGATTGGTGTTTTGCTTGGACTATGAGGACAAAACCGTATATTTAATCCATTTTATGTAAAGAGCTTTAATTTCTAGAAAAGTTCTTCTAATGGAATTGAATTCATAATCAGCGCCTCTCTTTCTTCTTGCATTCATTCCATGCATTTGCATTGCATTGCATCATCTTAGAAAGGAGGTGTTGATTTGCATTTGATTGCTAAATAGAAGAATTTGTCATAAGAAAATGTGTTACTTGATAAAGTGGAATACGATACGGTTATCTAAACATGGCCTAGGTAAATAACGAAACAAGACATTACTTGAAGATTCAAGCCAACGAGGATTGTTTGGGAGCCATCCGAAGATTATGAGCATCACGGAGGATAAGTGAGTGATGAGGTACGACCTAGATCAAGCAACAAAGAGCTAGAAGAGACGTTTACTAATGAAGTTTATGGGACATAACCATAACATCCGAACACGAAGGAGGGGATTTGTCTGAAGATTCAAGCCGACAAGGATTGTTTGGGAGTCATCAGAAAATTATAAGCATCGCGGAAGGTAAGTGAGTGATGAAGAACAACCTGGAACAAGCAAACCAAGAGCTGGAAGAGGCGGGACATAACCTTAACATCCGAATACGAAGAAGGGGAGTTGTCTGAAGATTCAAGCCGAGAAAGATTGTTCCGGAGTCATCAGAAGATTATGAGTATCGCAAAAGGTAAGTGAGTGATGAAGAACAACCTGGATAAAGCGAACAAAGAGCTAGAAGAGGCGGGACACGACCATAATATTCGAGTACGAAGAAGAGGATTGGTGTTTTCACCTGGACTATGAGGAAGAGGCCGTATATGCGGTCCATTTTATTAAAGAAACGTATTTTCTAGACAAGTTCTTCTAATAGGAATTGAATTCATAATCAACGCCTCTCTTTCTTTTTGCATTCATTTCATGCATTTTGCATTGCATTTCATGCATCGGTATTACATCATATTGCATGCATCAAAACTTGTAGAAAAACCCTAATTAGGTGAAATTATGCCAGTTAACCTAGAAGATATGGAACATGTAACAGCCCAATTTTAATAGTGTCGGAACAGTGATTCGAGATCACTAAATCTGACAAAAAGTTAGAAAATTTTGTTAATCGATAATTATAAGTTAAGTGTGATTTTAGAAATATTTTAAAATTAGTGAATTTTGTGAACTGAAAGAATTAATTAGAAAAAATTGGGCCAAAAACGAGGTATTGAGACCTCGAATTTATCAAGTGAGCCATAAATATTTCTAAAAATATTTATGGAGTGTCATTAAGTTATTATTAAACTTTCGTTAGAAAATTTTAACGTTTGGGTAGGAAATTAAATGAAAAGGACTAAATTGAAATGAAAGTAAAAGTTCAATTATAGATTAAAAGAAATTATGAAGGATCAAAATGGTAATTATACCATTTTGTATAGTGAGGCGGTATAACATAGAAAAATCTGAGATTTTTAAGGATTATTATTATATTATTATATTATTATATATTATTATATATATAAACAAACAAAAGGAAAGAAAAAAAGGGGGGGAAAGAGAACAGAATAGGCAAAAGAAACAGAGGGCATACGAAACAGGGGAGAAGGAAAGAAAAGAAAAAGGAAAAACTAGGGATTTAAAGCTTGAAGTTTAAATTGGTAAGTCAATCAAGTCATATTCTCTTAATTTTGATGTTTTAGAAGCTTTAAAGCAAGATTTTGATGAAACTAAGTCGATATTTTGAGAGTTTTTAGGTTTTCAAGTGTAGTTGATGTTGAAGAAAAAGATGAATCAGGGATTAAATTGAATGAAATTTAAGTTAGAATTAGTAAGAGGATTAAATTGTAAAGTATGCTATAAGCTGTGTTAGAGGGATTAATTTGGAAGAAATTAGAAATTAAAGTTTTAATACGAATATTAGATAGTTAAGTTGAATATGGAAGGAATTTAAGAAGAAGCAAAGTATGAATTAAGTTAAGAAAATAAGTAAACTTAATCAGGATTAAATTGTAAAATGAGTTATAAGAAAACAGTTTTGGGACAGCAGCAGTAAGGTAACTTTGAAAACTCACCAAAAATGGTAGAAATGGAATTAGAAGTTGAGTGAGATATGAAATTAAAGCTTATTGAGTCTATTTTCATATGAAAGAAACAGAGAAAGAAAATAAATTCTGTATTTTTAGATATTTAGATTTTGGTAAGACTGGTTTAGAGTGAATTCGAGATCCCCTGTTCTGAATTGGAAAAATCATCAAAAATTGTATAAAAATAATTTTGGAACATAATTTATATGGTTAGATTCCTTAACGAGTCTAGTTTTAGAAGAAATAAACCATAACATCATATGAATTCTCTATAAAAAGATAATTAATTTTTAGTGAAGAAGGGTCGGAACTGCCAGACAGCAGAATAGGGGTGACTTTAAAGAATAAACTGTACTAATTGGCTAAATAAAAAATTCTGAAAATTTTATGGCAAGAAGATATGTGAATCTAGTTTCAGGAAAAATTAACGGTTCTTCATTTGGAGTTCTGTAGCTCTGGAAATAAATAATTTAGTGACTATAACTCAAATGGACAGTTTTGAATATACTTATGAATAATTAATGAAATTATTGATAATGTTACTTATAGCATGTTATATACATTAACGATGTGGAATGGAGAGGAGGAGGAGGAAAATATGTATGAATATTCAGCTAGCATGGCTAATTTGTAATGTTTTAGGCTCAGGGACTAAATTGAATAAAAGTAAAACTTTATGATTAGTTTTGTAAAAATGTTGGAAATGACCAATCTACATGGAATGGATTATTTTATTATTTGAAAATTTCAAAATTGAATGAAATTATTAATTTAGATTAAGATCGGTTGAAAATCGATGAAAATAGAAAATTACCAAAATGCCCTTAAATCTTGGTATTTCTGCAAATTTAGCCAGGTAAATTCGTATAACTTTATTATGTGATATAAAGAAATATAAGTTGATAGTATGTGAAATATTGATATGATGAATTAACTAATTTATGTTTATGAATAAACGACAAGAGAATGATATTTATCATGACATGTAAATATGTGATTATCTTTAATATGTAAATAAAAGGTAATTAAATATGTTGAGACGAGAAATAAATTCAAGTAAGACATGAAATGAGAAAAATAAATATGTTTAAGGGATAATATGTTTGATTTTGATGGGTTTCAAATATAAATGCTAGATGAAATAAAATGTCTGATAAATAAATTTGTAATTCCGGTAATGCCTCGTACCCTATTCCGACATCGAATACGGGTAAGGGGTGTTACAGAACAAAGGTTGGAGAGATTAGAGCAAAGGCAAATATTGATACAAGAACAGTTGGCCAAAATTCAGCAGGATATGCGAGATCAAATGAATATGATGCGCCGATTAACCCAACTACTTGAAAAAAGAAGTGCCCCAGCAGTCAGCAGTGCGGATGATGATGAACAAATTGTTTATGCCCCGAGGAATATCCCGACTCAACCAGACACACTGTCGCAAAGGGCACCCATCATTATCGGACCCCAACGTCAGACCAATACCTCAACCCCGTCAAACTTCCCAATGGGCTCATGTTTTAACCCTAAGGATGATCCAGCCAAACCGATTGTTCGGGCAGGGGCAAAAGAAAGGAGGGAGCGGACATTGAAGACTCCGAAGAAGAAGGAAAATAAAGAGGGTAGTACGGGTAAGCACGACGAGAGCTCTTCAGAACTAATAGCAATAAGACAGCCAAGGATGGTTACTACCAGTCACCAAGGTCCCTTTAGGCAAGGTTCCAACCCAAAGCCTAACACGGAAAGGCTCCAGTTCACACCCATCTCGATGACATACAAGGAGCTCTATCAAAATTTATTTGATGCACACGTAGTGGCTCCTCGCTACCCAGAACTGATGCAATCTCCGTATCCAAAATGGTATGACCCAAACGTCCAGTGTGAGTACCACGCTGGGGTTACAGGGCATTCGATAGAAAATTGCCTGGCTTTCAAGAAATTAGTGGAAAGATTCATTGGCATGGGTATTGTAAAGTTGGATGACACGCCAAATGTAGAAACATGAGCCTGGGAGTGTTTTGAACAATAGGGCTGTGGAAAAGACGTGTATTTTTAGAGCTAACTCGGAGTAATGACCAAACGCGCAAATTGCTCTAAAAGCCTAAGAGCAATAAGAATCTTTTGTGAAATGGGCTTGTGTCCTGAATTGTTATTTTAATGAAATGCATCTTTCTAAGTAAATATTTTCATGCTTTACATTGTTTTTTTTCATTCATGCCCACATCATATCATCTTTAGAATAATTTATTCTTTAGATTTTCTACCTTTACACCAACGATAGGTCCCCAGATATCAATGACACGAGCGACGCTGTTACTGACTCTCTTTTTAGTGAAATAGGGGTCTAAGGGATCTCAGGACTTTGAAGATGATAGAGATTGTAACCTATCTTTTGATTTGTTAAGGATGGTAGAATAAGTGAAAATAGACTCTACCTTGTAAAAAAGGGTCGGCGGACGTTGCAAACCTAGGAAAAACCTAGTCCACCACAGAAATGGGGCGAGACATCATTGAGCTATTTTCAAGAATCCTAAGGTATTTTTGCACGATCATATCAAGACACGACAGACTACTGAAACGTTGGGGTGTTGCCAAGCTTGGAACCCGTTTTTTACAATGGCCGGGCTAATCAGGAAGTTCGAACTATTGGTCTACCCATAAAAGAAAGTTACATCAAACGCCAAATCAAGGAAGTCAAGACTTATGCGCCTCCTCCATATGAGAGGGGCATAGATGTTACGGGACCGATTTCGCCAAAGGTATCCAGCCGATACTAATACATCTTCTTGGTTATCAAATACTTCACTAAGAGGGTGAAGGTTGCTTCATATGCCAAAGTTACAAAGGCGGCAGTCATCGAATACAAATTCAAATCCAAGCTCAGGTGCTAAAAAAAAAACGAAAAACAAAAGTGGCAATGAAGAACGCCAGGAAAAAACATCAGAATCAGGAACCTTACCAGTGTAGCAAAGACTACCAAAAATAATTCGAAAATTGACTGAGACTTGTAAAGGTTGGCATAGAGAAGTTACCATTTACCCTCTATGTTTTTAGAGCGTCGGCTAGAACCTTCATCGGGGCAACAAGAACTTCATCAGGGCAACACATTTCTTACCGATTTTGCCAATTGGAGTAGAAATTTTGAGTTGAAATTAGATGAGGCGAAATAGATCCAATCTAATACGACCAGGTGAATTTGAAGAGAAAGCTATATGTCACGACCAAATGGTGCGAGATAGTAACAAAAATGATTCGTCCTAAAATTTCACGATAGAGCGTGGGAGAAGATTTCTTCCGTGCAAAAAAGGGACTTCAGAAGAAGCGGGTGCCGAACTAGGAAGGACCTCATGAAGCGGAGAAGGTCCGTTCTGGGGAAGCACGAATATTGACCAAAATGGATGGTAGAGACTTGCCCAATTTGGAAAATTCAAAAAAAAAGGAGAGAGAGAGAAAATCAGCAAAAAAAAAGGAAGAAAGACAAAGGAGAGGTCAAGGCGAAAACCTACAAAGGGCACTTTGAGACAAAAGGGGTTTTGAGTTGAAAAAAAAAACCCGAAAAGGGCAGCTCAAATTTCGAAAAAAAAAGGGGGCATACAGTAGTCTCGCCGCGCTGAAATAACAATGAAGATGTATGTTACATCTCGGGGCATCGACAAAGTACTCTTGATCCCTTAAACACATATTGAGCTTAAAATGGTCCTCAAGAAGTTGGAACAGAAGAACTCGGGCTGCGATATCTGGGGCACCTAACTTCCATTTTACCCATTTTAATTCGTTATTTGTGATTATCTACCAATAAATTTCCTTCTTGATTGTATCTACTAGCCCTGATCAAACTTGTTTGTTTCGAGCTATTCCCCCAATCAATTTCCTTCTTATTCATTGTTACAATCCTTTTCGGGCATTTTGTATTGAAATAACGATTTAAGGACTAATAGTACTTTCATAAAAGAAGTTTCACACATTACTCTGAAAGCCTCTGAATAATATAAGGACCTGAAACACGACTATTGTTTAGAACTCATTCAGTCCAAGGTTTGGAAATGTTGGAGGAAGATGATTATCTTTTTGAACATTTTATTGGTTGAACAAATACAAGAAATTTCGCCGGTGATACGACCTTGACAAATAACGAGCGATGCTGACCCAGGTACACAATGAAATCATGATACCATACCTCAGAGCTGAAGCAAGATGGCTGGAAGAAGCCAAATGTTATTCTCCTGAAGTTGGGGTAGGAGGTATAAACTTTATGTCCCAAAAAGGGATTCCAAAATTACAGCGGGGCAAGCTTTCTGGGAAAGCTTCCTGAGCAAAAAAAAAAAAACGATCGTTTATTTGGGGTTTTTGTCAAAAAAAATACTGGCTGAACGAGAGAGCATCGTAACGCATCAGTGATAGAACCTTGTTGAACTACGAGCAATGACAACCCAAACAGTAACAAGGGTCATTCTCATACATTTATACACATTTAGTTAAGAGTACTAGATTCATCTGATCATTGCATCCTAACCATCTGGCATAAACATGAGCACAAAACTGATTTTACAGCACAAGTCCCCTAGGGGACATTGTCACGATAATGGTAAATTCAAAGATCTTGCCTGCCTGAGTAGAGCAGATCAAAAACAACAGCTCCGACGGTCCTGAAGTTGCAGAAGCAGATTGGAGACATACAATTTTTATCAACTCCTATTTTCGAGAAGTTTCAGCGAGAAGATCAAAGTTGCGGATCTCTTCTTTCTGAATTCCTATCACCACCTGTTTCCGAGAAGTTTCAGCGAGAAGATCAAAGTTGCGGATCTCTTCTTTCTGAATTCCTATCACCACCTGTTTTCGAGAAGTTTCAGCGAGAAGATCAAAGTTGCGGATCTCTTCTTTCTGAATTCCTATCACCACCTGTTTTCGAGAAGTTTCAGCGAGAAGATCAAAGTTGCGGATCTCTTCTTTCTGAATTCCTATCACCACCTGTTTTCGAGAAGTTTCAGCGAGAAGATCAAAGTTGCGGATCTCTTCTTTCTGAATTCCTATCACCTCCTATTTTTGAGAAGCTTCAGCGAGAAGATCAAAGTTGCGGATCTCTTCTTTCTGAATTCTTGTCACTTGCTATTTCCGAAAAGTTTCAGCGAGAAAATCAAAGTTGCGGATCTTTTCTTTCTGAATTCTTATCACCCCAAACCTACAGTAGAATGGATCGAAGCAAGGAGTTATAGTGAAGTTTGAAGCTGTTTGAAGAAGACGCGGATTCAGAAGTCAAGGCTTAGCTAAGCCCGGGCAAAATTGGTTCTTTTATTGTCTTTGCTCTATTCTCGTTTCACGACAATGAGCAAAGAGGGGCAGCTGTAAGACCCAAATTTTGCCCGGGGCCCATTAAAAACCTAATAAAAATAAGCTGGTCCAAATGTTCAATTACAGGCCTAAATTTAAACCCAATAAACCAACCCAAGTTGAAACCTATCAGCCCAATCAAAAAAAAAAAAACAAACACAAAACAACCAACAGACCCTAGGTGCGCCGCACCTAGGGTCACCTGCTCCATGTGCGCCTCAGCGACTGCCGCCCCCACTCGCCCCTGTCGGCCACCATACCTGCAAAAAGACAAACAAATGGCAGCAACAATGGCAAAAAGTACAAAATCTATTGTATTTTTATTTTTATTTTTTTGACTTTTTCTTCAATATTGGGTTATAAAAACCGAATGAAACAGGGTATTAGGGGTCTTCTTCTTTTTTCACGAAAAACTACTACGAGAAATAAAAGAAAAAAGCATAAGGTTGTCTTTGAATCTTTCTCTGTTTTATTTCCTTTAATTTAATACCGTTTTTTCTCTTCCATTTTTTACTTACTAATTCCAAAATCTAATAAAAAAAAATCAATAGCAAAACGATAATAAAGAAAACGAAAAGGCCTTACCTGAACCAAGACGCATCGCTGGAGATCCCGTTCCGGCGTCGCTATCGGGTTCGAAATAGGAGTTTCGGACGAGCACCAAAAGCTCCTCTCCGTGCGACTCTGGCCCCCGAACACGATGGTGCGACGAAGAGCCAAGGAAACCCGATCGTCGGGCATGAATGGGGAAGAGAGAAGACTCTCTCTGCTTCTTTTTTTTTGAAACGAAAGGAAAGGGGGTTTTAGGGGGTTTGTTTCTGATTTTTTTTTTTTTTTGCCTAGGGAATTAGAGGAATAAAGTTTGGGGTTAGGGGAAATTAAAGCTGTGTCGTTTGGGGTACCAGGAGACCGTTCATACCTCTTTAAATGGGGTATTTGCACGATGAATCCCCCACTCTTGCGGCGCCGCTCAATTGAATCCCCTTTCACCTTTCCCATTTTTTAATTTTGCCCCATTATTTTGCTTTGTTTTTTAATTTAGTCCATACCTCGTCATTTGAAACGTCACACAACTAAAGGCTGGATAATTTATTCATTTAGTCCCCATGAGTCCGCGTGCGTTACAATTTGGTCCTCATCCTCTCTTTTATTTTCAAATTTAAACCCAGATTTCCGTTTTAATTTCAATTCAATCCATTTTTAGTTAATGTGCGTTTTGTTCCGTTATTGTTACTATATACTATATTATTATTATTATTATCATTATTATTATTACTATTATTGTTATTATTATTATATTTATTAGTACTATTGTTATTGTTATTATATTATTATATTAGTATATTGTATATATATTTTTATTCTTACTATTATTACTATGTTACCATATTTATTATTATATTATTATTAGATTATTATTATCGCTACTATATTTATATTAGTATATTGTATGTATTTCTATTATTACTATTATTATTACTGTGTTTATTTTAGTATTTTACTATTGTTATTACTATATTATTATCTTGTATATATTTTGTATTATTATCGTTACTATTATTATTGCACCATTATTTGTATATACTAATTTCATTACCGCTATTATTATTATATTCGTACTCGTATGTTGTATATATCTCGTATTACTACTAATATCATATATTATTTTTACCACATCTATAAATACGTATTATTATTATTATTATTATTACTATATTTATATTATTATTATTGTACATATTTTGGTATTATTATTACTGTTATCTTATTATTATCATTATACTATATTATTCTGTCATTATTATTTTTATTATTGTACTATGGCTTATATATGCTTATTATTATTATTATTATTTTAGTGTTATTATTTCTGCTATGTTCTTTTCCCATCCACTTTATTTTTCGCTTCCATTATTGTTATTCATGTCGACGCACTTATTTCCATGTTACCATGCACGTCAGTATTTTTACATTCTATTATAAACTTTGTTATGTCGATCTTGCTTGATACAAAACGGTTTCTTTTCATAGAGGTAATATTCATTATTTAATAATTTGAGAGATCGGGCCCTAAAATATTGGGTAGCGATTTTTCTTGTTTATTCTAAATAACCGAATATCCTTTCAAACAAACACATTTTTAACAAAAAGCTTATTCTCGAGAACTCAAAATGTCGTGTCCTAAAGCATTGGATGTGATGTTTTGTTATCTCGAAATAAGATTTTCTAAACTGAGGCAATGTTCTGTGTTTAGAAGCACGAGAGATTGTGCCCTAAAGTATTGGGTTGCAATTTTCTCGTTTAATCTAAATATCCGAATATCCTTTTGAACAAGTATATTTCTTACAAAAAAGGATTATTTTTGGAGTTCAAAATGTCATCTCCTAAAGCATTGGACGTGGTGTTTTGTTATTCCGAAGTAAGGTTTTCTAAAAGCAAAGCAACATTCTATATTTAGAAGTTCGAGAAAACGTGCCCTAAAGTATTGGGTTTGCGATCCTCTCGTCCATCTTTAAATAATAGAATGTCCCTTAAAGTGAAATTTATAAATAAAAAAGGGAAGTTCAGTCTCGATGGTCCAAGTGGATGTCCTAAAGTATTGGATACGACATTTTGCCTCGAGACGGAATAGCCCCTTGGCATACATCTTCGATTTCTTTAAATACTATCAGTTGACATCATCATAAAAAGGGATCGTTTTAATTCTTTCAAAATTTCAAATTTTCGACATCAAGACATTAGATAATCAATCAGGTACCAATTTTTGGGCGCATCGAGGGTGCTAACCCTTCCTCGTGCGTAACTGACTCCCGAACCTATTTCTTTAAACTTCGTAGACCAAAATCGTTGTTTTAATAAATTAAATGATTTATTTGAAACAACTACTTTTCAAGGTGACCCAATCACACCTCAACAAAAAGGATTGGTGGCGACTTCCACGTTTTATCATTTTCAAAACCCAAGTTCGATTCACGCCCTTTTCGAAAGCCGAGGGGTGGTTTCGACAATTTTCATTAACTTTTAATTGTTTTGATAAAAGTTATCATAAATTTTCTCTTATTGTTACTTGAACTTTAAGTTGCTCTTTGGGGTTGAGCATGAAATTTTAAGGAATTGAAAATTGATCCATCAAGGTGTTTGGATGTTTTATTGAATAAAAGTTAAAAAATCACGGTAGCTCGAATTGAATTGAATGTTACTTTTTATTTAATTTATAATTAATTTTAACATGTAAAATAAATGTTTTATATTTAATTTTGTGAAAATAACTTGAAATTTAAAAAAAATCCCTTTTAAAAAGGTAACCATATAAAAGTTATTAATTAATTTTATTGCTTAAACAATTATTTTTTTATAAATATTTATTAAAAAACTATGAAACTTTACCAAATAATATATCTAAAAGATATAAAAAATTTCATCTTTTAAATAAATACATAATAACATAAAATAAATAAAAGAATCGAACTTGGTCCAAATCATGACGAGTCATTCAAAAAATTAAAAAACCGAGCCGATTTCATCCCTAAATAAAACAATGAATGATTAAAAAATAAACAATAAAGTTAGATAAGATGACAAAAGTCTCTCCTACCTTAACTAGTGGTCAAAGATTTGATCCTCGCATTGGGTATGGAGCAACTTTAAAACTCGAGGTCAACATCTATCCATTAACGAGCCTATGCAGAGGATTAGGAAATAATTTTTTGAAGGGAGGTCAAAGTATAATTTTATCATTTGTATTATTTCATAATTTTTAAATGGACTATAAAAATTTTACCATCTTAAAAGGGTTAAAGTGCAACTTAATCATTATATTAACTTAAAATTTTAGAGGAATTAAAAAATAATAATATCATTCGAGGAGACCAAAGTCATTGTCTCCCCTTTGGTGTTGTCCCTGATGAGATTTGGCTCAATTGGTGAGCTTTATTGAGCATTTTATTTTTAATGTATTTTTAATGTTTATATTATTAAATCACATTGTCATCTTTAATATATATTATTATAACCTAAACTTAATTATTGAGCCGAGCTTGAGTTTCAGTACATATGAGCTTAATCGAGCTCGAGCTTAGAAATAAATGTTTGGTCAAGCTCAACAAAGCACAACATAATGGAAGCCAATGGGCCTTGGCCCTGCAAATTTTTTGGAAATATTAATTTTTACCTTGAAATTTGTTGAAAATTTTAATTTGCCCCCTTAATTTTGGGAATTTTCATTATTCCTTTTAAACCCCAATTTTTTGAAAAAAATCTTGTTAATCTCCTAATTTGTTTTGAAAATTCGAGTTAAGCCACTCTAAAACTTAATTCCAAGATTTGCCAGTAGAGTTCGAGCCTAATGTCAAGCTTGAACTTGCCAGTATTCTGACTCGACCTGATTACACTATTGAATAGAAGTGGATAGCTTTAAAAAACTTAAGGGACATTTAATTCACGAAATCTTATATTTTCGATGGTTTGTAAGATTCTGGAAATGTGATTGTCGTAATTGGATTTCAAATATTCTTATGAGGCGATGATCTCACATTGTCAAGTATTTAAAAAAATTTAAGGTATTAACATTTACATATTTTGTCAATTAATTTTTTAAAAATAGTCAAAATTGACAATAAAACTTTCAAAAAAAAGGAGTTGAATTGTTTTTTTTAATAAAAATATTGACTATTAAAATTTTAAATATGACAATTCGTATGGCAATCTACATGTACTTCATGTTATTTTTATTTTAAATTTTTATATTTGATATTTTTTTAATTTTGGAATTCTTTTATTTTTGAATAGTTTATAATTTTAAATAATTTGTTGATATAGCATATAAGACAAACAATGCAATGTGAGCATGAAGTACAAGTGGACTGTCATACGGGTTGCCACATATACATTGTCAAAAAATTAATGTTTTAGTTACTATTTTCGTTTAAAAAAACAATTTGAATATTTTGAATAGCTAATAGCTAAATTTAACTCTATAAACGAAAAATATCTAAATTGGCAAAAGATAGTAAAGATCAAGGACTAAAGTTGACATTATGCCTTTTTTTCAAGCAGAGATAAAAAAATAACTTGAAACATTGCATGATAAATCATCTCCAAAATATGAAACCTAAAACGAATATTTGAAGATATTTCAAGAGTTGAGTAAAATCATAAATTCACAGAAAGAGCAAAAAAGATGATTATTATAATCACTTTCACACTCACTAAATCAAAAAAATCCATCTTACTTAAAAAAACATGTTCTATTCATACAAAATTTATTAGATGGTTCAAGTTTTCTCAATCTTAAATTAAAGAGACAAGCAAAATCATATACTATTATTTTTTACATTTTTACTCCCAAAAAGAGAATTCAAGTTCGAATATTGGAGATGATATCGTTCAGATGAACAACCACGAAACTTGAACTTGGATACTTTTTTTTTTTGAAAGTTTTACTATTACAAACACAGTACATTCACAAGTATATATGTATGTTTAGCCAACTGTAATATAGAATCAAGCTAATACAAAATACAATGGACGAAAAATCAGTCACAATATACATAACGAGACTCGAAGGTACTTAAAGACCCAGAACTTTTGTCTTAACCAACAAATAATATCTTATAGACTCGAACTTGGATACTCAGAGTGTACGTAGGCTTTTGCCAACACTCTTGCCATTACTTTATGGGTAAATTGCATCAAATGTCATTAAGTTATTAATAACTTTATATATTAGTCACTCAATTTAAAAAAAGTTACAAATTAATTATTGAACTGTTTGAAAGTTTTAATGTTAGGTTGTTAAAATTATTATTATATGACATTCTTTATTCACATCGCTTGCACCAATCAATAGCTCATTTTCTCCCATTTTTTTATAATTTCACTCCCATGAAATAGCTTTATATGTCACATATCTGCGAACCAAAGTCCAAACAAATTTTTTTATGATCTTCGACATTAATCGTAAGATCGACTTAGATTTAAGACATGTCCTTCTATTCGTCGACGGATATTGATCTACCGTAGCGATAGTCGAATTGTCACTTGGAGCTCACCAGCAGAAATTAAAAAAAAACCTAATAGCATAGTGGCTTAAATAATTTTTTTTGAATAATTCAGTGATAATTTTGTAATTTTTAAATTAAATAACCAAAATATAAATTTAATAATAGTTTAGTGATAGTTTATACTTTATTTACTTATTTCAATGTTAGTGAAGGCCATGTTACATCCAAATCTAGACCCTAACTCCCAAATCAAACATCCCCATTGAAAAATCTAATTTTTTTCTTGGAAAATCTCTTGAATATTTTCTCTTCCATTTGCCCCAAGTTCGGAACTTCAAAAAACCCAAAAACCCCTGATAGAAAAACCCCAAAACTACAAAAAGGAAAATCTCACCCCAAGCCTTATTCCTTATTTGATTCTATCCCCTCAAAACCCTAAATAATTTTTTTTAGGATCTTGTCTTTTTTTTTGGCAGTTCCTTAATGTATTGATCACTTATTCTGTTGTGTTTTTTGTTGGATCGAGTTTGGTCCCGCAATGTCGGATGATATGTTGTTACATTTCTCTTCTAATTCCTCAAACCAATCGGACAATTCTTTGCCTACCAAGATGGCTAAGCTTGAAGCTCGCTTAGTAGGCAAGGTTTCTTCAGCCACTGGTTCTCAGCAACCGCCGCAAACTCAACAACTACAACTACAGCAACAGCAACAGCAACAGCAACAGCCGGTTTGGTCTTCTCTATCGTCGGCTTCGAAATTCGTTTCTGCTGAGGACTTGTCGGAGGCTTCTAGTTCAAGTGATTCCGATGACGAGGTAAAAAGCTCTTACATTTCTTTCAAATGTTGTTTGGTTTTGGGGCACATTTTCTAGCAGCACTTTATATTCTAGGTAGATGGAACGATTGCGATTTTGGGTGTTCTTATGTTTAATTGTTTATTTCTTTGGAAAGTAGTGGTTAGCTTGGCATTGGCTTACTTTTGTGTCGAGATACAACACGGCTTGTTGAAATGATGGGTGTAAATGAATTGAAGTTTTATTTAGTTAAGGTGGATCATTGGAATTGATCGAATATTCGGTTTAATAACTTGTTTTTTTTTTTTTCAGCATTTGAAGTTGTCACCAAGTTTTTGAGTAAATTTTGTACCATTTCTATGTAAATTTGGATGAAGTGAACCCCATTGTCCTGTCTTGGATTGTTTAGTTCATCGTTATCATTTCAAGTATTGAGAACTGAATTGATGTCTGTTTATATAAATCTTATGATGCTAGAATGGAGGAGAGTTTTTAATACAAGCCAACACATCGAAGCGCCAGAAAATTCAAGGAGATGGTAACTTGCCAGTTTTTGAGCATGTTGAGGTAGGTTCATGATTCACGAGTTTATGTTGTTGGAGGTTCGGAAGCAATCTCTTTGCTTTTGAGCTATTCAACTTAATTTAATGGCATTTTTACTGAAGCAATTTGTTGGACAGCTTTGCGTAATTGTCTCTTTTTACTTCTCTTTGCACTGTAACTTTTCTTTTATGTTCTATAAATTTTTTTATTATGAAAAATCGGTTAGGTGGCTACTGAAGGGACGCAAAAGATTGTGGAGCCTATGGAGTCCAAGGCAAGTTCCGAAGGAAATAGGAGAAAACAAGGCCGTGGAAGGGGTCACTCTGTTTCAAGCAGAGGCCGTGGTTCTAGAGCTAATGATCAGACAAAACAAATGTCTAGTTCGACTGTAACACCTTCGAATGGTCAACTTGAGAACTCTTTCCACAAGGTGTGCCTTTACTTCCATTGAATGTTATGCTTTTTTATTCTGTTCCTGTTTATTGTTAAAGTTGCCAACACCAAAATTGCACATTATATTATTATCTAGCAACCTTTTAGTTTTTGGTTTGTTGGACTATTCATTTTAGTGCAATATGGGCCAAGATTGGGGCAGTTAAAGGTCAAATTTTTAAAGTTTAAAAGGTAAAGGTGAAAACAGAAAGAAAATAAACTAATCTTGAAGACTTGGCTTGCATATTTTTCCTTCTGTTTTAGTGGTTAAGCTTATTCTCTGGAGTTCTTTATATTACTCTATATGGTCTACACCGTTCTTGAGGAAAGAGAGATATGAGGGAAAATTAAAAAGTAAGGTCTATATTGATAAGAAATAATGCTTATAGTTAATATTTAAACCTGTGGGAATGTTCTTGTTTTCATTTACTTTCCTTCTACACTAACTGGTTTATTGTGAAAGAAAATATAAGAGGAAATTTTCCTTTCTTAAATTTGATACAGATAGAGGAAAACTAGGAAAACAAGAGATTTTATTTTTCTCTTCCTTTATGGCATAACAGACTAGTTAGTAAAACTACATAACTATTATAAAAGATTAGTTATATAAGTCAAATCACACACACTTTAAGGCAGTTTGATATTTATATAACCTCTCAGGATAAGCCTAAAGAGCAGTTCCGGACTGATCAGCGCACTTCATTGGAGGTATGTATTTTCGTAAAGTATTTCTTCGTTTTAACTATTTAGATAATTTCTTCAATTTTTAGGCAACAAATTGGATTTTATTTATTTTAGTTCGGAAATGTGAAGGAAAAAGGACTATGATTTTCCTTTGCAACTAGTTTAAAATTTCTTTTCTAAAATATATATCCGGGTCATTTTCTTAGAGGTGCAGCTGATTTTTATGATTCAGTTCTAATCCTTTTGGTTGGCAACTTAACTTAGGACGAGGTAACATCTTTACGTGCAAAAGTTGCAGCCTTGGAGGAGGACCTACGGAAATGTCGTCAGGAAGCCTCTGACTATCAAAATCTTTGTCGGCAACTAGAGAAGGTTTTCAAGTGCCTCTGCTAATATGCATTGCAAACTGTCTTTATTTACTTACTACTTACCTTTTAGTGTTTATTGTGTTTTGGCAGGAATTGAAAGATATTAAAGATTATGACCAGCAAATGAAGCCAAAGGTGTTTGTTACACTTAATTGATGGATCTCGATATACTGAAAGTTCTAACCTTATTCAATCGCCATTGATATGAGCTTATATCGCATCTCTAGTACATTTATAGTGCAGATCTTAGATAAACAAGATTTTTCTTCTGGTTTTTTCCCTCCCCAAAGAGGGGGAAGAAAGGATTATAATGCTTCAAGTAAGAAACATATAAAATTTTATTCACGTCTTTAACTAAATCCAGGAAGGGATCCTCTTTTTTTTTTTTTTTTTTTTTTTTTTTAATTATAATTTTTATTCAAGCTCAGAGGCAACTACATTACAGTAATCCATTTTCAGGTAAGATTAACATATTTTAGATGGGATGGTGACTGTCTATGTTTTTTACATCATTCTGTTATTAAAAGCAGCTAAATCTTGTATATGTAAACTAAAGTAATAGTGAACAGGCGTCCTTGACTAGAAGCCCTTGCAATATTACCAAACAAGGAAAAACCAACACTTTCGTCAACATAATTTGACTCATTTCTGATGGAACTTACATGTTTATGCTATAATGGAATCTAAAGCACCCGGATTTTTGTTATTTGCTATGATGGAGGCTTGTTCTTTGCTTCAATCTGATATATAAAGTTGCTTATATTTCCATAAGCCACGTGTCTTCCGAGGAAGCCTGTTTTTGTAATATTCTTGTGGACTGTTAACTTTATCCACATAATTGAACTTCTAAAAATGTTGTTCGTTTCACGAGGCAGAATATAAAATGTTATAAATATGTCACCCATACCTAAACAGGAAAATGATAATGAAAAGTACTAGAAAAGGCAAGTATGTTTATTAACTCTGCTTGATAGCAATTTATGGTGTTAGTTTTAATTCTGGGCTTCTTATTTGATTGTTATTCAGAGAACAAAAATGATATCTGATCTGTTGATAGCTGTTTCAAAAGCTGAGAGACAAGAAGCTAGGATGAAAGTACGGCAAGATTCCTTGAGACTCGGAAATGTGGGAGTAATCAGGTATATCAAGATCAACGAGCTTCCCATATTTAGTTTATGTGGTTGAAACAGATTCTTCGTGCATGACATGATGCTTAGTCTGAGAGAAAAAGCTAATAGAAGAAAATTATGTTAAATGCTGGAAAATTGCATATAACGAGAGCAAACAAATGATGACTGTATTAAGTGTGTACCTGTGTCTCAATAAAAGAATGTACGCTGCAACCTTCTGACCTAAAATGTGGTGTAATTAAAAAAAAAACCCCAAAACGTTTTAGATAATGTGCTTGCTTTGTATCCTTCATGTTTGGTGTAGTTCTTGGTGAGTGAGAGAAAGAAAATTCTTTAGAATGTTGTTATATTTGATTGTATGATCAAAATAGCACCAAAAAGAAAAGAAAAGAAAAGAATAGAAAAGAAAATGATTATTTTAAGTAATTTAAAATGTTCAATTTAAGAATGTATTGATATAGATGGACTCATAAAGCTGCTACATGTTTTTCTTGATACATTTCCTAAACTATCCATAAACCCCCAAACCTCAAAACTAATAAATTGGAGGATATTATGTGCGTAAGCACACTACAACTCACGACCTTCAGGTTGCTGTAACAACAATGGTTGGCACTGAGCTAAGACTCAGCCAGCATAAAGCTGCTACATGTTATTTGAGAACATTATCACACAGATCGTTATGATTGTTCTAACCTGTACTAAAATAATGCATTGCTAGTTTTCCTTACAAAAATAATATAACTGTGTTGCACATCATAAATTGAAATAGGAAGTTATCATGTCGTCCACAATTCCTTGATATTAATAAAACGAGTGACTTTGATGTTAAACATAAGTTGGGGGTGGGTGGGGATTCTTTGGTGAACCATGCAAATGCATTATTTCTTTATAATTCTCTGTACAAGCTGCTTGGTTTAATGTTGTTCTTTCTGCATCATGTACATTATTCATGTTAATGTGGTATCACATTTTTACAATTCATCATATCTCTTGATTAATGAATTTACCCCATATTCTTTTGCCTTCAGAGCTGGAACAGTCATATCTGAGACTTGGGAGGATGGTCAAGCACTGAAAGATCTAAATGCTCATCTTGTATGTTCTTCTTTCCACATTGTCTATGTAATCATAAAAGGAAAAGTTAGTTGATATAACAATTTAGGCTGGAGGGTTCTCCCGTTTTTAGTGTACTCTCATGATTATTTTTAATCTTAATACATCTCCCTTCATTTTCTTTTTAGAGACAATTGTTGGAAGCTAAGGAGGCTGTTGAACGACAGAGGAAACAATTGAAGAAGCGGCCGTCTGGTAATGCATAATTTCATGTTCAAAATGCTTATCAAATATGTATATTTAAGTAGAGTGCATATGAGATCAACAACAATTATGATACACAATAAAAGTATAATGAGCATTAGACTAGGAGAATTTTTGCCTTTTATGACACAAAGAGTAAGCCTTAAAGAGGCATAAACCTTTTGAGAGTCAATCTCTTAAAAGAAAGTTAATACATCAATGATAAATATAATTGTAGGCTGAATTCGAACATAAGTTAGAATCACAATTACACAATTATCGA
This sequence comes from Gossypium australe, assembly GCA_005393395.2. Taxonomy (NCBI): domain Eukaryota; kingdom Viridiplantae; phylum Streptophyta; class Magnoliopsida; order Malvales; family Malvaceae; genus Gossypium; species Gossypium australe. Next base: position 159,298,936 of record CM016626.1, read on the forward strand.
TATAAAATAATCATAATTAGGTAGCACTTACCGAAACAAAGAAAAGCAAATTTGTTAATATCAGTTGGGATATTTATAGCTGACTACTATTTTACTAATATCCTAATGACTCAATCCCAAAGAAGTAAAATGAGATTTTGGTTAGTGATTATATGACCAAATGGTTGCCATGCTCTAGAGAACAATTTATTGCATGCTGCCAGCCTACAAGCTTCAATTTTGTAAAAGATGTACTATTTTGAGTCAACTCATTAGAGAATCATGTGCTAACCAGGAGTCTGGCTGTATATCTAACATTTATACTATTATGTGTTTTAGCCATTCTCTGCACAAGGTGCATGTTGAAAGGATTTTGACCACAATTTGACTCATTGAGCTGGCATTGGGGAGTCATGAGTGGTGACATCTGACATTTACTTGAAAACTTTACTCATTGTATATGCACCTAATTTTTTTATATACTTGTGCACATACACCGTTGTAGATGAGCACACTCTTTAATAATGGAACATAAACAAATATTGTAGTGCACACACAGACATGCACAGCCAGCATGACTCAGATAGAAATTTATAAAGGAGTATACTTCTAAAGAACAACAATTTTATGTTTTGTTTGAAGACAAGGGTGATGCTAGTGATGTAGAATCTAGTACACAAGAAGAAGATGTCCTAATCCAGGATGAGATATACAAGTCACGTCTAGCCTCTATAAAACGTGTAAGTTTATCTCTACAAATGATTGCCTTATCTGATATTCTTAAAGAGCATAACAGTTATGTTGAGTTTTCCTTGCACATCCTTCATGATTGTGTTATGGTTTTTCTTTAGGAGGAGGAAAGTCTTCTCCGTGAAAGAGATCGCTATGAACTAGATAAGGGAAGGCTTATACGTGAAATGAAGCGCATTCGGGATGAGGATGGTTCCCGTTTTAACAATTTTCAAATACTGAATAATAGATATGCCCTTTTAAATCTTCTTGGCAAAGGAGGATTCAGTGAGGTTTATAAGGTCAGAACTCTGGCAAGCTTATATATTTGAAATGTTTTGCTTAGCATGTTTAAACTTGGCCTATTAGATAAGTCAAAAGTCTAGAATTCCTTTGCCAAAATTGGCAATTGTGAAAATATATCTTTTTGCAGTGATTTGAAGTGAGAAATTTCCGGCAGGCTTATGACTTGGTAGAACATAGATACGTTGCATGTAAGCTTCATGGTCTGAATGCTCAGTGGAGTGAGGATAAGAAGCAAAGTTACATACGGCATGCAATTCGAGAGTACAACATTCACAAGGCATTGGTGCACCATCACATTGTTCGGCTTTGGGACATTTTTGAGATTGACCAGAATACCTTCTGCACTGTCTTAGAGTACTGTAGCGGTAAGCTATCTCAACCACTTCATATGTCTGGGAGCCGTTTTTGATTTAGTTTCTTGGTAGAAAAAACCTGCAAACTCTCTGGATGATGGTTTGATAAATCTACCTTGCATGTTTAATTTCATTGTCTTTTGATTTCTTTCATTGCTTCCAGGCAAAGACCTCGATGCTGTTTTGAAAGCAACACCAGTATTGCCTGAGAAAGAAGCTAGGATAATCATAGTCCAAATATTCCAAGGCCTTGTATACTTGAACAAAAGAGCACAAAAGATTATTCATTATGATCTGAAGCCTGGCAATGTTCTCTTTGATGAGTTAGGTGTAGCAAAAGTGACTGATTTTGGTCTTAGCAAAATAGTAGAAGATGATGTTGGATCCCAGGGTATGGAACTTACATCCCAGGGAGCTGGAACATATTGGTAAGTAAACAGTTTGATGTCCTTCCTTGAAAAACTCTATCTTTGCTGCATTTTCTCCCCATTTTTGTTGCAATTTCCTCTTATCTTATCCCAGTTATCTGCTAAGTTTAACATATTTAGAACTTGCATGTTGTTGAATTTAATGCTGTAGAAATGACCTGAAGACATGAAACATTATCTAAAACAGGAGTGTTCGTGTTCTTGGCTCAATTTTTGTTAATTTCCTTACGAGGATAAATTATCGGAAAGAAAATTCTCTAATTTGTTACATTGTGCTATATATTTTATGTTGAAAAATAGTGCATTCTACTATATGTCCTTCAAATGGGGTTTAGTTTATATCGGTGTTCAGTTGGTGTTAAAATAGGCTCTCTTTCCATATCAACAGACTCATTATTCTACTCTAATTATTGCATGTAGGCTTATTGAATTAGTTGGTTATTCTAATTTTCTATGTTTGTATATAACCTATTCTTTCTATTTCGTGCTTGGTTCTATAGTGTGTGGTTGTATCTCCTTTTGTTTTGTGATTTCAGGTACTTGCCCCCGGAATGCTTTGAGCTCAGTAGAACGCCTCTGATTTCATCAAAGGTTGGTGACAACATCCCCCATTTCTTGCTTCTCGCACTTTGTTCCTTGCTAATTGAAATTGAGGCCATATATGAAACTTGATTAGCAGATGTTTGATTACCATGTGTCAGATCAGTTGATCCATTCACTGTTGTTGCAAATGGTTCGTTATTTGTCTTCAAATCTTCTTTTGATTGTGGTATTCCATTAAAAACAGGTGGATGTTTGGTCAGCTGGTGTTCTACTGTACCAAATGCTTTTTGGTAAACGACCCTTTGGGCACGACCAAACGCAAGAACGAATATTGCGTGAGGACACAATTATCAAAGCTCGTAAAGTTGAATTCCCATCAAGGCCTACGATCTCCAATGAGGCAAAGGTTTGTTCTATTTATCTTTGATAGTTTCTACTGCTTTTTTCTTGATGGATAAAACATTTGTATTATATAAGCATCAAAAGCCAGAGAGTTGTAAAATTATGGTAATTTCAGTACAATGGTTTGACTTCGACTCAATGTTTCGATTGTTTATTGTAGAGAATCTCTTTTTAAGAAAATACTTCCTCTAAGTGGTAATCCAATTTAGAGTTTATAGTTCAATGACATGACACATGAACAATAAGGGTATTTGTTATTTTACTTCAGTAAAATAAGAGGCTGTCGGGATAAGGGAAGGGATTGCAGGTGCCGGGCTTTGAGCTCCGGACTTGCTAGATGCCGCTTCTCATAGGATTACCATATAAATCAATTAAAGCTAAATTATAGGTTCAAGGGCATTTGTTATTTGCAATGATGTTTGAACTGGATTGGACTTGCCAGTTGGACTAGGAACTGGCCGGGATATTAGTTCGGAGAAGGCCATTAGACCGGTTGACCCAAAAATCTGTATGGATTGGTTGAACCGGGTGGTTGAATCGATTTTTTTTGAAAATTTAATGATTTATTTAATCAAATTGGACAGTCTGGTTGAACTGACCAGACTGATTTGACCGGCAAACCAGTGACTTGGTTCGACCACTGATCTGGTTCCGAAAACTTTGGTTATTTGTATCTGTACATATGCTGCAGAGTTTCTGGGTTTCAGTATTGTATTTTACCAGTTTGAGACTATCATGAAATGACGATATACCGTGTAATCTGATTTCCTGTATCCATGCAGGATTTGATACGTCGATGTCTAACGTATAATCAAGCAGAAAGGCCGGATGTTTTGACGATAGCACAGGATCCGTATCTGACATATTCGAAGAAGTAAGAAGAATGTACAAGATATAGAGAGAGCCAAAGGGTACTGAAAAAAAGCAGGGTATGGTATTAAGAGAATTTGCTTCCAATTCTTTTGCAGTAAACCACATGGAATTTTGTATAGTTTTGTGATTATATATATAACCCTGCTTGTATTAACCTCAATATTTTAGTCCATCTTTTAAGTGTTTTTCCTTTTAAAAAAAATAAAAATATTTTTTTGATCCATACTAGTCTCAAAAGTTGACATTTTTTTTTTCCAATCTGATCCCTTAGATTCTGTTAAGGTGTGATGATGTGACACTATGAAATTGTGCTACATAATCATCTCAAAATTTTATAATTTTAAAAATTTGGTGATGACACGATACAGTTTTAGAGTGTGACATACCGTAACTGAATCACAACTTGGCCAACTTGAAGACCCACATGAGGGGAAAATGACACGTGCCACTTCGGGATATGGCTGAGGGCATATAAATCCTCAACCTTGATTGAATAGGGCTCTCTCTACGCACCCCCTCCATTGGACTCCATCACCACAATTATTCAACCACCATACATTGTAGCTCTTTGTCTTACCTTGAACCGTCGACAACTATTGCTATCTCTGTCTTGTTTGATTTTAGCATTAACAAATTTTACCATATATATTTTTAAAGTTTCACTATAATAAATATAGTGCAATTAAGGATAAATCCCAAAATTATATATCAATTTTAGTTTAACATATAATGTTACGCGGGAATTTTGATTTTGTGTAATTTTATATAGGAAAATTTGAATAATAATTTATATATTCACATTTTATGGTCATAGACAAAATAATTTAAAATTTATGTGCTCCCATGCATGTCTGGTCTTCCATTGATTGGAACCATGTTCTCAACGAAGATAATAACTCGGTTGTTATAATTAAAATAGATACCAAGACCTTCAAACTCTCCAACATTAGGATCAAACAACAATAGTTCCTTATTGGAGCTAGAAAAAAATAATTCACCATTTTTCCAAAACCCCATAGAATAATCAACTCCATAAATAGATTCAATATTAAAAACTTTACTCCATGTTTATTTCATTACCCAAAATTCAAAATTGCCTTTAGCTCTTCGACATTTTCTTTTCTGAAAATAGCACCAGGCGATTTATAAAAGTCGAAAAATATTCCATTTATGTATTGGTAGAAAGTCATTATGGTATGGAGCAGGGAGTACTGAAAACTTTTCATATGCCAAGTCGAATGAAAGAACATGCAAGTCACTAGCATCGAATAAAAGCACCCTTTTATGCAATCATCACAGATATAACTACACATAGGGTCACCTTCAAAAGATATCAGAATCTCCTTCCAGGAATCTGTTTTAAGAGAATACAAGTGAGCATGGTAGAGAATAACTTCTGTCGAGAAACTTTCAGTTCGGAACATCCTCAACACTTTGTAGTAGTCATTCGTTTTAATAACTTTTTTATCAGATCGATAAACTTGTGGCCTGATCGATTTCATTTGTCTACCGATTCAATTTCTTTTTTAGAAAAAACCTTTGTTGGAAAGCCTTTTTTTTGTTGGAAAATCTTCTATATAAGCAAGTCTCGAATATAATCAACCTTTGTTGGAAAGCCTTTTTTTTGTTGGAAAATCTTCCATATAAGCAAGTCTCGAATATAATCTATTGGAGAGACTTATATAAGTTATTGTATTGAGGGTTTAAGCAATTATTATGTTAATATAAGGAACTTTTCTTAAGAGTGCACTTTGATAGTAAAACCATTTATGTTGTGGTTTTATTTGCTGAGTTCACGTAGGTGAGCTTAGTGGTGAGAGTATCGATCATGAAGGTTCAAAAGGGAGGAGAATTGTTATGAGGTGTGTGATAGGAAAATTGACTTATGTAAACAATTCCTGTATGTTTGATTTGTTTACTATTCCCTGTTTGGTGCCAGAGAAGTACCCACTTCCCTTTGCTTACAACAATTTAATAGTTTCAATTTGTATCAAAGCCAGCAACTTAAAGTAAGTAGTGGAGATCCTAAATGTTGCTTAGAATTAAGCTATGGAAGGTTCTTCTACATCTTGTCCCATATGCTGGAAGTTGAAAACTATGCCTACTGGAAAGCACAGATGAAGGCACACATAAAGTCTATTGATGAAAATGCATGACGTGCTGTGTTGACTAGTTAAGAGCCACCAGTGATGGATGTTGAAAATGGAAGAGTAGTTAAGCGAAAAGCCCCGTGGACCATTGAGGAAAAAAAGCTAGCCAATGCTAACAACGAAGCACTATAAGTTATTTTTTGTGGAGTGGATCTATAGGAATTCAAGAGAATTGTCAAATGAACTATGGCTAGGTATTTAACCCTCAAAGTTACGTATTTTGTCAATTTACTTTTTATTATTTTTTTCAGTTAAATTGGGTCTTCATTCTTTTTAAATAGTCAAATTTGATCATCAGTATTTCAAAAAAGTCAAATTATTGCTTTTTAATAGAAATATTGAATAAAATATTGAAATTTTAAACATGGCAACCCACATGTCAATCCACATATATTTCATGCTTTTTTTGTTTTTAAATATTTTTATAATTTTTAAATTATTTGTCAATGTGACATATAAGACAAGTAGTGTTATATCAACATGGAGTACATTTGGACTACCACGCAGGTTGCATTAAAAATTCGATGTTTTAGTCAATAATTTTCATTAACAAAAAGGAATCGACTTTTTTAAAAGGTTAAGAGTCAAATTTAACTAAAAAAGAATAAAGTTCAAATTAACAAAAATAAAAATGTAAACATGAAGGACTAAATTTTACTGTATGCGAATTATAAATTACTTTGTATCTATGAACCTCATCACAACTTTTCTACAAATAGAATAAAAGGTTAAATCACTTTTGGGGGTTTCAACTTGGTGACTATTTCAACATTAGGGCCTGAACTTTTTTTTAGTCCTGGATAGGCCTTAAATTTAGCAATTATTTTCACATTAGGACTTTGAACTCATCAATTATTTCCAAATTGGGACTTGAACTTTTTTTTGGTTCAAGTTAATATTGATATTTCCCTAAAAACCCTAAAGTCCAAGCCCTAATGTAGACTCAATTGTCTTATTCAAACATCAATATAGGAACAATTGCCAAGCTTAAGGATTAATTTGGACAAAAAAAATATTCAAAGCGTAACTTTGACAACAAAATTCAGGGCCTAATATGAGAACAATTACCAAGTTAAAAAATTCAGACCCCAATGAAAAAATAATTATTAAGTTCAGATCTCAAAAAATAATTTAACCCTAAAATAAACATAAAAAATGGACTAGAATAACTTTAGATAGGGATTCAATGAGAGAATTATATGAAACTGTGATTCCATGTCATTCTTATCCGATGAAAAAGAATTGTATGAAACTGTGATTTCACGTTATCTCTATCTCTTTCTCATAGTAGAATGACAAGTCAAGAAGAAAATTTTAATTTATTATTCTTCTATTGAAAATGAATAAGGATGACATGAAATCATAATTTTATACAATCTTTTCTCGTGATTCAAGCCCAATATAAATATAAGATTTATAAGTGAGTCTAGGCGTTTGTGAATTATGCCAAGGAGGCCCAAGATGAGTTGGACCTTGGGCGAGTTAAACCCAAAGGAAAAAAAAAAAAGGCATAAAAGAGGATAAGAGAACCAAGTGAACTCAGCTATTCATCGTGAGTTCCCCAAAACAGAAAAATGTCTGCTCCCATAACATCTTGTCGAATCAACGTGTTTTGGCACGATGGGATGTTAAATCACGACACAGGCAAAGGTGTGTTCGATACAGGGATGAACCCTGGTTTCTTGGAAGTGTTAGAAAAACACCCAGAAAATTCAGACAGGATTAGAAACATAGTTTCAATCCTCAGCAAAGGACCCATCTCTTCTTACATCTCTTGGCACTCTGGTTCACCTGCAACTATACATCAGCTTTTATCTTTTCATTCTCAAGGTACCCTTTTTTTAATTTTTTTTAATTTGACTTTAATTTGCAATTAATTTGGGTTTTTTTTGTTTTTTTTGCCCCAGAATACGTTGATATGTTAATTGAAGCTGATAAAAATGGTGGTAATAAAGAAATTTGTTGTGGAACCTTTTTAAACCCTGGTTCATTTAATGCTGCACTTTTAGCTGCTGGTACTACATTATCTGCTATGAAATATATACTTGATGGCTATGGTGAACTTGTTTATGCATTGGTTAGACCACCAGGTCACCATGCTCAACCTACTCAAGCTGATGGCTATTGTTTCTTCAACAATGCGGGGCTTGCTATTCAATTGGCTTTAGATTCGGGTTGTAAAAAGGTTTTGGCTTTGGATATCGATGTTCATTACGGTAATGGGACCGCCGAAGGGTTTTACCGGTCGGATAAAGTCCTTACGGTTTCGCTTCATATGAATCATGGTTCATGGGGTCCTTCTCATCCCCAAAACGGAACAGTGGATGAACTGGGTGAAGGTGAAGGGTTTGGGTATAATTTGAATGTGCCTTTGCCGAATGGGAGTGGTGACAAGGGATATGGGCATGCGATGAGGGAGGTGGTTATCCCGGCTGTTGAGAAGTTCGAGCCGGATATGATGGTCCTGGTTATCGGTCAAGACTCGAGTGCTGTAAGTTAATCCTTTTGTTTCTAATCTAATATTGTGAATTTCATTGAGGTTGTTTGTATAGAAGTAGCATGTTATTGTCTTGCGAAGAGGTGGATTGAGCTACTCAATTAGAATATATATTGTTGTCAGTATAGTAGGGCGTGAATTCGAACGTGCGGAAGCGTATTATTGGCTTATTTATGGTTTGGAGGGTAGTTGTCTAAAGGATAAAATGGGTCATGTTTAAGGGTGAGTTTGAATAGGTGGTGGGATGCGGTGTGTTGCGTTTAACTCGTTGTTTGTCTCACGCTACAGTATCACTATAGTATTTAACCTCATCGCCACCAGTGGCGAAACTAGGGGGTTGGCAAGGGCCCCGGCCCCCTTAAAATGAAAATTTTTTCATATGACTCCTTTAAAATTTTTAAAATTTTAGGGGTGCGGTGTGGTGCATTTAACTCGTTATTTGTCTCACGTTACAATATTATTATAGTATTTAATCTCATCGCCACCGGTGGCGAAACTAGGGGGTTGGCAAGGGCCCCTGCCCCCTTAAAATGAAAATTTTTTCATCTGACTCCTTTAAAATTTTTAAAATTTTAAATTAATAAAGGTAAATTTGTACTTTGACCCCCTAAAAATATAAAAATCTAATTTAGTTCTTTAAAATTTATAAAGATGTATAGTTTATTAAAATGGTGGAATTGTATTTTTTTTCTATCGTAAAAATTACAATTTAATTTCAGCCTTCCTTAAAAAAAATTTCTGGTTTCATCCCTGTTGCCACCATTGCTTTTACACTAACCGCAAATAAACGTACTACCCATTCAAATCCCCTTAAAACTGCTCATATATACTGTTTCAAGCCTCGATGCTGAATGTTGTCTGTTTAGAGCTTGTTTGTATAGAAGTAGTATGTTATCGTCCTGCCAATTTAAATTGCCTTAAAAGAGAATAAATATAAGACTTTTTTTACTCAATTGACCCAAAATAATTAATTATTTATAAAAATGATCCAAGTAAAAATTTATGTATGTAAATGACTGTTGATGTTGTCTGATAAATCAGTAGCATTGTCCCCTCATCAATAGCCAATCATCGGCTTTTTTAAAAAAATAGTTTTTGTAAGTGTCGCCACTATATTAGGCGGCACCAGTACATATTTTTCAAAATACCCGTTAAGAATACAAGTATTCAGGGAATGAAAAATTTTGGTGTCTCCGGTGCGTCAGGCGGCACTAGTCAATAAATTTTAAAAAATTTATTTTTTTCTGTTGTCAATATATCAAGCACCACCGATGGAGATTAAAAAAAAACTGAAATTAAACGGTTAAAAATAATAAATGAGAAAGCCCGTGACCAGTGTTTGTTTCATAAGTGGTTTTTGTCTTCTTGACTTGTAAAATAGAGATATGAAAGGGAATTGAATACTTGTTGTTCTATTTCCTTTCTTATATTTAATTCTCTATTTTCCATTTACTTTTTGGAAAAGAAAAATACATACTGTCAATGGCGGCACCCAAAAAAATTATTTTTCTTTAAAAAGTCAATGTTTGGCTAATGATGAGGGAATGGTGCTACCGATGTGTTAGACGGTATTGACGGTCACTGTAGAGAATAAGTCATTCCCGTACATAATTTTTGACTTGATCATTTTTGTAAATAATTAATTATTGTGTCAATTTTTGAAGCTGGATGTTGTCTATCCAGAGGTGGCATGTTATACTCCTGGAAATCGAAATTGCCTTAAAAGAGTAAATATATGAAAAATCCGAAACATATGAGGGGCTGTCTAAGGGATCAAATGGTTCGTGTTTAAAACTGCTCGTATACACTGTTTCTGAGACAGTTCAAAGCTGAATGTTGTGAGTTTGCATATTCTGATTTGATGTCTCGAGATACCCATACTTTTTAGCCGATTGAATCTTAGTTTAATTGGCATAGTATTGTTACTAATGCAATAGAGCGTTTGTTGAAGTGTGTCGAAACGTATTATCCTCCTATTTATGGGTTTAGAGGAATTACGGGTAATTTTAGATATTTTGTCAAAAAAATTAGATATATACATATTTGCGTATTTTGGTGCTGGTCATAGTGATCAAGCAGTAATGTAACTAGACAAAACCCGAAATCTCTATCGCTTTACCAATGTTGTTTGTTGTAAATAATTGTGGCAGTTTGATCCAAACGGAAGGCAATGCTTAACGATGGATGGTTATCGAGAGATTGGACGGATGGTTCGTAGATTGGCGGATAAACATTGCGGCAGTAGGCTACTCATCGTCCAAGAAGGCGGATACCATGTTACATACTCGGCTTATTGCGTTCACGCGACGCTAGAAGGTGTGCTCGATCTTCCCCACCCTTTGTTGTCTGATCCTATTGCATGTTACCCTGAAGATGAGACTTTTGCTGTGAAAGTTATTGAAGCAATTAAGCAGTTCCAAATGAAAAATGTGCCAATGTTAAAGGATGTTTGATTCGAGGTTTTTTTAAACCAGTCTTAGTTTGTTAAAGAACAAATTAATCCTTTTGTTAAAAATTTCATAAGTTTTTATTATGAAAAACTAATATTTGTATGTTAACATAAAATACATATAGCACATCGCGTGTCATTGTTTAATTATTCCATTAACCACGTCAGTTTTTAATGGTAGTGAATGAAATTTTTGACAAAAAAAGATCAATTTACTTTTTAATCTAATATACAAGAATTAATTTGTTCTTTTTTTAGTAGAGGGGGCAAAAAATAATTTGACTAATACCAAGGACCTCCATGATACTTTTACTTACAACATGTCTAAATAATTCATTGCAAAAGAATTGAACTGTACTAACAAATAAAAATACATGCCCCCATCATCAAATCTTATTGAGAATCTATTTAAAAGCACAAAGCAAAACAACATACAAATGAAACAGCCAACAGGGGGGTGCAAAAAATATGAAACATTATAAGCAAAAAGGAATTAAGGGTGGAAATGAGGAAATACAATGGCAAATATATATATGTGTGTGTGTGTGTAGCTTAAGGTTCTAAACCCAAATGCTTTCTAGTTCTGCCTACAAACATGTCTCCAGATTTGATTAAGCCGGGAATACGTCCACCGAGGGTTGCAAAAGGAAATTGGGCAACAGCGTGTTTCCTTCCGAGCGAAACCATTGCAACTTCCGGACCAGGCTTGTACACTGACATTTTGCTTTCTTTTCCTCCGCCCATCAACAGCTTCAAGTTTTTAGCAACCAAATATGCATGATGTATAGCTGCATGACCTAGTTTGAGTTCCTGAAATTTTTTTTTTTCTAAAATGTTAAAACTACTTTGGGAAGCAAGAGATTATAGCAAGTAACGGGACACATTCGGTACGTAAAACCAACCGCATTCACAAACCGGACATTAAAAGAGAGCCTATATGGAAACACAACACATATGTGTTCGTTATCAGGGGTAGTTCCTACAAAGGATCAGACTAATTACATATACAAAAGGACTTAGTAATCTGTTTTAGAAATTGAATGAGTTCGATTTTCAACAATCACGATTATTCACACAGCACCAACAAGATTGATTGAGTATATATTAGACATATATTAGCTAATCTTCCATGGAAGAGTGCTCGTATCGGGAAATAGACTAAAACAAGCAAGTGAAAACGGAGAGAAATCTGTCAAACCAGAAACTCGAGTTCATTATCGTCTTCTAGTCAGGTGAAAACTGAATATTTATAAGCAACCATCAACCTATACAAATAACATACTGGCCTATGCAAATTCAACAAGATTATGATTAAAGTTCGGCATAGAACTTACCGGAACATCAGTGATATCTCCAATTGCAAATATATTATTGCGACCCTTCACCCTCAAATACTCATCAACCATCAACCTTCCATCTTTATCTAAGTTGGTCTTCAATATAGTCTCATTAAGCCATGCTGTAGACAATGGTACCCTAGTACAAAGGAAATGACAATCCGCTTTGATACTTTCTCCGGTCGAGGTTCGATATACTTGGCTTCCATCTGAAGCTGATTTCAGATCAACCGATTGCTGTAATTTTATGTCGACTTTCTTTGATCTCAGCAAACTTAAACCCTTATCAGATGCCTTTGGTCCAATGTATTCCAGCAACCTTGGTCCTTTATGAACCAGTGTAACCTTCTTATCGGGAAAGTCTGTGGAAATTTCTCCTGCAAGTTCAACACCAGACGGACCTCCTCCGACGATCAAAATAGATCGAGCAGATTGTATCTTTTGATTTTCTGTCAGCATTTAAGACAGCAAAAGTAAATTAAGCAGAACATAATCCCCAAAAAACAAACAATATAACATCATTTTGTATGTTGTTCTTTAATTCATCATATCATCATACATAACAATATTCACTGTAAGACGAGACATATCGGAGTCTTATACCTAGCAGTGTTGAAATTCCATAACATAAGTGAAATCCTCAATGATGCATTATGTTCAATGACTCGACTACTAAACAACACTCGGCTGAAAACATCTAACAAATATAGTTTTTTTTTTTTTTTTTTTTACCTGCATCATAGTAATGAAGTCTCTCCGTCCTAGTTAAGGGAACATTATCACTATGTCCGGTGGCAATCACAAGATAATCATAACCGATATGACGGCCATCAGCAGTCAATACTTCTTTTTCCGTAATGTTTATCGCGGTAGACGTAACAATACGTCCATTGGTAAAGAAATCTCTATAGTTCACCACCGCTCTTTCCGCAAATGACGGTTCCACCTTGCTCCTTAATTGTGCCCATTTGATCTCAAGATACTCCTTCCTGAGATTAAAAACAAAAAACCCTTCAATTAATCACACTCTCCATGGCAGTTCAATCAAATTCTCAGCATTATTTTAAAAAACTTGCTAAAAAGACCTCTCAGTCGTCCTCGTTTTTTAAATTAAGCAAATTGCTCCCTCTCAAAAAAAAATCAGAGCAATTTAATCCTTATCTATTTCTAAAGTGAGTAACTAAGGACAATTAATCATGAACTTAATGTTTCCGATCAATTTGACATGATTTTGATTGGTATAATAACAAATTCAGCCCTCAAAGTTTACTTATTCTGTCAATTTGGTCCTAATTTAACAAATTTATCCCACAACATTTGTGTAGATGTTGAGGCTGAATTTGTTGATTTTTATAGAATTAAGGTCAAAATGACAAAATATGTGAACATCAAATGCTAAATTATGTACAATTGATAAAAGACATTAACGCTGTCATTAATCCTTACAGATTAAATTGCTATAATTTTTTTATAGGGGCCAATTTGCTCAATTTCAAAAAATTAAGAGGGACTGGAGAAGTCCTTTTACAAAAAAAAAAAAACTTTCGCAAACCCAGTCCTGCATAATGCATATACACTACTTTCAATCCTACACTATTTAAAAAAATAAAACAAACCCAGAAATTAAAATCAGTTGCTGGGTTCATCAAACATTGAATTCCAAAGTTTTTTTTTCTTAAGAAACGAATCGAAATTGAACAAAAACAAATCATTTCAAGAAAAAAAAAACAAGAAAGCTTACGGGTCGATAATCGTAAGATCAGCATTGAATTGAATAGATCTGGCGAGGATAGAACCGGCAATCCCACCGCCGACAACCACTACCCTTCTTTTTGATCCACCGGATTCCATAATTTCTTCAGTTTTTTTTTTTCCTTTTTTTTCCCTTTTCGTTCAGATTATGGAACAAAAAAGGGTGGGGGTGGTGCTCAATTTAAAGCAATAAATAATAATAATATACTTGAAATTGGGACGAAGCTCCCATCAGAGGGAGGATTCGTCTTTCTTGTTGGTAAAGAAAGAGGGTTTAGAGTCAAACGTATGAAAGATTTGACTTCTTAAAAATTTCAGAATTTCTAGAGACAGACAACTTTAATTATGTCATTTTGAAGATCGATTTCGCAAGCTCATACGTAAATTTGGTTACTTTCAAATAGGGATAATGTCACATTTGGTACATATACTTTCATAAAATATTCAATATAGTATTTGTATTTTTAAAATTTCCAATGTGGCACCTAAATCAATTTGTGTATCGGTGCCTATACTTTCATAAAATGCCTAATGTCATATTGCTTCATATTGCTTTGAAAACATTCAATGTGATACCAGAACTACAAATATATATATTATTTAATATTTATATTTTTATAGAATATTTAATGTGGTATTTATACTTTGAAAATGTTTAGTACGGTACATAAACTTTTAATCTGTGTACTATTATGGTATCCGAAGTTAACTCATTTAGTAAATATAAACCAACCAATGAAAATTTGGTATGTGAATTTTGTTTCTAAATCATCAATTCCACGTTAACTGAAAAGATAAATAAAGCAAAAACTAAAAATAAAAAAACTAAACCTGTTAAAAAAAAAATCAATTTCATTACTTGATATTTGTCTCGAGGAGATTTGAAGAGCCGAGTAGTAATAGGGTTGGGCTTACAATGTTTAACTCGAAATTTCTTCAATTTTAAAAAAACCCTTTTTCAATATTTTTCGAGATTTATACGAGTCAATATTTCTCAAAATTTATCTCTCTTGCTTGACTTGTTAAGTTTGAATGTTAAGTTAAGTAAATTGATTTCGACTGCCAATTTTATTTTTTTTTATCTTTTCACAAAATGTTATATTATTCATGTGTAATTGATGATTTGGAAAAAGAAAACCCATTGACTAGGGCGTTAGCCCCAAGCACAGATTGATAATTCAAGTATCACATTGAACATTTTTGAAGTATAAGCTCCACATATATTTTACGAAAATACAGGTACCAGATAATACACAAATTGATAGTTCATGTACCACATTGGATATTTTCAAAGTACATGTACTACATTGGATATTTTTATTAAAGTACAAGTACCAAATGCGACATTATCTCTTTTAAATTTTTCTAACTTTATTTTTTTAAATATTATCGGTTAAAATTTGTTATTACTTTTGCAGTCAGTGACAAAGCTAGAAATATTATTTTGAGAGCGGATTTGAATTATAAATTATTGAAAAACCTAAAATGTAAATTTATTATTGTATAAACATAAAACTTTACAATTTCTTGAGGGATTAAACTATCGATATTTTATTTTTGGAAGGATTAAAATTTAATTTTAAAATTTAGAATGCAAATAAAATACTATTAAATTAACTTAAATTTTTTTTTGTTTTTAAAAGGATTAAAGAAGCAATTTTTCATTTTGAAAAGGCTAAGCGTTCCTCTAATGTAGTCCCTATTTACATTATACATAAAAGGCTTAATGTAACATTTGAATTCTAAATTTGATATTTATTTTTCTAATTAGTATTTTGGGGTCCAATTTGATAAATAAATTTTGCACTTTTTCTAATTTGGTACCTAAGGTTTTTTAGGTTCAATTTAATACCTAAACTTGTCAAGTGTTATAAAAATTACCCCAGAACACTAACGATGTTGGTTTTCTAATGAGGGGACAGAAATAGTTAATGTATGACTGACATGTAATCAATAATATGAAATTTAATGGCAGGAATAATTATATTTATTTTGAGTTTCCTATGTTTCGCTAAAAAAATCTCCAATATTACTTTTCATTTGTGCAAAGATTATTTTCACTATTAATGGTAAAAATGATTCAAGAAGAACTACATGCTTAAAATATAGTCAATCATACATTAATTATTTTTTCTACCTTATATAAAATAACATTGTTCATATTTTTGCTACCTCATAAAAAAAGATAAAAATTGTTAATATATTGAAGTAATTTATATAATGTTTGACAAGTTCAGGTATCAAATAGGATCAAAACAAAATATTAGATGCCAAAATAAGAAAAAGTGTCAAGTTCAGGTAATAAATTTGAGTATTAGACTCAAAAAAGATAGTATCAAAATAGGAATAAATGTCAAATTCAGGTACTAAATTTCGAAAAAAGTGTCAAGTTTAAATACCAAAATAAGAAAAGAATGTCAAGTTAAAATACTAAATGTTGATTCAATTTGATGATTTTTAATTCCATTATTTTTTTTTTAATTTTAAAAGGTATATTTTGACATAAACAATAAAAATAAATTATATCAAATTCAGAATCAATTAAAAATAAAATATTAGTTTCTATATTTTGATTCCAATATTGGTCTAATGGACTGTGGTTCAATGGGCTTTGTCATTGGTTTGTTTAAAATTGATACTTTTTGTATTTTTTAGTACAATTCGCACATTTTTGGTAAAAACAAATCATTGTTACGTGTATACCATGATTTTAATTAATGACATGTAACACCTCCAACCCGTATCTGTCACTGAAACAGGATTACGAGGCATTATCAAAGAGTACAGAACACTTTCAGATAATTTGAAATCATTATCTTTACACAAATAGTACATTTGAGGTGTACAGTTCTATAATTATGAATAAACACATTTATCAAACATATTCCATGTTTTTTATATATCACAATCTCATATTTCCACATACATTTACTTTTCACATTTTGAACTCAAATAACATATACAAGATATACCAATGTATTTCAAGTACGTTTTCATAATATTTCATTCCAGATTATTTCATATTAGAACTTTTCTCATTAACTCATTTGGAATACCAATTCATACGGATAATACACTCAATGTGTACAAATATATAATCACAAATGAACTCATTCATCAACCAAGATTTATGTTCATGTCTCATCAACTCTTATTTCCTTATATCACATAATTCTATGTAACACTTACCAAACTTTGTCAAATTAGTGAACGTCTTACGGAATTGGTCTGCACCGGTATGCACTGAATTTCTCTGACTGATAATCACTGATGTCACAACATAGCTATGGTCTTTTCACTAGAATGCCATAGCTCAGCCATGGTCTTACATCTTCACTATCATTATGCCATGGTGAAACCATGGGCTTATCCGTTAATTCATCACTTTTCACTAGAATGCCATAGCCAGCTATGGTCTTACATATTAAACACATATCACACCGATGTCATATCCCAGATATAGTTTTACACAGAAATCACTTGTCACTTGTAGCCGAAGCTAGCACTATTCACTGATCAGGTAGCCGGAGCTACCACTTTTCATTGATCAGGTAGCCAGAGCTACCATTTTTCACTGATCAGGTAGCCAGAGCTACCACTTTTCACTTTCACTTTTCCTTAATCAGATAAGTGTAGCCGAAGCTATCACTTATCACTTTCACTTTTCCTTGATCAGATAAGTGTAGCCGAAGTTATCAGATAAGTGTAGCCGAAGTTATCACTTATCACTTTCACTTTTCCTTGATCAGATAAGTGTAGCCGAAGCTATCACTTATCACTTGTTGCCATGGTTCAACCATGGTCTTTTACGTCAATTCATCTTGTCACCAAACTGAAGTGCTCAATTTGATCGTTTATTCAATTTTCATGCTTTTACATTATTCACGATTTTATCATCAATACATATGAAATAACACATCATGAAGTTCATAAAATTAACAAATGATCACTAAAATTTAGCCATATAAACTGACAAGTTAAATTTTTGTATTATAACGATAATCATAATTTCATAATAAATATTCCAAATAAAACATTATATCATTTCTAATTCAACATTTATCAATTATAATCGGGCATGTAATCGATTTATACACAAGTCGTTCATATATTCTTTTTTCCTCCTCCTCCTCTCCATCCACATCCTTAGTATAAACAACACACTTGTAAGTAACATTATCTATAATTTTCACTATTTACTTATGTGAATATTCAAGTTGTCCATCTGTGTCATAGTCACTAAATTATTTTTATCTTGAGCTACAAAAGCTACAAAACTCCAAATTAAGATCTGTTAATTTATTTTGAAACTAGACTCACATACCTTCTTACTATAATTTTTCCAGAATTTTTGGTACGGCCAATTAGTATAGTTTATTAGTTAAGTTCTCCCTTGTTACATAGTCCAACAGCTCTGACCTCTCTTCACTAAAAATCAATTACCTCATAGTAAGATTTTCATATAGTTTTTCCGATTATTTCTAATGAAAATAGGCTCACTAAGGAATACAAACATTTAAATTATAACCCATAATTCTTTTTTTACAATTCTTAGTGAATTTCTAAAGTAAGAACAGGGGATCACAAAGTTATTCTAAACCAGTCTTACAAAAATTTAAATATCGCAATATCTAGACTTCTTTTGCTTACTATGTTTCTTTTATATGAAAGTAGACTCAACAAACTTTAATCTATATCTCACTCAAATTCTAATTCAATTTCTACCATTTTTTGTGATTTTTCAAAGTTAGGCAACTGCTGCTGTCCAAAACTGCTTTAGTGTAACATATTGATTTCTATTTTGTCCCAAATTCCACAATTCATACAATTCAGTCCTTACTCAATTAACCCCTCAATTGAGTTAATTTTCTCATTTAATACTTTTATCTATCATTTTAAACTACTTCATAACCTTTGAAAATCAGAATTTTAACACTAGGCCTTAATTTCAACTCTATCATAATTAGGTCCTAAAACCAATTTCCATCAATTTCACTTGATAAAATTATCATATAATAAAATTAAAGCTTCAATTCAATACTTATTCATCATATTCTTCCAGCAATAATCCACATCAACTTTAAAGATTAGTCATAGAATCAAAAACTAATGAATTAATAAGTTGGACGCAATTGTAAAAGTTCTAAAACATAGGAATTTCAAGGAGTAAGCAAGAATTAAACTTACATGAAGCTTGAGTATGAAAACCAACTTGAACTCTCTCCCATGGCTGTTTTTCAGCTGAATAAAATGAAGAGAATTCTAGATATTCCAATTTGGTCCCCTTTTTATCTAGCTAATTTTGACAATTTTCCAAATTTGCCCTTATTTCACCCATTTCTTGATTTTTCTCGGCTATTGCGGCCCAAAATATCTCCTTTGGACTTATTTGCACTCTAGGTCCTTCCTCATTTGAAAATTAAGCTATTTAATCCTTCTAGCAACTTTTACATTTTTTTTTCAATTTAGCACTTTTTATTTAATTAACCACCCAAACGTCAAAATTTTCTAACGAAATTTTAATACTACTTTATAACTCAGTTTATAACACCGAGATCTCGATACCTCTTTTTCTTAATTTCTTGACCAAATAAATTTTTATAAAACACAATTTACTATTTAAAAATCTTTTAAAAGCTACATTTGGCTCGTAAATATTAAATAATATAAGCTACGAGTTCATTTGTCGGATTTGGTGGTCTTGAACCACTATTTCCGTTGCTGAAATTTGGGCTATTACATGACATGTTTAAAATTGATACCTTTCGTATTTTTAGTACAATTCGCATATTTTTTGTAAAAACAAATCACTGTTACGTGTATACCTTGACTCTAATCAATGACATGTTTAAAATTGATACTTTTCGAATTTTTTAGTACAATTCGCACATTTTTTGTAAAAACAAATCATTGTTACGTGTATACCATGACTCTAATCAATGACATATTTAAAATTGATACTTTTCGTATTTTTTAGTACAATTCGCACATTTTTTGTATGAACAAATCACTATTACATGTATACCATGACTTTAATCAATGACATGGGCTGACAAGATAAACATCCATAACCAATAAATTAAATACTGAAATTAAGTTAAAAGGTAAAATATATTTTAATATTTATGATTCTAAGTTAGCATCGAAACTTTAAGACATTATAATTGAATCTTCAAAATATCAATCAAATCTTTCTATCAGTCGAATCGCCAACTTGGATGATAAATGGTAGCCTAAAATACATATCATTCATGCAATAAATACATATTAGCTTAAAATTTAACTCGTTTATTTTAAATACAAATTACATTAAATTCGAGTTAATTTTTAACTCCACATATACTAGTTAAACTAATAAGAATTTGATTAATACTATATTCATACTTATAAAACTCCATTAACACTTTTTTTTTTTAAATCTTATTGGATGGTAGGGGAATAGATATTTATATACTTTTATACAATGATGTTTAAACCAGATTGGTTGGATCGAGAATTAGTTGAAGTACTAATATGGAGAAGAGCTTTGAACCGGTTAGGTTGAGAATCAATACGAACTGATTGAACTCGAATTTTTATAAATTTTAATCAAACTAGTTGAACCGACGAGTTGATGATCTAACCGGTTTGACAAGCAATTCAATTTTAAAAAACATTGGTTTTATGTTTTTTTTTCAAATAATATACATGATTTATGGTCCCAAAATGGTAAGTTTATGTTTAGCATTTTAAAAATTGCAAGTTTTTTTTTTTTTTGAAGGAATAAATAACTCATTAAACTAATATAAAACAAAAGCATTTTTATATATATTAGACTCCAAAAGATGTAAAAGTTTCCCAGGAACTTCTTCGAAAACCTGAACGTTATGTTCCTTATCAGTTGACATTTTAGCTAGCGAATCTGCAACTCTATTATCCTCTCTTGGAACATGCTTAATTCTCCAATATCCAATGTACTGTAGTAATTGAAGAATTCTCCTAGCCAAGGCTGGATTCGAATTTACCAATTGGCTATCTTGAATGGTTTTTGTAGAAGAGCCAAGCCGTCTAAAATCCTCTAGAGCTCAGCTTCAAACACTGAACAAACCCCCAAATAATGACTATATCCAAAGATTCACTCTCCATTCGATTTTCAGAACACCTCCCCCCAACGAAAGCTATGTTAGAATTCAGATTAACTGCCCCATCAGTATTCAAAAGGCAGCAATTACCTGACAATGGATGTATTAGTGAAATTACACCTCCAATTTATAATTCAATTTAATTTCCTTCAAAATAGAAAAATTATAATTTAACCTCTCTGGTGAATTTCAAGTTACCACATTGATAAAATTACATTTAAACTCTTCCAAAATTTTATAATTTAATTCTTATATCACTTCTACGTATCAAATTTTGAATAAATTTAATATTTATTTGACAAACAAAAATTCAACTATTAAACTTATATTTGAATGAAATATTTTCAGACCTATGATTGATAGAGACATATAATCAAATATAATAGTCAATTTGTTAATATATTAATAATATAATAAATTTTAAAAAAACCATATAAACTAATTAACCTTAGACTATAGCACAAATATGTTGAAATATCAATTAAAAATTTGATTTTTTATTGAAGTTTATAATCTATGAAATACTCCAATTTGTATTTAATTAACTCAATTAAGGAAGATATTTTCCACTTGAATAATCTCAAACATGTGATGTTTACCTTAAATAGGAAAGTCAACTATTTATTAGGGTAAATTACACATTTGTCTCGTTAAAGGGTCAAATTTTACTATTAGTCCCTATATTCTATTTTGAATCAATTTTAGTCATTATATTTTTCGAATTTTAAAATTTCAATACCAACCCCAAATTTTAGCAGCTAAATCGTTCATGTCAAATTCTGCTATTAATTCATAGATATCAGAATCCTTTAATTACTATGATTCTAATGAATACAATAAAATTTGACAGTATTGAATATAACCTATAAGTATCGAAGTAATCTTAAAAAAAAAACTATACCTATTTTGTTAAATTAAAAAATTGAAATAACCTTAAAAGAAATGTTCATTATTATGTGAACAAAATCAAATATATTTTTATCATTACAATAATTAGACGCGAAATCACAGAGTTTATATTTATGTCACTTAAATATCAAAGAGTTCTAATTTGGATTTTTTTTTTGAATAATCTCATTATAAATTCTGCTCATATCTGCTTTTTTTGACACAACATCTATAATTACCCATAGCCCCTCCCTAACTCATAAATTGGAGGATAATGTGTTTCAACGTACTCGAACTTACGTCCTCCTGCCTATGACAATCGAACTAAGACTTAAACGACCTATTTCAAAAATATAATTAAATATATGAATACAAAATTAATATTAATATATTTTAAACGATGAAAATGGAAATTCAATTGTTGTGTATTTTTTAACCTGGCCCGACCCATTTCCGTGTCACCTGTAATAACATTAAACAAGTGATAAGATCACGTGACCTGTTTTTTTATGTTAGATCCAATTTGTGAACTTTATTTTTATTTTTTTGCCTTTTTTCTTTTTGGAGGTTTCCAAATGGACTTGAGTGAACATAATAATAATTTTTTAACTTGTAAGAGAATTGTTTTATAAAGGAAAAAAATAATTAGAAAAGCCAACAAAAAGTGAATTATGCTTCAAGTATAGGCACGTGAATATCAAACTCAAATAATTTACAATTTTTTTATTATTAATAAAAAAATTTACTGTCGATTGAAGCTCAACTCGATTGGCATGAGTATTGTCGCCAATACAAAAGAACGTGGGTTTGAGTACGCTAAAATGCATTATAGTCCTATTTATGGGTTAGAGAGGAGCTATGAGTAGTTCTAGTTCTAGACATTGTATCAAAAATAGCAGATATAATCATAACCTATAATTATGGGTAAACTAAACTCAAGGTCATTAAATTATTATCAAATTTATGTTTTGGTCTCTCAACTTTAAAAAGTTACAAAATGGGTCACTAAACTATTCGAAAATTTTCATTTAAATCACTGAATTATTATAATATTTTTTATTAAGTCAGTGGCGTGTTAGTTTTCTTTAAAAAATTCAGTTAGCTAGCTCCAAGTGACGATATGAGGATCTGTACGATGAATCAGTACCTATCGACGAGTATAAAAACATGCCTTACATCTAATTTGATTTGAAAGATAGTTTTGGAGATCTGAATGAAAGGTTTCTATTGGTGCAAGAGGTGCAAATAGAGAATGTCATATAACAACGATTTTAACAACCCAATGACTTAAATAAAAAAATTTAAATTGTTCATCAATTATAACTTTTTTAAAGTCGAGTGACTAAAACATAATTTTACTAATAGTTTAATGAGATTAGTATATTTTATCTTAAATTTATTTAATTACATGTTTTGTACACTAATTAGTATAGTTTACCAATTAAACGTACAAAATTAGGGTTTCATTGGCCCGATAAAGAAAATACTATGATCACGAATAATATTTGTCATAATTAAATATTATAGTAAATAATTGGACCGATTATCAAGGGTGAGGGGAGAGAGGCTCTCCCAAAATAGGAAATTCCTACTTGAGACCCTTAAAAGTTTATAAGTTAATATATGGTAAAATTATAACATGACTCTTTGAAAGATGTTTGAATTTCGATTTAATCCTTTTGAAAACCATAATGATATAAGTCAATACAATAATGAAATTGTTTTTTAGCTCTCGTAAAAGAATTCTAACTTCGCTCCATACTAAAATGTATCTGAAATTAAGCCAAATTAAATCTAAACAACTGTATCGGAGATTTAAATCAAAATAAAATTTGGAAAAAAAAAAAACACATGTTAGCTCAGGGAGGGGAGGCAAAGCACATGGGCTTAAACAATAGTTGCATTTTCAATCAGTGGTTCAATATGAGCTTTCAATTTCAATTATTTACTTTTTATTTTCATTTTTTTGGATTTTTATGTAAATACCCCAATCAATCATTGTTTCCAATTTTGTCAACTCATTGGGATTTTTACAACTTGTTGAGAACTGGGTCAGACCTTTTTTTGTTTCATCCTTAATTTTTAAGTTTTTTTTATAAATAATAATTTTATAATAAAAGATTGGCATAAGAAAATTTTCGGTTTATTCATGAATCAATTGAATCGATTGATCTGAATTTTATAAATTTTAATAAATTTTACTTTTATAAATTTTTAATAATTTATTTAATTAGAACTGGACAAAATGATCGGACTGATGTTTTAAAAGTGTTTTTTAGAGTTTTCATAAATGGGATAAATCTCAAAACTATATATAAACTTTAGTCTAACGTATAGTTTTATACATGAATTTTGATTTAATTCAATTCTCACAAATTATTAACAAAATTATTGATATAACATCATTTTATGTTTATATATTGTATATAGAAATAATTGTATTTATCCAATATAAAAATAAATTGACGCAATCATTTTTTTAAATGTGTATGATTGAATCAAAATTAAAGTTTCATATATACATTTAAATCACAATTAAAGTTTCATGTGTATAACTGCACTAAATTAAAGTTCATATATCAAATTGCATGTTGAATCAGAATTTATGTATAATTTTGAGATTTATCCGTTGATATAATAAAAGATCCTATTGAATGAAAACAATGAATAATTAATTTTTAAAAAACAACTAAATGCATTATTTAGCAAAAGCCATTGGTATCAACAATTATTTTTTGTGTATTAAAAAATTGGTCGATTGAGTATTAGCTCGATTAACATGGGTATTGTTGTCAATGTAATAAGACGTGGGTCCGAGTGCGCTGAAGTGTATTATCTTTCTTTTTATGAGTTGGAGAGGGGCTATGAGTATTTCTAACCAACCTATCAAAAGAGCATATATGATCAAAACCTACAATGAGATTATTAAAAAAAATATTTATAAGACTTAATCAAGCATTCCTTATTTATTAATGAATTATTTTAAATTATATTTATTTAAAATTTTAACATTTTACAAATGACATAATTTATGTAACAAAATAATATATATTATTTATGTGAAGTGATGGTTAAAATTCTTATTAAATATTCATTTGGCATCGACTCAAATCCGGTTAGACCCATTTTTTACCTCTTAATATTGTAAAATTAGAGGTATTCAAAAGCTAATTAAATTAGATGTAAATAGTAAAAAAATTACCTAAGCAAGATGAGAGTTCCATTCGTTAAACTCGAAAATTTATTTTATTATTTAAAAGAAAAGAAAATATATTAATATTTACATATTTTTATAAATATTTAAATAACTTTTATCAAATAAATAAAAATTCAATGCTCTTGGTGAAGAATTTAAAGATATTCAACTAAATAAGGTAAATAAATTGAAAAATAGTAGTACATCATTATAGTAATAGAAATAAATGGTGACATTAAATGTAAAAAAAATCAATAAATAATTATGAGCCTTTGTTTTGCCCTTATTAAAATCCAAAAAATAAAAAATAAAAAAGAATAACATGAAAGAGATTTTTTTAAGAAAAATAATAATTATATTTATTATTGAGTCCCAGCTGGTTCTGTCGGCACAGAGTATAGCATATTCCACAAGCTTCTTCTGCAATATCGATCATACTCCCAAATAATAAAATAAATGTAAATTTTATTAAAAATTAATTCGATATAAAAATAAATAAAGTTATTTAATGTCATTGGATTACATTTGTTTACCCAATAAAATATTTCAAATTTAATTTTAATTTTAACTTTAAATTTAACTACTCATAATTTCACACTCATAATTAAAATCGAAGTTTTATTTTTCAACTTTGACGAGAGTTAGAGTTGGGTATTGGCTTAAACCGTACCAAGCGTAAATGCCCACTTTTCTTTTGTAGGTGATTGTGCATCACATTGCAACTCAACGATGTAATTAAATATTTAAATTAGTTTTAATTTTTAATTAATTTATTCATTTTATAATTATACTAAATTATGGTACACTCATGATGTAATTGAAAAACAAAATTATTACATGCATGTTTTTCTTTTATTTTTAATATACAAGTTATAAAAAAAATCTCAAAATAAAAGAATTTACTTTGTAAAAATAAAATTTTAATTATTCTTATTTAGATAAATTTATCCCGATTCACTAGTAGAATTAAAAAATTTATGCGTGTGAAAATCATATATTTAGAACATAAATATGTGTTTAAGAGTAACATATAATAACCAATTGAGTTTTAGTTCAATTGGTATGAGTATTGTTGGTAATGCATGAGGACGTAAGTCCTTCTATTTATGGGTTAGAAAGCGGCTTTTAGTAGTTATATTTGTTTTAGAAAAAATATAATATACAATAAACAATGAAATGCATGGTTTGAAACTATTTTTGTCATAATAACACATGATATATGTATGATATTATGAAAAGGTATTTTCGAAAGTTTAGTTGACCTGTTACAACAACTCAATAATGCAATTTAAATCCTACCATATGAATATTTTTATTCACTTTTTTTAAAGTGAAAAGACTAAAACACCCCTAAATAAAAAGATTAAAATATCTCAAATATATTATTATTTATTTTAATTACGAAATAATATTTTTATAATTTTCTAATCGAATTTATGTCCGGTTGATGCATGGTACACTTTACGAGTTTTATTAATAAAGAGAATAGATAATATAGATCCACCGAATACCAGCTTTCGGATGAAATCGGACGGTCCATTTATTTTAATCAACTCTCTCTTTTTACAAAATTCGTAACTGAAAAAAGAAATTTCGCTCTTTTTTTTTTATTTTTATTATTTTTAAATTTCCTGCTATTGATTGTTGTGAAAGAGAACAACTTTTAGAAACTCAACAACAGCAATGAAGGGCAAAGAGGAACGTAGACGAAGATTTTCAATAGCTTTAAAGAATGTTCGTTAAAACTGTTCATCATTCGGTTATTGACAGCGCATTGGCAGCAGCATTGGAATTGAAGTTAAGAATCCGGCAATGCTTTTTGAGATCCGAAGAAATTAAATTTTCAAGACGAAAATGAATTGATTTTTTCGTTTTTTTTTAAGTTGCTATTTTTTGTTTGTAATATTAAAAAAGATCGAGTGAAGAGTTAAAAGCAATGGAGTCTCGGATGGATCATTACGAGATCATGGAACAGATCGGTCGTGGTGCTTTCGGTGCTGCCATTCTTGTTCACCATAAATCCGAGAAGAAAAAGTAATTTTTTAAATATTTCTCACTTTTTTGAAAATTTTAGTGAAGTGTAACTTTGCTCTTTTTTTTTTTTTTTGAAAAATTTTGGTATTAATTTTTTTTTTCAGGTATGTGTTGAAGAAGATCAGATTGGCGCGACAAACGGAACGTTGCAGGAGATCTGCACATCAAGAAGTTAGTTTATTTTTCAGAAAAGGAGAACAATTTAATCTGTAAATAGAGTTTAATTTCCAATTTATATAAATTGGTCTTTGAAATTTGTGGAATGTAGATGGCGCTTATTGCGCGGGTTCAGCATCCTTACATTGTTGAATTTAAGGAAGCTTGGGTTGAGAAAGTAAGATACCGTACTTTTTTTCTTTTGCCTATGAATCTTGAATAAAAATTGAACTTCTACTAGTAGCTTGTTATGTACGTGACTGCATTTTCTAGTCTTGATATATTTGTTGTAATGTAGGGTTGCTATGTTTGTATTGTTACTGGATATTGTGAAGGTGGGGATATGTAAGTTTCTAAGTTGAATTGGGAACTTTGATTAGGTGTTTTTTTTTTTTGTTTGTTTTTGAAAATTTTGCAATTTTTGTAATCTGTCTATATTGTTTGTTCTCTTATTCCGTTTTAACAGGGCTGAATTGATGAAGAAATCAAATGGGGTGTATTTCCCTGAGGAGGTAATTGAATTTCTCTATATACCCCTTAATTTTACAAGT
Source organism: Gossypium australe (assembly GCA_005393395.2). Taxonomy (NCBI): domain Eukaryota; kingdom Viridiplantae; phylum Streptophyta; class Magnoliopsida; order Malvales; family Malvaceae; genus Gossypium; species Gossypium australe. The sequence goes on from CM016626.1 coordinate 159,326,680, forward strand.
TAGTTTCCTGAGTTACGACTAACAGTTAAAAATGATGATCATGAACACTGTACAGAAACTTTGCAAGTGGTTCGCACAGCTGCTTCTGGCAGTTGAATATTTGCATTCAAATTTTGTTCTGCATCGCGACCTGAAGGTATGTGTGTAAAATTGGATTAGTCTTTCTATCACAAAATTATTTATGGACTGATTTATTGCACTCTCTTGGTAGTGTTCCAACATCTTTCTTACCAAAGATCAAGATGTACGCCTTGGTGAGTTTGTCTTCTTGCTTTTCTTATTGGTTTCTTACATGTTCTCTTATCTTTTTCCTTTTTTTTTTTGTCATCATTGAGTTATATTTGATATTCTACTTGGTTGCATATGTTGGGATCATTATCTTAAGCTTTCTTTCTGATCTGTACTGGTTTAGGGGATTTTGGGCTTGCCAAAACTCTGAAGGCAGATGATTTGGCTTCTTCGGTATGTAATATGTTAAATGATCTTTAGTAACCCTTTTCTCTGAAAAATATTTTTCAACCATCTCCAAGGATGGGAAAGAGTTTTTCTTTCGCTATTGTTTCTCTTCCTTTTCTTCCCACACTTGGTTGATAAGCTAATCCTATTTAGCTCAAAATAATAGACTTTGTGTCTGTTTGCACATGCCTCAATGCTGCTGTATATTTTCTGAAAGACCTTTCATGGTAGCATAGTACTCATAAAGTAGCTTCTTCAGTACATGTTCCATCCTATCAAGGTTGCTCTCACATTTTAATATGCCGAGGAACTGATATGGTAATAATAAGAAGCATCAAATTGAACAAGCATAATGTCTGCCATAGCTTGCAATTAAACTTCGTTCTAATTTTAATCTTATCTTTTAAGGACAAATTGTTACTAAATTGTCAAGTGAGAGTTATAATAAGACTGCGAATTTAACTAAACAATCACTTTTTAAGTAAAGAACTAAAAAAGAAGAAGAAGAAAGATACTGTTGATACCCAAGTGTTTCAGACTGAGTGATGGATGACCCAGATGCTCTGGAATGAAGAATACATACAGTATTTAACTTCATTTTTCTTCCATAACAATATCTGTTGGGTTATATTTTGTAGTCATTTGCATTTGATATCATTTTCCATTTTTGCGGTTATTCTTCCTTGCATGAATGTGCCAGGTTCCAGTGCAAGTTATTAATTGTTTTGTACATGGCTCAGGTGGTTGGAACTCCCAATTACATGTGTCCTGAATTGCTTGCAGATATTCCTTACGGTTTCAAGTCTGATATCTGGTCTCTGGGTATGCCTTTTAATGAGTATGCATTTGATATGTGCAGATCTTCCCCGCCCCCCCCTTTTTTTTCTAAATTGCTTCTTCTTGAACAGGCTGCTGTATTTATGAGATGGCTGCTCATCGCCCTGCTTTTAAAGCTTTTGTAAGAGTTCTTACAATTCTATTGGTTGAATCTTTGCCTTATTTTATAACCTATTCTGGCAAGTAGCATGTATTTCATTAGTTAACATGTTGAACTTGGAAATTGTAATTTATAAGTTCTGTTTCTTACTTTTATCTTATATTGGATTTTTCAGCCAACTGTTATAAAGTTTGTGTTCTATGTTTCACTCGTTTAGGCAATGTTTTCAAAGTATATGTTGTCTATTAGAAATTTTTCTAAGACTGCTACTTTTTGCCTCCACTAACCATGTAAATTATACAAATCTAATTCAGCTAATTTCTATCCAAATTCTTGTTCTAGGACATGGCAGGGTTGATAAGCAAGATAAATCGTTCCTCTATCGGGCCTTTGCCTTCTTGCTACTCTCCATCTTTGTAAGTCTTAATGCTCATTTTAGAGCTCGCCATTATGTTTTCATGATATCAAGTATTCTCTCCATTATTTTTCAAACTCCTACTGAACTTTTTAATGCCTTAATATCTCTTCATTGTCCTAGTTCTCTATCTTCTTTTATATATATTTTTTTATATTTGGATAATGTGCAAATCTTTTAAATCAAATTCTGGCTTACTCATGTATGAAATTTGAAACTAGTTTCATGGAAACTTTAAAATCCCAAGGGACTAGGTAATCTGTATCCGTGTAGTGATAAGCTTTGTTTAATGTTACACATGTAGGAAAACACTTATCAAGGGCATGCTAAGAAAGAATCCAGAGCACCGACCGAGTGTAAGCATTTCTTTTCTCTCAACTCTAAGAATTCTCCACATGGAGGATTCAACATAACAATTTGAATTTTCACCTTGTTTAGGCATCGGAACTTTTGAAGCATCCTTATTTGCAGCCATATGTTGATCAGTATCGTCCATCCTTCAGCTGTCCAACGAATTGTTCCCCGGATAAGCATATTTCTTCTGGTCGTGATAATAGGAAAAATATGGCTGAGAGTCAGAATAGTAATAGTTCATGTAGTGATAAAGATAGTTTACCTTCAAGTGACAGAAACACTGGCACTATGGTTTCAAATAGTAATAGTAAGGCCACTGACACAGATTCAATTTCTAATGATGATGGAGAAGGGACTGAGCCTCACCCACCAAGAGAAGAGGAGAATGGCCCCGCTATTTTCTCCGGCAAAGTTGATGAAAATGGTACGAGAAAACCTTCTTATGCAGAACAGGGATCTAATGTTCAGTCAAAGCAACCAAAAACCATCAGAAGTATAATGATGGCTTTGAAAGAAGGGAAAGTAAGAGAAAATGGTTCCCCAATGAGAGGTAGCCGTGCAAAAGCTGTAGGTGGCTCGACTCAAAGAAATAATGTAGAGGCATCACCCAAAGTTCTCAAACCGCCGGCATCAACACCTGTTTCAAAATCTAATGCAGATACCATGACTTCTGCTTCAGCGAAATTACCGTTAGATTCGGCGAGAAGGATACCAGGATCCCACCATTTGAAGCACCAGGTATGAACTGGGCTTGACTGTTCTATTATTAATTTCATTCATTATTGGTATATTCTCTTATTTTGCAAGTGTTTTTTTTTCTCTCCAGTCACCTTTAATCGAATTCTCCCCGAAGACTAAACCTAGACATGAAGGGATTCCTCCCCCTGTGCCTGGGAAGCATGTTGCTGAAGATGGACTATCTTCTAATTCTCGGCTAAGAACTCCTCCTTCCAATGTTGCAAGAATATCATCAGTTATGGGAAGAATGAAGCATGGAGGAACTGATGCTTCAGATGGAGCACTTAACATGCCAAAGTTAGGATCAATAGAGATAAACCCGGGCCGTGAAGCTATTCCATGTCAACTGCCCTGCCATACAAATGTTTCCATGGAGGTCAAACAAGAGGTTGAGATAGCTCCGACTGGAGCTATCAAAGGGGTGCAAACAGATAGCAACAACCCTGTCTCATCTTTTATCTCAATTCAAGCATTTGAGATTTGTGACGATGCAACAACCTCTTTTATTGACATGACAGAACAGACACATGATCATGAGATAACCACTGGCATAAAGAGCTTGGAATTGCATCCAGCATCTAGCTCACCTGCTTCTCTGCAATCAAAGATACCTGAAGGAGAAAGCCTAGGGCATGATCATAAATCTGTTATGTGTTCAACTGAAGAATCTGTTCCTACCCAGGATCTTCCGCATTTTGCATCAGCTAATGAAAAAGTCAGTTTAAGTGCCCCCTTGGATCATCCGGTACTGAATTCTGAAGAAATATCTGTTCATAAAGATGCTAGTGCTGTAAGCAGGACAGTTAGTACGGATGATGCTCCTTTAAGCAGGACAAGTAGCAGGGATGTGTCTATAAGCCGGCCAATTAGTAGGGATGATGCCCCTTCAAGCAGGCCAAGTAGCAGGGATGATGCCCCTATAATCAGGTTGGGTATTGGGGAAGATGCCCTTGTAAGTGGACAAACTACCGGAGAAGATTGTCAGATAAGCAGCTCGAGTAATGATACAATGCTCCATTCGGATGAAACTGTGGCAAGCAGACCTTGTAGTCGACATGATACAATGCTCCATTCGAATCTTTCTTCAACATCTAGTGGTGATGACAAGTTCACTGTAATGGAGCTTCTCTCGTCCATGGCAGAATCTACATCTTGCATTGCCTCACCAATTTCATCTATCCAGAATAATTCACAGCCAGATAAAGAAATAAATCCAAGCACAACATCACGTCCTCCAGCATTTGATAATGTTATACATGTTATAAGGCACAGTAGCTTCCGAGTTGGCAATGAGCAGCCAGTGATGGAAAAAGCCGATACAGGTGTCCAAAATGTGGATGTTGGGAAACTCATAAATGTTGTGAGGGATGAATTAGACACAAGAAACGTGACAAGTCCAATGACCCTCAATTCATCAAATGTTCCAGATTATCCTGGCATTAAAGAAATGGATGTCAGGAACTCCATATCTTCATCTCCAAAACTGGATTCACCAGACCCTACGAAGCCAAGCTCTTCTCTAACAGAAGAAGAGACACCAGCAAAGGAAACGTTGGATATCAAGTCTTTCAGGCAAAGAGCAGAGGCACTCGAAGGGCTTCTCGAATTATCCGCAGAGTTATTACAACAGAACAGATTGGAAGAGCTCTCGGTTGTTTTGAAACCATTCGGGAAACATAAGGTGTCCCCAAGGGAGACTGCTATCTGGTTAGCCAAAAGTCTTAAAGGACTGATGATCGAGGATAGCGGACGAAGTTCATGAAATCTTCTTCTTCATGAGGTAAGCTTTCATTTCCCTTGTCCATTCACATTGTTAGAGCTGCTCCTCTCCTTTCACTTCCATTTGATATTTTAAACATACAACAATTAGGTCTTATATTTTTCACCTCATATTATTATTCTTTCAAATGCATTTTGTTGTTGTACATAGTCGACAATACTTTATTACAAATAAGAGAATCTTTTTTTAACAATAATTGTAGTATCTAGTATGGACATTGTTGCCTGCTTTCACTTTTAATTATAAGGACTTAATTGAACAGTTTAGAAGTTTTTTTATTAATAAGATGGTGACTAATCATTAAATTTCAATTAGTTTAGTGACTAAATTGAAAAAATTAAAAATTTAGTAACCAAAATAGCAAGCAATAGTAACCATTTCAATACTTTACCAGAAAAAAAAGGTGGTGGTTGTTGGTTCATCGGGGAAAATGACCGGCGGTCCCAAAATGTGCACCGTTGTTTGAGTTGTTATATTCATTGTTTTATACGTTTTTAAGTTACTTTTTTTTATAGGGCTATGTTTTATAGTTTTTTTAAATTGATACTCATTGTATTTAGATATAGTTTTATTCGAGCTTACTTTAAATTGTAAAATAAGACAGATTGAGTCTTAGTTTGATTGACATCAGTATTGTTGTCAATTTAAGATGACGAAAGTTTGAAGCGTATTTATCCTCCTATTAGTAGATTTACGTTTGAATCACTTAACTTCAAAAAGTTATAAAATGATCATTGAAATATTCAAAAATTTTGAAAAAACTTTGAATTTTATAGATCTAAAAACCAAAATCAAAGTAGCTTTCTTTTCCGATCTTCTATATTGACCATTAAATCAACTTAGATATAAGATATGTTCTATTGTACCAATTGTCACTTGGAGCTCTTTAATTGGATTTAAAAAAAATAAACTTAACAATCAAGTAACTTGAATAAAATTTTTTGAATAATTCAATAACTTAAATGAAATATTTCAAGATTAGTGACCATTTTATAACCTTTTAAAGTTAAGTGATAAAAATATAAATTTATTAATTATTTAATAACTTTAGATGTATTTTTCCCTTATAATATTAGTGTCCATCAAAATCATACCCTATAATCGATTCATTTTCCATGTTTAATTCAGATCTCCCATGTATCTATATATCTAAATAATGTGTACCTTTAAAATATGATATTGAATAAATTTTTAGTTAAAATTTAGATAAAAAGAAATTAAATTTTTATAACTTCATAATTGATACTGTCACAATGTAATCTATACATTCTCAAATCTTTTGTATCTTCCCAACATCACATCAAATCGTAATAAAGAATCCATTCAATGCTTAAATCATCAACCATTGGAAAATATGAAAAGCCAATAGGGTCTCTTTTTTATACAAATAACTAATTAAAAAAATTTGAAAAAAATTATTTTAAAAAATAATCTATGCTTTACAGTTAAAATTAGTGTTACCTAATGAATTGACGGTATTATTTATTTTTTCCCTTAATTTTTTAAAAAATAATTTTTTTGATACCGTGACCTGTATATATTTTTTAAAATCTGAACAAATATTCGCTATGAAGAAAAAGAAATAAATCCCCGGTAAATTTTTAAAAAAGAATTTGTATTTTTAAATATATATAAAAAATACGAAAAAAAATTATGAGTGTAGCGAGGCGGTACCACCTTAATTTTTTTAAAATCGTAAATTACAAACAGCAGGAAGGGTAGGTGCGCGTTTTCGGGTGCCAGGACGAATAAGGAAAAGCTGATGAAATGCCACGTGGAATAATAGGGAACGTAGGGTGGACATGCAAAGGGAGATTCGAAAAATAAAATCTTTTAGTTGGATTAGATTGATTGGAAGTGTCTGTAGAGAAGTGCACAGAGATTTATTTATTTCTTGTTTTTAAGGGAGAGCTGGTAGCTGGTTTTGCCATATTCGGATTTTTTTATAGATATTTCAAAAAATACATATGGATAGTGTTTGATACAGTGACGACAGGAGCGAAGTTAAAATAATTTTTTAAGAGAAGTCAGATAAAATATTAATTTTTTATAGTTTATATATTTATAATTTATAAAAAATTAAATTAAATTTTTATAATTTTAGAAAGGACAAAAATACAATTTTATCTTTTAATTTAAAAATTTTAAAAAATTTTAAAAGTCTAAATGATAATTTTACATTTTGGGGGGCCAGGGCCCATACCATCCCCTGGCTTCACCCCTGAGTGACGACATAATTTTTTTTAAATATGATGATTGAGAGGAAAATTGGATGGTGCCTCTAGTTAGTTAGGCAACGACGAATTTAATTATAAAAAGAGATAATTTTTTAAATAATTTTTAATTTAATTTATTTTCTTAATTAATTAAATTTTTTAGATTATTCGTATAAAAAAACTGCCAATAGTCATCAAACATAAATTACATGTATTATTTGAGAAATTCCTATCGGTGGCGAAGTCAGGGGATGGCATGGGCCCCAGCCTTCCCTAAAAGGTAAAATTTCTATTTAGCCCATAAAATTTTTTAAAAATTTTAAATTAGTAAAGGTAAAATTACACTTTGGCCCCCTAAAATTATAAAAATTTGATTTAATCCTTTACAAATTAGAAAGATATAAACTATAAAAAATTAAAATTTCATCTGACCCCCTTAAAAAGTTGTCCTGACTTCGCCCCTGATTCCTACTTAATCAAATTAATGTCTTTATATTAAATATATCAATTTAATATGTATTATTAAATGAATTAAATAAAATTTGAAAACTATTTTTTAAACTGCAGTTTATACCAAGCTATTAAAATTTTAAAAATATTTCAAATTGAATTTATTTAATTTTTTTAATAGTACAAAGATTAGATTAATTTATTTAATAATAGAAAGCTAATTTAATACGATCTTTATAATACATGGATCTCTTAAACAATTTCACCATTTTGCATTTAAATTTTAACTTATTTAATTTTTTATTTTTTTATTATCTTAAATTGAGTTATTTGTCAAATCACTCTAAAATTAATAAAAGTATTAATTTTTTTGTTACTTTTGCTGACGTGGCATATAACATGAATTGCCATGTCAGCAATTAAATATTAAAATTTTAATTTTTTTAAAATTATTTAAAAATATTAAAAAAATAATTTTTTTAGTTTAAAAAATTCTCCATATATACCAATCAACAAAGTAACAATTTTTTTTTTATGAAATTAGAAACGAAATAAGTCATTATTCTTTAACATTTTGTCTCGGAAAAGATTAAAAAAAAAGAGCATCAAACATTAATTGCAGTAATCATCAACTTACATATCGAAGAGTCACCAAATCAAGTCCATGCTATCAGTGACTCTCAATCTTCTCCCTTTATTAAACGTCTGCAAAACTGCAACAAGCTACTATCATTTCCCTTCCCTGTTATCAAACACCTTAGCTTGTCATCCAAAGAAAAACAAAAAGAAACAATGGGTGTTCCATCTTTTTATCGTTGGTTAGTGAATAAGTACCCTAACATAAGGGTAAAAGCCATTGAAGAACATAAACATGGTCATTGTGTCGATACAAGCTCTTTAAATCCAAATGGTATTGAGTTTGATAACCTTTATCTTGATATGAATGGTATCATTCATCCATGTTTTCATCCTGAAGATCAGGTATGTTCATCCATGTATATATCTCAAAATCTCACATACATGCACAGATAAGAAAAAGTGTTTACTTTGTGTTTGTTTAAATGCAGTCTGTAATACCACCTAGTACATACGAAGATGTATTCACCAGTATCTGTGAATACGTAGATACCCTTTTTAACATTGTTAGAACGAGGAAGCTGTTATATATGGCAATTGGTAAAGCTTTTTTCATTTCTGAATAAAATTGGATAAATGGTGGTAAAAGTGTGGAGGCCTTGCTCGTTCTACTAAAAATGAGGTAAATTAGTCCCTTAGATAAAAGAGTAAATTGGTTATTTTATTAAAAATTTGATTGGAACTGGTCATTGTAGGGTAGCACGACACACAACACGTCAGAGTTATTACTTTCCGGTTATTTTTAATAATAAAAATGGATAAAATAGATGAAATTTTTAGCAGTAAGGATTTTTACTTTTTATCTAACATTCAGGGACTAATTTGCTCAATTTTTTAATAGAGAGAACAAAATGCAATTTATAGAGCCTCCATGGTACTTTTACCGAAAAATAGTATATCAGAAGTTGATCTTGGTTGGATTTTGTAGATGGTGTAGCTCCACGAGCTAAGATGAATCAACAGCGATCAAGAAGGTTTTGCACGGCGAAGAATGATGAGATTGCGGTATGTTTGTTTTTATAATGATTTGATTTCATAGAACCTAGTTATGGTTTACAAGTTTGTGTTCATTGTAGGAAGCTGAAGAGGATCGATTACGAAGAGAATTTGAGTTGGAAGGTAAACTGGTCCTTCCGAGAAAGGATTGTGAAGTTTATGATTCGAATGTTATTACACCTGGTACAGAGTTCATGTACCGGTTGTCTAAGAAGCTTGAAGGTTATATTGAGTCACGAATGAATGGTGATTCGAGCTGGAAGGGAATCCAAGTTTGAATTTAATGTCCTACTCCTACTTGCATGCATGCATGCATGTGTGTGTATGTACGTATGTATGAACTGAATTTGTAATTCGGGCTGGAAGGGAATTCAAGTTTGAATTTAATGTTCTACTACTTGTATGTATGCATGAACTGAATTCTCTGTTGTATTCAATCAAGTTATGGTTTCTGATGCAAATGTACCTGGTGAAGGCGAACACAAGATTATGTCGTTCATTCGGTACCAATGATGTCTCCCTGGATATGACTGCAATACTCGCCATTGTGTTGGGTGAGGGTCCCACTATGTGGGAATCCCTCAAAGCATGCCATGTTTTATGGCATTTTTTTCTTTGTCTTTCATCATTTTCTTTTGTCCTTTATGTGGCTTGTGGGCAGCCAATATTGGTTAAAAAATGTCAGAGAGCTAAAAATCAATTTTTTGAGAGAAAAATAAGAGAGAAACGGGTGAGAAACAGAGAGCTTTGGAGCAGAATTTTGCTCTTGGAAAGAAAATTTGCAGCTGTGATCAACTCTTCGATCGGAGGTCCATCCGTGGTTCGATTGAGCTGATTTTTTTACAGCAGCTAGACGACAAGTTGTTCTTGACTTTGTACGGTCGGATTTTTCATCCGAGTCCTGTAGCGTCAGAAATACCCGTTTTACAGCAGCTACTATTTTTTGGTGATGTTTTCTTAATTTTCTCTCTTTTGCTAAAGATTACATATTGTTAGCCTTGTTGGAGTTGAATGCTTATTGTAGGCTTGATATTGTGATCTTGTAGCTGAACATTTGATTATAGTGGAGCTTTTGATCGGACTCTAAAGTCTCGTGGTTTTTACCCTTGATTTAGAGGGGTTTTCCATGTAAAAATATCGGTGTCTATTTATTTATCATTTTTGTTGTGGTTGCATTGGTTGATTTGCGGTTGATAGGTTGTTAGAGAACAAATATTTTTGTGCTATTGTGCTTGCCATAATATTTGACAAGAGTTATAGGGAGAGAAAGAACACCGGTTGTGCTTCGCTTCCGTTCGGTTGTTCGGTTTCTTCCTAACAAACTGGTATTAGGAGCTCGGTTATTCTGTCAAATAATTATGGAAATCAATACAAGTAAGATGATTATGTTGAATGGCACAAATTATCAACTTTGCCGGAATAAAATGAAGGACTTGTTGTTTGTGAAGGCTCTGCATCTTCCGGTATTTGCTACTCAAAAACCCGATTCGAAAAGTGATGAAGAATGGGAATTTGAGCATCAACAAGTATGTGGCTTTATTCGGCAAATTGTTGAAGAAAATGTTTACAACCACATTGATCAGGAGACACATGCTCGAACATTGTGGGAGAAGCTTGAAAGCTTGTATGCTTCGAGATCAGGCAATAACAAGTTGTTTTTGCTAAAGAAAATGATGGCGTTGAAATACAAAGAAGGAACATCTATAGCTGACCATGTGAGTGAATTTCAGAGCGTGATGAATCAGTTGCTTGGTATGGGTGTCAAATTTGATGACGAGATTTTAGGGCTTTGGTTGCTTGCTACTCTACCAGAATCTTGGGAGACCTTTCGGGTTTCGCTCATTAATTCTGCCCCAAAGGGTATTATTACTTTGAATTTGGCTAAGAGTGGTGTGTTGAATGAAGAGGTCAGAAGACGATCTCAGGGTTCTACATCACAGTCCGAGGTGTTGGTTACCGAGAATAGGGGGAGGAACAGAGACAAAGATGGAAATGGTAGAGATAAAAACCGAAGCAAGTCAAGATCGAGATACAAGAATCTTGAGTGTCATCATTGTGGTAAGAAAGGCCATATCAAGAAATATTGCTTCAAGTGGAAGAAAGAGAACAAAGGTGGTGATAAACACGATCGGAACGATGATGAAAAATCTGAGCGTGTTGCTACTGCTACCGGATATCCGTTTGAATTTGATTTCTGCAGGAAAGCTTGATAATGAGGGATTCTGTAACACCTTCAGTGATGGGCAGTGGAAGCTGACTAAAGGCTCCTTGGTTGTGGCTCGAGGAAAGAAGAGTTCAAATTTATATTTGATGCAAGCTTCAGCTTCTCGAGAGACGGTGAATGTGACAGTGAATGACAGCTCAACTGAGTTGTGGCATAAACGACTTAGTCACATGAGTGAGAAGGGGCTTAACTGTTTAGCGAAGAAGAATCAACTTTCGGGGTTGAAGAATGCTACACTGAAGAATTGTGCTCATTGTCTAGCAGGAAAGCAGAGAAGAGTTTCTTTTAGAAGCCGTCCTCCTCATAGAAGATCAGAGTTGCTAGAGTTGGTCCATTCGAATGTCTGTGGTCCGATAAAGTAAGGTCACTTGGCGGTGCACTTTATTTTGTAACTTTCATTGATGACTGTTCAAGAAAGATATGGGTTTACACTTTGAAGTCTAAAAATCAAGTCTTTGAGGTGTTTAAACAGTTTCAAGCATCAGTTGAAAGGGAAATAAGAAAGAAGTTGAAGTGCATTCGTACTGATAATGGTGGCGAGTACACAGGACCGTTTTATGAGTATTGTCTACGACAGGGAATCAGACATTAGAGAACACCATCAAAGACTCCACAGTTAAATGGGTTAGCTGAAAGAATGAACCGAACACTAATTGAGAGAGTCAGATGTTTGTTGTCAGAAGCAAAGCTGCCAAGATCATTTTGGGCTGAAGCTTTGAATACAGTGACACATGTGATAAATCTGTCTCCTAGTGTTCCTTTGAGAAGTGATGTGCCAGATAGAGTTTGGTTTGGCAAAGTCGTGTCATATGATCACCTACGTGTGTTCGGTTGTAAAGCATTTGTTCATGTTCCAAAGGATGAAAGATCCAAGTTGGATGCCAAGACTCGACAATGCATCTTCATTGGTTATGGTCTAGATGGTAAGTTTGGTTATAGACTCTATGATCCCGTCCAGAAGAAACTCGTGAGAAGCAGAGATGTTGTCTTCATTGAGGATCAGACCATTGATGACATTGATAAGACGGAGAAAGCGAATTCACAAGACAGTGGTGATTTGGTCGATGTGAATTCGGTTCCCCTAAACTCTTCACCAGGTCCTATCCAGGATGATATGCATGGTGATGTTACTGATAACCATCAGGATATAGGTGATTTTGATGCTCCCATGGATGATGTTGTGAATGATCAACAACAAGCACCTATAGCTCCACCAACAGTTCCACTTCGAAGGTCTTCCAGAGATCGACTATCTTCTGTCAGGTATTCTTCTGATGAATATGTTCTTTTGACCGACGGGGGAGAACCTGAATGTTATGAAGAGGCTATGGAGAGTGAATGCAAAAATCAGTGGGTTGAAGCAATGAAAGATGAACTTCAATCCTTGCATTAGAACCATACCTTTGAGTTGGTGAAATTGCCCAAGGGCAAAAGAGCCTTGAAGAATCGGTGGGTTTACAGGTTAAAGCAAGAAGAGAAGTCTTCATCTCCACGATACAAGGCTAGATTGGTCGTCAAAGGTTATACTCAGAAAAAGGGGGTTGATTTTGAAGAAATATTTTCTCCGGTTGTGAAGATGTCCTCTATCAGAACTATACTGAGTTTGGCAGCCTGTTATGACTTAGAGGTTGAACAAATGGATGTGAAAACTACTTTTCTTCATAGTGACTTGGAAGAAGAGCTTTACATGGAGCAGCCAGAGGGGTTTGCTGCACAAGGGAAAGAGGACTATGTGTGCAGATTGAAGAAGAGCTTGTATGGTTTGAAGCAAGCTCCAAGGCAATGGTACAAGAAGTTTGAGTCTGTTATGGGGGAGCAAGGCTACAAGAAGACTACTTCTGATCATTGTGTATTTGTTAAGAGATTCTCTGGTGATGATTTTATAATTCTTTTGCTCTATGTTGATGACATGCTTATTGTTGGTCAGAATGTTTCTAGAATTGAGAAGTTGAAGCAAGAGTTGAGTAAATCCTTTGCAATGAAGGATTTGGGGCCAGCAAAGCAAATTCTTGGCATAAAATTGACACGTGATAAAAAGGCCAAGAAATTATGGTTATCACAAGAGAGGTACATTGAGAAAGTACTTCAAAGGTTTAGCATGGACAAAGCTAAAGTGGTGAGCACTCCCTTTGCTATGCATTTCAGATTGAGTATTAAGCATAGTCCTTCCACAGAAAAGGAGAAGGAAGAGATGCAAAAAATTCCTTACTCTTCAGCCGTGAGGAGTCTGATGTATGCAATGGTTTGTACGAGGCCAGACTTGGCTTATGCCGTTGGTACAGTCAGTCGTTTTCTTTCTAATCCGGGCAGAGAGCATTGGAATGCAGTGAAGTGGATTATGAGATATCTTCGTGGCACTTCTAACATGAAACTTTGTTTCGGCAATGAAAAACTTGTTCTTGTTGGTTATACAGATTCAGACATGGCCGGAGATATTGACTCGAGGAGATCTACTTCAGGTTACTTGATCACTTATGCAGGGGGAGCTGTGGCATGGCAATCGAGATTGCAAAAGTGTATTGTATCGTCCACCACCGAATCAGATTTCATTGCAGCAACCGAAGCGTGCAAGGAGATACTTTGGATAAAGAAGTTTATGCATGAGCTTGGTTTTACTCAGGAAAAATATGTCCTGTATTGTGATAGCCAAAGTGCTATTCATCTTGGTAAGAACTCAACTTTTCATGCTAGATCTAAGCATATTGATGTGAGGTACCATTGGATACGAGATGTTCTTGAAGCTAAGCTGTTAGAGCTTGAGAAGATACATACTGATGATAATGGTGCTGATATGTTGACGAAAGCTTTACCAAGAAGAAAATTTGAAGCATGTTGTTTGACCTCCGGTATGGAGGCATTCCCCACATAGTCAGAGGGGGAGATTTGTTGGGTGAGGGTCCCACTATGTGGGAATCCCTCAAAACATGCCATGTTTTATGGCATTTTTTTCTTTGTCTTTCATCATTTTCTTTTGTCCTTTATGTGGCTTGTGGGCAGCCAATATTGGTTAAAAAACGTCAGAGAGCTAAAAATCAATTTTTTGAGAGAAAAATAAGAGAGAAACGGGTGAGAAACAGAGAGCTTTGGAGCAGAATTTTGCTCTTGGAAAAAAAATTTGCAGCTGTGATCAACTCTTCGATCGGAGGTCCATCCGTGGTTCGATTGAGCTGATTTTTTGACAGCAGCTAGACGACAAGGTGTTCTTGACATTGTACGGTCGGATTTTTCATCCGAGTCCTGTAGCGTCAGAAATACCCGTTTTACAGCAGCTACTGTTTTTTGGTGATGTTTTCTTAATTTTCTCTCTTTTGCTAAAGATTACATATTGTTAGCCTTGTTGGAGTTGAATGCTTGTTGTAGGCTTGATATTGTGATCTTGTAGCTGAACATTTGATTATAGTGGAGCTTTTGATCGGACTCTAAAGTCCCGTTGTTTTTACCCTTGATTTAGAGGGGTTTTCCACGTAAAAATATCGGTGTCTCTATTTATTTATCATTTTTGTTGTGGTTGCATTGGTTGATTTGTGGTTGATAGGTTGCTAGAGAACAAATATTTTTGTGCTATTGTGCTTGCCATAATATTTGACAAGAGTTATAGGGAGAGAAAGAACACTGGTTGTGCTTCGCTTCCGTTCGGTTGTTCGGTTTCTTCCCAACACATTGCTTATACGGGCTGGTATTCTATGCCTTGTGAACTTAATTCATGTTCATTTTTTGGGGTCATGACACTTTTTCGTCATTCATGTTGTTCTTTTTGCAGGATGCAGATCTAATAATGCTTGCTTTAGGAACACATGAAGTTCATTTTTCGATTTTGAGAGAGGTTTTGAGTCTTTTACCTTTTCCAAAATGAATCCCTAAATTTCTTGCAGTACAAGTAAACCTTTGAATCGAATCCTGTTTTACTAGGATGTGCTCTTTTAAGAACAACAGCCAGCTTTCCGATCTTGTCCAACAACAAGCATTAGAGAAACTGAGCTGTATTCATCGGAGTCTCTCAAACATGCACTGGTAGCTAAAAGGCCCTGTGAGGTAACCATTCCATTTCTTCGTTGTTGTTACATATTACATGACAATATCATAGCAGAATCTTTAATGACTAACATGATCTGCTATCATTTCTATTATGATTTGCAGTTCCTCCATGTTTGGATCTTAAGGGAATACATTGAACTCGACATGAAAATCGCAGATGTTCCTCAGAACATAACTTTCGACCTTGAGAGAATAATTGATGATTTCATTTTCATGTGCTTTTTTGTTGGGAATGACTTCCTTCCTCGTATGCCCTCTTTGGATATTCATGAGGTACATACATTCAACGCTAAATCTCCTCCATTTCTACATTGAACCATATTAACATGGTATTACTCTTCTTATACGTACAGGGAGCCATGGATTTACTATTGACAGTTTATAAGCAAAAATTCAAGAACATTGGTGGATATTTAGTTGACATGCAAAGGGTAATAATATACATAATTTATATAACTTCACTTAATTGTTACTTGTAATACAAATCCATTTTTTAAACCAATTTTTGGCATGTTCTATTACAGATTAATGATAAGAAAGGAGGGTATATAAAATTAAAAAGGGTGGAGAAATTTATCCTTTTAGTTGGATCATTCGAAGAAAATATTTTTCAGAAACGACTTGAATTGCACAAGCGTTGTCTTAGAAGACTATGCCAGAATTCAGATAGGGTATGTGTATTGGTCTTATACATTAGTATGCACTGCAGCCCTTAAGCCTAATGTTGAATCTTGTTTATAGCAGCAAGCTGATGAAACGGAGATCTTTAACTTGGATCCTCCCATGGACGTGGGTAAGAATTCCTTGGCTGATATAAATGATGTAAGTTGTTACTTGCATTGTGTTCATCTATACACTTGCATTGCATTTCACTACGGATTTTGGTCTCTTTGAACGGCTTTTGCAGATTTTGAGAAACACGAAAGAATTGAAGGAAAATTTGAAAGAGAACTTACGGAACAAATCCGATTTTCTCAAGAATGGTACTATTAGAGATCAGGTATGAACCATTAATCTCTTTGAGAATTTCATTTTATTCTTTTCATCTTTCCATTTTGCTTATTTTGAACTTTGTTTACAGGTAAGATTAGGTGTTGCTGGATGGAAAAAAAGATACTACAAGCTGAAATTCTCTGCAGAAACTGATCGGGATATTGAAATAATGAGAAAGGAAATTGTATGTGTTCTTACCATGAAATCCACACTTTTATATTTGGATCATGCATTATTTTGTTATTGTAATCTGGTTTATCTGTACAGGTCCAAAAGTACACTGAGGGTCTACTATGGGTGTTTTTGTACTATTTCTCGGGTGTACCATCGTGGACTTGTTAGCTATCTCCATTTTCCATTCTAGTGGAATTCAATACATATGTAATTGGTGTCATGCATACATATATCGATGGTGTCATACATACATTCATACATGCTCTGAGTACTCTGAGGGTCTACCATGGGTGCTTTTATACTATCTCTGGTGTACCATCCTAGTCCCTCTTTGCCATCTGAATTTTCCATTCTAGTGGAATTCAATACATACATAGATGGTTTCATACATACATAGAGTGTTTCATACATACATACATACATATATGGTGTCATACATACATTCATACTTGCTCTGAGTACTCTTAGGTTCTAAGTGCTTTTATACTATTTCTCTGGTGTACCATTCTGGTCCTGGTTAGCTATCTGAATTTTCCATTCTAGTGGCATTCATTACATACATAGGTGTCATACATACATACATACATGGTCTGAGTACACTGAGAGTTAGCTATCTGATTGCTTTTATACTATTTCTTTGGTGTACCATCTTTGTCCCGGTTAGCTATCTGAATTTTCCGTTCTAGTGGAATTCATTACATACATACATACGTTCTACAATTAGTATTGCTACGTGATGAGAGATTCATTAAAATGTTAGGTACTATCCCTATTACTATGCTCCATTTGATTCAGACATGAAGGGTCTTTCTCAAGTGAGTGTAAAGTTCCAGAAGGGTCAGCCTTTTAAGCCCTTTGATCAACTAATGAGTGTATTGCCACCCAGAAGGTATACCCTATTACCTCTTCTGATTTGGATATTAACTTCCGATATTTCGGTTTTCATAATATGTTTTTGGTTGTATGCAGTGCTCATGCACTTCCGAAACTGTATGCAAAACTTATCACCGATGCCAATTCCCAAATCATTGACTTCTATCCTACAGGTTAGTCCTGTTTTTGGGGTTATGGATGGTGCGATGCTGGTATAAGTGTTCCTATTACAGATTCACAACATGTTTTCTCTTTTCTTTTCCTACATTTTTCTTAGATTTCGAAATCGACACAGATGGAAAGCGCCACGCATGGCAGGTTGGTTGCTCAAAACATATGTCCTTGCTAGTATGGTTCCCATTATTATAGAATCAGTTATTAATGCATGAAAATTTTGCATGAACTCTTCTTGTTAAGGGCTTCTATCGGAGACACTAAGACTTGAGAAGGAATTGATGGTGAGACTTCATTTCATCTGTAGAACTGGTTCATGCACTTGTGTATATTATATGCATTCAATGAGATGGCATTTTACAATATCTTCAGCCAGAAGAAACAGAAAGGAATGCTGAGAAAACTGACAAACTCTTTGTACCAAGACATTTAGGATCAAAGATTTTGACACTTTTGCCTGACAATCAAAAGTTGCATACAGAAGCCGAACTGATCGGGTTGGTCCGTCATATTGTTTCATTTCATGTTTTAGCTATATTATTTATCTGACCATCCATTGTACCTAATGCAGCGGTGCTGTTAGAGGACATGTATCATCATCACCTATCATGTAAGCCGGTTCGAACCTATGCATGTAGAAATCATGGAAAGGCTGGATTTCATATCCTTTCTTTTTACATCACAGGTTGTTGCCGTTCAAGATCCCTATCGGAAAACCACATATCCCACTCCCTCTAGAGGGTGTTGAATATCCCGAAAAGGTAATATAAACATCCTAAATCTTCTTCAAAAATTATGTACTCGATAATAATCATTGTGACATTTATATCGAATATAGGCCATAACTGAAGCTGATATTCAAAAGACTCAGCTATGGCATGAATACCTTGGAACCAGACCGCCCTATAACAGGTTCGAGTTAATCCAAAAAACCAGAAATGATCTTCACCCATCGAACCAGACATCAAATACAAGGTTGCCATGGAACCCAAGGTTTGACACATGCAAAGTGGGTGGTGCTGGTTCAAGCTCAAACACGGCTAAAGGCATTGCAGACATGAAAATATCTGAACCTAGCCATAACAGTATATTTGGTTAAGGAAGAGGGCAGACATGGCAAAGGAGCTCGCAGCAGTCAAGTTCTTTTCGGTCATCAACATCAAACACGAACAATCCATGGCGTAGGGGGCCGCGCAAATCTAATAACAATGATTCTGAAGTGGTTTAAAGTGAATGTTATTCGAAAGATCCTTCAATGTTTGCCTTTTGATTCTCTAACAGTGTTTTTTTGTCTAATATGATACTTATATTTGATCTAAGTTACATATTTTGGTATAGTAAATTTTTTAGTGTTTAATTCACATTTTAAGATTGATTTTTAGTGCACCTTAATATATAATATTTGTATAGTATGTGTATTAAATTGGAAAAAATAATAATACAGATATCATAGAAAAAAGTATTAATAATAATATAGATAAATATAATTCAGGAGAATTAGATGAAATTAAAATGTAATGTAAAATATTGCAAAAAAAATAAAAATTCATATATAAAATTAGATATTACCCCTAAATTATAATAGCTTATTTTAAGTTCTTGTAGTTTTTTTTTACCTAAATTAGCCACAATTTTCTTATTATATATTGAAATCCACAAATTTATCTGAATATTATGATACATTTGGTGGTAGACATTCATATTGAAATTCTTACAACTAATAAATTTGTGATAAAATAAAAAATATTTTTTTTACTTATGTATTTGTGTAATTAAACAAATTATTAATATGTAATTTTTTCAATTTATTGTTCATGTCATGAAAAATAGCAAACTAATTAAAACTAAGTTTTTATAAAGAATAGGAATTTATATAGGTGAATATAAAATATAAGGACTTATTTGAATAAGCTATTAAACTTTATGAGACCATTTAATATATAAACCATTTAATATAAGGACTTTATGGGACCTAAATACCCCACATCCAAAAATCCCATGGCTTAATTGTCACAAAACTAAAGCCATCTAAACTCTAATTCTACCCTCGAATTACTTTAATAATAGAACTAATCATTGGTAAGTGTATGTAAAATTTTAGGCTCACTTTTTAGGTTTAATTCGATTTAAAAAATGAGCTTATAGTTTTATTCGAATCCGATCTATATTGAAAATGATAAATTTGTATTTGATTCGGTCCGATCGTAGTACATTTTTTAATTTATTTTTTATAAAAAAATAAATTTTAAAAAATATAATAAACTAAAAATATTAAAATAAATATTTACCATCAAACTAAAAATACATAAAAGAAAATATAAACATGTGATTTGAATTAAGATCGAAAAAAAAATAAACATTTAAATCCATTTTTTGTACTAAATATTTTCTTGTATTTGAATTTCATACCATAAATGAAACGGTGCCCTAACAATGTGGCGCCTAATCTTGCGTATGCGCGCTAAATAATCGCCACTTTACCCATTAACAAAAGGCGCGAATCGCCGATTTGAACCCTTTTTTTTTTATTTTATTAAAGAAATTTATTTATTTACGTAATTTCAAATTAGCATTGGGAGTAAATTGTTTACCCACTAAATCCTACGGCTCTAATTAAAGTCTTAAACACAAATTCCCTCCCTTTGGCCTTTGTTTCCTTCCCCTCTTTTTATCTTTTCCCTCGTTTTCCTTCAAACCAAACAGAATCTACGCTAAATTATCAGAAAAAGGAGTCCTTTTGAATTTTTCCTTCAGCAAAGCTTAAAAAAACCCAAAATTCTTTTATTTTTTAATAAAAAAGGTTAACTTTGAGTTGTTTTTATGTGATGTCGGGTTCTCAAGCTGCGGATCAGTTGTTGAAGCAATCCCTACAGCAGCAGCAGCAGCAGCAAAATCAACAGTCACTAAATCGACAGCTACTTTTCTCTATGGCTCCCGGAGACGATTGTCACCGCTTTGCTTTAGCTGAGCCTCGTAGCATCGCCGATCAAGAAGCCGAAGCCATGGTCGTTAAGTCTCCTGTACGTCTTTTCTCCTTCATTTCATGATTTAGTTGAGAGATGATTGTGTTGTGATTTGGCTCTGAATTGTATGACTATCTGCTTATTTTTAGGGAAAATTTGTGTGGTTGAAAGTGGAATTGGGGTTTTGTAATTTTTTAATTGGGAATTTTGGTGGGTTTTATTGAAATTGGTTTGTTATTAGGTCAATTATGACCTTAGTTTAAATGATCGGGTTTTATTATTAATCCACAAAAGGAAGACAAAAAAATCTGGAAATTTACAAATAAAAATAAAAATAAATAAAGAACAACTTGATCATCAACATGTTTCGTAGATCATATTGAGTTTCTTTCCACTTCCATGGAGAAATGCCTTTGAGTTCATAGTGTGATTTGATAATGCTAGAAACTGCAAATGTCTTTCCTCTTTTTTTTTTCTAGGTAAATAAATTTCCTCTATTTTTCCTCCAACCAACTTACTTTAATTACTAAGAAGACTTTTCCTTGAATGGAGCTGGAAATTTATCTGTTCTCATTATGTTTGAGCCCGAAAAAAAAAACTATATTTTCCCATGTTTCTAATTGCAATTTGGGAAATATCATGTGGTATATCAGTTAAAGAGGAAGAGTGATGTAGCAGATCGAGAAGTCGAGTCTGGTGAGTGGACATTGCCTCGAGGATACAATGAAGTGTTTAGCGGTCTTCCCCAAACACCTGTTTCGGGAAAGGGGGGAAAGGCTCAAAAAACATCAAGGCTAGCGAAAAGCAGCAAATTTGGCCCTCAAACTCCTTCAAATCTTGGTAAGTATCAATGTAGCCAAGTTCTAGTGAAGCTAAATGAATAAAAGTCGGATAATAGATAGTGAGAACTTATGAAAATTTGCAGGTTCTCCTGGCAATAATCTCACTCCTGCAGGTCCTTGTCGTTATGATAGCTCCTTAGGTATTGTTTTTGCCCCTGAGTATTCCTTTTCTGGTGTTTATTATGAAACCATTATAGAAAAGTTAAGTGGCTGTATGAAACTGATACATTATTCTTGAATTTAAACTCAGGACTTTTGACAAAGAAGTTCATAAATTTGATTAAACAAGCTGAAGATGGTATTCTAGATTTAAACAAAGCTGCTGGTACCTTAGAGGTAACTGTTTCATTATTTGCTCAATTGAATCGTACAATTCTGTTTCTTGATGGTTTTTTGTTCTTCTAGGTGCAAAAGAGGAGGATATATGATATAACCAATGTCCTTGAAGGAATTGGTCTTATAGAAAAGAAACTCAAGAACAGAATTCAGTGGAAGTATGATATGTATCCTTGCTAATCTACTCATTGGCATTGAACGGTTTCCTACTTAAGAAAACACTCAAATCTTTTAATTAATGTCAGGGGGCTTGATGTCTCGAGGCCAGGGGAGGTTGATGAGAATGTTGCTACTTTGCAGGTATGATTTGTGAAACTGTGAACAAATTGTTAATGAAATTCAGATCCTTTAATGATTGTGCTTCAGCTGTTATGATTTGATCTGTGTGCTGTTTTCACCTTGCAGTCTTTTGCTATTTATCTTATCGGAATACAACTTTGTTGAGTCATATTAATTTACGTGACTAATAATACAATACCTGAACATGGCTGATTAAACGTCTTGTGTTTTTTATCAGTTAAGTTTGTAGTGTGAGCTTCATAACGGTAACATTCCTTGCAGGCAGAGGTTGAAAACCTTCATAATCAGGAACACAGTTTAGATGGGCAAATAAGGTTAAAGCAACTACGGCTTCTGTTATTCTTACCTCAGTTAAATTGATTTCATTTGCTAAATTATTACCAATTTTTCTATACCGTACAGAAAGATGCAAGAAAGATTGAGGGACCTAAGTGAAGACGAAAATAATAACAAGTAAATCTTTACTTACCCTCGAGATATTATTTTTACAGTTTTTGCATGATTTCAGAAGAGCAACTTAATTTCATCTTTCCCCATCTCAGGTGGCTGTTTGTTACCGAGGAAGATATCAAGAGCTTACCCTGTTTCCAGGTTTTTTTTATTGCTTGAATGTTTCATTAATGTTTCCGAGTTGGTATAAGGTTGCCTGGCATTGCTAATGCTATTGCTAGCTACTTTTGGTTGTTAACTATTTGTTTTTATTGCCTTGTTTAGAACGAAATGTTGATTGCCATTAAAGCTCCGCACGGAACCACTTTGGAAGTCCCTAATCCTGACGATGTATTTTCAAAGACTTGAAGAATTAATGTATAGTTTACGTTTTCATGCTCGATCATAATTGCAAACCTTTCTTTTATAGCAGGATGATGATTCTCACCAAAGGAGATACCGGATTGTCCTTAGAAGCTTAATGGGTCCTATAGATGTTTACCTTGTCAGGTAACCACGACTTCTTGTCGATTAAAGTTTGGTATGATATAAATCTTGTCGTATGGCATGATAAATGTTTGTCCTAGCACTAAAGCGGTAAACTTTCCTGATAATTCCTCTTATCTCTCTGTGCTATTCTAGTCAAATTGAGGAGAAATTTGAAGAGATACAAGGAGTAGGTCTGCCATCAAACTTACCGTCTACTTCAGGCTTGGATGAGAACCCAGCAGCAAGAATGGTAACGGAAGAGAGCAGAGACGTTGAACCACAGGGCCAGTATATTAATGGAATGTGCTTAGATCATCATGTCTCACAGGACTTTGTAAGCGGGATCATGAAGATTGTTCCCTCAGATCTTGATGTAAGATCAGAAAACAAACACGTTGTCTTTCAGATATCATATTCCTTTGATTGTCTCAAAATACTCATATGATGATGTTTTTAATTCATACACTCTTCCAATAAATCGGTAACGAGTACTCATTTCCTGATTTCTTTATGCAGAATGATGCTGATTATTGGCTTTTATCGGATCCTAGTGTTAGCATCACTGACATATGGCGAACCGAATGTATCCTCTTTATGGAGACACACTCAGATACATTAAACTATTTTCTTTAGCTCATTAATTTGCATATTCCCTGACTCTTTCGACTATATAGCTGGCATCGAGTTGAACAATTTTGATACACTTCAATACACTGGCATGGCTGCTGGTAGCACGACACAACCCCAAACACCTCCATTAAATGCAGCTGAAGTACTGCCTCCAGGTAATTCAACTGGCAGGTAAAGAGTCCTTGGCTTATACTTCCCGCTGAGATCGTTCCTTATACTTAGAATACTTCGAATAGGAAGTAGGTAGCACAATCATTGTACAGTTAATACAAATGATCTAACATAGGTAAGGTCATAATATTTTCACTGGCATAAATACATCATGTGATGTCAAACAAATGATCTGATGGTACCTTGTTTTTACTGTATTGCGCCAAAGTTTTTTTTTGCAAATATTAAAATTCGAGTTTTAGAGGTGATTTTGGATAGGACTGTAAGTGAATCATGCTTGAACGAATGGACATTTGTTCATGTTTGTTTATTTTTTAATTTGTTCAGTTCATTAAGGATATCAAAATTTTGTATACGTTCATATTTATTTGTTTAAGTTAAACAAAATGTTTGCAAACATGTTCATAAACATACGCGAACAATAAAAAAAAGTATCTTCTTATTTTAGATATAAATATTAATAATTATATTGTAAATAAAATGAGCACACAAATAATAATTTTATGGGTAAATTACAAACCCAATTATAAGTATTTTTTTTCTTGTTATCCGACTATTCAATTGTCTTTTTTTGTCATAAATTGGTTAACATAAAAATCTAAACATTCAAAACTCAAAAATCCAAGATAGGTGATAAAATAAAATAAAATTAAATAGTTGAACGATGATTTTGAAACTTTGTATAATTGAATGGTAAAAAAAGAAATTTATTAATGGTTGGACGATTTTTAGTGTAGTTTACCTTAATTTTATTAATATAATAATCGAACAAATCACGTTTGGTTTGTTTAAGAAATGAGATTTAAAGTTTTGATCATATTTGTTTATTTAATTTGATAATTGTCGATTTTTTTTAAGCTAGAAGAAAATATATATTTTGTACTTAAATTAGGGGCCAATTTTGACGTTGATAAATATCTAAATAGTAAATAATAGTTTTTAAGGATTTCTACTAATAAAATTACTTGTTTAGAATCATTATTCGTTATCACCAAATTACTACTACATAGAGCATTGCTTAAGAATGAAAAATAAACCCAAAAAAAGTTTTTTTTTATTGAAAAAAAAACTAGATAAAATAATTGTAAAAAAAAAATCTTATCCTCGAAGTTAAGCCAAGTCCCTCAAAGAATAATATATATATATATATATATATATAATTTATATATAATTTATTTAAATTCAAGAGATAAAACTAAAATGAATCTTACTCAAAATCACATTCCTCTCATCCAAATCAATCTTTGTAGCCACTATTAAAAGCTATATTTTCCAATAGAATAAAAAAAATATGTTGAAAAGGACTTATACCAAGAATCCTCTTTGTTTTTGGGTTAAAATTTGAAATTTAATTTCTTTATTTTTTCAGATTTTAAAATTTAGATTTAATTGTTCATATTGTTAAATTTGTTATTGTGATATTTTAAAATTAATAGTATTAACAACTGGATTTGAATTTTTAAAATTTAGAAAGTGAATGAATTAATTTATTGAAAACAAAAGTACAAGGATTAAATTCCAAATTTTTAAAAAGTATAAGGATTTATAGCATATTTTAACCTTGTTTTTACCATCAACCCTATAAACTAAAATCCCACCATTTTCTATGCATATTTTCATTAATGTCTTCCAACAAGAAAAAGCTGTTGAAATCCCTCTTAACAGCCAATGCAAGATGTGGGTGTAAAAAACTCTGTGATGTTCATGAACCAAAAATCAAAGCTTCACCACCGCCGCCGCCGTCATCACCATCACCATCACCATCATCAAATTTCAATATGGATACAATATCATCATCATCGTCGTCATCCAATGTTATGGTAAGCCCTAAAATCATGGACAGCATCGCGGTGGTGAAGGATTCCCATGATCCGTACCAGGATTTTCAACACTCGATGCTGCAAATGATCGAGGAAAAGCATATCTACTCCGCCGATGAACTACAGGAGCTTCTTCAATGTTTTTTGGAGCTGAATTCACCATGCCACCACCGTGTTATCGTCGAAGCTTTCATGGGGATCTGGCATCGGAAATTATGTGAATACGTTTAATTATTTATCACGTCCGAAAAATTGCATGGCGGTTGATCATAAACTCATAAACACTATGTACGTTTTTTTTCCTTGTATTTATGACTATAATTATTGACCATCTATAATAATGGTTAATTTAAGGATAAAATAATGTTTGGTGCCTCAACTTGATTTTTTTTTTCAACATGATCCTTAAACTATTTTTCTACAAATTTGATAGCTTTTTTTAATTTGATCCATGAACTTGGATTCTGTTAAGGCATGATGATGCGGCAATTTAAGATTGTGACATGTCCTCACTTGAAATTTTTAAATCCATATAATCTTAAAAAACAAAAAAAAATTAAAATTTTATTCATAAATTATTAAAAATTAATTTCTTTAAACAAATTTAGGTGATGATGTAGCACAATCTTCGAATGTCATGTCATCATTCCTTAATGGAATCCAAGTTCATGGACCGAATTAAGAAAAACTACAAAGTTTCGAGACTAATATGGACAAAAAAATATTTAGGGATCAAGGTGGAAAAACTATCAAGTTCAGGAATTAAATGTTTAATCCCCGTTTGTTTAGAAGAGAATTATATTTACGAGAAGAATTTTCAAATTTTATTTTAAAACTATAAGGTTAATTTTGAGAAATCATGTGACTGGATATTTTACACAAAATTTTTCGAACATCCAACAACATATGATCAAGGCCTATCCATAGCCGAGTTATAGTTCGATTCCAAAACAATTTTCAAGCTCAGGTCCATTTTCGACATTATCTGTCCAAAAAAATTTGTGTTTAATTTTTAATAAAATATTAAGAATATATTTAAGTATTAATATTTTATATATTTTTATAATTATATTTAAATTGAATTTGGGAAAACCCGAAACATACAAAACATAACGCCCGAACAAATTTGCTCCCATGCATTGTTTTTGCTACAACCAAGGCACCACCCTAGATTTGGGAGCTTTCGCCAACGACACTCGCCGCTATCAAGAAAAGTAAGTTCTAATATTGGATGGTTCGCAAATTAGAATCAGATGTAAAAGACAAATATTTTAAATATAGAACAATGAAAATACTCTAAAATATTTATAAACAAGAGATATTAATTATTTTTTATTTACTTTATTTAAAAAATATTTACGAAAAATACATTAAAACTATAAAAACCCATTTTTCAATAAAATAAATTGAAACCAAACCCAACTAATGGTCACAATCATATTTTTCTTTTAACTTAATATATGTCAAAATATTCAATTGGTCCTTTTAACTAATTAAAATTTTGTAGCGATTAACTTTTACTATTTTTACAATTTAATCTTTTTTCTTAATTAACTATCAAATCACTAAAACTAACTCGAGTCTGATTTTCACAAATACAGTGCCCTAACTTTTCAAAACATGCATCCAAAAGAGAACATCTCTTCAACGAAATGGTCATACCTTTTCCCTCCTACGCCCAAGTTACCTCCGCTAAAAATGAGTTGACATCGACTCCATAACGGACGAGGGGCGTTTAATTTCACCGGTCACTATAGAACCTTCCAGAATATAAAGATTGTCGGTCCTTTTATCTTTTAACAAAATAAGATCCCCACGAGACACCTTAATGTCACTAGACTCGATGTTGACCCTGAAACCTTTCAAGTCTAAAATACTCAATGAGATGAGATTATTTCGTAAATCAGGTACTTACCTGACATTTGAGAATGTTCTAATCATCCCATCGTGCATCATAATTTTAATAGTACCAATACCGATTACCTTACTAGTTGAATTTTTTTCAAGCGCACAACTCCACCTTCAACCGAACTGTATGTGGAGAACCATTCTCTGTTGGGATACATGTAGAAAGAACATCCTGAATTTAGGATTCACTCGGACGTAAGCTCAAAGCTTTCACTCATTGACACTAACAAGAAATCATCATCGTTTTCGTCGATCAAATTAGCATCAGCTACATCTTCCTCGTTACTCCCAGCAACCCTTTTATTTAACAGTTTGTGACAATCTGCTTTGATGTGACCTAACTTCTTACAATAGCGACACCTTTTGTCTCGCTTTTTTGATGTTACCAAAATGGAAGCTTGCCTATCTGCCTTACTATTTGAATCAAACTCATTGTCGAGTTTGTCTTTACTCAACAAATGACCCTTCACATCCTCGAATGAGAGTTTGTTTCTACCATAAATCAGGGTCTCCCGAGAGACTTGTATGAAGGGGGTAAATAACACAATAATAGCATAACCTGATCTTTATCATCAATCTTAATTCTTTAAATCATTCAAGAGAGTAATAAATTGACTAATGTGATCTCTAAGAAGCTCACCTTCGTTCACGCGAAACGTAAATATACGTTGTTTCAACACTAAACGGTTAACCAGAGACTTAGTCGCATAAAGAGTTTCTAACCTTTTCCACAATGTGGATGAAATTTTCTCCATCAATACCTCCTACAATATCTTATTCGCGAGGCACAACTAGATTGCAGACAGTGCCTTTTCATCAAGCTCTTCGCATTTTGTCTGATCTAGATTCTCAAGCTTTTTCCCTGTAATAACCTTTTTCAAGTCGGTCTGAACTAGAATTGCTATCATCCGAACTTGCCACATATTGAAATTTGTGACACCAACAAACTTCTAAATGTTAAACCTTGTTGCTGACATATCTGAACGTGCTAATCTACGAAAATCAAACTAGCTCTGATACCACTTGTTGGGGATTGACCTGATTAAGCAATGAACAAGTAAAAATAGCGAAGGAAATTAAGAAATTGAACACACAAATTTAACTTAGAAAAACCTTTCCAAAGAGGATAAAAAACCACGAAAAAAGATAATTTTACTATAATGGCAAAAGAACGAATAGTACAAAAGATGTAATTAAAAACTAAACCTCGAAACCTGAAAACAAAGAATCCTTAAAATGTAAACACAAAATTCTCCAAAAGTGTTATGAGTTCTAATCTTTAATGGGTGTATTTTCTAATGATGTAAATGCTAAAACTGTAACAGCCCGGTTCTGGGGCTAGTCGGAATAGTGGTTTCGAGACCACTAACCCGAGGTTAAGGAAAATTATTTTGATATTATTTTATGCATTATAGCATGTTTGTAAGTTTTCATGGAAATTTTGGTGTTTTAATTCTGACGAATGAATGCTTAATTGTTAAAAAGGACTAAATCGCAAAAAATGTGAAAGTTCTATTTTTCAAGGTAGAGGTGTCTAATAGCCATTGAATATTAAATTGAAGGTCCTTAAAGTGTAATTAGGCCATATGGAGTGTGTTGGCAGGCCATATAGGAGCTAGGGAGACAAGATTTTTAATGTTGGTCAAATTTGGTGGAAATTAGGTGATAGAAATAAATAAAATAAGATGAATAAAAGATGTTATCATCTTTTACTATTCATTCACCTTCATCCACCGAAAATTTGAAGAGAGAATAAGGGTTTTGGATCTCAAACTTTCAGCGAACATATTCCATAGCAAGTAAGTGATTTTTGAGGTTTTTCTTAAAGATTTTTGTACTTTTGGAGTCCCCAGAGCTTAAGCTAGCTAATGAGGGGACTAATTTAAGATATGGTTGAAAGTATAGGGGCTTTCTATGAAAGCATTTGTGTTGTTATCTGAGTTTTTATGGAAGAAAATAAATGTTAGGGAGATGAGAAACAACTTTTGTGAAAGGTGTTAGCATGAAAACACCTAAATAGGACTTGAGTGCAAAGATTTAATTTGTGTCATAAATGCATGAAATAGTTGGAATGGTGAGTAGTTGAAAGAGAAATAAATTTTTAGATAGGCTTGTTTATTGAGAAAATGTGGTGAAAAATGATTTACGAGCCTAGGGGCAAAATCGTAATTTTGCCATAATACGAGGGCAAAATGGTCATTTTTTCCCAAGTGTAGATTTTGATGTATTGTGATTGTAGGATGATCTAAATGACTGAATTTCATTGTTATAGATCAAGAAGAGCGCGGAATCAACCTTAACCGTGAAAAAGGCAAGGTGACGGATTAAACCGTTAGTTAACACGTTTTGCACCGATGTAAGTTTATGTGTAAACAATACATATTTTTGTACACATTATGTTGCTAATTAGTGTATGGCATGATTTAGAACATGTGTGGTTCAAGTGGATTGAATGTGGTAATTATTGAATAATTATCGTACGAATGACGAAATAGTCATATAAATGTGTAATGACAACATTCGATGGTGGCTAAGTGCAATACCACCTTGTTATTTAATTACGATGGGCTATGTGCGATACCATCGTCTATTTATCATTTGGTGGGCTATGTGCGATACCACTGTAACTAACCTTCTTGGTGGGCTATGTGCGATACCACCCTAATAAAGGCTGATGGTGGGCTAAGTGCGAAACCACCAAATAATTTGACTATGAGTAATTGATTAAGAGATCGTGATGTGTTGTATTATGTGACATTGTAATGCTAAGTGCAGGGATACATGCTAATGAATGTATACATTAAGCTTGTGATATGGTTGGAATGTGGAAATGGAGGAAATGAGCAAGCAAGATTATGAATATAGATTGTTTCTTGCTTCGTATGTAATGCTATATAATTGTTGAATACATGCTATAGTGTTATATTGTTTACATGTAAACTTACTAAGCTTAAAGCTTACTCCCCTTTCTTTCCCTTGTTTTATAAAGTTTAAGAGCCGAGCCGGGATACGCCGATAACCAGGGGACCGCCCACACTATCTGCTCACCTCGGTATATTTAGACTTAGTGATTTTGTGCATGGCATGTACAGGGGCTAGACTAGTTAGATTATTTTGTTATTTTGGCCAAAAGTGTATTGGCTCTTGTTAAGACAATTATTTTGTATATTGCCATGATTGATGGTTCACCTTACCATTGAAGAAATTATAAAGTTATCTATTGGAGTTCATATTGAAATTATGAATTGTTTATTAGTATGTTGAATGGAATTATGTGGTATGAGCTAGGGGAATGTAAAGAACTTGGCAAACATCCTTGTTCTTGTCCACATGGGTAGGCACACGGGCGTGTGTCTAGGCCGTATATGACACATGGTTAAGCCATGGACGTGTGCCCTGGCCGTGTGAAGTCTGCATCTTGAATTTAGTATTTGAATTGTCACACGGTTGAAGCACACAGGCGTGCCCAGGCTGTGGGGACTAATCAAAGGCGACCACGGACCAGCCATATGGGTGTGTGTCCAGGTCGTGCGACTCAAGTCAGTGTCGACCACGGGCTTCGAACACGAGCGTGTGAGATGATACACGTGCGTGTCATCTATTCCACGAGCGTGTGACCCCTGTTTAGGTAAAAATTTTCTAAATGTGTCAAAGTTTCCGATTTATGTCCGAAACCTTCCGGTAGTATGTATAGAGCCTTATAGGCCCATCATAAGGAAGTTAGATATGAGAATGGAAATGTTCAAATTGGAATAGAATTTGATAATCCAAGGTTGTATGACCAAGTGAGTCGAGTCCGGTAATGCCTCGTGCCCGATTCAGTGTAAAATACGGGTAAGGGGTGTTACAAAACCCGTAGGTCAAATAATAATAAAATAACCTAGACTAGTCAGAGTTCGATTGAAACAAATAAACAGAGTTTAACTAGGATATAATCTCTCAAATTTGATTGAAATATGAGGCATACTCAACAGGAACCGCTATAAAAAATATTTTTTTTTTGTATTTATATAGTTTATGTTTCGTATTTACAAAATATTGATTTTTTTTAGTGTCGCCTGACCACTTGGCAACAACAATTAGAAAGTTGTTTTGTGGTTAGATTTTGACTTCCAATACTACAAAAAGCTTTAGCAAGTTCACAAGTGAAAGTATCTTAAAATGGCTAAACATGCGAAACTATGACAAACTAAAGAGTTTGTGTAGGGTAGAACTTGACTCCATAAAAAAAAGAGGATTCCTCACTTCTTTCTCTCATTCAAAACTATGCATGAGACTTTCATCTCGCACGAATCTCGCACGACTCCTAAGTGATAAAAGTAAAGAACTTATCTTCTTTCTCTTTTTTTTTTTTACCTTCCTCATGTATGTATAAGATCGAACCAATTCAATTTATAAAACGGATTACTAATCCTTAACTTTTCGAGGAATCCTTCATCAATGGTTGTCCTCGAAATTCAGTTATTTCAACTACAATAAATGATCTTTCAAATTGGTCAAGACTCTTAAGTTTATGGCTACTTCTTTATAGTGCCTGTTGTTGCTTTATTGAATTTGCTTCATTAATAGGCTCACGATTCGACTTTGATCATTATGTGCTAGTACCAAGATCGAGTCCTAGACAGGCAGACCTAATTTTAACATTGGAACAGAAACAATGAAAATGACGCCTTCTTTAGTGAGATTATATGAACGAATGCTCGAACCTAAATATGCTATTACTTTGGACGTGAGTGTAATTATAGAAGGGATGTTCAGTATTGATTCTTATAGTATTGTTCGGGAGGTCGATAAGCTAATTCTTGTGGATGTCTATTAGCCGGGCTATCCCCCTAAACCTGATGGAGTTATAGATGCTATAACAAAACTTCGTAAGAAAATATATCGCGAAATCTATGAAGATCAAATTAGATCTCAACAATGGGATTAGTGATTTAATGACATATAAGTCATTTATTAGGGGAAATGATGTCGTTAGTTATGGAGTCGAGTCCTACAATATTCAATTATTTTGCATGTTTTACCATGTAAATTTTTTAAAACATCTATAAAATTAAAAAGTAACATTTTCACTAAATACAATATTGAACCTGTCAAATAACATGCCATGGATCTAACATACCTTAGATCTAACATGTCTTTTCTTTGTGGAAAATTTTCAATACATGTTAGACATGTCTGATACTAAGTCAGAATGACATCTATATGTTTCTTGACATTTAATCTATCTGTTTCCTGAATGCAACAAGGGAAAGGGGAAGAGGAAGATAAGGAACTCAAAGGTATTCCTTGAATTCTATAGCCATCTTTTTTTTTTCTATTTACTAAGGAAAGATAAGATGGTCAAAAAAGAAAAAATGGGACACATTTGGATTCAGTGTTTAGCTTTTTCTTTTGGTTTGGCACGAATTTTATTTGGCTTTTGCTTTACCCTTACTTTGACTCAGGTGTGAGTGTCTGAGATGGATCGACATTGGTATTTTCAATTTTCTTTTAGGCTTTTTCATGTTTTTGTTGGATTTTTAGAGGGTCATATCTACATATCCATATATGCATTGGATGTGGATGTAAGGGGCACTTTAAGAAATATGAAGAGTTAGAACAACATAACCTTTTACCCCTGGCCATGTTTCTAATAAATTTAATTTCAAATCATCTAGTTTGGATTTTGGAGGATTGATCGGGATGTAAACTCCCCAAAATAGAAATTTTGAATTATCATTTTATTTATTTATGTATTTATTTCTATCGCCTTAGGTTTTTTTATTTTCTTCAATTGATTGAATATTTTCACATATGAAATGCAATTGAAACAGACTCCAGCTTGATGAAGCAACCTGAATGCAACAAAGGAGAACGGAAAGGGGAAGATAATGTAACATCCCGAAATTGGGCCTAGTAGGATTGGGCCTAATGGGCCTTGGGCATAGGAGTGTTTAAAATTTTTGAGAACAAGAGAATGACATTATTTCAAGTTGGACTTATTAAGAAGATGATTTTAGAAAGTTACGGGATTCTATGAAGTTTCGAGTTCAAGTTGGGCCTTAGTAAAATTTTGTGTTTAAGCCTATTAAGGAGAGATAGTAAGTGGCATTAAGGCTTATGAAAATAAGTGAGTAAATTGTTAACATAAATGAACTATTGGTAAAGAGGTTATGGCATCAAGTGGAGAGCATGGAGGGAAGGGGTTCAAATCCCATCTTTTGCAAAATTTTGGATTTATTTTTTGTGTACTCTTCCAAGTGTCAACCATGACATTATTAAAGAAAAGAAATAAAAGAAAAAGAATAAAAAAAGAAATGGGAGAAAAAGGAATGATGGAGAGTGATTTGTGGAAAAAGGAATGATGGAGAGTGATTTGTTGAAAAATATATATATATATATAATGATGAGATTTGAAAAGAATGGGGTAGGTGAGAAAAAAAAATGCATGGAGGGTGTAATAGCCCGATTTAGGGGATAGTCGGAACAGTGATCTCGAAATCACTAAACCGAGGATAGAGAAAATTATTTTCATGTTATTCTATGTGTATAACATGTTTATAAATATGCATGAAATTTTTGGTGTCTCAATTTTAGCGATTGAGGGCTTAATTTCGAAAAAAGGACTAAATCGCATAAAGTGCTAAAGTTTAATTTTATTTGCTAGAAGTGCCAAATAGCTATGGATTAGAAATTGGAGGTCCTAAATGTACAATTTGTCCTTGTCTAAATGAGTAGGCCGGCCATAAAAAAAATATAGGGACAAGGGCATTTATTTTTGTCAAAATTGGTGGTATTGGTAGGTAAAATGAATAAAATAAGATGATATAAGCAAAAGTTATCATCTTTTCTTTTATTCTCCTTCACCAACCAAAATAACAGCCATGGGAGGGCTTTGAAAGCTTGAAAATTTCAGCAACTCATTTTCTCTTCAAGTAAGTGATTTTGATGGCTTTAGTTGATAATTTTTGTATTTTTGGAGTCCTCAAAGCTTAAGCTAGCTAATGAGGGGACTAATTTGTAACATGGTTGAGAGTCTAGGGACTTGCCATGAGAGATTTTATGCTGGTTACAAGGTCTAGAAGTACTTTATCAAAGGTTCAATCGAAAACCTATCCCTCGTAATAGGTGACTCGGATTTTTGGTGTCGCGGAGAGCATCGCGTTACGGATTCCGAATAAGGTGTGTAATCTCATACCCTTCCATATACATATCTGAAATGGTGTGAAATCTCACACTTCTCTGAAAGTTTGTATGAAATATGCTGTTAATCGGTTGAAATAACGAAGAAAACTAAAAACCGGCATCCGTAATCACTCGGGTGTGCGTATGATCATAGTGGTAATCGTATTTCGAAATACAAAATAGTTTCAGTAAAATCACTAAAAATAGGAGAAAAGGAATTAGAAAGTGAATAAGATATCAAATTAAAGCTTGCTGTGTCTATTTTAATATGGAAGAAACGGAGAAGGAAAAGGAATTTTATATTCTGAGATATCTTGATTTTAGTGAGACTGGTTCTGATTAACTTCGGGGTTCAATGATCTGTTTTGGAAAAATCATATAAAATTGTAAAAAATGAATTATGGGTTATAATTTATATGTATGGATTCCTTAGTGAGCCTATTTTCAAGAGAAACAAGTTATAACAGTATATGAAAACCGTACAGTGAGATATTTGAAATTAAGGTAAGAGAGGTCAGAATCATTGGACAGTGAAACAAGGGAAACTTTAAGGAATAAAATGTACTAAATGGCTAGGCCAAAAATTCTGGAAAAATTTAAGTAAGAAGATATATGAGTCTAGTTTCAGGGAAATTTTACGGATCTAAATTTCGAGTTTCCTAACTCGAGTTATAGTCAATTTAGTCAGTATGATGCAGATGGACAGTTTCAATTTTGACGCCTCAAATTAGTAGTTAAATCCAGAGTTGCGAAATTACCCCGTTTGGGCCTAAAATGGATTTTTGACCCAATAGTTCCGAAGAGACCCAAATAGAATTTTGTGCCACTCGAGGCGATAGTAGGCCTCCGGAAACACCGTTGAATATGAAATTACCGAATTTACCATTGGAAGGTAAATTACCGAATTACCCTTAGAGGGTAAAATTACCGAATTACCCTTGGTGGGTAAAACTACCGAATTACCCTTGGAGGGTAAATTACCGAATTACCCTTAGAAGATAAAATTACTGAATTACCCTTAGTGGGTAAAACTACCGAATTACCCTTGGAGGGTAAATTACCGAATTACCCTTGGAAGGTAAATTACCGAATTACCCTTAGAAGATAAAATTACCGAATTACCCTTGGAGGGTAAATTACCGGATTACCCTTAGAAGATAAAATTATCGAATTACCCTTAGAAGATAAAATTACCGAATTACCCTTGGAGGGTAAATTACCGAATTACCCTTAGAGGGTAAATTACCGAATTACCCTTAGAAGATAAAATTACCGAATTACCCTTGGTGGGTAGAACTACCGAATTACCCTTGGAGGGTAAATTACCGAAATACCCGTAGAGGGTAAATTACCGAAATACCCCTCGGTTGTACAATTACCAAAATACCCTTAGAGGGTAAATTACTGAAATACCTTTGGTTGCGAAAATTACCGAATTACCCTTGGTGGGTAAAATTTCTAAATTACCCTTAGAGGGTAAATTACCGAATTACCCTTGGTGGTTAAAATTACCGAATTACCCTTGGAGGGTAAATTACCGAATTACCCTTGGAGGGTAAATTACCGAATTACCCTTGGTGGTTAAAACTACTGAATTACCCTTGGAGGGTAAATTATCGAATTACCCTTGGAGGGAAAATTACCGAAATACCCTTAGAGGGTAAATTACTGAAATACCCCTGGGTTGTAAAAATTACGGAAATACCCTTAGAGGGTAAATTACCGAAATACCCCTCGATTGTAAAAATTACTAAAATACCCTTAGAGGGTAAATTACCTAAATACCCCTCGATTGCAAAAGTTACCGAAATACCCTTAGAGGATAATTACTGAAATACCCCTGGGTTGTAAAAA
Source organism: Gossypium australe (assembly GCA_005393395.2). NCBI lineage: Eukaryota > Viridiplantae > Streptophyta > Magnoliopsida > Malvales > Malvaceae > Gossypium > Gossypium australe. The sequence goes on from CM016626.1 coordinate 159,363,040, forward strand.
TTGCCGAAATACCCGTGGAGGGTAAATTACCGAAATACCCATCGATTGCAAAAGTTGCCGAAATACCCTTAGAGGGTAAATTAGCGAAATACCCCTGGGTTGCAAAAATTACCGAAATACCCTTAGAGGGTAAATTACCGAAAATACCATTTATGGGCCAAATTGAAATATGTTACTATATGGGCCGATTGATATTTTGCTATGTGGGCCGTGTAATATTTGATATAGGTGCCAAGTGTTAAAAGTGATAGTTTGGGCCTCACGTGTTTAATGAGCCAAATTTGCTAGATTGATTTATGGGCCAAACTTGCTAGATCGTTTAATGGGCCAAATTTGCTAGATTGATTAACGGACCAAAATTTGCTAGATCGATTAATGGGCCAAAATTTGCTAGATCGCTTAATGGGCCAACTTGTATTATGGGCCTTATAATGAAATTATTCTATGAATATTGTTATGCTTTGTATATGCATACATGATTGCATGGGTTAGGATAAAATTTAAGAGAAGTGCTAGTGGCTCTGCCACAATCTAGTTCGGTGACTCTGTAACAAATTGATAACTTGTAATATGGGCTTTTTGTTGAAATTTACCTTATGAATATATTGTTATGCATATATATATATATATATATATACATGACTGCATGGGTTGGGATAATTGACGAAGTGAAGAAAGGCCTGTTGCCAAAATCTAGTTCGGTGGCTATGCCACAAATATTTTAAATGGCTTAATGCCTCTAGTTCGGTGACTCTGTCACAATCTAGTTCGGTGGCTCTGCCACAAATATTTTAAATGGCTTAATGCCTCTAGTTCGGTGGCTCTGCCACAAATATTTTAAATGGCTTATTGCCTCTAGTTCGGTGACTCTGTCATAATCTAGTTCGGTGGCTCTGCCACAAATATTTTAATTGGCTTAATGCCTGCTATTGGTGTGTTGGCGGGGTGGGTTGACTTGATCCCCACAAGTGTGATGGTTGGTACGGGTGGTGTGTAGCGGATGGAAATTAGGTTTGGGTTGGGATTTGCATATCATATGCATATTATATACATGTTATTATGTTATAATTGTAAATGGGCTTAAGCCCAAAATATTGCTATGTGTGTTTCGACCCAGTGGATGATGGTAAGGGGATTACACACTGAGTTCTTGTAACTCACCCCCCTTTCTCTTAACCTTTTCAGGTAATGCTCAGTGACGTGGACTTGGGCCATGGATGACTCGATGGAGACCATACTTCAGAAATGGTTTATTTGGACTTCAGACTTCTTTCTTATTTATTTTATTACTCTACTATCTTGGGTTAAATATTGTAATAAGCCCTAAGATTTTCTTTTAAAATGCTTCTGTAACTCTATTCCCAAACATCCCATTTTCGTAAATTATTTATTTCAAATATGTTTTCACAACCAAAAAGGTCTTTAAAGATAATTACGTTTTCAAGAAGATAACAATTGCTTAAGTGTTTTGGGTTTTAACAAAGAGGCCGTAAATCTCGAACAAGTTTTTAACAATCTCAAAGATGGTTTTAAAAAAAAAAAAACTTCCATGTGACACGCCAAATTCAGGCTTAACTTCTAGGCTGGGTTTGAGGTGTTACATTAAGTGGTATCAGAGCTCGGTTTGCAAAACTTGGCTGTGGTTTGGGTTCAAGGCGTTTTCCAAAGCTGTTTAAAATTGTGATTTATATATGTTTTAAAGGAAGTATGGCACCACGGGTATTCGGCACCAAGTCAAGTAAGTATATGTTATCATTTTATGATTATGATTATTGTGATATGACCGTAGAAATACTCTAGAGCTTTTGGCTTTAGGAGTAAAAAAAAACTATAGAGACTGAGACTCTAGGATGCGTTTTGCGAATACCACTTCAACTCTTATACTACATAAGACATTGTTTAATAAACATCGAATAGTATGATTGGTTCATAAAACTCGTAATAAGATTAAGTCGACATTAGTGAACATGAATGTTAGAAGACGTGGACACGATAGATGTGGATGTGGTGGAGGTCGAGGTGCTAAGGCTAGATCTTCAGCATCGGGGCATGTTTCCAAAAGGGAGGCGCTGGCATTTCCAGTGGTTGAGACGGGATCTCATGATCGAACTAAGGTTGATGAGCTGACTCAAATAGTTAATGAGGTATTTGAAAAGGTTAGAGGAATTGGTGAAGCACTTCAAGTTAGGTTTGGGGACTGTAAGAAGAAAATAGGTAATGATTCTTTTGGGTCGTAGTGTCGTTTTGTAAAGCATGTCAAGACACGTCCAAACTTTTCGGCTTGCGATTATTGTAGAAAGCATCATCCTAGAAAATACTGAAGGAGGTTAGGAGCATGTATGAGATGCGGGTCTAAGCAGCATAAGGCTCGGGGTTGTTTCATCACCATCAAGTCAGGTGTGTTTTGGTTGGATGTAATGATTGAGTGTAGAAAACTTTTAAGTATAAGTGGTAGATGACTGCTTGCTTCTGTATTTAGATGTTTGGTTGTGAAAGAGGATTCAAGATTTTGTTAAAAGTATATTAGTGTTATTAAGATCGGAGTGCGCAGCGAAAGCATAGTGGTGTGATTTGAGCAGTGCGTTTAATAGTTGATTGGAAATTTCGAGGACAAAATTTTCTTTAAGGAGGGTAGAATTGTAGCATCCCGAAATTGGGACTAGTAGGATTGGGCCCAATGGGCCTTGGGCATAGGAGTGTTTAAAATTTTTGAGAACAAGAGAATGACATTATTTCAAGTTGGACTTATTAAGAAGATGATTTTAGAAAGTTACGGGATTCTATGAAGTTTCGAGTTCAAGTTGGGCCTTAGTAAAATTTTGTGTTTAAGCCTATTAAGGAGAGATAGTAAGTGGCATTAAGGCTTATGAAAATAAGTGAGTAAATTGTTAACATAAATGAACTATTGGCAAAGAGGTTATGGCATCAAGTGGAGAGCATGGAGGGAAGGGGTTCAAATCCCATCTTTTGCAAAATTTTGGATTTATTTTTTGTGTACTCTTCCAAGTGTCAACCATGACATTATTAAAGAAAAGAAATAAAAGAAAAAGAATAAAAAAAAGAAATGGGAGAAAAAGGAATGATGGAGAGTGATTTGTGGAAAAAGGAATGATGGAGAGTGATTTGTTGAAAAATATATATATATATAATGATGAGATTTGAAAAGAATGGGGTAGGTGAGAAAAAAAAATGCATGGAGGGTGTAATAGCCCGATTTAGGGGATAGTCGGAACAGTGATCTCGAAATCACTAAACCGAGGATAGAGAAAATTATTTTCATGTTATTCTATGTGTATAACATGTTTATAAATATGCATGAAATTTTTGGTGTCTCAATTTTAGCGATTGATGGCTTAATTTCGAAAAAAGGACTAAATCGCATAAAGTGCTAAAGTTTAATTTTATTTGCTAGAAGTGCCAAATAGCTATGGATTAGAAATTGGAGGTCCTAAATGTACAATTTGTCCTTGTCTAAATGAGTAGGCCGGCCATAAAAAAAATATAGGGACAAGGGCATTTATTTTTGTCAAAATTGGTGGTATTGGTAGGTAAAATGAATAAAATAAGATGATATAAGCAAAAGTTATCATCTTTTCTTTTATTCTCCTTCACCAACCAAAATATCAGCCATGGGAGGGCTTTGAAAGCTTGAAAATTTCAGCAACTCATTTTCTCTTCAAGTAAGTGATTTTGATGGCTTTAGTTGATAATTTTTGTATTTTTGGAGTCCTCAAAGCTTAAGCTAGCTAATGAGGGGACTAATTTGTAACATGGTTGAGAGTCTAGGGACTTGCCATGAGAGATTTTATGCTGGTTACAAGGTCTAGAAGTACTTTATCAAAGGTTCAATCGAAAACCTATCCCTCGTAATAGGTGACTCGGATTTTTGGTGTCGCGGAGAGCATCGCGTTACGGATTCCGAATAAGGTGTGTAATCTCATACCCTTCCATATACATATCTGAAATGGTGTGAAATCTCACACTTCTCTGAAATTTTGTATGAAATATGCTGTTAATCGGTTGAAATAACGAAGAAAACTAAAAACCGGCATCCGTAATCACTCGGGTGTGCGTATGATCATAGTGGTAATCGTATTTCGAAATACAAAATAGTTTCAGTAAAATCACTAAAAATAGGAGAAAAGGAATTAGAAAGTGAATAAGATATCAAATTAAAGCTTGCTGTGTCTATTTTAATATGGAAGAAACGGAGAAGGAAAAGGAATTTTATATTCTGAGATATCTTGATTTTAGTGAGACTGGTTCTGATTAACTTCGGGGTTCAATGATCTGTTTTGGAAAAATCATATAAAATTGTAAAAAATGAATTATGGGTTATAATTTATATGTATGGATTCCTTAGTGAGCCTATTTTCAAGAGAAACAAGTTATAACAGTATATGAAAACCGTACAGTGAGATATTTGAAATTAAGGTAAGAGAGGTCAGAATCATTGGACAGTGAAACAAGGGAAACTTTAAGGAATAAAATGTACTAAATGGCTAGGCCAAAAATTCTGGAAAAATTTAAGTAAGAAGATATATGAGTCTAGTTTCAGGGAAATTTTACGGATCTAAATTTCGAGTTTCCTAACTCGAGTTATAGTCAATTTAGTCAGTATGATGCAGATGGACAGTTTCAATTTTGACGCCTCAAATTAGTAGTTAAATCCAGAGTTGCGAAATTACCCCGTTTGGGCCTAAAATGGATTTTTGACCCAATAGTTCCGAAGAGACCCAAATAGAATTTTGTGCCACTCGAGGCGATAGTAGGCCTCCGGAAACACCGTTGAATATGAAATTACCGAATTTACCATTGGAAGGTACCCTTGGAAGGTAAATTACCGAATTACCCTTAGAGGGTAAAATTACCGAATTACCCTTGGTGGGTAAAACTACCGAATTACCCTTGGAGGGTAAATTACCGAATTACCCTTGGAGGGTAAATTACCGAATTACCCTTAGAAGATAAAATTACCGAATTACCCTTGGTGGGTAAAACTACCGAATTACCCTTGGAGGGTAAATTACCGAATTACCCTTGGAGGGTAAATTACCGAATTACCTTTAGAAGATAAAATTACCGAATTACCCTTGGTGGGTAAAACTATCGAATTACCCTTGGAGGGTAAATTACCGAATTACCCTTAGAAGATAAAATTACCGAATTACCCTTGGTGGGTAGAACTATCGAATTACCCTTGGAGGGTAAATTACCGAATTACCCTTGGAGGGTAAATTATCGAATTACCCTTAGAAGATAAAATTATCGAATTACCCTTGGTGGGTAGAACTACCGAATTACCCTTGGAGGGTAAATTACCGAAATACCCCTCGATTGTAAAATTACCAAAATACCCTTAGAGGGTAAATTACTGAAATACCTTTGGGTTGCGAAAATTACCGAATTACCCTTGGTGGGTAAAATTTCTGAATTACCCTTAGAGGGTAAATTACCGAATTACCCTTGGTGGTTAAAATTACCGAATTACCCTTGGAGGGTAAATTACCGAATTACCCTTAGAGGGTAAATTACCGAATTACCCTTGGTGGTTAAAACTACTGAATTACCCTTGGAGGGTAAATTACCGAATTACCCTTGGAGGGAAAATTACCGAAATACCCTTAGAGGGTAAATTACTGAAATACCCCTGGGTTGTAAAAATTACGGAAATACCCTTAGAGGGTAAATTACCGAAATACCCCTCAATTGTAAAAATTACCGAAATACCCTTAGAGGGTAAATTACCGAAATACCCTTCGATTGTAAAAGTTACCGAAATACCCTTAGAGGGTAAATTACTGAAATACCCCTGGGTTGTAAAAATTACAAAAATACCCGTGGAGGGTAAATTACCGAAATACCCCTCGATTGCAAAAGTTACCGAAATACCCTTAGAGGGTAAATTAGCGAAATACCCCTGGGTTGCAAAAATTACCGAAATACCCTTAGAGGGTAAATTACCGAAAATACCATTTATGGGCCAAATTGAAATATGTTACTATATGGGCCGATTGATATTTTGCTATGTGGGCCGTGTAATATTTGATATAGGTGCCAAGTGTTAAAAGTGATAGTTTGGGCCTCACGTGTTTAATGGGCCAAATTTGCTAGATTGATTTATGGGCCAAACTTTCTAGATCGTTTAATGGGCCAAATTTGCTAGATTGATTAACGGACCAAAATTTGCTAGATCGATTAATGGGCCAAAATTTGCTAGATCGCTTAATGGGCCAACTTGTATTATGGGCCTTATAATGAAATTATTCTATGAATATTGTTATGCTTTGTATATGCATACATGATTGCATGGGTTGGGATAAAATTTAAGAGAAGTGCTAGTGGCTCTGCCACAATCTAGTTCGGTGACTCTGTCACAATTCAGTTCGGTGGCTCTGCCACAATCTAGTTCGGTGACTCTGTAACAAATTGATAACTTGTAATATGGGCTTTTTGTTGAAATTTACCTTATGAATATATTGTTATGCATTATATATATATATATACATGACTGCATGGGTTGGGATAATTGACGAAGAGAAGAAAGGCCTGTTGCCAAAATCTAGTTCGGTGGCTATGCCACAAATATTTTAAATGGCTTAATGCCTCTAGTTCGGTGACTCTGTCACAATCTAGTTCGGTGGCTCTGCCACAAATATTTTAAATGGCTTAATGCCTCTAGTTCGGTGGCTCTGCCACAAATAGTTTAAATGGCTTATTGCCTCTAGTTCGGTGACTCTGTCATAATCTAGTTCGGTGGCTCTGCCACAAATATTTTAATTGGCTTAATGCCTGCTATTGGTGTGTTGGCGGGGTGGGTTGACTTGATCCCCACAGGTGTGATGGTTGGTACGGGTGGTGTGTAGCGGATGGAAATTAGGTTTGGGTTGGGATTTGCATATCATATGCATATTATATACATGTTATTATGTTATAATTGTAAATGGGCTTAGGCCCAAAATATTGCTATGTGTGTTCCGACCCAGTGGATGATGGTAAGGGGATTACACACTGAGTTCTTGTAACTCACCCCCTTTCTCTTAACCTTTTCAGGTAATGCTCAGTGACGTGGACTTGGGCCATGGATGACTCGATGGAGACCATACTTCAGAAATGGTTTATTTGGACTTCAGACTTCTTTCTTGTTTATTTTATTACTCTACTATCTTGGGTTAAATGTTGTAATAAGCCCTAAGATTTTCTTTCAAAATGCTTCTGCAACTCTATTCCCAAACATCCCATTTTCGTAAATTGTTTATTTCAAATATGTTTTCACAACCAAAAAGGTCTTTAAAGATAATTACGTTTTCAAGTAGATAACAATTGCTTAAGTGTTTTGGGTTTTAACAAAGAGGCCGTAAATCTCGAACAAGTTTTTAACAATCTCAAAGATGGTTTTTTAAAAAAAAAAAACTTCCATGTGACACGCCAAATTCGGGCTTAACTTCTAGGCCGGGTTTGGGGTGTTACAGATAAGGAACTCAAAGGTATTTCTTGAATTTTGTAGTCATCTTCTTTTATTTTATTTTATTTTTTCTTTTTCTATTTACTAAGTAAAGATAAGATGGTCCTAAATGAAAAAAGGGGATGCATTTGGATTTATTATTTAGCTTTTTCTTTTGGTTTGGTACGAATTTTATTTGGCTTTAGCCTTTACCCTTACTTTGACTCAGGTGTGAGTGTCTGATATGGATCGACATGGGTATTTTCAATTTTCTTCTAGGCTTTTTCATGTATTTGTTAGATTTTTAGAGGGTCATATCTACATATCCATATATGCATTAGATGTGGATGTAAGGGGCACTTTAAGAATTATGAAGAGTTAGAACAACATAACCTTTTACCCCTAACCATGTTAAGTATCTTGGAACTTAATATCTGTGTTAATTTTTATTTTTTTTCTACATGCTTTAACAGAGGATGATAACAGACAATACTCCAGTTGTTTCTCCAGTTTATCCAACTATAAACTAGTAAAATTGTGTAACAACCTAATTTTCAGTGGCGTCGGAAAAAGTGATTTGAGATCACTAAATCCAACGAGTAAATTTGAAAATTTAGCAAATTAATATTTATGAGTCAAATGTGAATTTAGAAATAATTTTGAATTAGTGAATTTTGTGAATTAAAAGAATTTATTAGATAAATTAAGTCGAAAACGAGGTATCGATACCTCAAATTCATAAACCAAGCCATAAATATTTTTAGAAATATTTATGGAGTGTCATTGAGTTAGTATTAAAGTTTCGTTAGGAATTTTTAACGTTTTGATAGTCAATTAATTAAAAAAGACTAAATTGAAAAAGGTACAAAACTTGTTAAATTGTGATTAAATAGCTCAAGTATTAAATAAGAGGGATTTAAAGAGCAATTGAGCCTAAATTATATGGGCTGGACGGCATGAGTATGCAAAAAATAACAAAGTTAATGTGAACAAGGGGCAAAATGGTCATTTTTAAATTAAAGTAAAAATTAAAAGATGACTAAATTGAATTTCTAGAGATATCTTCATCAATCTTCAGCCAAAATAGCCATGGAAGAGTCCTTCTAAATTGGTTTTTCATATTTTTGTTACATGTAAGTTTAATTCTTGCTTTTTCTTTGAAATTTTCATGTTTTAAGACTTTTACAATTAGGTCCAACTAACTAATTCATTAGTTTTGGATTCTATGAGTGATTTTGAAAGTTACCATGGATGAGTGATGAAAGTTTATGATGAATTATCATGGATTTGAAACTTTAATTTCATTATATGATGATTTTATTAAGTGATTTTAATAGAAATTGATTTTTAGGACTTAATTGTGAAAAGTTGAGAATTAGGGTTTGGTGCTGAAATTCTGAATATCAAATTGAGAGATATAAGCTCAATTGATGGGTTAATTGATTAGGAATTAAATTGTAAAAACTGCAAAATTTGGGGTGAAAGTGTAATTTCGAAAATTAAAGGGCAAAAAGTGTGAAGTGAATTAGAATTGAATTAGATGCTAATGAATTGAATATTTTATATTATAGATCGAGAATCTGAAGATAAACACGGAAAAGAGAAATTTTTTGACTAGTCCCTGAATCTTTACAAATTCTACAAATTAGCCAAGGCAAGTTCATATGGTTGAATTTTATGATTGATTGTTAAAATTAGAGATTATATAATGTATTATTTCATATCTTTGTTATGGAATGATGATTATTGTGATAAATTGAGAATCGAAACAAAATTTCAAATTGAGTAGAACGCAGGATTGAGTACGATCGTTTTGTGATTAGTGATGAATTGATGGATAAGATTATGGTTGGACCATGACAAAGTGTGGAATGTAATACCATAACTGGGCTATGGCATTTCAGTGAAGCCCGCATGAGTGAAGAAGAGGCTGATAAAGTTGTTGGTTGGTTCTCTACCCTTTCGCTTCTATTTTCTCCTTTTGCTTAGAATATGCCTACATTGATTTGAGTTTGTCATTTTCTGAGTACGTGGAGCCATGTTGGTACATCAGGATCGTGGACCTCAATTAGGTGATCGTTCCACTTGAAAAATTAATGAAGTTCGTCTCTGTTTCTTGTCTTTCAATCAAATTTTAAATTTTGAAAAGTACAATGATTAAAATTGACTTGAGGGTTAAACTCACCCTTAGTTGCAGAGATTATTGATATTTTTAATTTAAATTTAAGTATATTAGTCTATAATTATTTTTCATCCGTTCCTTTAAGCTTTCATGTTTCAAACATTTTCTTTTTGTCAAATTCTTGTAATAGTTCTTATATAGATTTAGTTTTTATATTTTAATTTGATTAATTTTAGTCTCTCTACCATTCGAAATAATCAATTTTAATTTTATACTTTCTGAGTTTTAAAATTATTTTCTATTGATCAAATTGTTTCATAAATGATTACTAATAGAGATAGTAACTCAATGGCCCCTCCGAGTTTAAGTATTTTTAATTTCATAAATAGAGATAATATTGATAAAAGTATTACAGAGATATCGTACTAGGAGTCAATTTGCATTATGCTTCATTTACTTAAAAAATTGACAAACTAGTCATTGTATGTTAGATCAAACAATAAACTGGTCTTTTTTGTTGAGAATTTCATCCATTTGTATTGTTAAAAACTGACATGGATGATGAGATACCCAAACAGTTATATATCTCATGTTGATGTACATGGGCTGATTTTTAACAGCAAAAATTGATGGATTTTTAAACAAAAAGACTTATTTGCTTTTTCATCTAACGGGTATAGCTTAATTTGTCCATTTTTTTAGCAGATGGAGTAAAATGCAATCCAACTTTTAAAGTACTAAATTTCACTAAAGGGGAGAGGAAATAGTGGCACAAGATGATAAGTTGAAATTGAAAAAATGTAACAACTTTAATTAGATACCTAAATAAAGTACAAACTTAACTAATGATTTTTAAGTTTAAGTATCAACTAAGTCCCAAGTACTGAATAAGTACATGTTGTTAAGTGGAGGATCTAAAATATAAATTAACCCAAAAATCATTTCCTTCAAATTTGGGCTTCTAAGCAATTAAAAGATCAAAACCCAAATACATAGTAAAACAAGCTTTTAAAATGGAGGCAGCCCACTAGCCTACCCAATTTCATTTGTTTATACGGCGCCTTCGAGACCCATCGTCACCAGCCGCCTTATCCTCCTCCGCTTTTAAACCCACCATTTCTCCGATCATTTCATCAAATTCCTCGTGACTCACGACCCAACCCAAACTCACTCAATCTTCATTGCTTCTTCTTTATCAATGAAAAAGCTTGAATGAAGTAATTCAAGGAAAAGCGACCCCAAAAGCAAATAAAAAATAAAAAAATGAAGTCGATTCAAGCGAATAATACATTCTTCTTACCTCGTATAAATGGCTCCAATCCAAGAAAACCGGAGCTCTTATTCCCTTCCTATCCTTATCTTGTCTGCTTCAACGCTAAGGTTCCGGTTACCAAGAAATTGATTGCGAGTTCTTCACTATGTTCTCAACAATTTGCTCCTTTATTGAAGCACAAGAGATGTATATCGGTTTCGAAATGCCGGCAAGGGACTACTGTTTGCAAATTTGGAGGCCAAGATAAGCCTGCTGGTGACAATGAGGTAAGCGTTTGGTGCTTCAAATATGTTTTGTTTATGTATGTAAGCTGTAATTTTGTGTTTTCTTGTTCTGTTTTCTTTTTGGGGTTTAAATGTGTTGCTTGTTGAGCATTAATTTGAGTGGGTTTAGGTTTTTAAGAACTTAGATTGAATTGTTACTTGAGTTTTCATTTGAACTTTGAGAATGATTCCTTTTGTGTTTTTGAGTTATTGCCAAGTTGAGCTATAGGTTTTGTTTAGGGTTTTTAAACGGATCCTCCAATACATTCGGTATTGGTTTTAGTACGAAAGCTCGAGTTACTAAAGAGATTGTACGGGTTCACAAAGTGGAGCGACTCACCCGCACCATGGGGCATGGGTTCAAATCAATGTGGTAGTTCCTGAGAAGCTCCAGGTTTGTGAACCCGCCATTGTTATTCGGGTTCTGAATGAAGTAGAGGGATAAAACCCTATCAGGGACAATCCCGAATGGGGCCGATTGTTGGTTTCAGGTGGATAGTACTTTGCGGGGAGAGTATCATGGAGGCTCTTCAGATTTCATTTTACCACCTAGTTCCTGTAGGTTAGATCAAAGAGTGGTCTTTTCTGTCAAAAATTTCATCTATTTTTTCCTGTTAAAAACTGGCATGATTGATAAAATAATTATAAAGTTACACGTGGCATATCATGTGTATGTGTACCTCATTCTAATGTATAGGGATCAGTTTTTTTTAGTAAAAGGGCCACTATGATACTTTTACCAGTACTTTGCAGACTTTTCTCCAAAGAGTCGACAATTCCTTTACAGGTTTATTTGCTTACACTCCTTGGATTGTACTAAATAACCTTATACATGTGCTCCACACACCTTATATTGTAGCTTCCTTTCTCTTTTAAAGCTTTAGATTTTCTTTTGGTTTAGTGATTGATGATATCTTGGTAAGTACTTTTTACCCCGTTATTACGGCTGTCTGAAACTGCCTTTTACGATGCACTCGTAGTTTCTTCCCTTTGATTTCACGGTGTCTTTGCAATTCGTTCGTCAACTCGAAGAACAGATCTTTAGTACTGGTGATAATATGATGGGTGCATGTAGTTCTAGAATTTTTGTTTAAAAGTAGAGGGAAATGGTTGATAGAAAACTAGATTGTTGCAAAATTTGAGGTGTGTAATACGGTTTTAGTACTTTGATATGGAAACCTAAAAGAATATGATCGAATATTGTATTATTGTTTACAGGGTTCACCTTGGAAATCTATCGAGAAAGCTATTGGAAACTTTGGGAAGAAACAATCAATCGAAGATGTGTTAAGGCAGCAGATTGAGAAGCAAGATTACTATGATGAAGGCAGTGGGCAAAATCCGCCGCGTGGTGGAGGTGGCGGCGGCGGCGGCGGCAGCGGTGGTGGCGATGGATTTGGAGAATCAGAGGATGAAGGCCTCTCTGGGATCTTAGATGAGACCGTGCAAGTGATTTTAGCAACCCTTGGCTTCATATTCCTGGTAAAAAGTTCTTCGCTTCTGTGCATGCATTAATAAGTTTTGAAATAATCGATTTACTATCTTGCATCTGTGATGTTCTGAACTCAAACATGATAAAGTTTTAATTTCTTGTTTTCAACTGATCCTTTATCTTTCTAAAGCTTGTGACATGACGATACTTGCTACAGTATGTATATATCATTACCGGTGAGGAACTTGCTCGGTTGGCAAAGGACTACATCAAATATCTCTTCGGAGGAACCAAAAGTGTTCGATTGAAGCGCACCATGTACAAATGGAGCAAGTTCTTTGAGAAGCTGACAGAGAAGAAGGAATATGATAAGTTTTGGTTAGAAAAAGCAATCATCACTACCCCGACATGGTACGATAGCCCCGACAAGTACCAAAGGGTCCTCAATTCTTATATAGAATACGATGATGAAGATGAATCAGATTACGACGACTAATTCTGAGTCCTATAAGTGCCTGAAAGAACTTAATGAGAAGTTCTTTCATGAGAATGTCATTCACTAGTCTATGTTCATGTTTTGGCATTATGGAAGAATTTGTGTATAACACAATTGACATCATTGAGCATTGTTTAGTCCATGACTAGCTCTTCACATTGATAATATTTTCTATGGATTTAGTCCCTATACGTTTATTTGATCAGTTTAGTCCTATTTTTTGAATTTTACAATTTCAGTCTTGACCCAAACAATTAAATCCGATTGGTTAATTCAATTATATGTGAAAATGACAAGTTGAAGTTGTCATGATATTACACATAATAATATGTTTGTCGCATTAGACTTTGGAAATAATAGAATTTAGTTCAATAAATTTAATAATTATCATTTGATGAGGATTAAAATTTTAAAATTTAAAAAATATAGAGATTAAAAATGATCAAACTAAAATTTAAATTTTCATAAAGTAGAAGGATCAATAACAAAATTTAACAATACATGCGTGTAATAATTATTTGAATCTTTTGTGAATAAAAAAATTAATATTTGAATCTGTAAATAAACAGATAATATTTATTCATAAATAATGAGACCTAGTTTAATTAGAAATCAATTCAATTGAAAAAAATAAAAAATTTTAACACCAACTTATTTTATTTTATCATAAGAGTGCTTATGTCTTTAAATAATTTAATTTTTTTAAAAATTAAACAATTTTTTAAAATTAAAATAGAGTGACTAGTCAAGAGCTCTAAGCATCGAAAATAAATACTTTTACATAAAGCAACAGTTAACTCCTAAATTTGATAATTTTTTCCAATTTAGTCATTCAACTTATTTTTGGTCAAAAATAGTTATTGAATTTGACTAAAAAAGTTTTTAATTTTGATCCATATGATAACACGACACTCTGATATTGTGCTATTTCATTACCTAACAAAATCCAGATGATGTTGGGGCTAAATCTCAAAGTGTCGCATCATCACATGAATCAAAATTGAGAAAAAATACCAAATTTAGGGATCAAGTTAAGAAAAGTTATCAAGTTTAGGGACTAATTGTTGCATTATCCCGTATTTTTATAACCCATAAATATAAATTTTGAAACCCAAATCCATCATGAACTAAGAGTACCCAAATTGAGAAGAAAAAGAAGCCCATATCCAATTAAACTACATTACAATTACTACACAAAATCGTGGTTCCCTCCCTCGCCCGCCTTTCGCCTTCACTGAGTTGAAGTATCGAGAATCTATCACTGTAAACCCTTGCTTTGCTTTTGCATACATTTTCTTCTTCTTTGTACCTTCTTCTCTCTCTATTTTTCTTTTCACCTGCATTGATTTGTTTAATTTTTTTGTCACTTAACTCTTTGTAATTAGTGTTCATTTTTGTCATTCGCGACTTGTCTCTGCTGAAAAAAGATTGATTTTGCGTTTCTTTCTTGCCTTTCTTATAAGAAAAAAAACTGAAACTTTGTTAATTAAATTCAGAAATTGGAATAACATAATTATGAGCTTACGAGATCTTTAGCTGGATAAAAATTTTGGGATTGGATTATATGAGCATTTTATGTAAATATGTTGAATATAGGCTTCAATATTGGACTTCACTGTTATTGAATTTGGCCAAGCTTAAGAATCTGTGCATTTCATATATGTTAATAGATTTTGATGTTGAAGCATGCGAACAGCTTAGACTATAAGTTCCTTTTGGGTCCGTTTGTATCCAAATCTTAGTAGACTAAAGATTGGTTTTGGGTTTAAATTGTTAAATGATTTAATTGATATGTTTGGGTGCAGACTTTGGATTTTAAGCAATGGATGATAACTTGTATGATGAATTTGGTAACTATATTGGACCTGATATCGAGTCAGACCAAGGGAGTGAAGGTGAGGAAGAAGAAGATGAAGACCTTCCTGACAGGCATGTCCAAGAGAAGGGAGAGCAATCTGATGGGGAGGCTCCAGATGGGGTGTCTAATGGATGGATTACAGCTGCTAATGATGTTGATATGGATAATCAGATTGTTCTTGCTGAGGACAAGAAGTATTACCCAACTGCGGAAGAGGTTTATGGTGAGGATGTTGAGACCTTGGTTATGGATGAAGATGAGCAGCCTCTTGAGCAACCTATTATCAAGCCTGTTAAGAATATCAAGTTTGAGGTCGGAGTTAAGGATTCTTCGACTTATGTGTCGACCCAGTTTCTTATTGGTTTGATGTCAAACCCGGGTTTGATCCGCAATGTTGCCCTAGTTGGACACTTGCAGCATGGGAAGACGGTGTTTATGGACATGTTGGTTGAGCAAACCCACCATATGAACACGTTTGATCAAAATAGTGAGAAGCACATGAGATACACTGATACAAGAATTGATGAGCAAGAAAGAAGGATATCTATTAAGGCAATCCCGATGTCACTTGTTCTTGAGGACAGTAATGGGAAATCCTATCTCTGTAATATCATGGACACTCCTGGTCATGTGAATTTTTCTGATGAAATGACTGCTGCTCTTAGGCTTGCTGACGGTGCCGTGTTAATTGTTGATGCAGCTGAAGGAGTGATGGTAAGCATATCTTTTTATGCATATTACAGTAGCTTATACATTAATGCTCCCTTTATTTTAGCCTTCTGATTATGCCTATGCTTGAGAGCAGCCTGAATTATAGTTGGAAGTAGAAGCGTTTTATCAAACTTTACGGGTAAGCGTAATAGTAAAATATGAACTCCTAAGAAAATGAGTATTCTGATATCTGTTGCAGTTAGATTTAGTTGTGTTAGTCCAATCTTCTCCAAATTCACTGCTTTACCGATCTTTGAATTTGAGTTTGGTGATTGCTGCTCTTTGTAGTATTTATGAACTATGTAAGGTTGTTGAGAATGATGCTTATGCTTTCATGTTGTAAACAGGTAAATACTGAAAGGGCTATACGCCATGCAATACAGGATCGCATACCTATTGTAGTTGTTATAAACAAGGTAAACATTTTTCATCAAGTTATATTGTATATTGTAAGCCTTTGATGAAAATGATGTTCCATACGTCCGCATCTTGCTTGTGCTCATATGTTATTCATTTTTGAAGGTTGACCGGCTGATAACAGAACTTAAGTTGCCCCCCAAGGATGCTTATCATAAACTAAGGCATACCCTGGAAGTAATTAATAACCATATATCTGCAGCCTCTACAACCGCTGGTAATGTTCCAGTTATTGATCCTGCTGCTGGAAATGTTTGTTTTGCTAGTGCAAGTGCAGGATGGTCCTTCACTTTGCAGTCATTTGCAAAATTATATGTGAAGCTACATGGAATTCCATTTGATGCTGAGAAGTTTGCATCTCGTCTTTGGGGTGATATTTATTATCATCCTGATACCAGGGCTTTTAAAAGGAAACCCCCTGCTGGCGGAGGAGAACGATCATTTGTTGAATTTGTTCTTGAACCCCTTTATAAGATATATAGCCAGGTGATTGGTGAACATAGGAAGAGTGTAGAGTCGACTCTCGCAGAGTTGGGTGTCACTCTTAGCAATGCTGCTTACAAGTTAAATGTTAGGCCTTTGCTAAGGCTGGCTTGCAGCACAGTTTTTGGTTCAGCCTCAGGCTTCACTGATTTGCTGGTTCAACACATACCATCACCAAAGGATGCTGCAACTAAGAAGGTTGATCACACTTACACGGGACCTAAACATTCTATGATTTACAAGGCCATGGTAGAATGTGATTCATCTGGTCCCCTTATGGTCAATGTGACCAAGCTATATCCCAAGTCCGATTGTAGTGTTTTCGATGCTTTTGGTAGGGTTTACAGTGGTAGAATTCAAACTGGGCAGTCTTTGAGAGTACTGGGAGAAGGATATTCACCAGATGACGAGGAGGACATGACAATAAAAGAAGTAACCAAATTATGGATCTACCAAGCTCGATACAGAATACCTATAAGCAGTGCTCCTCCTGGTTCTTGGGTTCTTATTGAAGGTGTTGATGCTTCAATTATGAAAACTGCCACCCTCTGTAATATGGATCTTGATGAAGATGTATACATTTTCCGGCCGTTACAGTTTAATACTCTTCCTGTTGTAAAAACAGCTACCGAGCCTTTAAATCCTAGTGAGTTGCCCAAAATGGTGGAGGGCCTTCGGAAGATCAGCAAAAGCTATCCTCTAGCAATTACTAAAGTTGAGGAATCTGGTGAGCACACTATATTAGGTACTGGAGAGTTGTACTTGGACTCAATTATGAAGGACCTTAGGGAGCTTTATTCAGAGGTGGAAGTTAAGGTATCTAGTTTGTGATACCCTTTGTTCTGTCCTAGTTTTATTCCTTTCTGAAACTCATTTTTCTTTTATATTTGCTTTGCTCGACTTCGTTTTTGTATGTTTTCGCTTATGCTTCTCCTAAATATAGGTGGCAGATCCTGTTGTTTCATTCTGTGAAACAGTGGTGGAGTCTTCATCCATGAAATGCTTTGCTGAAACACCCAACAAGAAGAATAAAATAACCATGGTAAAGACAACTATCATTTTTTCCAACCTAGATGCGTTTAGGAATAAATACAAGTATACTTGCTCTCAGGATGTATCATATACCTTTCTATGATTTTAAAGATTGCAGAGCCACTGGAGAGAGGTCTTGCAGAGGACATTGAGAATGGTGTTGTAAGTGTTGACTGGAGTCGGAAGCAACTTGGTGACTTCTTCAAGACAAAATATGACTGGGATTTGCTTGCTGCACGTTCCATCTGGGCATTTGGCCCTGATAAGCAGGTACCAAAGTGTGATTTTGTTTAAATACCTGTTGATAATATCTGGCTCCTTGCTTCTCTGGTGAAGCTCTGCTGATTCAAATATTGTTTTGCAGGGACCTAACATTTTATTAGATGATACACTCCCTACTGAGGTTGACAAGGGATTGTTGGGATCTGTCAGGGATTCTATTGTCCAAGGGTAAGATTATATCTTCTTTACTCGTCTTCTAAGCAGTTAATCTACTGCCTGTGATTAAGGATTTCATATTTTGTCGGCCAGATTTCAGTGGGGTGCTCGAGAAGGACCTCTCTGTGATGAACCTATTAGAAATGTGAAGTTCAAAATAGTTGATGCAAGGATTGCATCTGAACCATTGCATCGAGGATCTGGACAGATCATCCCCACAGCTCGACGTGTGGCCTATTCATCTTTCCTTATGGCGACCCCACGGCTTATGGAACCTGTATATTATGTGGAGGTATGTTCCTTCAATCATATTCCCTCACATAATTTTTTTTTTTTTTGTTTCAATGCCTCACTTCAGCGATTACATAGGGGCTTGTCCCCATTAAACCTTGTCCCCATTAAACATGCAAGAGAGATCAACAGTAATAATGTTGCAAAACAAGGTAGACTGGATGCAGTGGTTCTTCTAATGACAAAAGAATAAAAACCATAAATTAATTTGCCTTGGCATATGACAAACGGAAAATAATTCTAAAATTCTAAGTAAAATCTTGCTCTGGTTGCTATGGTCTTCAGCAAATGGTATCCTCTCCCTGCTAGGATGAGGAAAAGGCTATGCAGAGGTTCCAATACTACCTGGAAGCAAGCTTAATTTGGCCCAATAAAGGGAAACTGGAAAGTTAAAGAAAGTTTCATTATTCTGGCATCTCTTTAATCATATGCAACTGCCTCAGTTGACAAACTTGTTTCTCTTGACATTATGATCAGATACAAACACCAATCGACTGTGTCTCTGCTATCTACACGGTGTTGTCTCGTAGGCGTGGTCATGTTACAGCTGATGTGCCACAGCCAGGAACCCCGGCCTATATTGTGAAGGTTTGGAAGCTAAGCTTGAAATCTTTTAGAAATATTTGCATGACTGAGGGATCAAAGTTAGTGGCAAAACACGAATTATACATGCTTTACTTTCGTAATTTCATTGACTAGTAAGGCGATATTTTCTGGCAAGTTCTATCATTCATGAAGTTGCCTAATAGCTTACTACTGATCCCATTTATATGCTTACAAGTTCAACTTATTGCTTTTCCATATAGGCATTTTTACCTGTGATAGAGTCATTCGGATTTGAGACAGACCTGAGATACCACACACAAGGTCAAGCCTTTTGTCTCTCAGTATTCGACCACTGGGCCATAGTTCCTGGAGACCCTTTGGACAAGAGCATTGTTTTGCGACCTCTTGAACCCGCACCAATACAGCACCTTGCTCGGGAGTTCATGGTGAAGACAAGGCGTAGAAAGGTATTGCTACTTCTCTCTACCTATGCACGCTACATATGCATGCACACAGCCATGCAGGCATTCCATCTGTATAAAGGACAAAGATCCTTTAAAAAAAATTAATGAGTGTTAATTTTCTGACAACTTTTAGGGAATGAGTGAAGATGTGAGCATCAACAAGTTCTTCGACGAGGCTATGGTAGTGGAGCTAGCTCAGCAGGCTGCCGATCTTCATCAGCAGATGATATAAACCAAAACACGGTATATACAAGTTTGTCATGTTTCGAGGACTTCAAAATACTTCCTGATATACTTGGTTTGTAGTTTTTAGGAGAGTTCAATGTTTTACTGCCATCCTTCCTCACCCCTTTCATTGGGCTCAAACTTGGACAAGGTAACAGTGTTGATGTTAATTTCCAGTTACCATAGAGTTAAGAATTTGGTTTAGGATTGTATTTGTTCCATTTTTGTTCATGTCATAGGTGTTGTTGTAAGTTGTGAAGAGACTGAGCTGAGTTATTAATATATTTGAAGTAAAATCAAAATAATCATTCAAATGACTATTAATTGTTTGATTAATCAACGTGTTATATATTCTCTAAAGTCTAGACCAAACCTAACCATAGAGAATGTGGAAGAAAAAGGGTAAATATACATTTTGGTATCTGAACTTGTGTTCAAGGTCCAAATTACTACTCAAAGGGTTGCTTTTTGGTCTAATTAGGCACTTAAACTTGGTTTCAATGTTCAATTTGATATATGAACTTGGATTTTTTGTTCAAATTGGTTCAAATAATTAGTACTAATTTAGATAATAATAATAAAACTAAATTCAGGTACCAAGTTAAACCAAGAAGCCAAGTTAGAAAACTCATTGGATTGAAATAATCTTTAACCTTAAAGCCATAAAAAATATTAATCCAAAATCGAAACCATTGGTCTCAAGTAAATTGTGGTTCCTTTAAAACACTAGAATTTATTGTATCTTGTTTGAATAAAAAAAAAAATTGTGGTACCTATTTTGTGGGGTCAAAGAAATTGAAGTTTTACATAAGTAAAACAAAATATTATTCGATTATTAATAAAAAAAATTCCATCATTCAATTATTTTATTTTATGACCATTTTTAAAATTGACATTTTAATATTTATATATTATACCAATTTAATATTAATTTTTTAAAAAAATTTAATTTAAGATGAAGTTTTACTCTTGGGTTCATTTAATTATTTCACTGATACACTTTCTTTTTTCTTACAAATGCAAATATATTGGTGTGAGCTATTCAATTCAATTAAATAAATCAATTAAAAAATTCATGAAAAAAAAAAATCTAATTCAACAAACGATTCTCAAATTAATTGATGCAATGTCCGTTTTCCTATCAGTCAATCAACAAGGTACATTAAAACTACTGATAAAATGGCATTCATAAACAGAACATTACAAACACACACTAGTCGAACTTATTGCCCATGAGAGCCCCTACAATACCCTCAACTTCCCAGGCCCTAAACTCGGACAAAACAAGAAGTTTCAGACAACTCCCCAGACCCTAATTTCATTTTTTATGGAGCCCCCAAATACTAAAAACAATATTTAACTTTTCATTTTGATGGAGAGTAAAGATCAAGTTCTTTGTGAGTGTGAATCTCACAATCTGAGGTTGGCTTTGAAACACAAGTCAACATATACCCATCCTTAATTTGATCGTCCTCGAGGTAGATGGCTTCTGGTTGATGTACCGTACCCGAAACGACCTTTGCGGTACATATAGAGCAAGCTCCAGCTCTGCAACAATAAGGCAGCTCTACTCCTGCTGCCTCAGCTGCCTCTAAGATGTACTGGTTATCGAGGACTTCAAACTCATTCACTTCACCCTTTGGTCCTACGAGCTTAATCTTGTACATTGCCATCGATGTTCGGTGATTTGAGGAACATTTCAAGCCGAAAGATCTAGAGATGGTTTTAACAGATCCAAGAGATGTTGGGGCCTTGGCAATGGGACTTGTAAATCGGTTTGGGGTTCCAGTTTTAACAATAGATGGGGAAGTGAGGCTCCTGACGGTTGTCATCTTCGTTTTCTTCCTTCGTTGTGGTTTGACTCCTAGATAAAGAATGGAAAGTGATATAAGGGCTTTGCAGTTTGCACCATACAAGCATTTAACGAAAAACGTAAATTCGGAAACGAATGACAAAAGATGAAAGGCGGCAACTAAAACCAGACAAATCAAGCAAGCAACCTTAAACCTATAGGCTAAGAAAAAACGAATTCCTGAACTCAGCTTAATATTTTTCCATGGGTTCGAAAGAGGGGTACGGGTGGGGCTAGACATTAAGTAGATTGAATCCTGAAGATAGCATTATCAAGAGCAGGAGTAAAGCCAGGAAATTGTTTTAGGAGGGCCAAAACTAAATAAACCTTTTTAGGAAGAGCCAAAATGCAATTTTACCATTATACTAACTTGTGATTTTCTAAAAACTAAAGGGGCTATATAAACAATTTTTCTTTGCCCCCCTCCGCCCCTAATCAAGAGGGACAGCTACCAAAAGAATGTCTCCATGGATCGTAAAACAGACATAGACAACTTGATTATACCAAAAACAACGTAGAAACAAGCATGCATGGTATGTTCTTACAAGCTTATTGATCTTATTTATTGCCAAATTCATTTATCCCATTTTGTGCAGGACCGGAAGCAAATATCAAAGAACCACATTCTAACACTTGGCAGAAAAGGCACAAAGAATCAACATGCATGACAAAATACACATGTGGAAGGTTCCCAAGATGCATAAATGACTAAACCACAAGAAAAAATGTGTATCTGAACTCATCTCTTGTTCCTATCAACAAATGGCCATGAAGTTGCTGTAATGCAAAAGTTCAAATACCATCTTTCATATTTTTTCCATCGTGAAATTGCTAAAACGTTTGGCCATTTACATATAAACCATATACATGCAACAAATGATCTTATTTATAAAGGTAAATCAAACTGCCATAAATGAGGCATTGCCTCAAACAAGTTAACTATTTCTTGATATAATCAAAGGTATCTTGCAACGTGGTATTCAAGTAAAACTCTTCCAACAATGATGACTCCACGATTGGTCCAAATAAAAAAAATCTAAACTTTGGGGGAGAAGTTTATCGTTCATAATCCAAAGAAAAAAAAGCTAAAGCTATTCCTGTTTTTTTGTTTGTTTAATTTTCTCTTGGTTTCCAAATAAGAAACCTGAAAAATCACAGCTCAACCATACCAAAAAAACAAGCAAAACATAGAATTCAACCAAAAATCACTTTGAAAAAGGCCGAAACAAGCAAAAAAGATAAAAAACCCAACACCGAAAACAAGGAACAAAAGCTGAAAACAACAGATCATAAACACAAAATCCACAAAATTATACATAAATGTAACGCAAAATCAAAGCTAAAAAAGAAATGATGAACAAGAAAAAGGAAAAACCCAAACTAGAGCTAGAGGAAAAGAGAGAGAACTTACAGAAGGAATTTGGGAAAGCGGAGAAAGCAAGAGATCTAAGCTTTAAAAGCCTTTAAACCCCAAAAAAGCACTAAACAGTGACACAGTGACAGTGATGATGACGATGATCACAATTCTTTTTTTCCTCCCTATTTATATCCTTAAAATAGTGGTATCAAAATCTGATTATTAAATTTTAAGAATCCAAAAAAATAATTTACAAATTGTCATCCACAAATCCACAGCACGGCAAACACAATCACAAACAAGTATATTTAATATTAAAATTCTCTGATTTCAATGAATATATAATAATGGTGGTAGGTGGGGGATTTGAGAATTTAATAATTGTGTTAAATTTCGTATACTTCTTCCATTTCGAGGTTCTAAGATTCCACACTGCTTGCATTATTGCAGTGCAATTAATGCACTTTAGAATTTTAGATCAACCCCAAAAAGATTTTCTCTTTTAGACTGATGTATTTAAAAGAAATTACATTTTTTTACTAAAATATTAATTTTTTAATTATAATAATTCACGTTAATATAAAAATTGTAAAAATATTTAAAAACCCAAAATTATAAAAATACTTTTATACAAATTTAAAACATTAGCATGATGTACACGGGTTACTGTACTAATTGTTATATTTAAAAATTTTACGTTTTAATCAGTATTATTATTTAAAAAAATTTCACATTTTTTTAAAAGATTAATGCCAAATTTAGTTAAAAAAAATTGTAAACCTTCAATGTTAAATTTGACTTTATGTTTTTTTTAATTAAAGTCTAATAAACTACGTGAATTTCAAATGCAATTAAATGGTAATTTTATTTTTGTGTGAGATTATCGTTATAATATCAATGATATATAATAATTCAGTGACTATAACTAGAGGTAATCATGGGTTGGGTTACCGGCCCGACCCGATAGCCTGCCCGAAAAATGGAAGGGTTTGGATAAAAATATAAGCCCGAAATATGGGTTTGGGCAAAAAAATGAAGCCCGTTTAGAAAACGGGCCGGGTCTCGAGTAAAACTTTTTTGGCATGAGCCCGACCCGGCCCGAATTATATATTAAATATATATTTTATTTTTAATCAAATATACTATTTAAATTTACATATTTTTTATTTTTTTGTTTTAATATTTGTTTTAAATTTTTTTATTTAATGAAAAAAACTAAAAAAAATTAATATGGGTCGAGCCAGGCTTGGGAGTAAGAAACAGGCCTAAAATTTTATCTGCGCCCAGCCTAAACCCAGCCATGATCACCTTTGACTATAACTTAACAAATCAATAAAACTAACGATCATATAATAATTTTTTTTAAGTTTGATGGTTTTGAAATATGCATAAGCTTCAAAACGTGTAATTTTCTCTAATTATAATCATAAAACCTTTTTAAAAGATAATATTTTATCACAAGCTTTGTATAAAAAAATTTAAAATTATCACTTTAATTTTGAGTCGATCTTTAAATTTTAAAAATTATTTTAATTAAGTCTTTAAAATATCGATATTATATGGATTAAGTGTATATTTACTAATTTAAATAATACGTCACGTGATCAGATACGTCATTTAAAATATTTTGAAATTTAAAAATTATCTTATATTTATTGAAACTATATTTCAAAAAATTATAATAAATATTGGGGATTAATTATTAAATTATATCACGTGATGGTCGCTACTTGTCAAATAGCAAGGTGCTATGATGAGTTTGTAAAGATCTGACATTTTGGCATTTAGTTAAAAAAAATTAAGTATTAAATAAAGAAGTATTCTTCCAAATCCGCCGTACGATACGCACATGGTTTTTTTTTTCCAAATTTCTTAAATGCAATTACGCAATGAAATTAAATATTTAATTGCCCTAAAATAAAATATAAATATATATATTTTATATTTGGATTAATTATTCAGATAATTACGAAATTATTTTATTCTTGTTTTCGTCACTCTAATTTTTCTCTTGTCAAATATAGTACTATCGTTAGTAATTACTTTTGTTTTGATTATTGTTCTCTTAAAGCTCAAACGAAAAGATAACTAGAATATTACGGTACGGGCGAAGTCAGGGGGTTGGCATAGGCCTCTGTCCTCCTTAAAATGTAAAATTGCTATTTAGGTTCTTAAAATTTTTTAAAAATTTTAAATTAATAAAGGTAAAATTATACTTTGGCCCCCTAAAATTATAAAAATTCGATTTAATCCTTTACAAATTATAAAGACATAAACTATAAAAAAATAAAATTTCAGCCGGCTCTCCCTAAAAAATTGTTATGGCTTCGCCCCTTTGCTAATTGTGCATGTAACTGAGTAATTAAAAAATTAATTATAAACACTTAATATCATTCCTAACTCCAAAATAATTGAACCTCAAAATCAACCCTTAAATCTTAAAATCTTTGAGCTCTAAACCTCTCGTTATTATCTCTAAGCTTGATAACCTTACACCTCAAAATGATTGAATCCTAAACTCCTTTTATCATCGCATTTCATTCAAACCCAAATAAATAGTTGAGTTGAAGAAAATCAAAGAAATGAAGAGGGAAAGGAAGGAAAAACGAACAATGTGGGGTATTGGTATGATTGTTGCTGCATTTATCAGTTGCGTCTTGATGAAAGGTGGAGTTTAAGTTTTAATGATTTTGGGGTTCAAAGTTTGATTTCGAAGTTAGTGATGGTAACGTGGGTTTAAAGTTCAATGGCTAAGATCATTTTAGTTCTCATTTTAAAATTTTGATTTTTCCCCAGAGAATTGAAATCAAAATATGATGGGACATATAATCAAACTCAGAAGCTTTCTCAAGAAAAAAATTTTAAGTTTTTTATTATACTCATGATTTCTAATTTTTGTTAGAAAGATATAAGTTTGAGTATGTTAAATCGCGTTTATCTCCTATTTAAGTGTTGAAGAAGAGCTATAAATAGTTTTAAATAGTGTATTAAAAAAATATCATAATTCCTTATACTCTTGCTAAAGTTGGAATTTAACCTTAATACTTCTAACTTTAGGAATTTAGTTTATCTAATTTTCATATTTCAAAATTTATATCTAATTATTAAAATTGTTAAAATTATTTTGTTAAATTCAAATTCATTACAACATCATTTTTTTAGTTACACAACTACTTAATAAGTATTTTTTTTTTAATTTCAAAATGTCACACCAATAAATTTAGCAGTATTAATAATTGGACATAAACTTTAAAATCTAAAAAATAAAATGACTACGTTCCTGAAAATAAAAGAATAATAATTAAATTTCGAATTTGTAAAAGTACACTTATGGTATATTTTGGCTTTATATTAACTTACCATTTCATAAAACCTAAAAAGTTTAAAGATAAATTTTACTATTTTAGGAGGACCAAAGCTACTATCTACCCATGTCTATACGAGAATAGATACGAAAGATATAATTCTTTATATATATATATATATATATATATGAAAAAACTTAAAAAAACAAAATATTCAACCACCTAACCATATCCAACACATAAACTAAATAACAGTCTTCACCAACCTTAATTTAGAATTGATAGACACATGATATTACAAATGTAATGCCTCAACACACAAGTTATTATTATTAATACAAACTCAAAAAATTCCTTAATTCTTAATGTATTTGCTAACTATTCAAATAAATCAAGAACAAGAATCATTCTATTAAAATGGTTAAAACTTAAAACTATGTTAACATTCACAGTCCCAAGAAGAAAAAAATGGCAGATATTTTTTTATTAAAATAATATAAAAAAACAAATTAAATGCAAAAATAGTATAAGGTGTGCCACCCTAAATTTCTCACTCAAAATCTTTTTTAAGTAGTGCCGCCAACATATTAGATGGAACTAAAAAATATATGAATATTCCCCTTAAATGTAGAATAAATACCATACGAGAAGAAAAAAACTATTTTTTAATGTGATGCTAAGGTGATACCGTTAATGTGTTAAGAGATATCGATTTAAATTTAAAAGAAAATGTTATTAAAAAAAATCTTAAAATAATAATTAAAAAAGCTTATGATGCAATTATTTCCTAAAAACATATATCTAACCTAACCATCAGCTATTTCAATTCATTTCCATATGAGTTTTGGAAAAAAAAGGTTTTGTGACTTCCAAGGACTAACACACAGATTTAATATGATTTAATATTATTTCAAACCAAAAAAAAAAAAAGAGAAAAAAAAAACAGTAACAAGATTTAATATGAGAAGACAAGACAATTTTTTTATAACAGCTTCAACTTCTTTTTATAATTTATTTCCTGTCAGACTTTTTAAAAAATTTTATCAATACAGGCTGTCAAATGAAATAAAAAAATAGTTTTTGTTACTTATATATCATTTGTATTGTATTTAGAAAGAAATATATTTTTGTAATTAATTATAAATTATTTTAATTAAAAAACACTCAGAAGTGCCAATATCAATATACTTGGGTATTGAAAGCAAGTGACTAAATAGTGTACAGCCGCACACAGTAATGGGTGAAGTGAGATTATCTATGTCCGTGACTACGGTGACTAGGGTTCGATCAACAGATTCACTTGTATACTAGGGTAGTGTGTAGGGGTGTGAGTTTAAACTTATATTGTATAAAAAAAATATATTAGTATGATAAACTCAACACAAAAACTACAATATATATGTGTAAAACATACCTTCCAATGAACTTGCACTCACATTCAGACAGAGACCCCATAGGCAAATTTGACAACACCTTGAGATCTGTTTAAAGTGGTCAAAGTACAAAATTTCTAGCACCTTGAACAAGCTCCTGCTTTTAATGGACATCATTTCAGGGATAATTTGGCTAACAAAATCCAGACAATGGACGCTTCGAGATGTTCTGTAGCGAAGGGCTCATGTTGGTAACAGAAGCGTACCGATTTCTCTGCCTTGCCGAAACAACAGCAAATGATTTGCAGATCAATAGTACACCGCAGATACGAGCATCTCTTGATTAGACATCTAAATCTTTTATCCATTGTTGAAAAAAAAATGTCATTCAACCGGATTGTAATAGGAACAAGTTCATGAATCAAGATCATTAATCTGAAACTACAGTTGAAATTTCGACACAACTCGAAACAACGCATCATGGCAATGCCTTAGGCATAAGTACTCAAAACGCATGGTCCAGAAACAACTCTAATTGTAATAAAATTAGAGAGAATAATAACTTACGGTGCACAAACCGGTTAACCAGACTAAGCGATTACCTAGAGCGCATAAATGATTTTAATATGGAAATAAACTAAGCAATTACACGTGGATAGAAGAATTCATAGTGTCGACATGTTAACACGATCCACAAATGCAATTGTCCATAAGAGTTACAACCGGCTCTATACAAATAAGATCTTTGGCTGATGTTAATTGCTGAAAACCATCTTACAATGGTACGAATTCTTACTTTCTTCTCAACCAAACAGCCTTTACTTCAATCTTTCTAAGAGCACCTACAGGATCTAGTGCAGGCAAATGGGAAAATAGTACAATAATTGTGCTGTATAATCCCACATTTAAGCAGATCAGCTCAACTCATAACATTTTACACTGAATCCAACAAGGTAACTTATTTTTCTATGAAGCACTACCTCAACAATATATAAGAGGTACTAAATTGGTTCATGAAAATGGCAAGCATTCTCTTTTATATCTTTGTTTTTCTAGTTTAAGAAGAAAAATAAACAAAGAAAGCAAAAGAGCAGAAAAGTAAATCTAATCATGTCACTAATATAGAACTTGAATACTTATTCTATGTGTTTATTCAATCTCTCTACCAGTTTCCTAGCACTGGTCATTTTTCCTTACTCTGCTTGAGTTTATTCATAGAATTCCATAGAAAACAAATCTCAGTCAACTAGAGTGTCAAATGATTATGTATACAACTAATACTTTGAAACCATAAAACAGTGGAAACTAAACTTATGCCATTTCTATTTGATTTCTTGAAAGAAATAAACTATTACTAAAAGGAAAAGTTCTTGTCAAATTGGGGTAAAGTGTCTTTGTCCTTGGATGTAAGTATCAGGATCTCAAACCCTACAGATAAATTTTCAGGGTGTTCATTTAAGTCCAAAACCAAAGAGAAGTAACTTATTTTCAGGGTGTCCATTTCAAAACGAAAACTCCTAATGTATCAAATATTCATAATTTCTATGAATTCCAACATCAAAGAGCATATATTTTGAAACATTCTGAGTAAAAAAAAGGGATTCAGTATTAATCTCCACAACAACTTTCCCTCTATGCACAACTCAAAAGATCCTGTTTGAAGGGCAGTGGTACTCTTCAAGCAAAGGCACCTTACCTATGATCAACCCATTCAATGCGCAACTTATTGTTCTTGTTTAGCGTCTTCAATGCTTCTACATCCATTTAATCCAAACCAATCTTCTCAGCTTGCAATATAAATCGAACCGCATAAAAGGAAACACTCAAAAGTTACAAGTACATAGTTTTTATGTTGCTTAGATTCTTCATTCTTCTTGAAGTAACCATGCACATTTCAAATGCATACCCATATCTGTTTTATGCTCAGGTCAAGAAATAAAATGTTCTTCTTAGCAATGTAGGCAAACCAAGTTCACCTCAGAAAGACACAAATTTACCTCTTCAACAAGTTGATCATCTCCAAGCATGCAGATCTTTGTTTTGGAGCAATGAGTGTGTGGCAGCTTCACAAACACTGAAACACTTGTCTTTTAAGGGATCACTGATTTTCAGCCCAATGTGGAATTCAATGGTCTCGGTCAACTTATGATTTTCCTCCTAGGAGTTAGCCATATTGGTTGAAGTAGCTTCTCTAAGGGAATCACTCTAAAGCTTAGTGCAGATAAAAAAAGCCAAATTCCTTCAGGGTAGAAAACTATAAATAAGTAGATAAGAAGCAACCACATAATTCATAAACTAATATAATGAAGTATTAATCCAGGCAACTTAAACAATTCATACTCATCAAAACATGAGCGCTAAAAAACAATTCATAGTTCAACTTTCTACATCCGAAAAGATATATAATAAAAGAACTAATATACAAAGTTGTGAATTTAAACATTATATCAAAAATTTTCAAGTTTGAATTTTGAGAATTATATTTTTTTTTAATAGTAACTTGTCTAATAAATGTAAAATATAGACTGAAACATGCTTATAAACATATGCACCAATATAAATACCGGAAGAAAGACTGTTTTATATCGATTTTAATATATTCATTTATCCATGCTCTGTTCAATTTTTTTTACTATTTCATATTATGTTTTAACTATTTTTTCAAGTCACGTTCATGTTATTTTAGTACTCAGTATTGTTGAATCTAGATTTGACATATACAATTAATGCGAAGCTCTTCCAACACACACTTATTCATCATGGTCCATATTTTTCAATAGCTACTCTGGGTAGCTATGGTTGCCCTTGGAGATAATTGCTAACATGGTAGATAGAGTGTAATTCTCCCAAATCACTCAAAGCACTTCAGTCAACCTAGACAAATATACTCCATCTACACCCTATTTTGTTTATGAACTTTTTAGTTTTCCCTTTTCCTTAAAAAGTATATATATTCAAAATCTATATCTGACATATAACCAAACATGGATATGAAAGGTATAATTTTTCAAATCAAGAAAAAGAATTTAGAAAACAAATTAGAATATTTATATTGATCGGTACCCATATTTGAAACACATTAATGGTCTAAATAATAGTCTTTGCCAACCTTAAACAAATTAGAATTGATTGTCACATGATATTGCAAAAGTTCTACCTTGCAATCTCACAATATAAGTTATTAATGACAGTCATTCTTACTTCTTTCTAAAACATTAAAAAAATAACTCAAAGTTTCAATCTTAATGTTACTGCTACCTGTTGAAATAAATACAAGAATTAATGGTTGGATAAAGTGTCACGAAGAAAATGGCAGATGTCAAAGTGCCATTGTTAATATCTGGATACTGAAAGCGAGTGATTAAATGGTATAGACACATGCAGTAATTCCAGAATGCTAAACTCAATACAAAAACTAGAGGGCATTTATATGTATATGTATACCAATATTTAGAAAGTTGCACACCATGTTGAAGTTAACTACAAGAAGATGAACTTGTGCAACTAGACTTGGGAATGCTTAGGGTTGGACTGAGGTTAATAAGTATAGAACAGGTTGAGATCCATTCAATTATTTTTTTAATCTAAAACTTTCAAATACGCTAATCATCACCATTCAAATGTGTAAGATCCATCAATGAATTGTGCAAGTGATATTTGTAAATGGTGATTAACCTTATATTGGATAGTAATAGACACAAAAGTAAATAATGGAGGGGAGCCAAACATCTATAAGACATGAAAAAGAAATTAAATAAATAAGGATTATTATGTGTAAAAAGTTCAGTCAATCAGTAACACATATGTAGTCTCAATTATGATAAATTGGACCTCTTTAGACATAGTATTACAGCATAAAAAATTGTATAACAAATGTCTTCAATATCGGTTTCAAACAAAGTAAGGTTAAAATGTCTTGCATTCCAATAACTCATAGTCCAACATTTGATCCAACAATATAGTCCACTTAAAACTATTACAGGATGGAAAACATGGCATAGCAATTTCTATTTGATGTAACTAATAAAATAGAAATGCGAAAAAACATAAGCAAATAGTTGGCCAAACATGGCAACTTAATGGTTACTTTGTCATGACAACGCATCATGGCAGTGCCTAAACAGTATGCACAGGTAATTTGCAAGGCCCAAGTAACACCTATATCTATAGATATAGTAATAAAAGTGCAATTAACGAGAATAATAACTTAAGGTGCAAAACAGAACGGTTACCCAAATTATTCTGCCAATAACCTAGGCCATATAAATCATTTCAATATGTAAACTAAGCAATTACACGTGGATAGATGATTTCGTAGTGTCGACGTGTTAACACAATCCACAGATGCAACTTTCTATAAAAGTTATGACCGACTCTATAAATAAGAATTTTGGCAGGTGTTATTTGCCAGCTCGAGTTCTTACTTTCTTCTCAAGAAATTTTGCACTTGTGCACCTACGGGTTCTAGCGCAAGCAAATGGGAAATACCACAAAGATTGGGCTGCATAATCCCAAATTTAAGCAGATCACCTCTGCTCATAATGTTACTGAATCCAACAAGGTCAGTAAAGCTAACTTATTTTTCTATCAAGTTCCACCTAGTTTACTAAAGTATATCAACAATATATAAGAGGTACTAAATTGGATCTTCCTTTCATGAAAATGACCCTTCAAAAGCATTTTCGTTCGCAGCTCCAAGTCTCTTTTTGTTTTTCTTGTTTTAAAATAAAAATAAACACAAGAACATAGAAAGCGAGACAACATAAGGAAAAATGTATTCATGCCTATGCTTAACTTGATTGGTAAGTGGTAACAACACATAAAAATCTGGTCATGTCTTTTATAGAGAATTAGAATACATATTCTTCGTGTTTATTCAATCTCTAAGTACATTATGGTCAGAACTCTGCCTCTACTCTCTACTAGTTTCCTTGTATTGGTTGTCTTCGCACACTCTGCTTGAATTGATTCATAGAATTCCCTAGACAACAATTCTCAGTCAACCAGATTGTCAAATGATGATAATGTTATTATCAATTAGATTATGTATTTGACTAATTCTTTGATACTACAAAACAATGGAAACTAGACTTATGCCATTTCTAATAGTTTGCTTCAATTTGGTTAAAATACAAATGGGAAAAGTTTTTCCCGAATTTGGATGAAGTGCCATTGTCTTTGATGTTAGTATTAGGATTTCAAACTTTACACATAAGTTTTCAGGGTGTCCATTTAACTCCAAAACCAAAGAGAAGTAATTGGTAAAAAGACCTCTTTGGTCCCTCTCAATTTCGATATTTAGTAATTTGGTCCCTCTAAAAAATCAGACCAATTTAATCATTGTCAATTTAAAAAATGAGCAATTAAGGACAATTAATCACAATGTTAATGTTTTTCATCAATTGTACATATTTTTTTATTGGCATAATAGAAAATTTAGCCGTCAAAGTTTACGCATTTTGTCAATTTGGTCTTAATAAATTTAGCCTGCAAGATTTACATATTCTAACATTTATGTTGAATAACAAAACATCAAGGGCTAAATTTATTATTAAACCAATAAAAATTATGAACTATTGACAAAAAAACATTAATATCATTATTAATTGTCCTTAGTTGCTCACTTTCGGAATTGATAGGGGTTAAATTGCTCCAATTTTATTGAGAGCAACCGATTTGATTAATATTTAATTGAGAGCGACCATAAAAGTGTTTTTACCAAACTAATTTGTTTCCAATTTGTTTGCCCTCCCTACAGGTCCTGCTTTCTAGACTGGTAGTAAAACAAATAGAAATACAATTTATACTATGTAGGAAAAGTAATTATGCAAGGATAAAAAATGCAGTATTTTTGGTATTAATGCATTTTCTATGTATTAAAATTTTGTTGTATTTCTAAATGTCTTTTATGGTAACTGCTTAGTATAGTAGGTATGCTTTTATGGTAACTGCTTAGTATAGTAGGTATGCTTATATGAACTTTTATGCAAAGATACAAGTATTAAATATTCAAATATAGAAAGTATATTTAATTCATGCACCTTCACATAAAAATCCATATATGAAAGTCAATTGACTGGAACTGTGATACAAGGAAAGTAGCACAATCTTGTATTTGTAGAGCTGTTTGAGACCAATTACATGCTTCCATAAAAATTTGGAAGGTATTTTCAAATATAGAAGGTATAATCAAATATGGACATATTTGAATATTTGATTGTTTAATACTTTCCATATTTGAATATTTAATATCTTCCATAAAAATTTACCTTCTATATCTGAATAAGCTTTCTATATTTGTATAAATTTAATACAAATTTGGAAGGTATTTTCAAATATAGAAGGTATAATCATTTGATTATACCTTCTATATTTGACAATACCTTCCAAAATGATTATACCTTCTATATTTGAAAATACCTTCCAAATTTGTATTAAATTTAAGAATAGTTGGTCTCAAACGACCCTATAAATAAGAGATTATGCAACTCTCCTTGTACCAGAGTTACACTCAGTAGGCATTACAATGGCCAGTCTCCTTCTGCCAAACAGATACAATTTTCTCAAGTTAGCAGAAATGGTTTGGGTACTATTTACGGAGACCAAGATACTACCTTGCTTCTAGCAAGGAAATTGATATCGAATCAGTGATTTACCAGATAAACCTACCACTCCAGGCACTTTTTACTTTAAGAAATGGAAGAAGCTGATGGAGTAAGAGTTGGCCTCATCATGAAAATTAGACCATTGTTAGTATTTCCAATGGTCTCAGGATTGCGTGAGAGGGTCAAACAAAGGTAGGTCAAAGAGCAAGATATAGAAGAGGCATGAGGTTTCATATGCAATCATAGCATTTTATGCCACCTCTTCATCTTCATGAATGAATGATGGGTTGATTGTAGACTTGCTAGTAAAGTAGCTCTTCTAAGAGTTTACCCCTTTGTCTTTACCATTCTCTAAACCATTCCCTAGTAGCCTCATATGTCATAGATGAACTAATAATAAGATACCATGTATTCCATCAGCCAAATTTAATTGTATTATTAACAAGCATTTATCTATATAAATTTATCTGTATATCTTAAGCCATTCCCTTGTAGCCTCATATGACATTGATGAACTAAGATTAAGATACCACATATTCCGTCAGCAAATTTGATTGTACCATTAAAAAGCATTTATCTGTATATTCTAAGGGACTTTACATGTACTTGCAAAGAGATTCATCAAATATCCAAGCATTCAGTATTCTGCTTCACCAAATCACAAATACACAAATATAAACCATCTATCAAAATAATAATCAAATTCCATTTTCTCTTAAATGATGGACTAAAATTATGGAAAGCGTAACAATAAAAAGGGAAGGGAAGGAGCATGAATTTGTTTTTCTGGTGCTCCTTAAATTGTTTTTTCATTTTACACAACAAAGTCCAATTATCCTGTCATGTTTAGGGTTTTAATCAAGTGAAGCTAATTTCTCTTATCAATGGATCTATTATTTCTTCCAATGAAACCCACAAAGTTACTTACACTAATAACACATCATAAATTTTCAACTACTAAAAAGGTAAACCAAAAGCAGATAACAGCATTAATCAAATCAAAGAGTTCAACTATATATTCCTCCATAAACGAAGACCAATCAATAGATGACCATAGCTTTTAAGTTTTCGAAACATAAAAAAATTCACATAATCTCAGACAGGATAAGAAAATTACTTGCTTCAGCAAGATCAGAGGAACAAAATTGGCCGTCCATGGTTTTAGCAGACCAATAGCAATGTAGATATACTTGGCAATGACCAGAAACTTCCCCGTGAAGCAACAATGGCGATTCATTTTCGTTGAATTGAAACACCCAACATTCAAACAAATTAAATGGGCTTCTATCATTTTCTCTCTTTTGTAAAACCCATTTCTGTAATTTGAAATCCTTAGCTGTCCTCAACGACATTCTCAATTCTTAGCCAGCTTTGGGCTGCTGTTAAGCCTGGTTTACTTTTTTCTGTTCTTTGCCGCCGTTCAGGTTAAGGATAATAGCGGGTGGGAAATTTGTAAATTTTATAAATTTGGAATTAAAAAATGGGTAAAATTAGCTTCTCTCAAATTTGATATCTTTAAAAAACAGATTAATTTAATCTTGTCAATTTCAAAAACGAATATGTAAAAACAATCAACCATAATATTAATATTTTTCGTCAATTTTAAGTAATTTTGATTTGAAAGATAACAAATTTATTCATTAAAATTTACACATTTTGTCTATTTTATATATATTTGGAACTAATTTTTTATTATATTTTTTCAGATTTTATACACTTTTCAATTATTTTCTAAAATACGGACCAAATAAACAAAATATGCAAATATTGAATATTTAAATTGTTATTATGTGAATCAAAATTATGTATAATTGACAGAAAACATTAATGATCGTTATGAATTATCCTTAATTGCTTACTTTTTGAAATTAAAAAGATTAAATTACTTTTTTTTAGAAAGACTAAATTGCTCATTATCTAAATTGGGAGGGACTAAAAAGATGGCTGTTACACAATTTTGATTCAAAATCCTAATCTGTTTATTTATGTATTATTTTCTAATTATAAATCCGAATCAATTAAATTCTGTCTAATAACTGTTGAATATCCATATTTATTATACAAAAAATAAAAAGTGAAAATCCAAGGATATTATGATATCCATTATACGAATATCAATATCTAAATCCACTAATAAAAATATGTTTCATATCACTTTACTCTAAATCTTTTAATCATTGTTCATTCAACCGGATTGCACATGAACAAGTTCACGAATCAAGAAGATTAATCCGAAACTGCAGTTGAAATTTCGGCTTGTCACAAGACTCAAAACAATGCATCATGGCAATGCCTTAGGCATAAGTATGCATTGTCCAAGAGACAATGCTAATTGTAATAAACTAGTGCACAAACGGGTTAACCAAAGTAAGCAATTATCAAGAGCGCGTAAATTATTTTAATATGGAAATAAACTAAACAATTACACGTGGATGGAAGAACTCGTAATGTCGACATGTTAACACAATCCACAGAAGCAATAGTCCATTAGCGTTACGACCAGCTCCATATAAATGAGATCTTTGGCAGGTGCTAATTCACCAAAAACCATCTTACAATGGTTCGAGTTCTTACTTTCTT
Source organism: Gossypium australe (assembly GCA_005393395.2). NCBI lineage: Eukaryota > Viridiplantae > Streptophyta > Magnoliopsida > Malvales > Malvaceae > Gossypium > Gossypium australe. Next base: position 159,399,607 of record CM016626.1, read on the forward strand.
CTCAGCCAAACAACCTTTTACTTCAATCTTTATGATCCTAGATAAGTCATTTAGTATTCAAGAAATTCTGCACTAGTGCACCTGCAAGATCTAGTGCAAACAAATGGGAAAAATAGTCCCAAATTTAAGCAGATCAGCTCAAACTCATAACATTTTACACTGAATCCAACAAGGTCAGTCAAGCTAACTTATTTTTCTACGAAGCTCCACTTAGTTTAATAAAGTATGTACAACCCCAATTTTGCTCAGGCTTACAAGCCCATTTTAAAATCCAACCAAACCAGAACCTACCCAGTTACAGACCCAACCCAAAAAGCCCAGACATTAAAGCAAAGTCAGGAAATCTAGGGCTTCCTGACTACCCTTGCGCCGCTACATTAAATGACCTGGGGCCATTCGTCTTCTGACACCTGACCTACTGACGCTTGGGCTTCTGACACCACTGGCCTCCGTCCCTTCGCCACCTACCCCAGCCACTTGCACTATCCACCGCCATCAACTTGCGCCGCGAACCTGCAAGGAATTAAAAGAGAAAGGACAGAACATAACAAGAGAAAAAAAGGGAGGGCATGTATTTTTCTTCTGGCTATTTAAAGCCCGAAAAGAACGTTGTAAAGGACCTTTTTTTCCTTTTTCAATAGATAGAAACAAAAAAACTTTCGAAATCTCAAGACTCTTAAAGCCCTTAGTCTCTTTTTGATCGACAATAGCAGCAACAAATAAAGAAACGAAACGTCCCAAAACGCAATAACAGTGATAAAACAGAGAACGGGGAAGGTGATTTTTATTTTAAGAAAAACTTGCTTCTTTTCTATTTTTTCAGCTCACATTCTTACACTAAAAAATGTAAAAAGAAAAGGGTAAAAAGAACCTCACCTCTTCGGGCTCCGACCGCCGTGCCCGGCGACGCCGGCGACGGAGCCCGCGGTGGCGCGTTGCCGAGATCCTGCACCGGAGCTCCCCGGTGGCCCCCTTCCTTCCGACTCGCAGAGAGAAACGAGAGAGAACGAAGCCCTCTTTTTTTTTTTTCTTATGCACTCTGCAAATGTTTTTTCCGAATTTTGGACCTTTTATAGCCCCTCAAAATGAAGTCGTTTTAGGGTTGGCCTTTAACCTCAAAACGACGTCGTTTCGCCCCTGGGATCTGCGCATCGACCCGACCCGACCAGACCCGACCAGAGGATCCGCGCGTTTTTGTTTATTGGGCTAATTTCCCTTTTGGCCCTTCCACGTTTGCAGTTTTTTTAATAAGACTTTCTTTTTATTTTAATCTCGCCCGGAAGTTTTGTGCCGCTTTAAATTTAGTCCTCATTTAAACGCGGCGTTTATTGGATCGGGTAAATTGCATCTTCAGTCCTCTGCTATTTTGCGCGCGCCTCATTTTCATCCCCTCATTATTTATTTTACCAAAATTGACCCCTTTAATTCTCTTTAAGTTCAATTTGGCCCATTTGCTATATTATTTCATAATTTTCGTTTGTTATCGCAATCATTTTATCATTATTTTTTATATTATTATTATTTTACTATCGTTTGTTCACTATTACTATTATTACTATCACTAATATTATTATTTTATTTATTATTTGATGTTTTCATTATTATTATTATTATTATCTATTTACCATTATGTTATCATTATTACTATTATTATTATTTTTTTATATATATGTATATATTTTACTTATTTTATATATATTACCATCATTGTTTTTTATATACCACATTACTATTATTATCATATTATTTTTTTATATGCATTTTACTCATTTCATATATATTACCATCATTACTTTTTATATACCACCATTATTATTATCGTTACTTTTATCAATATTAATATACGATTATTATCATAATACTTTCATTTTACCACTACCTATATCATTAATTTTCCTTTATCGTTATTACCAATATTTTAGCATCATTCCTTATTATTATTATTATTCTTTTCACGTATATTCTCCTCGTTCGTCGCACTAATCTTTCCCGGCACCTTAGTTTTACAACGACCGACATTCCATATTAGTGATTCGAGAAAATTGAGCCCTAACTTACTGGGTTCTGATTTTTCTCGTTTAAGTTAAACAACGGAATATCCCTTTCAAAATCACAAAATTCAAGTTTTAAATCGACATTCCGTATTAGCAATTCGAGTGAATCGAGCCCTAACTTACTGGGTTCCGGTTTATTCTCGTTTAAAGCTAAACAACGGGATATTTTGAAATTGCAATTTAAATTTTAAACAAAACACTTAATCTCGGATATTCGAAATGTCGCGCCCTAACTTACTGGACATGATGCTTTATCTCTTCGAAACTAAGAGAGTCTTAACGTCCCTTCCAATTCCTTCAAGTTTTGGAAATAAAAGTATCTATTTTCCAATCATTTCTAAGTTTTCAACAATAGGACATCGATCAATCAATTTGGTACCAATTTCGGGCGTGTCGAGGGTGCTAATCCTTCCTCGCACGTAATTGACTTCCGAACCCATTTTTCTCAAATTTTCTTAGACCAAAAGCATCGTTTTAATAAACCGAGACGTTTTATTAAAACAAATGTGATCCGATTACACCCAAATAAAGATCGGTGGCGACTCCCTTCTTTTTCATTTTCAAAAATCGAGTCGACCGCGTCGTTTACTGTTTTATCAAAAAATGGTTACGACAAAGTATATGCACAATATATAAGAGGTACTAATTGGTTCATGAAAACGGTAAGCATTCTCTTTCACAGCTCCGAGCCCCCCTTTGTTTTTCTTGTTTAAGAGGAAAAATAAACAAAGAAAGCAAAAGAGCAGAAAATCTAACCTAATCATGTCACTAATATAGAACTTGAATACATATTCTTTGTGTTTATTCAATCCCTAAGTATATTATGGTCGATCTCTGCCTTAACTCTCTACCGGTTTCCTAGCACTGGTTGTCTTTCCACACTCTTCATAGAATTCCATAGACAACAATTCTCAGTCAACTAGAGTGTCAAATGATGGTGTATATAAATAATTCTTTGAAACCATAAAACAATGGAAACTGAACTTATGCCATTTCTATTTGATTTCTTGAAAGAAATAAACTATTACTAATAGGAAAAGTTATTGTCAAATTGGGGGTAAAATGTCTTTGTCCTTGGATGTTAGTACCAGGATTTAAACCTTACAGATAAATTTTCAGTGTCCATTTCAAACCGAAGTGCAGCATAAATTAAGTTTTTGAGACTCAGATAGGGAACTGAATAATGTTCCCACCTGCTCAGACCAGATAAATTGAAATTAGCACACAGGATTGTTCAAACCAGACTAGAGTTGGTCTATGCCAGCTAATATCTAATTTATGACTTACCATTATATGTTTATACCATCATAAGTATGGTATGCAATACACATATGGTTTTGGCGTTATATGACTATATGGAAGGTAATATGAATCATTATAGACATACCATACATGGCATAAAAGAAATAGACATGCACCACAAGTTGCCTTAAAAGACAGACCATGCATACTACACATGCTTTTCTTACCTTTTGGGTCACAAAATGCAGTGTTTTTGGCATATTCCTGTCAGAATTTAAATATTAGGATACAGTGAATGCACTATCTGTCCGAAACGGCAGTTAATTTGGAGCAAATATATTTTCCATATATGAATTTTTATTTAAAGATGCAGGTATTAACTACCCAAATATTGTGATGCCAATTGAATGGAAATTCGATACAAGGAGAGCAACTCAATCTCTTATTTATAAGGTTGTTTGAGATCAACTATTTCTTCGCTACATCCATCTTGAGGAAATAGTATCTGTATGGCAGGAAGAAATTGGCCATTGTGATGCCATCTGATAAGAACTTAAATACAAGGAGAGCAGCACAATCTCTTATTTATAAGGCTTTTTGAGACCAACTATTTCATGATTGCATCGATTTTCAGCTAGAAATGAACTGTTAATTCAACATAAATAAATCTTCCGTAAATGGATTCTTATGTGATATTTGAATATTTAATACTTGCATCTTTACTTAAGAATCCATGCATGGAAAATTTATTTATGCTAAATTAACAGTTCATTTCTGACTGAAAATTGATACAATCATGAAATAGTTGGTTTCAAACGGTCTTATTTATAAGTAAGACATTGTTCTGCTCTTCTTGCATCAAAGTTCTAGTCGATTGGCATCACAATAGCCAGTTTCTTCCTGTCATACAGATATTATTTCCTCAAGATAGTAGAAATGATTCAGGGTACAATTTATGGAGTCCAAGATACTGCATCACTTCTTGAAATGACATCAATATCAAATCAATGATTTACCAGATAAACCTACCACTCCAAGCATTTCTAATGGAGAACAATGAGTGTAGTTAGTGAAGGCATGTTAGCTTCATCATGAAAACAAGACCATTGCTACTGTTCCCAATAAACCCAGAATTACATGGTGAAGGCTACCCTGTAAAGGTCAAAGAGGAAGACGTGGAAGAGGCTAGCTATAGCATATTTTTCTTCATCTTCTGCAGCTTCAGCCCTCTGCAGTCGAGATTGAAACGTCAATGAAGGTGACAATACATTCACAACTTCACCAAGTTGCTTCATGAAAGAATGATGGATCAGATACCATAAAACAGCTCCTCCAAGAGTTTAGCTTTTGTCTTTAACATTCTCTCAGCCATTCCCTAGTAACCTTATATGTGATTGATGAACTAAGATGTCATATCGTCGACGAAGGGACTTTACAAATATTTGAATCATTGAAGAAAATATGTAACCAAATAAATTCAACAAATATCCAAGCATTGAGCATTCTGATTCGCAAAATCGTGGAACCACAAATGTGAGAACATTTATAAAATAGAATCAAATCCTTTTTCTACTTGAATGACAGTCTAATAATATGGTAAGCCAAAAAAAAAAAAAAAAAAAAAGAAGGCAAGAAAAGGGGCATGAAATTTGTTAAAAAATCCAGTCCAAGATGATAATTTGAGTTGTCTGATAAAGTTACAAACAACTTTGTAGAAGCCATTGCACTCAATACAAACAATTCCAGACCATTTATGTTGTTTTTAGCAAAACCATATTATAGTGGACAAATCAGTTCTTTATGCAAAAACATTATGCACAAAAGGAATTGACAACAAGTCTTCTTTGGGTTTCCTTGAACTCAAATTGCTTTCCCACTTTACATTCAATTTCTTATTATCAAGTCAAGTAAAGGGACAATAATTGAATCTAATTCTCTCTTATCAAGGTCAATGGAGCTATTATCTCTTCCAAAAAGAATCACAAAGGTATACATAATAGCACATAAAAAATTTTAAACCAGAAAAAGGTAAACCAAAATAAAGATACAACAGCATTAATCAACTCAAAAGAATTCAATATATTATGCCATAAACCAAGACCAACTCAGTAGATGATGATAACTTCTATGTTAAGATACTTTTCCTCCGGCTTTTTAGTTAAGTTATTTGGTTATATAAACATAAAAATTTCACAAAATTTCAAATAGGATAAGAAGATTACTTGATTTAGGAAGATCATATGATCAACACTGGTGTCCATGGTTAGCCAACCGATGTCAATGTAGATACTTCGTAATGACACAGCTATTTAGCAAGGCTTCACTGGAAACTTCCCTGTGAATAAAGAATGGCCAACATCAAATAGGTCTTCTTCTTTTTTTTTTTTTTTTTTTTTTTTGTAGAATTAAACCTAACATTCTTTTAAAAGAGTTTTAACAATCTTTTCAGATTATGGGATTATCTTCAAGTTTTTTCTTGTCAAGTTTTCTTTCTTGGAGGGAAAATTAGAGCCGTTTGAAGGGGGTTCTGCATTCATCTGGTTTTTAAGGCTCCTTAGGACTTCTACACGCCACTTTCAATCTACCTTGTTTCGTTTCTTTGTTATTCTGCTTTGATCTTATTTAATTATTTTTAATATTTAATTTGGATTCCTTATTCTTTTTCTATCTTTTATTACTTGTTTTAATTGTTGCCCTTTTTAATTCTTAAATCTGACTTAGATCTTTTTAGTATTTCAAGTTGTGTCAAACTCCAAGTTCTCCTTCATTCGTCTAGGGCCTTAGGCCAAATCCGTGACTTGGAAAAACTTACGATCCTGTTCCGTGCACGTCCATATCAACATATGTAGGCTCAATTATGATAAATTGGACCTCTTTAGACATAGTATTAGAGCATGAAAATTGTGCAATTTCTACAGTATTGGTTTCAAATAAAGTAAGGTTAAAAAGCCTTGGATTCCAATAACTCCATAGCCCAACATTTGATTCAACAATATAGTCTATTTAAAGCTATTGCAAGAAGGAAAGCATGGCATAGCAATTTCTATTTGAAGTAACTAATTTAAAAAGAAATGCAAAAAACATGAGCAAATAGTCGGTCAAACCTTACAACGCACAGATAACTTTGTCATGACACTTAATGCATCATGGCAGTGCCTATGCAGTATGCACAAGTAATATGCAAGCCCAAGTAACACTTTTATCTATAAAATATAATAATAAAAGTGTAATTAGTTAGAGTAATAACTTATGGTGCAAAAAAGAGCGATTACCTAAATTATTCTACCACTTACCTAGACCATATAAATCATTTCAATATGTAAACTAAACAATTACACGTGGATAGAAGACTTTGTAGTGTCAACGTGTTAACACAATCCACAGATGCGGCTTTCCATAAATGTTATGACCGACTATAAATAAGAATTTTGGCAGGTGTTATTTGTCGGCCGGAGTTCTTAGTTCTCAAGAATTTTTGCACTTGTGCACCTACAGGTTCTAGAGCAGGCAAATGAGAAAATACCACAAAGATTGGGCTGCATAATCCCGAATTTAAGCAGATCAGCTCTGCTCATAAAGTTACTGAATCCAACGAGGTCAGTAAAGCTAACTTATTTTTCTATCAAGCTCCACCTAGTTTACTAAAGCATATCAACAATATATAAGAGGTACTAAATTGGATCTTCCTTTCATGAAAATGGCACTTCAAAAGCATTCTCGTTCGTAGCTCCGAGTCTCTTTTTGTTTTTCTTGTTTTAAAATAAAAATAACACAAGAACATAGAAAGCGAGACAACATAAGAGAAAATGTATTCATGCCTATGCTTAACTTGATTGGTTAGTGGTAACAACACATAAAAATCTGGTCATGTCATTTATAGAGAATTAGAATACATATTCTTCGTGTTTTTTCTATCTCTAAGTACATTCTGGTTGAATCTCTGCCTCTAACTCTCTACTAGTTCCTAGTATCGGTTCTCTTTGCACACACTGCTTGAATTGATTCATAGAATTCCCCAGAAAACAATTCTCAGTCAACCAGATTGTCAAATGATGATAGTGTTATTACCAATTAGATTATGCATTTAACTAATTCTTTGATACCTCAAAATGATGGAAACTAGACTTATGCCATTTCTAATAGATTTCTTGAAAGTAATAAACTATTATTGTCCTTCACTTGCTTCAATTTGGTGTAAAATATGAATGGAAAAAGTTCTTGTTGAATTGGGATAAAGTGTTGTCTTTGATGTTAGCATTAGGATTTCAAACTTAACACATAAGTTTACAGGGTGTCCATTTAACTCCAAAACCAAAGAGAAGTAATTGTTAAAAAGACCTCTTTGATCCCTCTCAATTTTGATATTGAGTAATTTGGTCCCTCTAAAAAATCAGAGCAATTTAATCTCTATCAATTTCAAAAATGAGCAATTAAGGACAATTAATCACAATGTTAATGTTTTTTGTCAATTGTATATATTTTTATTGAAATAATAGCAAATTTAACCCTCAAAGTTTATGCATAATAACAAACATTGGGGGCTAAGTTTGTTATTATACCTATAAAAGTTATGTATGATTGGCAAAAAAACATTAACATCATTATTAATTGTCCTTAGTTGCTCACTTTCGAAATTGATACGGATTAAATTGCTCTAATTTTATTGAGAGGGACCATAAAGGTGTTTTTACCATAATAATTTGTTTCCCCTCCCTATGGGTCCTGTTCTCTAAACTGGTAGTAAAACAAACAGAAATATATTTATATTATGTAGGAAAAGTAATTATGCAAGGTTTAAAAAATGCTGACGTGCTCGGATAGGGAACCGAACAATGCCCCCATCTACTTAGACCAGATAAATTGAAATTAGCACACAGGATAGTTCCAAGCGGACTAGAGTTCGTCTATGCCAGCTAATATCTAATTTATGACTTGCAATTTTATGTTTAAAGGTGTTATATGCCTATATGGCATGCATACGAATCATTATAGACATACCATATTAGGCATAAAAGAAAATAGACATACAGAACAAGTTGCCTTAAAAGACAGACCAAGCATTTTATACATGCTTTTCTATCTTTTGGGTACAAATGCAGTGTTTTAGGTATTAATACATCTTCTATGTATGGAAACTTTGCTGTATTCCTAAATGTCTTTTATATGATTTGTTTTTATGCTATGCTTACATGATTTTTATGTAAAGATACTAGTATTAAATATTCAAATATAGAAAGTATATTTATGTATATCCTGATATTTGAATATTTAATTCATGCATCTTCACATAAAAATCCATATATGAAAGTCAATTGACTAGAAATGTGATACAAGGAGAGTAGCACAATCTTGTATTTGTAAAGCTGTTTGAGACCAATTATTTGCTACAAATAGATCTACCACGCGTGGAAATATTCAAACATCAAGATATACATGAATATACCTTCTATATTTGAGTATTTAATACATTCTATATTTGAATAAGCTTTCTATATTTAATATACTTTCCATATTTGTATAAATTTAATACAAATTTGGAATTTATTTTCAAATATAGAAAATATAATCCATATATAGAAAATATAATCAAATATGGAAGATTATACATTTAATACAAATTTGGAAGGTATTTTGAAATATAAAAGATATAATCAAATATGGAAGGTATACCTTCCATATTAGAAATCTTCCATATTTGATAATACCTCCTATATTTGAAAATACCTTCCAAATTTGTATTAAATATTAAGAATAGTTGGTCTCAAACAGCGCTATAAATAAGAGATTACGCAACTCTACTTGTACTAGAGTTTCAATAAATTGGCATCACAATGGCTAGTATCTTCCTGTCAAACAGATACAATTTCCATTATACAATTTCCATTAGTTAGCAGAATGGTTTGTGTACGATTTATGGAGTCCAAACTACCTTGCTTCTAGCAAGGACATAAATATCGAATTAGTGATTTACCAGATAAACCTTCCACTCCAAGCTCTTCTCATGGAGAGCAAGGAGTGTAGTTGGTGAAAGCAACGTGGTCTTCATCATGAAAATTAGACCGTTGTTAGCATTTCCAATGGTCTCAGGATTGCCTGAGAGGGACAAGCAAGTGCAGGCCAAAGAGGAAGATGTAGAAGAGGTTGGAGGTTTCATATGCAATTGTAGCATTTTATTCTCCTTCGTCATCCTCCCACACTGACACTGGCAAAGATGAAGAAGTCAATGAAGGTGAAAACACTTCATCATCAGCAATCTGCTTCATGAATGAATGATGGGTCAATTTCAGAATTGCTAGTAAATTAGCTCTTCTAAGAGTTTACCCCTTTGCCTTTACCATTCTCTAAGTCATTCCCTAGTAGCCTCATATGTCATAGATGAACTAAGAATAAGATATTGTGTATTCAATTAGCCAAATTTAATTGTACTATTAACAAGCGTTTATCTTCATACATTTATCTATATATCTAAGCCATTCCCTAGTAGCTTCATATGTCATTGATGAACTAAGATAAGATACCATGTATTCTATCAGCCTACTATTAACAATCATTTATCTCTATATCCTAAGCCATTCCCTAGTAGTCACATGTCACTGATGAACTAAGAATAAGATACCATGTATTCCATCAGTGTGCTTGAACTCACGTTTAATAGTATCATTAACAAGCATTTATCTGTATATCCTAGTGGACTTTACATGTACTTGAGTCAAAAAAAAATGTAAAACAAAGATATCAAATATATAAGCATTCAGTGTTCTGCTTCACCGAATCACAAATACACAACTATGAGACCATCTATCAAAATAAGAATCAAATTATTTTTTTCACTAGAATGTCAGGCTTAAATTATGGTAAGCATAAAAAAAAGGAGCTCGAATTTGTTTCTCTGGGGTTCCTTAAATCGTTTTTCCATTTTACACAACAAAGTCCAATTATCCAGTAATGTAAAGGGTTTTAATCAAGTGAAGCTAATTTCCCTCATCAATGGACCTATTGTCTCTTCCAAAGAAACCCACAAAGGTCCTTAAACTAATACCACATCACAAATTTTGATCTACAAAAAGTTAACCGAATCAAAAGGATTTCAATATATTCTCCCGTAAACCGAGACCAACTCAATCGATCACCATAGCTATTCGATTTTCAAAACATCAAAATTGACATAATTTCAAACCGGGTAAGAAAATTACTTACTTCACCAATACCAGAAGAACAACATTGGCAGTCCATTGCTTCAGAAATGTAGATAGCTTATGGCTTAAGCAGAAACCTCCCAGTGAAGAAACAATTGCGTTCATTTTCGTTGAATTGAAACCCCCAACATTCAAACAAATTAAGGGACTTCTATCATTTTCTCTCTTTTGTAAAACCCATTCTTGTGCTTTGAAATCAGTAGCTATCTTCAACGACATTCTCATTCATTACCAGCTTTGGGCTGCTGTCAAGCCCGGTTCACTTTTTTTGTTGTTGTTTGTTGTTGTTCTTTGCCGCCATCCCGATGCGGCTAAGGGCGGTAGGAAATTTGTAAATTTTTATAAAATTGATTAAAAGATTGGCAAAAATTATTTCTTTAATCCTTCTCAATTTTGATATTGAGCAAATTAGTCCTTCGTCAATTTCAAAAGTGAGATAATTAATCATAACATTAATTTTTTTTTATTTTAAATATTTTTAATTGGTATAATAATAAATTCAACTATTAGATTTTACAATTTTGACTATTTATATATATTTGAAACTAAAAGGTTTTTTTTTTATTTTGTAAAATTTTCAAATATCTTTTTCAACCCAGGACCAATTTGATAAAAATATGTACACATTGAAGACTTAATTTGTTATTATATAAATGAAATTTATGTACAAATGACGAAAAAGATTATTTCTTGTGATTAATTGTCCTTAATTACTTATTTTCGAATTTAAATTAAATTAGTTTGATTTTTTAGAGGAATCAATTCGCTCAATTCCTTATTTGAGAGAAATTGAAGTGTTTTTACACAAATTTTTATTTAAAACCCTAATCCATTTTCATTTCTATTAAGTCTAAGTGTTACTATCTGATTTTAAATCTAATTTAATTAAATTTCCATCTAATGACCAAATCCACTATTTGAATATCAATAACTAAATTCGTTACAAATAGTAATAAAAATATAAAGATTAAAATATATTCTAAGTCGAGTATCCTTCGTCTTTTAAAATTTAATTTCCTACTTTTATTTTAAGGAACTCAGTCACTTTTTTTTCTCAAATTTAAAAATGCAAGTCAAACTCATCTGTTCATCATTTGTTTTGTTTCATTTTGTGGCTATCAATTGAATCTTTTTTTAAAATGACACGCCAACGAATTTAACGAGAGAATTTCAATTGTACTAACAATTAAATATCAAATTAAAAATAATATAATGTTTTTTAAAATATTAAAAATAATATTAACAGTAATAAAATGAGTTTAAATTAACTATTTAAAAATATTAACAGATTTGAGCAAAACGTTACGCACATATTTTAAAACAGTCAAGATTTGAGCAAACATAAAATTTATTAATATTATGTCAAAATTATTTATACAACTATAATTTAACAAGTACTCGAGATTATTCATGAAGACTCGGAAGGGTATACAATGGCTAGAGTGGAGCCGGTGTAAGTATTGAATTTTACTTCATATACCAAAACATGTATAGTAATAATCATTGTATTATTTGTATATTTGTAATTTATCCTTAATTTATTTTTTATATTTTTATTTTTGAGAATTTAAAATTATACTTTTTAGTTTTCAAATATTGTATATTTATTAATATTATTAAAATTCTATTTAATTTGTCGTGAACTAGATTTGTCCAAGGGTTCAATAATCTGTTCAGTCTGACTTGTCCAAACCGACCCAAACTCAATTTAAATAATAAAAAATAGTTTAAAATTTAATTAATATAAAATATAAACAAAAAAAAAAAAATTATTATCTTTAAGCAAGATAACAAATATTAACTACTAAATTCCATTCTTTAATCCGAAATTTTAGAGGCCCAAATTGAAACAGTAATGATTCTTAACCATTTTGTTAAAGCGAGTTTCTTTTCATCATTCTAGTTGAGGCCATAATTAAAAAGGAAAAAAAATGGAAATTTGACATTCATGGAAAGTTCAGTTGAAATGCAAAACAAAAACTTTTCAATGTCTCAAAAATTCATGATTTCCAACATCAAATAACATAATTTTTGTAACATTCTCAATTAAAAAAATGATTTCACTCCATGCATAACTCAAAAGATCCTGTTTGAAGGTCCCATGGTACTCTTCAAGTAAAGGCACCTCACCTGCAAATCAACACATTTAATCCCAGTGAAAATGATCCCAAAAATCCCTCATATAACATACCATCAATGAAATCGACAAAAGTAGACGTAACTCACATTTTGCCAGTTTTTCTTCAACAATGAAACAAGGAAATTGACGCTCATTTGCACGTTTTGGAAGATCTGCTTCTCCTCCATTGCTACATTCCCAACGGCGACTCCCATGCAAAGAACTTTCTTCAATTGGAACTTCACCATTGCCTTTGTCTCATTCACTTTGGACTCCAAAGATTCCTGGTGAGTAACAAGGGTTGGGAATTTCCCTGCATTCGTGCAAAAATATTAGCTGCGTAATCTAAAATCACAACTGAGGTAGACCAGTCTATTATGAACTGAACTTAAAAAACCAATCTCATAAACCCAAAGCAAACTCAATCCAGTTTGACCATGAAAAGTTAACCCAAACTCATCGATCCTGAATGCAAGCTGACACAAACCTAAATAGCCTGGACACGAAAAGACCTGAACCTAAAATGACCCAAACAAGTAACTCGAAATGATTCAAATCTGAAAATGACCAAAACTTGAAATGATCCATAACCATCATGACCAGACCTAAAAAATCAAGCCTCAAACCCGAATTTGAAAAGATTTAACATACAATGGCTCCAATCCAAAATTGAAACCGAACTAAAACCATCCCAACTGACAGGTCTATATATAAGTAGTACCCTTACAAAGGCCTAATAATGTACAACATAAAATTGTTGAAAATTGGTGCAATACTGATACTCGTATATAAAACTTGCCTGCTTTGTTGAGACCAGGACCCAAGAGACGGGGGATCTGCTTGATGACAGATTCAGAGGCCAAAAATGCATGATATTTCTTAGCAAGCTTCTTGACCAACTTCTTGTTCTTGTTTAGCTTCTTCAATGCTTCAACATCCATATAATCCAAACCAATCTTCTCAGCCTGCAATGCAAATCAAAAAAATTCAACAAAACACTCAAGCATTACAAGAACATTCTTCCTATGTTTCTGGGATTCTTTTTTTTTTTGAAGTACCCATGTCTGGCACTCATACCGACACATGGATAGGGGGATATGACCTCTAAAAATCCTCCACATACATAAAAATATTTAAAATCCTAATCATACTGTGTCAAGTATATACTTGTATCCAACACTCACACCCAAGTCTGTTTTAACATGCACCAAGAAACAAAATATTCTTAAAAGCAAAGCAAGCAAGCAAGTTTCACCTAAGGAAGGCTGCAAAAATTACCTCTTCAACATGTTGAGCATCTCCAAGCATGCAAATCTTCATCTTGGGACGAGGAATGTGTGGCAGCTTCACGGAACCACTGAAACGCTTGTCTTTTTGGGGATCATAGTTTTTCAGCCCAATCTGGAGTTCAATGGTCTCGGTGAACTTGCGATTTTTCTCCATGGAATTAGCCACAATGGTTGAAATAGCTTCTCTAAGGGCATCACTCTGAAGCTTACTGCAAATAAAAAACCAAAATCCTTTTAAGAAAACTATAAATGAGTAGATAAGAAACAATCACATGATTCATACACTACCATAATGAAATATCAATCCATAATCATCACAACACAAGCACCAAAAGCCAAATCATAATTCGACTCAGTGAGTCAAAGGGGCAAGACCATATCAACCCAGATACAGAACAAACAATTACCTGACACAAATGGAAATCAAATTCACAACTTAAAGATTTACACTCTTTAAGTTCAAATTTTACAAACATATAAGAATCTAGTTTCACAAACCAGACCAATCAATGAACCCAAAAAAATCAAGTTTAAAAAATGAATTAATTACATATAACCCAAAAAATAATCATTGCTTGCATCCTAGGTGAGAGCACCTAACATACTATCCTACAAAAACAACAAATGACCCAAAGGAACCAATCTCTTCTAGCTCAAGTGAAGCAAATCAAGAGCATTAAAAGCCTCATAAATAAATAGAACCCAATATATTAAGCTGGATAATCACATTAAAAAAAAAAACAGAGAATTAAATTACCTCATCTTCGAATCTCTGTTCTTAAAACGAACGAAACTACCAAGAATTTACCTGTAAAACAAAATTTTCAAGTCAATGATTGAATGTTAGATCTCAGAAGAAAACAAGAGTTTAAGTAACAGAGAGTTTGGCGGCAAAGGAGAAACCTGAAGAGAGAAACCCTAATGCAGCAGAGGAGGAAAATTTGGATATCAAATGGTATGGAACTAATAAAAGACCTTGTCCAGCTTTCCATTGGGCCAATAATAGGTGTAGACCAAAATTGGTTTATGGTTTAGGCTAACCTAGCCCATATTATTACTAAACCGGTTAAACCCATATCAGCCCAATACTTCATTCATACAGAGATCAGTGTTGCTGGAACTGAATTAGACGAGAATCGGTTGATATAATGATTTAGACAAAGGGATAAAATCAATCTCTAAGAGAACTACTCTGAAACCTGTAAAAAACTGAAAATTGAGATAAAAAGATCATTGGTTTAACTAATTAAATTATTATTTTTTTAATTATTGATAGATTAATGATCAAATTGATTAAACTAAAAATTGGTGCTCACCACCGGTAAAAAAATGGCATCGATGTGATTTGGTAAAATACAAGGATTAAAATTGATTTTTATTATTGGAGAAGTTTAACATTATTATAAGTGATTATTACACACTCTATAACTTGCTCACATACACCCTTCACCATACTAAAATTATAATTGATTTGGACATATTATTATTTAGATGTATACAAATACATATGCATATGTATATAACATTAATTTATGATTTTCTATTAATATTCTTAGTTCACCATCCCAAGCTCACTGTCCTCCTTAATGTCATCATCTTATCAACCTTCTTTTTTGCACATGTCAATTCCTTCTTCCCCTTCAAAACCTGTTTAAAGGGTTCATCATCAAAAGAAAATTAATGCCATAATGATCTAGCATATGTAACATATTTTAATGTTTATGAAAATGTCTTGAACTCGAAATATTTGACACGTATATTCTAATAAAAAATATATTTAATTGAAATAAAAAGCCTATATACCAAATTGAATTAAACCCATACTCAGTAACTAAATTGAAAAAAAAAACCCCTTAAAAATTAAATTAAATATTAAAACTAAATTCAAATACCAAAATATATATTAACCCTTAACCCGTTTGTAAATCTAAAAATACAACATAGGCAGTTAAATAATTAATGACTGTTCATCCATAAAACCACTCGAGTTCGAGCCTCCAAGAGAGTAAATAATAGACTTATTTAGACAACTCCGTGTGAAAGGTGAAAATTTACCCAAGTCAAAATAACACAAAAATTTGAAAACAAATTGACCGTATATATATTTACCTCTTCCTTTCGCCTTTTATCGTTTTCCTCCTGCTCAAAATTAAAATCAGCAGAAAAAATGTTGTTATTTATGGACCATGGTTACTTTTATGTAAAAATTCAATTTTCACTTTTACAAGGAAAATATTTGTTTACCACAAGTTGCTTCAGCTTTGCATTCTCCTGTTTGAGTTGATTCAACTCTAATTCAAGCTCCACTGTGTATGCCTGTCTCCTTGCTCGAGATCTTGCGGCAGACTCTCGGTTCTTAATCATGCGGCGCTGCCTCCTTTCCACCACCACCTCCGGTGGACCGTCTACGATCCTCTTCTTGTTCTGAGGAGCCACAGCTGGCTGTAACAAACTGTTAGTCCGGTTTCCATTTTCGGTACCATTAGAAGATTCCCCCATAACAGTTTGTGCAAAAATCGAGTACCCTGCGGCATAGCCGTTGCTAACAATTTGATGTCCGGGGAATCCGAGACCTATCATGTGTCCCATTCCGAAGTTTGCATCCATGCTTGCATTGTTATTTCGAATAGGTGCATCCGTTATATAGTTTGCATCCAAGCTCGCGCCGTTGATCCTAATAGGGGATGCCATGTTTTGTTGCGAAGATCCCGATGGTTCTTGAACGACTCCCGCTTTGATGAGAAAATCCTCCAAAGTAATCTCGCCGAGTGTTTGTTGACGTTGAGGAGGTTCATGATCCGCCACATCGTTAGCTTCTCGTGGTTGCGGTAACTCTTTTTGTATCTCGAACCACACCTCATCAACCGTTTTCTTGCAAAGTGGGGTAGGAACGGAGAACGAGCCTTGTCGTGCTAAACTCGGTTGGCATCCTATCCCTTTGTCACCATCAATAGGTTCGGGTTGCGACAGAACTTGCTGGTTTTCCTCGACGTTCCACAAATTCGCAAGGAATTCATCCATGTTCATGGACCCAAAAGTCTTCCCACTCTTGAGTTGAATTTCGTCGAGGGTAAGTGAGAAGATGGAATTCTGTTTGTTCGGGGAAGCATTCGACCGATCCGGCGTTGATTCTTCATGTGGCGATTCCGGTGCTTGCGTCGGTGATCCTGTTTTCTTGATGCCCCCATAGGCAACACTTTTCGATTCGGAAAGCGCCATTATATGCCCGGAGACGAGATTATTACAATCCCTGTAATTATCAGTTTTTAAATTCTCTCGCAGACTAATGAAAAATCTCACTGTTAGTGTTAATTTAAAAATTACTTTTATTCGTAGTTCTGTGTAATGTAACATTTTGCCTATTTCTTGTGATTAAATAACAAGAAATTAAACAAATTGTTCTTGATTTTTTTTTCAAAATATGACATTTTAATCTTGTACTTGAAAACAAAGTGAAGAATGTCAAATTTTTAAGCATGCATTTCGATTTAAGTATACATATAATAGAAAAGATCAAATAGGAGCAGCTAGCAAATCACAGTTTAAGCTTCGTAACAATGGAAAAGAAGAGCAAAACATCAACATGCAACTGTCTAGATCAAAAAACCAAACAAAGAAGATGAAGAAGAAGAAATTAACCATAAAAAAACTCGAAAAAAAAAATCAAAATAATAAGCAAAGCAAATGAGATCTGCGAGAAGAAAAATTACCTTAAAAAAATGCGATGAGAGGCGAGAAGAAGTAAATTTCACTTCATTTTATTCACTTTGATTAGTAATTTCGACTCTATATATATATAAAGAAAGGATTGTTTAGTTGGCTTTGAATTTGAAGAAGAAGAAGATGATGAAGATGAAGCAGTGAAGTGTAACTGCCATGGCCAAGCTTAAAAAACAATGCAAATAGGGGTGCGGGTGTGGTCCCCACTCTGTGGAAAAGCTTTTGACACGTTTCTGCCACGTGTCTATTGGTTTTCTGAAAGGAAAAAAATAGCTTCTTTTTTTTTTTTTTGTGGAAAATGGAAGTCGAGTTTTTTCAGGTACACCTTTTGACTTCGATGTCAAAATATTGCCAAAATTCTCGACGCTCTGGATGACACGCGCCACCACTTTTGCGTGTCAAGGGATTCGGTTATGTCGATTTTGGCTCTGTTCTACGCTCGTTGTTTGTATAGGTTTTTTATGGGGGCTCGGGTTTTTGAGTCGCCAACAGCTTTCGAGCCGCAGTTTCTCTCCCATAACGTGTTTTAATCAAGATTTTACTGTATTGGAGTATGCTTGTTTTGTTTTTCGGAATATTTTTTAAGGAAGGGAGGGAATTAAGTGGTATATGTTAATATAATAAAAATAAAATTTTTATTTTTTTAATAATTATATTTAATAATTTTTAAAGGATTAAATTAATTTTTATTTTATTTTTAGAGTGATTAAAGTATAATTTTATCATATATTAATTTAAAATTTTTAAAATTATAAAATACTAAAAATGAAATATTTCCTTGACTTGTTACAATAACTTATGTATAAAAATGAAAAAAAGTTGAATTTGATGGACTTCAACTCGATTCATTAAGATTAATATTTTTCTTTGAAAACCAAGTTTGAGGCGAATTAGGTTTAGTGAAATTAGAAAAACAATCTGATCGAGTCAGGATTATGTTAGAGGTAAATTCACTCTGCTCGTCAAGGGTGAAATCAAAAACATTTTTTAGGGATCAAAATCAAATTGTATATTTTTACAATAGTAAAAATAAAATGACACGATTTTAATTTACAATATCTTTACAATTTTTAAGGGACTAAGTCAAATTCTTATTATTTTTTGAAGGCCAAAGTATAATTTTATCATTACTAATTTAAAATTTTAAAACTTATAAAGGAGCCTAAATTGATATTTTTTTATTTTAAGAGGGGTCGAGGGCACTAACTTCAACAATCCCGCCCGTCTCGAAATGTTTACAAAATACTCATGATATATATATCTTAAGTTTTAAATCTAAACTAAGAAATAATTAAATTAAATTCGACCAGGTCGGATCAAATCAAATCAAAATCAAATCTCATATTAAATTTTGAGTTCAAATTCTAGATATTTTTTTTCTTAAGAATCAACATTTAGGGGTTAAAAATTATATTTTTATATAAAATTTGAACCAAAAACTATAATAATTTCTACTTCACTTCAATCAAAGGTATCCTTAATTCTTGTATAATATGATATATGTTCGAGGTTTTTAAATTGTTATATAATATAATATATGTTCGAAGTTTATCTCTCTCAATAATATTATTCCGAAATTTAAATTGTTAATCTTTTATATATATAAAATTTTGCATCATTGTTAAAATAAATAATGGTATAAAAATATTTCAATTTAAATCATCTATATTCATATAATATATTTCAAAAAAAATATATCACGTTATTGTGCTCTTTTGTTTTTACCTTTAATAGACCCATCAAACAAATATCAACAGCCGACCATAAAACCACCGTCTAAAGTCACACACCCTACAATTTGAACGGCCGGGCGGCCGGCCAACCGACCGGCGAGACTCGACGGTCAATATAATTTAATCACTTTTTTTTTTTTTCAAATGACACAATCACAAAACAAAACAAATCCTTTTTTTTTTCCGATCATTTCACTTCAAATTTCAGATTTTATGAAGCTTGATAGCCTTAACAACGGGATTAGCTTGAGCAATCTGTTGTTTCCCCATTGCTTTGAAATCAAATTTACAACCATGTTCCTCAGGGTACCTATGGATCCCACAAAACACCATCCCACACCTGCACTTGAACCCCGTGAGCCCCACGCGCTTGTTACAACTCCAGCATCGTTTAGGTCTAACCTCAACCTCCACCACCTCCGCCGCCTTCGTCTCCGCCACCGGTCCACCGTCCTTATCCGCAGACGAGGACGACGAAACCGACGGAAAAGACGACGGCGAAGGGATCGAGGTTTGATTAACGGCGTGTTTGGCGGAGGAAGATCGATGTTGCTTAAGCTGAAGATCACGGTGACATTTTGAACAAAGATTTTGCGTCGCGGGACTGCCGATTAATCCACAATTGTTCGCACACAGCTTCGGTGCTTGACATCTATGTTCTTCCGCCATTTTTTTTTTTCAATTTTTTCTTTCAAACCTGAAAAAAAAAAATCATTGAAGAAAACAAATTAAAATGATAATTTGCATGAAAAAAAAATTCAAAAAAGTAGAAAAAAATTTACCAGAGCCAAGAGTTTCAAAGAGGTGGGAAATGGGAATCGAAAATGAGAAATCAGAAATGAAAACCCAAATCTAATTCCCTTTTTAAAATCATAAATTAAAATTCAGTTTCTTCCTAAAAATATAAGAGGTTGAGGGGATTCGTGGTCATGATTGAAATTACCATACTCTTTCATCTTTATAAGCGGTTTGAATTGAATTTTACTGATGTATATAAATTAAAGGCTAAATTTTGATATTAGTCCCTGTATTTTGCATAAGTTAAAATTTTAATCTTTGTATTTTCGATTTTTTAAATTTTAGTTCTTAATCAAACGATAACAGTTAATTCATTAGGTAAAATTCTGCTATTAGTTTCATATTGTATATAAGTTGTAGGTTTAGTTTATGTTTTCTAACAAGGTTTTCAAAATTAAACCAATCAAACCATTGATTCGGTAGTTCAATCGATCAAACTAGTTCGATCAATCCATTAGATTTGATTAAATAAATCATTAAAAATTCTTAAAAATAAAAAAATAAAACTCGATTGAATCAAGTTTTTACTCGGTTCGTACTGGTTTTTAGATCAACTGGTTCAATGTCCTTCTATGAATCGGTAGCCCAGTCAATTCTCAGTTCAGTCTGACTCAAACAACCTTGTCTTTTAATTTGATAGTTATAGTTCTTGTATTTTTTTTTCCTAATTTTGAAATCTTAATCCTGACTGAGCCAATATTTGGTAAATCCATTAGCTAAAGTAACGTGGTCTTTTGTGAGTATTATATGAAAATGGTAAGTTGATATGTCATTATACGCATGATAACATAAGATTTTTTTTTTTTTTTGAAATCTTAGAATTTAATAGCTACTGTTTGGGCTTGGATAGAAATTTCAAATTTTAAAAAATTCTAGATTAAAAGTGACCAAATTAAAATACATTCACTAAATCTGCAACTTACACATAATACATGATTAATAACAATATTTAACCTAAATTCAATAGCAATAATTTTGAGATGCCTTTGCCCTTTCATCAATTTTAGTCATTGTGTTTTTGAATTTTGAAAATTCGATACTGAGTCAAAACGATGGTAGTTAATTTGCTAGAGTCAAGTTTTATTATTAGTCCCGTACCATACATGAATTGTAGGTTTAATCAAAGTTATTGAATATATTTGAGAATATTTACTCAAACACCTTGTGCATTTTGGTTTATTGTGTTTTTTTTTTTTTGTTATCTCGTTGTTTTTTCGCTTTGAGTTTGCTTTTGTTTTATTTCGGTGTTTTAGAGAATTTTTATTATGAATTCTACTTTTGAGAGTTAAACTAACTTAGGCAGATTTGAAGCTAAATTTTTGCTTAAAGTCACATAGTTCGCCAAACTAAAATTCTAGTCCTGTGACACATATATATAATGTTAGCAAAAGAAAATTATATAAAATTGCTCTGTACCAAATAAAAATATTATATTATTTTAAAAAAAATTAAAATAATAATAGGTGCAATTCTAAACTCACCAGTGGCAGATGGCACTAAGTTTGGGGCCCTGACTAATTTTTCAAAAAGTTTTAGTGAAAAATTTTAAAACTTTTGATAAGTCTAATTTAAACATTCAAAATTTTTAGATGTTTTATGAAAACTTACAAATAAATTTAAAGAGTCTAATTGAATTTTTTAGAAAAAGTTAAAAGGTTTAATAGTAAATTTAATAAATTTTGTGGACCTAGGTAAAAATTTTAAAAAATTAATGTATAACTAAAATTTTCAAAAACTTTAGAAGGAAAGCCTATAGGACGTAATGAGGATCCGCCTTTGAAACTCACTTATAAGTATTTATAATTAAGACAGACTTAACTAAAATTCCATGCCTCTATATTCATTAAAATTAGGTTGAGGTAACTATTTATGATATTATTATCATAAATGAATCGATATCAACAACTTTAACTATTAAATTTAAATCGTGGTTATGAATGCATTTACGATCATATTATAATATTGTGATTGTGAATGTATTAAATGATATTATGTGTAACTATATTAAAAGTAAACATGTTCAAGGGTCGAGCATCCACTCAAGTTTAAACTCTTGCTCGAAATTTGAGTGGATTTGGATAAAAATATTAAACTCGAGAAATAAATTTAGTAAAAAAATTATGTTTATTTAAAATATGAATGAGACTCAAGCTCCAATATTTAAAGTCTGAGCCCGAGTACTCAGCCTAATCCTAAATAAATTCGACGTAATCATTTACAAATAAGAGTGGATTTGAGTAAAATTTGATACGTATTTTGTGCCATTAGGACTAGTTTACCATTTAGAACCATACATGGTTGTTTAAGGGCTAGTTTACCTTCGAGGTTTAAAAGTGTTTTTGAAAAATACTATGAATAAGAGCTTTTGAAAAGTTTGATAGTGTTTACCATTGCTGTTAAAAAGTGTTTCTGAAAATGATAAAGTGTTAATTTTAAACATGGTGTTGTAAAGTGAAAGATTTACTAACGATATAAAAAGGTAACTTCGTTGAAAAATACTTTTCCAAAATTTTTGGCTTGGTTAAAATCTTAGTTTAAAACCATGTTCGGTTTAAAAAGCTGCTTGCTTACCAAATTTTTGTTGTTTACTGCTTTCAAGCCTCGTTAGTAAACAAAAAATTTGGTAAACAAAGAGCTCTTCAAACCAAACCATGATTTTAAATTGTGATTCTAACCCAAGCCAAAAGGCCAAAATTTTTAACCTTCGGCTTTTGGAAAGATGTTTTTCAATGAAATTAATTTTCTATCTCCCATTAAATCTTTCACTTTATAGCATAATGTCTAAAATTGACAGCAATGGTAAACACTATCAAACTTTTCAAGAGCACTTTTTAAATGCTCTTTTTCGCAACACTTTTCAACCCCAATGGTAAATTAGCCTTAGACAACTATGTATGGTATTAGTATCTCACGACCATCAAATTTAAACATAGAAAGGTAAATGTACCATGAAGGCCCTTATACTAAAAGTTAGATTGCATTTTGCACCATCTACTGAAAATTGAGCAAATTAGGCCATTTTTTGAGTAGAAAAGACAAAATACAATTGCAATCCAACTCTTAATATAAGTATCTATAATACTTTTACTAACAATAAAAACGAAAATGATGAAAAAAAAAAAATCACAAAATAACCAAAGCAACAACAAATCCTTACTATGGAGGTCTCTTGAAAAGCAAAGTCTCACACACCAAAAGCATCAAAGCAGTCGGTAAAGTAAAACAGACGAGATTTATTTTCCATGTCTAAACAAAAGGAGTTTACAGAGGTCGACGACGACGACGTCTGGTCCCATTGCTGATGATGTTTCTCCGCATCTATCACACACAGACACAAAAAAAAAAAAACATTTTTAGGGTTAAATATAATATTCTATACGTAGTAATTGCATGAGACATGCATCATTAGTAACAATCATACTTTGTTGTTAAATAAAAATTTTAATTCATAATTTAAATCTTGAAGTATACTCGTTTTTTCATTTTAGTACTTAATTGGGAAATACGTATACTAAATTGAGTATAAAAAATTTAATTCACAATTTAAATCTTAAAGTATAACAGTTTCAACCATCAATCTAATTCTAAAAATATTATAGAAAAATAAAACCCGAACTCTTGACCCGTTGAGGGAATTCTCCCTCTATCAGGGGCAAAGCCAGAGGGGGGCTAGAATGGGCCCCGGCCCCCCTAAAATGTAAAATTGCTATTTAGGTCTTTAAATTTTAAAAAAAATTTAAATTGGTAAAGGTAAAATTGCACCTTGGATATAAACTATAAAAAATTAAAATTTCATCCGACCCCTAAAAAATTATCTTGGCTCGCCCCTGCCCTCTATCTATATAAATGTGAGTGTGGATTACCTCGGATATGGAATCGAAGCATTGCTTCAAAGTATTGAACTCCTCCTTCACTCGCAGAAATAATTCATCGCACCTAACAACATATAAACAAATATTTAATAAATAAAAAGAAAATATATAAAATAAAAAATTAATTAACATAAGAAACTCGGACCTGTCTTTGTCGCCGTCGGCGGCGGCGACACGAAACTCGCAACAAGCTTGATACATCCGGTGACCGCCAATGCTGTTTTATTTTATATATAAAAAATAATATCATTAGAATTATGATAAATCAAATAAAAATAAATCAAAATTTTAACTCATAAATATAAAAGAAATTGAATATTACCCAGAGGTGCTGCCTTTGAGCTGATGGAGTTTGGTTATGATGGTTGAAAAGTCCACCTCAGTTAAGCTCCTGTTCATATATATATTTTTAATTAATCCAACAAATAAAATGTAAAATATTATTATATAAAAAATAAATTAAAAAAATTAAAATATACAGAGCATTAGTGATTTCGGCAATGCAAGCTTCAGCATCGTTGGTGAACATAGAGATCAGTTCATTAATAAACCGAGGATTTTGTTCACGTCGTAGCGCTAACAGTTGATCAAATTTATCATCCAATATGCCCTACATTCACAATTAAATAATTAAATAATTAAATATATATATATATATATATATATATCAAAATTGAAGAAAATCTCTTTATTACAAACATTTTATCAGATCGGAAAGACAAAAAAAAGTATTTTCAATTTTAAATAAGCTAATAATTAAAATTTTTTATATATGATCAAGTTAATAATTAGTTTCTTTTATCACACACACTTCAATTATTTAACAAACAGTAACCGTTTTTTTTTGGATCGTTAAGCTTCGATTCTCAAATCTATTAATCGTTAAGATTCGAATAAAAATATAAATAAATATGCATAATCAATCAATACCCACAAACTATTTTTTTAAAACCACTTCAATTTTAAGTTAATAATTAGTGTCTTTTATTGAACACACTTCAACCGCTCGAATCCCAAATCTGTTAACCGTTAAGATTCGAAACACTAAAATCAGTAACACTATATATGTGTATATACACATATTTTTTTTATATAAACATTGAAAATAACTTCATAAAAAAAAAAGAAAAAAAAATACAAAACCTGATCATGCATGGTCCTAATGTAGTCATTGAGTTGTTGGGTAGGATCAGTACTACTCCCAGCCATTTTTTTTCTTGTTTTTGCGAAGAGATACAGAGATTATACGTATATGTGTATGTATATATAGAGAGAAAAATAAAATAAAAAGAAAAATAGAGGTGAGGATAAACGTTTCACTTCGAAAAGATTAACGTTAGGTTCAATTCTCCTTTTAACTTTTTGCCTTGCTTTCACACTGTTTGTCAGAGAATTTGTGGAAAAAAAACAGAAAATTATGTTTTTTTATGTATATATTTATGATATTAAGGGTAAAAATGGGTTAATATTATAATAAAAAAATATTTATTATTTATTGTTATTTATTTTTTAGATAATAACAAAAATTCTTAAATTGGCAATGTAGTCCTTGTATGGCAACGAGGGCCACTCACACAACAGTTACATAATAAATATGACAGATAAGCCAAATCATTTCTTAACCGCGGAGAAAGTTTAACGTAAGGACCAATTTGCAATTTTTTAATATAAAAAGGATAATATGTAATCTGATACTTAATATAGGGACTTAAATGATATTTTTACTTTTTTAATATATTTTTGAGAATAATAAAAAATCTAGAATTGGCAGTGTAGTCCTGGTATGGTAGGGCCACTCACACAACAGTTACAAAATAAATATGACAGATAAGACATTTACATATAAAAACAAATACTCTCAACCTCCTACGTTCACATGGATAATGTGACTTGGTATTATGATATGGTTTTAATTTGGTGTTTTGTACACGTGTCATATTTGTTATTTTTTATTACGTCACTATTTTTTTTAATAATTTTAGTATAGGTTTTGATTATATCTGTTTTTTTGACACAATGTCTAAAACTACTCATAGCTTCTCTTCGACTCATAAATAGGAGGATGATACACTCAGGGGCGAAGCCAGAACAATTTTTTAGGGGGGGCCGGATGAAATTTTTATTTTTTATAGTTTATATCTTTATAATTTGTAAAGGATTAAATCGAATTTTTATAATTTTAGGGGGGCAAAGTGTAATTTTACCTTTACCAATTTAAGGGCTTAGATAGTAATTTTACATTTTAGGGGGGGCCGGGGCCCATGCCAGCCCCATTCTGGCTTCGCCCCTGGATACACTTCAACGCACTCAAACCCATGTCCTCCTGTATTGGCAACAATGTCCATCCCAATTGAGCTAAGACTCAACTGACTATTACATCACTAATTTTTAAATATACATTTTGATATTTAAATTTAATCTCAATGTTCAAATTGATACTTATTAATTAATGTTATATTATTAATTTGGCCCTCTGTAACCAACTCCTAAAAAGTTGAGCTTTAATTTGAACATTAAACATTGCATTTGATAATATGTATTATTTTCTTTCTGATAATTTACAATTATAAATACAATACAATTAAAAACTACAAAATACATGTATGGGTAATTATAAAAGTAAGATAAAATCGATACAAATCACGAGTAACTTAAAAATTAAGATATAATCGAATAAAACTCACACATAAGTATAAGAAAACTCCTGAATATTTAAAAAACCCATTAATTCAGCTTTTGTATGTGTACTTCATAAGCCATCTTGAAATGACAAATAATATATGAATTATAGCATTCCATTGCACAAAGGAAACAACATTTAGAATTTGTGGTCCTTAAAATATTTGTGATCTATGTTTGTTTCAAAATTTGCTTACTTTTTTTTCAATTTGGTCTCTAAACTTGGATTGTATTAAGATTAGAGGATATGATACTTTAAAATTTTACCACATCATCACCTAAATTTATAAATATATATATTTTTTATTTTTTTATATTTTTTATTACATATATATTTTAATTTCTAAGAGATGATATGACACAATATCAAAAAATCCAAGTTCAAGGATCAATTTAAAAAAAAATTACGAGAAACCTAATAAAAGAATTAGTAAATTCTAAGACTAATGTGAATAAAAAAAAAGTTTTGAAGTACAATAAAAAGAAGTATGAAGACCAAATTTTAAAAAATTACAAGTTTTTGCACCAAATAAAAAAATTACTAAATTCTGAGACTAATGTGAATAAAAGAATTAAAGGATTAAAATTTAAAAAATTTCCAAGTTTTTGGACCAAATAAAAAAAAAGTACCAAATTCTAAGAATAAAAGATTCAAGGACTACACAGAAAAAAAAACATAATAATGTTGAGAGTGGGATTTGAACCCACGCCCTTTCGGACCAGAACCTTAATCTGGCGCCTTAGACCAACTCGGCCATCTCAACTTAGGTGATCAACTAATCAAAATTAACAATAATAATGTGTATGATATTCACATTGTGACCATCAATACCACAAAAATCAACAGTACAAAAATTAACCCGTTGCCCCTTAACAAGTACAAAAAAGAAAAGTTCACATACATGTACTCAAAAAAATAGTTTTTGAGTTTTGACAATAATAATATAATTAAAAGTTTTAAAAAATAATTTAAAATAATATTTTTTTTAACTAATAAATAATTAGATTGAGCCATATAAGTGCATCCAAACGTACATTGTTATACAATTTGAAGAAGTCAATATTATTATTTTAAGTGAAAAGCATTTTGAGTTCTTCAAGACGTGCTGTTCGAACTTCTTCATCGGTTAAGGCACCAGATATCAACTTCTGCTTGCGTGCTTGTACTGCTTCCATCCTTTCCTCTACTGTTCCCTGTTATTTCACATCATCCATATAATCATCTCAAATCCAACCCATATCAATACACAATTTAATTGGCTTTATTAGTAAATTGACTCTTGGACTATATTCTTATTTTCAGATTGGTCCTTAAATTTTTATTATATAAAAAATGGTATATAAACTATCAATTTAGTTTCATTTTACCCAAGAAAGACTGGCATTCAATAAGAACATGCAGCATGATGCTTTTTTTAAGGTAAACTGGGACAAAATTGATAATTTAGATACCAATTCTGAAAAAAAAAAACTTTTAAGAACTAATCTAGAAATCGGGGTATAGTTCGGAGCCAATTTGATTTTGAAAACCCAAGCTTAATTTGAGATAAAAAAAGAAATCAGCCCCCTAAAGCACAAATGGCGATTCTACTTCAGTTGAATTGAAGCCATGTTGCTTGGACTCGGGTATGAGTGACCGACGCTGATACCTTACACCATTTCAAAACTTTTTCATGTTTTTGGAGTCTTTGAAAGATTTTACCTATATAGATATTACAAACAAACAAACAAATAAATAAATTGAAGCAATATAGCTTTTAAGGGAGAAACCTATACCTTGACAATGAACCGTTTGATTGCTACCCTTTTAGTTTGGCCGATACGATGAATGCGCATCACAGCTTGTTCTTCTACAGCCGGATTCCACCACGGATCCTGCAATGAAAAAAAGTATGATCCTTCATGTATGAAAATTCTAAAAAGAATAAGAATAAAGCATACTCATCTTCGAAAATATACCCATATTTAATGCTCATCTCGAATCCAAATAACAGAATTATTCCTAGGCTAAATTCCCTCGATGAATATGCAAAACTGCAAAACTACAAGTACAGATGAACGCATAAAAACACACTACTAATCACTGCACTTAGTATTAGATAAAGCTTGTCATTTCTGCATACCAAAACAAAGGCATTGGAAGCTGCAGTTAGATTTATTCCGACCCCACCAGCTTTGAGTGACATTAGCAACACCTGATATGAAAATATCGAGCAAACAATAAGACTCAAGCCATCTAGAACACTATTAAACCAAAATCTTTGTCCAGAAGAAAATTTTGCCACAAACCATGATTTTGCTATCTTCTGAAAACTGTTTTATTACTTTTTCGCGTTGCTGTTGATTCAAAGTCCCATCGAGTCTAAGAAACGGAATGTTATTCCTGGACATTAATAAAGCATAAGCATATGCTACTACGAGCAATACTTTCAATGGCATAACAAGAGAAGTGGGATGGAGAGGAAGAAAAAATAAAAGTTAATAAAAGCATGCAGTGCACTCTGATCAAAATTATTTGCACAAAATCAACTTGAACAAGATTCGAACTGTTTAAATCCTATTTGATGTGCCTTTACATCACATTTACATCACATTTGATCCGTAACAAAACTGTGTTGAATAGGATTTTGGCCTCAGTTTTGTCAATATGGTAAACGAGTTGTTTAAAAGCCACTCCAGCAAGGTTTTCAAAACTGGACTGGACCAGTGGTTGAACCAATCAAACCACTGGTTCCCAGTTCAACCAGTTCGGTTGAATAAAATATTTAAAAAATGAAGAAATCCAGTTCGACCACCAGTTCAACCTGTCCAACTAGCCCGGTTCAACAGGTTCACGGGTCAATCAATCTAAACCCTTATTCCAGACCGATACCTTGGCCGGTTCTCGGTCCAACTGATTATTGAAACATTCCTAAGAGTGCTGTAGCTACCATGTGTAACACTGCATTCTTATGAAAGAAATACTAGCCCAAGGCACTGATAGAGCTTCAACCAGATTAATAACTTACCGAGAAAGAGGAATCTGCAAGAGGTCCAAAAATGCAGTCCACTGGCTGAAGAGAATGCTCTTAGAGCCTGATGAGCGAAGATTTTCAAGTTCTTGTAATAGAACCACCACCTTGGTGGACTCCACCCAATTTTTCTCAACATCAATCTGAAACCGACTCTCAGTTGGGGCTGTAATAAGTTCTTGCTTCGTAACAGTTTTCCTGCAAGGTAAAACAATAACACTCTAAGAACAAGTTTCGTGAGTTCATCTTGAACTTTAACCTGAGGCTATAAAAGTCAAAAAAAAGGAAAATTGATTTCAAGATACCTACAAACAGGGCATAAACCAGAATTTGGATTCCGCCAACTTGCCAAGAGACACTCGCGGCATAAGCGGTGAGCACATGGAGTCAGTACAGCGTCTTCAAATGCTTCAAGACATATTGGACACTCTCCTTGTTCTCCCTTCCGCAGCTCTTCAACCACTTCCTGGACATATGCCCTTGAAGGTAGATCCTTGGCTTCACCATCTAGTGTACTCTGCCCACCTCTAAGGAACCGTTTAGCCAGCTTATTAAGATCTGTGTATTCTTGTGTATCTCCTCGGCTAGAACACAACAAATTACCCATCAACATTTACTCATAAGAATGGACAAACAGTTTCATTTTTAGTGCAAGAGGCCACCAATATCCCTCAAGTATAGCCCAAATAAAGACAATGCTAATAATAATGATGGGCACAAAACTGAATTAACACGGAAGCAAATCATGTAATAAGTTCAAGGCACAGATCAGCAATTGACATGACTGTCAAACTCTTTACATATTCAATCCGGAGACATTGTTTCAAGTAAATTTATATAAAATGAATCCTGTCTCAACAATATACACTTTATTTGAATACCAGGTATTTTTTATAAGCTACTAGGAGTTAGAACTGACAGCTATCTGACCAGACTCTCCAAAACAACATCATCACCACACTACCACATAATCATCGACACACTGATAAAAAACCAGGTAGGAGGGAATAAAGGTAAGCAGCAGACCTCATCACA
Organism: Gossypium australe; assembly: GCA_005393395.2. Taxonomy (NCBI): domain Eukaryota; kingdom Viridiplantae; phylum Streptophyta; class Magnoliopsida; order Malvales; family Malvaceae; genus Gossypium; species Gossypium australe. Next base: position 159,430,355 of record CM016626.1, read on the forward strand.
AGAAACGGATGATCACAACATTGACGTAGACGTAGAAGTAACTCCAAAATAGAAGCATAATTATGAAGAACACGACCTTGTTCAACAAACTGATCAAACTTCACCTGAGCAGAGACCCAGCAATATGTAACAATTATAAAGTAAAAAAGCAACATCAAATGTCAATAAACCATGAGATGAATGAATCAAGGTGATACAAACTAGATTATACCTTCGATCTTTTAAATAGGGCTTCATAGAAGTCCTTTTCAGCTTCACTGAGCTCACAGTATATCACCTGAACATCAGCTGGAGGTAGCACTAGAATCGGCCTATAACACAATTTTAGAAGCAAAATCTATAAAAAGCTCAAATGGGATAACTAAGGATTCCTAAGCAGTATACTCACTTGCCATATCGGTCTGTGCTACATTTTGTTCTCCTTAACATGATTGGCTTTAAGATTGACTGAACCAACTTTAGCCCTCTCTGATCACCTTCCTCAAATGGTTTTTGGATGAGCTTGTTCCACCTATATCATAGCTAGTTAGCTAAAAATTATGAGAAACAAAAAAAATCAAGGAATATTTCTAGGTACAGAACATTCAAAGAAGCTGCTCTAACATAGCCTACAAAATGCATTTGTATTACTGTTCACCCTATACATGTATCACAAATTTTACTGAATGTGACCTCGGATCTATAAATTTTTTAACATCATAAAATTTCAATCTAGTAAACTTACAAATGAATCAATATAGTTAAACACCAGATGTATCATCAATTTACCAGAAAATTTCTAATCAATTTCCTTCAAGATTAACTCATAAGAAAGGACCAAGATACTTTGATGGACATTGTTGAATTGGGTAAACCCCTCGAAATATCTTTTTTGAACAAGAGCTAAAGTAGCCCCTAATAATACGGTTATTATACCTATCAAAGATATTAGATTCATTATGTAAGGTATAACTATGAAAAGAGGAAGGTGGACTACAAGAAAATTTTCCACTGCTACCATAGTGGCAGCATGTATAAGAGACGAAATAGGAGTAGGCCCCTCCATTTGGCATCAGATAACCATACATGAATAGATAGCAGAACTAAACTGAAGTTTTCTTCAGAATGCCCATTTGAACCAAAGCAAACATATACAATAGTCATAACATAAAAAAAAAATGTTTTTTATGCATCTATAAATGTAAAACCACTAGACTTAATTCAGTAACAAAACAAGAAAAAATAAAATATATCCATACTGATAAATAGAAGCTCCCTCTTCAATCCAGAGAGAAATAAATGTGACCTCAAGAACCTAATAAATTGTCTAGGTGCTGCAGGCAGAGATAAGCATTTAAAACTTAAATCTAATTAACTGTGTTTTTGACAACATGAAAAAAGAAATTCAAGCCAAATTTAGTGGTCCAATAGACCAATAAAGGAAAAGCCTTGTGATTATATCCTAAATTTTCCATCGAACAATTTTGTTAAACTTACCAGGGCCAGTTTCCCCAAGGTTCCACCTTCAAAAAGCGGAGAAGACTGTATAGATCCTCCAGCTTGTTCTGTGACAGTAAATTTTCTTATTAGAAAGCATACAAAACCTTGGGAATCAATAGGTTAGAAAGCAAGTGAGAACTGCAAAGCTAAATTAACAGATCATCAAAAAAAAAAAAAAAAAAAAAAATCATAACACAAAAATGAAATTCTAAGATAAAAAGGATTATGTGTGTGTAGAGAAAGAAATCTTAGCATGAAGAAAACACACACTGATAGGCACATGCAAAATTAGTATTTGTTATTCACATTGTTCAGTATAATCAGAAATCTACTTTGCCAATAACTATAAAAGTAAAAATAAAAAGCTTGAGAAGCAATTGCCATAAATCAAATAAGGCTTTGCTTAAAGCACAAAACAATGAACAAATACAAATTAGTTCACTTATCATTTAATTATACCAAAACAATGAACACATACTAATATTGATGAAGTGCACCATAAAGGATTTCATATACATTAGAGAGAAGTTCTTCAGAATTTTGAAGAGAACAGATTATTGACCAGCAATGCATGACCAAAAAGAAGCAAACAGAAGAAATTTCAAATGCACCAATAAATACCAAGAGTTCTGCTTCACTTCCAAGTACAAAACAAAATGGGATAAAAAGAAAACTAAAACTAAAAAAATGCTACTAACATTGAAAAAGCATTTAAAACAAAGGGTTTGAGGCACTTTTCAAAAATGTCATTACCTGGATCGGAGTCCCTGTGAGACACCAGCGACGATCAGCAACTAAAGCAGCTGCAGCCATGGAAATTTGACTTTTTGAGGATTTTATGGTATGTGCTTCATCAAGAACAATCCTGAACCAACGCACCGAGTACAGTCCTCCATTATCTTCAGAGTTCTGGAAATAAAATAAGTCACTTTTACTTGTGTATAAAGTATGAAGTAATTTTAAGTTTAAACAGAAATAGAAGTAATATTCTTTAACCACCTCTGCTGAAAACTCTGAAGCTAGAACTCCATATGTAGTGATTACAACATCATTCTGGGCAAGAAGTTTTGCATCCTTTGGCCTACTTTGACCATAATGAACATATAAAGACAAAGATCCGGGCTGCACGTGAGTTTCAATCTCTGCCTGACAATACCCAAATGTTTAGAGCCACACCCAATAACAAAAATTCAAGAATTAACCAGATAAAACATAGATATTAATAGAACTGCTAAGTTCCAAACATGCAGATGCTACTATAAGCAAAACCATGAACTGAGTCTACTTCAAAACTGAAAAGACAAACCTTCCATTGGCCAAGAAGAGTCATGGGACATATAATCAGATTGCCACCATTTGCAAGTTTGTTCCTTTGCTTTGACAACTTATCAAAGCCGGGAAACTTCGTTGCACTTTTCACAGAATTCGGTGATTGGCCGAATACATCAATGGCTTCACCACCTTGATCAGAAGGCTGATCTGAGGATTGACTATCTGATAGCCCACCTCTTTCTGAATGGGTTGCTAAGAGGGATATAGTCATGATGGTCTTCCCAAGCCCCATAGCATCTGCCAAGATCTTCACAAGTAAAGAAAGTTAAGACACAGTCACAATGTAACAAGAAGGAACTAGGCTAAATATGCATCAGGAATACTAAGACCATACTCCTCCTCTAGCCATTTGATGAGTGCTTGGGAATTCTATTGTAGCATCACCAGTAAATGCATTCAAGTAGATAACAGGCTCTCTCCTATATAAAAAGAAACAGTACTCCATCAACACCCTGTAACATATTGAGTGGAAGAAGTCTGCTAAAATGATAATCTGACATACTTATCTGCTAAGCGATACGCTTCCCAGCAAGGGTGCAGTGTTGTTGCTGCCTCATCAATGCAATTTCCCTTCTCCACCTGAAACATCCACTGGAGAGCCTGCTTTTGATAAGGCCGAAGTTCACACTGGAGGGTGCTAGGAGGGTCCATTTCCTATAACACAATAGTTGTTATTTGATCTCACCTAATCATTAGCAGAAGTATATTCTACAAACATTTTTCAAAAATGACAATACCTCTAATTCAGAGTTGTCTCCCACACCAACAATATTTTCAAGATCACCATCAGAGATTGACTCCTCATTTTCAACCTCATTTCCGTTTTGAGATGGATTCTTAAATTTGTTTGCAGTTAATAATGGGGTATGAATACCAGAACCATCCTGTTTTCACAATACCATTCAGTAATTCAACCAAGAAAAACCACATTATAGTAAATCTAACTGTATTGTATTTGCTACCTTTGTCTCCAAAGGTCGCTTCTTTGTGTACAAATCACCAGGAGCTAGTTCTGCCTAATTATCACAAAACAACAAAAATATTTCTCTTTAAAATATTTGACAGAAAGAATTGATAGTGGTAAAATAAAACAAAATAGTATTAAAACCAACTGCAGTATTTGCTCAGATCATGATAGTTTTATCAACTAGGTAATCACAACCAAAACGAAGTATAAACTTAAGACAAATAATTACCTTCTTAAAAGGTGTTAGGCCAAGCAACCGGAACAAACTTGGAAGAGGATGAACAATAGATTCATCATTGCAATTGCTTGCTGCCTTGAGTGAAGTTTGCTGATACTTATGGAACATGGAACTATTAATATACACACTGGACCAAACCAAATATTCACCCTCATTAAAACCAAATTTAGTAATAAAAAGAAATATCCATTTCAAAAACTTAGAAATAATAACCATTCAAACTAACCACACCTTAACGATAAGAGAACAGTATCCATTACACCCAACACATCCGGAGCTGATTTACATCTTCCCTCAACTCTAATCTTCTTATCCCTCACAAGCGGCAACAGACAGCGTGCCCATTCATTGGGTATTCTACCAATCTGCCAAAACCTTATTTGCTTTTATAATCATATTAATTCATATTCAAATTCCACTTTCACATCCATAACTAAAACTAGCAAAAAATAATAAGCAAACGATTACTAAGAATTAAATTCAAAATTTATCACCTCCCCAAAGTTCTTTGTAGAGAATCTAACAATCTCTGAACAAGCTGCAGCTGCTCTTCCTCTCCCAAAGCCTTTCCCCATTGACCCAGCCGGACTAGAGCCAGTACCCTTCAACGGAAACGTGAAGCTAACTTCCTCCCCAACCTTAATTTTCCTTCCTTTACTCGTCGAAAGCCCAGGTACCTCGCTGGAACCAACAAACCACCAATCGTTTTCAAGCCTAACATTTCCTTCATCTTCCAAAACACTCCCACCACATGCAACATTTCCATTACTACTAAAACTACAATCCTTGTTCTCTTTCCCTGATTTCTTTGGCTTTACGCTAACCGTTGCTGTATCGGAGCTCGAAATTCGGACCACGGGTTCGGGTTCGGGTTCAATTTGTTTCTCCCTGGGCTTGAAACTTCGAGGCGAATCAAAAATTATGTTGATGGCAGCGGTCGCATCGTGTTTGGCCAAGTGAAGCGCTCTAATTATGTCCATCTCGGAATAATCCGATCCAACGATCAATCGGACGGTGGAAATGAGATCCTCCGACACCTTGTTTCCACCCATTGGGTTGCTCTCACAAAACCCTAAACCCTAGCCCCTAACTTAATCCCACGTATTCGATTCTGATTTTCCGTACTAACGATGAAATTATTCAATTCGAAGGTGAGGGAGAAAGGGGAAGTGATTTGAATTTCTAGGGTGAATGCTAAAATGCGCGGCGGGTAGACATGTTTATGGATTGGCGGGTGAGTTTCAGAGATGGCGGGAGAGTGTCGGAAAATTTTTTGAAGGGAAGGCTATAATAAGATTTTATAGTGATGCGAAGCGCGTATGTTCCACGCGCGTCTTAACCTTTCCCGCCATTTTTATTTTTCTTATCCATATTTATTCGGTGTTCAGAATTTAACGAAAATAATAATAATAATGTATACTGAACGCAAAGATATTAGGTGTGCACACTAATGATGATAGTAGGATTAGATATTATAACAATATTATAGTGTGAAAAAAAAATTAAACGCACTGGAAGTAAAAGTCCATCAAAAGGGATCCTAAATTTGGTCATTCAACTCCAATAAGGTACAAAAAAATTATTAAACTATTTGAAAGTTTTTATTTAAGTTATTAAATTATTCAAATATTTTTACTTAAGTTATTGTATTATTAATAAGTCTAGTTAGTGAGTTCCAAGTAACAATTTGACCATCGATATTATGGATCAGTATCTATGGACAAGTAGAATAACATACCTTAAATCCAAGTCGATATTACCATTAGCGTCGAGGATAGGAGAAAAAATTTGTTTAAATTTTGATTCGCTAATTTGTGGTATTTAAAATTGTTTTATAAAAAACATGAGCTATAGAAAAAAAGGGAAATGAGAGTTTTAAATTGGTGTAAACAATGCGAGCAAAAAATGTATACAGCAACGGTTTTAACAGCTCAGTAACTTAAATAAAAACTTTCAAACAATTCAATGAACATTTTGTAACTTTTTAAAATTGAGTGATCGAAACATTAACTTACTAATTAATTTTCTATAAATAAAAATAAAGTGACTAAATTTCAAATGTACAAAAAAGTATGATGACTTGGATCATATTTTAACCGAATCAAATTACAACAACCAATTTGTTAGAATGGTAATAGAGATTATAATCTTATTAACCAATAATTATGTAACATGTCGTTTTTTAATGTTATCGAAAATAGTGGTTTTGGGGCCACCAAATCCGATGAGTAAGTTCGTAAATATTATTATTTAATATTTACGAGACAAGTGTGATTTTTTAAAAAGGTTTTTGATTTGATAATTTATATTATATAAGTGATTTATTAAGTTCAAGTGGTTTTAGAAATTGAGGTATCAGGACCTTATTTTTATAAATCAAGTCGTAAATATTTTTATAAATATTTATGGAGTGTCATTAAGGTGGTATTAAAGTTTCGTTAAGAAACTTTAAAGTTTCGATAGTTAATTAATTAAAAAGGACCAAGTTTAAAAAATACATTCCCGAGACTCTGTTCCCGTAAATCGGACTCGTAAATATTTAGTTGCGTAGTTAATTAGGTTTTGATTAAGTGAATTTGTATGAATTAAGAGTAATTAGGTATAATGACTAAATTGCATAAAAGGTAAAAGTTGAATTATAGATTAAAGATTAATTAAAGGGACTAGATAAGTAATTATGCCATTGCTTATAAATGAGACCGCTTAAAGTTAAAATATATATTATAATATTATAATATTATATTTTAATCATTAAGTAAATATATATAATATAATAAAACAAAAGTAAAAAAGAAAGAAAAAGAAGGGAAGAAAAAGAAAAAGGGAAAGAAAGTAGGAAAGAAGGAGACCAACAGCGTTAGGAGTTTTAAAGTTTGAAGTTTAATTGGTAATGTAATATCGGAATCTTTAATTAAAAAGGGGAACGATAAAGTCGACGAAGAATAACTCGAAATTATTAGTCTGTATTTCTATAATCCGAATTTAATTATTAATTATTATATTTTGATTAAATGTTTATGGTAAGTATTGAGGTGAGTAATTGATATTTTGATAATTAATTGAATAACTTAAATTGATATATATATATATATATTAAATGGATTGATTTTTGAATTGAAATGAATATATGTGTAATTATGTGATTATATAAAAAATCAGCATTGGATATTGATTATATATTAAATGTGAAATTAAACTCTATTAATTGTATCGGACTGAGTCGGATATAGATGGCATGTTATAAGATTGGAAGAGTTTAGGGATTTATTCGACTTCAAGTCGATGAGACACTGAGTGTCAAATTATTACTTCGAATTATCCAGTGAGGCACTAGGTGCCAAACTGGTGTGTTTTGGTTGGATCCGTGTATCCGTCCGAGTCTGATTTGAGTTAATAGGGAAAAATGAATAATAAAATTTTATGATTTATATTGGATTATATTATATGTGAAATGAAATATAGATTGAGATACGTAAACTGTGTATTCATGAATTGGATATAGAATGAACAATATTGTTGTTTAAATGATATGTGTATCATATTGTAAAAAGCTATTACATTGCAAATGATGATAATTGAGTATGATATGAATGATGTATTTATGAATTGAATAATTGAATGGTTAATGCTATTGTATAAATAAATGTGATTTTTAAATATTCAATTGTGCCTATTATATTATTTTGTTTTTAAATATTTAGATTATAAAAATACCACTGAATTTATACTCAGCATACGATTTTGTTTTCCGTGCGCAGGTTAGGTACTTAAGTTTGGTCACCGATTCAGCATCCAACAACGATCCCGATCTCAAACGTGGTGATGTTTTTCCTTTTGTGTCAGCATGTACCTAGAGTGTCTAACTAATAATAGTTATTTTGTGGTTTGATTGTAAATTAGGTTATAAGTTTAATTTTGGTTGGTTTTATACATATAAATGCGTGTTTGTTTTTGAAGTTATATTATGGCATGGTAAATTGAACTAAATCTAAATAAGTGCATGTGAAGTTAATTCTATGTTTAAGTGCTCATAAACTAGGCAAATTGATTTAGATTTGGTATGTTTATAATTTGGATTAAAATGATGCTTTGGTGAATTGTTTGGATGATATGAAATGCTTGAAATTTCTGTCTGTTAGATCTGTAAACTCCGATAATGCTCCATAACTCGATTTTGACGAGGGATATGGGTGTTACAAATTAACGTTGTGTTAATTATTTATTTACTTACTAAATTATAGTGTAAATATTTTAAAGTTATAATTTGCTTAAAGTTTTGTATTATTCATAAATGTGAAATTTAATCCTTATATTTCTATTTTCATAAATTTAATTTTTCTACTTTTCAAATTTAGGTTTGTTTGTTAACACAGTTAGAATTATTTTGTATTAATGCGTAATTTTAAAATAGAAAATAAACTTGGTAATTATGTAACAAAAGAATAACACTGCTTTCAAAATGTTATTTCGATTCAACCATTAACTTATATTCAAATATTCAATTGATATCAATCCCGAGTTTAATTACCAATAATACTTAATTCTATTCTAGAAAATAAGGTTTTTGTAATTAAACCATTATTTCCCTAATCAATAAGGTTTTTGTAATTAAACCATTATTTCCAATTCATCCAATTTCATTAAATAAATTATAAAAAATAAAAAAATAAATTCATTTTTTCTCTGTATTAATTCATAAATCAATCTACTAACTAGTTCCCGATCCGAGTATGGAAATCTCCAAAGCTAGAAATTGGCATTGCCGTTATCCAATTTGCCAAACAGTCCCCTTGGTGCTGCATTTTTTATTTTTATGGTCAGCCATGCCATTGAAGAAAAGCTTGGTGGACTGTGGAGATTCGGCTCCCACCCTACTGAACTCCACTCCATTTGGCCCAGTCTACAAATTGCATTCCACTGTAAACATTGTTTGCGAACCGGACCCCGATCGTGAAAGCCATAGCAACCGGTGGGACTTGTTTTGTGACCGGCGATGCTTCCACGAGTTGCTCTAACCCGTTGATTATTTGATAGCGAGCGTTGGCAGATACCGCGAGGAAAACACCTATGATTCGGATGGCAAAACAAACCATTAAGCAATATAAAAAGACAACATTTAAGCTAAATGCGTGGTACTTTGAGAAAAATGAAAAACCGAAGTAAACAAAGACATTGCAATTGGCTCTTATCACGCAGTATGAAATTTAATCTAAATAGCTTTAAACATACCCCAAAGAGATGCAGTTCGCAGAAGAGGCGGCACCGGAATATTGTCTTCGTCGGATTTTCGTATTCTCCTAATTATTTAGAAGATTTTACAAGTAAGCAAATGCCGAAACAAAAACGAGAAAGAAAAACAGTCGGATTCGAAGAAGTTACATGGATGCAAAATTGTGTCACTACGCACTACCCTTCTGCAAGACGGATCAAGCGTTCGTGGACGACGGACAATATACGATGTCCTTGAACCAATTCTCATACCTAATGAACTTGGATTCTAAATCATGCAAGTTTTTGCTTCTAAGACAACACATTATACATGATCAGTTGTCGTCCATAGAAGAGTAATGGCACGAAGTTCACTCGGAACTACGAAACGGGAAAGCCAGTTAGATCACCGATCTACTGAATTATTATCCCGGAATTATTGGACTAGAAACTTAGGAGGTGGAAAGAAACAATCGAGAAAGTCTGAAGGGAAAACCATACCTTTTGGTGGTCATTACCAGATTAGCTATGCCTTGGCCAACAAGACCACATCCAAACCCTACTGAGCCATACAATACTCCCTGGATAAGAATAATACAGTCTATGTTACTCAGGCTCAAATGCAAATATCAAACACGGGTATGTTCATTTCTTTTTGAGTTTGGAAGTCATATCCTCGTACTCGTGTCTAGATGTGTCGGACATTAACGCTTAAAAGAAAAATAAAGAATCATTGATTACTATTTATCTCCCTACCTTGTAAAAGAATGTCGCAATCCGTTGTTTCGCCGAGAATGTACACCCCGGCCTTTCGGCTTCGAAAACACTGCAAGAGCAAAAAAGTTCAATGATGCTTTTGATAAACCATGAAATAAGAGTCGTAGGACATAAATTGTTACTATGAAATGATGACCTGCTAGGAAGAGCAGAACAAGCCTGTTGTAAGCTCCCAAATAAACCTCGGGATGCCGCCGATGGTTGACTGAAACGAGCATACGGTGCTAACATGCCAACCAAAGCAACATCGATCACTAAGCCAACTAAAACATCGGCAAGATACAACTCGAACTCCGACCAAAAGGCATCTCCTCTTTTCTTCATTTTCGCAAATGTTGCGCAAAAAGAATCTATACCTACCTATATCATAGAAGAAACCAAAAGTGGCAAAACTTAAAGAACCCTGTAAAACAATTAGCATAAACTGAAAATCACATAGAACCACAATTAAATTGCTAGTGCCAGTTGCACGTTCTAATTGCACCGATAGTAGCAACTCACTTCGCAACAGAACGGTTGTGCAACCTACTATATGTGGTTGGCGTATTTTGATCAACAAATACATGAATTTTATCTTGTTAATTATCAATTAAGCAATAACTTTATCTGAATTTATTTAAATTCATGAAAATATCTGTATCGAAGCATAATTTTAGGACTTATTACGTTTACACTAGCTAAAGATTTACAAGTCTACATTACCTACTTAAAAAAGGCTTGTTTACTAGTTTATGGAGTTGAAGAGAGAACAAATCTAGTTCATCTTAACAACTTATTTTCAGTTCGTATACATCGTAATCAAACTGATGTGAGGTTACATTAGTACCTAAGCTTTCAAGGAAAAATCTTAATATTATTAATATAATAGATTACTCTTTCAACAAGATAATGTAGAAAAGTTCTTCGAACTGTGTAACCAAATCTTATATTCATATCTACATTCTTACTTTTTCAGTTGTTCTTTTAATTAACAACTTAACTAAATTCAGGAATTCACTTCCTTCGATATTAAAGAACAACATCAAAGCATACATGGTTAATGTTAATAGTCAATACATTTGCAATACATTTTGCCCATTTATTTAAAAATGAGTAAATTAATTCTTATATAATAAATCAAAAAGTAAATTAATCGTTAAATGTTAAAATTTTTATCTATTTCTACGGTTAAAATTTGACATAGTTGACGGAATAACCAACCAAACAATTACACATAACGTCTCATGTTAACATACATGAACCAATTTTTAACAGTAAAGATGAATGAAATTTTTTAACAAGCCATTTAATCTAACATATAGAGATTAATTTACTAATTTTTAAGTAAAAAGGGAAAATGCAATTAAACTCTTAATATAAGGGCTTTCATCTTACTTTTACCAAACTTGAAAAAAAGGCATATTATTACTTACCTAATGCACTATAAAGAAAATTGCACTCAACAAACCTCTGAAAAAGAAATGAAGGATCTGCTAGCATTCGGTCTCGAAGCATAGAACAGTGTTTCATTAAAAAGCCAAGTGGCCAAATCGATCCCTGTCAAAAAAATAGCAAAAATTAAAAAACATCAAATATCCTTTCAAGCCACTTTAAAGTTTTCACCGTTAAAATATTTTTATTAAATTTATTGGTATAATATTTAAAAAAATTCATTCGGTAACGAAGGTAAGAACAATGTCAATAAACTCAAATTTAATTAAAAAATAAACGGAATTAATAATTATGCTTACAGTAAATTAAAGTAATGGACTAAATTTTAAAGAAATGATAAGTATAGGGACTTAATAATATTTTAACCTTTTTACGTATATCCATATATTCCTAAAAGACAAATACTCCCACTTTTCCTTCAGCTCATTATTTTCCCTCCATTTTCTCATCAACCAAACAAAAAAACAATGATCACAAAAAAAAAAAAAAAGTTCAAGCTTTATTTATAATCGAACCTGCAAATCCAAATACCGTAGAAGGAACAATTTACGGATTCCGCAACTTTTCGCAGCATTCATCATATCGGAAGGTAGTTTCACTCCTCTAGCTTCCGCTTCCTTCTTCACCTCCTCAAACTTCAATATCGGTCCAAACTCTTTCCCCTCTTCATCCTCACCTCCACCGCCACCAAACGAATCATTACCTCCATTATCACGTCCACCGCCGCCACAGCCACCACCAATCTTCTCTTGATCACTGATTCCAATGTCTGAAACACTGGATTCACTACCAATTTCGCCATTTTCTGCCGTGTTACCCGCGGAATCAGGCGGCCTAACGCAATGAAGCGTGGAAAAACAGGAGAGTTTGAAGCGAGATGAAGTTAATTTCAATCGAGATTCGATCTCGATAATCCCTTTGAAACGAGCGAAATTCCTGGTTCCGATCACATTGATTGTCATTGAACCGTTGCCTCCGCCATTGGAAAGAGCGGAGAGCTTGAATCGTGGTGGCGGTGATGAAATCGACATTTTTTTTTATGCAAAAAAGTGGAAGCGAAAATTAAATCAAAGAAAATAAATAAATAAAAAGGTAATTGAATTTAGTTTGTTTTGAACTTCGAAGTAGGACTGGGTGAGAGTCAGTTTTGATCAGCCGCTACACTGGTGGGAAGAAGGTGTTGACGTGGATTTTTACTTTTATTATTATTATTTTGGCTTTTTCTGTCTATTAGAAGTGGGTAAACTACACTCAAGGTCACTAAACTAATAGTAAGTTTATGTTTTAGTCACTAAATTTCAAAAAGTTACAAAATAATCACTGAATTATTCAAAAGTTTTTTTGTTTAAATCACTGGATTGTTAAGTTTAAAAAGGTATAGGTAGCAAACTCTAAGTGACTATTTGATGATCCATACTGCAAATCAATACTCATTCACGAGTAGAAAAACATAAATTAGACCTAAGTACATCTTACGGCTAGTGCCAGAGATCGGAAAAGAAAGCTATTTGGATTTTGATTCATAGGCTCGCGAGATTAAAAGTTGTTTGATGAAAAAAACTGAACTATAGAAGAAAAGGGAAATGAGAACTTTCGATTAGTGCAGTCGATATGAACAGAGAAAGCCATAAAACAATGATTTTAACAACCCAATGACTCGAATGACATTTTTTGAATAGTCCAATGACTAATTCATAACAATTTGAAGTTGAATGATCAAAACGTAAACTTACTAATAATTTAATGAACTTGAGTGTAATTTACCCACTAGAAATTTAAGATCGGCAAGATTAACTTTTTTTTTATTCCTTTTTAATTCTATAACTAATATTATGTTGTTAGTTTCCCGATGATTTTGTAGCATGTTTATAGAATGCTAAAAACTTAATATTACATAAGGGATGAGACTTGAATAATAAAAGTATGTCAAAATAATTATTAAGTTTAATTATGATTACGATCAAAATACTTACCAAAATCCATTCACATATTGTAATCGAGGACTAAAGTGTTAGAAAATTGAATTCAAATCATCTTTGAAAATATAAGTATTTATATATATATATATATTTAGTATAAAAATGTGTTTTACATATTATAAATAATATGAGAAATAAATAAATAAATAAGAAGAATTCAAAATAGAATTGTATCAATTGAGTTGTAATGAATATATTTTTATTTTTAATTTAAAACCGGATAAATGTATCCCTTCAATGAGCTCAAAGTCTAAAAATTATGTCCATAGAAAATTTATTTTTTTTCGTTTTTCAATATAATATTGATGTTAGTAAATACTTGGAATTTGTTTGTGATCGTCCATCCAATAAAAAAAAAAGCTGAAATGTCAACGAAATTGGTACAGTGCTATTTAAATGAACAAGTAGATTAATTATCACTTGATTAATCTTCTAATTTAGACAACCCCAAAAAATAATAATAATAAACAGGCCCTCGGTAGTGCTGAACTTCAACTTACATGAAAATTATAAAATAATATAATTTAAGAAACAAAATCCCGAGAGAGTTTATAAATACAGCACAATCCAGAAATGAGAAAATGGAGTCCAAAAGCTTTCTATTGAAATAATAACATATAACGCTAAAACAATAAAAATCTAATGTTTCCATATAAAAGTACCACACTAAGAACTTGACTACAGATGCAGACAAGTATAAAAAATATAAACCAAAATCAACAATGAAGATATATATATATATATTAGACTTCCTAAAAAGAATTTTAAGAATCCAAACGTAAAAGAACAAAAGCATATATTTTACGCGAGTCCTTACTTGTGTGCGTGGTCCAAACAATCTTGCCCCTTTAGGATGCAGTTGGTTTTGCCATGGACTTCTTAATGGCCTCGGCGTAAGTCCGGTGTTGGTAGGTAAGAGTCGATTCAAGTAAGTCCCAAAGGGATGTCTTGGGGTTCCAACCTTAACAATGTTTTCAAACGGTAGTCAGATAATATAATTAACATATGGAGAAAACTAAAGCTTACGAGACAATACCGAGTTGTTTATTTATTATGGTCATGTCCGGGATTCTCTTGTCGCTATCATCATATCCCTCACCGTAAAATTCCTTGGAGCTGACATCGATAGATGGTGACTGCAACATAGGTTCTCCACTAACCTTGGTATAGACCTGAAGCATCCGAGGGCAAACAGTTATACTTACATGCGACCAAAATGTCGATATGAACAAAAACAATAATATGTCAATCATGTAATTCACCTGAGTCATCATTTCAGCAAGTTGCCTAACTGTGACTTCATTGTTTGGGTTACCCACATTGAAAATATGACCATTGGCCCTATCTGGGTTTTCCTGCATAAATGGCACAGCTTGTTTAGATACTATGTTTTCGTGTGGAGGATGTAGGGATGAGGGAACAGTTAATAATACTTACAATCATCAAAAGAACAGCTTCAATGGCATCCTTAATGTAAACAAAAGTTCTCTGGGATTGGCCACCATCAACAAGCTTAAGTGGCTCACGACGTAGCAGATTCTAACCACAAGGAAGAAAGTTCATCATCAGAACTAAGACAAACAAGAAAATCTAAATGGCTTCAAAGAAAGCTCAACTAACATTACTAAAGCATGCCAGAACTCTTGGAACTCCTTCACTTGGACCATCAATGCCGGGAATGAAATCCATCCTTGGTCCAATCCAGTTAAAAGGCCTCACAATGGTGAAATCAAGGCCATTCTCCGCACCCTCAGCTGCAATGAATGATAAAAGCAGTCAGTAAGTTATGTCCGAGGCTTCCCAATAGGGGCTGGATCATTTGATAAGATGCTAACCATAGATAAGCCTCTCGATCAATTGCTTAGCACATGCATACGACCACCTCTGTTTCTCTATTGAACCAAAAATGCAAGGCGAAGTATCTTCCTTGAGAACATAGTAAGCAGGATCCTATAACATGAATTATGGAATGTGTAAAAGATTCTTTATATAACCAATAGATCTTTACTAAGCCATATAAATTACACTGTTGAAAGCTAAATTATGAATTCCAAAAGCTAATCAGTTAAATAATTAAAAGATAGATAGCGAAATGTTACCTTACGGAGAGGAGAATCTCTAGGAAGAAAGCTTCCAATGGTTTTGCCATAAACTTCACAAGTAGAGAAGTGAATGAGACGTTTGTTGTTCTCAGAACAGTACTTCACCTACCAAACAACAAATCAACATAAAAAAAAAATTTCAATGTCGATTTTGATATGAAAAGGCGCAATAACAATCAAATCTCAACTCACATCAATATCAATCAACTGAGAAGAGAATTAAAAATTGACTCACAAAAAAAAGGAGAAAAACCAGTTATAAGTAAAAAATGCTCACCACAGGAAGTGCATCAATGAAATTGCTATAAATTGTGTCCAGTGGACGCGTATTGTAATCTGCCGGAGTACAGATCGCCGCAAGATTTATCGTCTACATTGCCATAAAAAATCTCCGTAAATCCAGTAAGAAAATTTATTGAAGTCAACAAAACAGTTAAACAAATCAGGAAAGCTAACTTCTAAACAACAATGAGAGTAAATTAGCTTAAGAAAACCAGATCTAACATATAAAAACCAAAGAAAACCAGATTTATTAAAGCATTTTACAAGGAAAAAAAGAGAAATTCAAAATATCCATGATCTCCTGCAAACGAAGTCCAGCAAGAGAAAAAAATAGCAATGGTGTAAAGAAAGAGCAAGCAATTACGAGATCTGCCATCTTGATAAGGCCTTCTAGCCTAGAATCATGTTTGATGTTAATCCGGTGAAACTCGATACGGCCAGCCCAAGGCAAAGAGTCGGGCTCGAGGAGGTGTTTGATCTTATCATTGTAGACATCCAATGCAAGCACTTTATGCGGTGTCTCCGCCATCAGTTTCTCACAAAGGTGAGAGCCAATGAAGCCTCCGGCTCCGATCATGCATATAGTCATCGGCTTTATCGGCCTCCCGTCCAGATCCATTCTCGCCGCCATTTGAAAACGAACGCCGGTATATTTTTCTACGATCTCTAAACGCCGGCTGTGACAATGAAGAATCAGCAACGAGAGAAAAAGAAAATCAACGTAAGATTTTGATATATAAAGAGGGAAAAAGTGGTGAAAAGGAGGGAAATGCGACCCTCTTACAGAGCTACAATAAATCGGGGGGGGGGGGGGGGGGGAAAAAAGCGTACTCGCGAGTATATAACTACTAGTTGTACTCGACTAAATAGTGAAACAGTGGAAGATTTGAAAGGTTGCACACTGTGCTTGTAACAGGGGATCATTGCTGGATGGACCGTTAAATAGATTGGATACGATAACTAATTAAGGATTATTGTTTCATACTATTCGGTATTATCTATAATATATTAAATAAAGTTATATTGTTATTAATATTTTGGAAATAATAATTTTTGCAAAGTTTTATAATATATAGAAAATTAGGAAGGTTTCCATAACTAAATGGGTAATTGAACCGGTTTGTCCATCAATTTTTTGATTCTGTCAATTTGATCGATTTGATCGATTTGATTAATTCATTTCGTTTGATTAAATAAATTATTAAAATCATAAAAGTAAAAAGTTTAACTATCAAGTTCAATCAATTTTTTGATCGGTGCAATCGATCTATATTGATTCTCAAATCAATCGATCTAATGCCCTTCTCTAGACTTATACATAATCCATTTTCCATCTAACTAGTTTGACTAATTAGTCCGATTCAAACAACCTTAAAAATTAGTTGACTTGTTATTTGAACCATACTAGCCTAATCAACTAAGAACCAATTAATATTTCGGTCCAAACATAAAGATTGAATCAGTCTTTAAGTAAGCCAGCAAAAACCGAAAACCAAGACAAAATTTTGATGGCTCAACCTACTTTGTAATTTTTTAATATTTTTAAAAAGCTTTTATGGATTTTAGAAATATTTTTTAACTATTATGATTGATAACCAAATTGGATAAATAAAAAAGTAGTGATTTGACGGTTTTGACGATAGATTTAGTTTTTAAACATTTTAGCTTTAACAAATATATTTTTTAATATTAATTAACCTTCAAATTTTACACTATATAATATTTATTTTAGTAGATTTATATGATTTTTTTATTATATTATAAACAAAATAAATTAAAGGTTTGATTAATAATCCACTTAATTAACCAAATAAGTAGAAAAATAGTTATTTTCCGCCATTACTTCATAAGAGTTTATTTCAGTCTAAATTAAAATACAAAATTTTATTATAAGAGAAATATTTTTATATAAAAATATATAATAAATATATATGAATTTGTATAAATAAAATATCAAATTCAAAAAGTTTTTTACATTTTTCTCCTAAAATAATTATAATTAATGTTTTGAAAATATTCGTAGGTTGGATGTAAATTAAGTTGTATTAATTTGATTCTATTAATTAATATTTAATCATTTTAAAAAATAAAACATGTGGAAATTTTGAGTCCATAATATTTAATTAAATGTAAAATGATTTCATTAAAAAAACCTAAATGATTTAGATTATTTCTTTTTTTATTGGATAAATACATGATAATTATATTGGACAAACGTAACTTTCATTAATATAAAAGGATAATTAATAATTAATTAAAAATTATCCATGCCGGAAAAAATCCGAAAAATAACAAAATTAGGGATATATGCCAATTAAAAAAAAATAGAGATATAAGCCGATGTTTTTATTACTTAAAAGAAACAATAAAAATGAACTATTTCCATAAATAAAAAAACTTATATCCCTATATTTATTTCTAAAATCAGCATATACCCCTAATTTTGTCCAAAAACTGACCTACTTCTCTTATTTTATTCATAAAATATATAAAATATAAAATTCTAAACACGTTGTATAATATTTTGGGATAATGTCTATACTTTTATAAAATGTTCAATGTGATACCTAAATTATTAATATATATTTTGTCATAGTATCTATACCTTCATAAAATATCCAATACAGTACCTCTTATTTAACTGAGATATATTTGCATCTATATAACATATATTTTACTAGAAAACTAAAAATTAGACTATGCAATAAAATTATATATATATATATATATATATATATATCAATAAACTCAAAACGATGCATCTCATGTTGAAACGTGTTTATCTTCCTATTTAATGGTTGACAATGAATTGTGCTAGTACTAGATATTATATCAATATTATTGGGTTTAAGTATTTGGAATGTTGAGATGAGACCTACCCATGGGCCATGTCACCCAGACTGATGGCCCACCCAAAAAGTGAGAGGTTTAGACAAAAATATGGGCCCGAAAAATGAGTTGGGGCAAAAAAATAATGCAATTTAGAAAACGGGCTGAGCCTCAGGTAATGTTTTCTTGCCCCAGCCTGAATTTGCAAAAAAAAAAAAATTGTTGTTTTGTTGTTGTTTCCCATTGTTTGTTGTGATTTCACTATTATGTTATTACTATTTAGTTGTTATTATATATCTCATGTTTTATTGTTAAATTTGTTTTTACTTTAAAGATATTTACTTGTTAAGTTGTATTTAAAAAATAAAATAAAAAATTTAATACGGACAAGATCGAGCCCAAGTTTAATATCTCCAATCTAAGCTGAGCTTGAATAAAAATTTAGACTCATTTTTCAGATCGACGAAGGACAGGTATAACCAATACTAAAAAAAAAAAATACATTCATTCATAGGCGGATCCTTTAGGGGATAAGGCCTCCCCAGAATTTGAGAAATTCTTATTTTTCTCTTAAAATTTTTAGAAAATGTAGATTAAGCCTCCTTAAATTTTTGAAACTTTTAATTAAACTCTTTTGAAATTTTTAAATAATCCTTATGAATCCAACAAAAATTCCAATTAAACCCCTAACTTTTTAAAAAATATTATTATTTTTCTAAAATACTTGAATATTTTACTAAATCCCTCAAAATTTTATTCCAGAAATCTGCATTGATACCCTTAATGAAAAGTTTTCATATAGTGCTAACAGAGCATAAAGCAATCCACCGTCTAAAAGAAAAAGGATCGAGAAAGATGTAGATCATTTTTATCCACTAGAAATTTCGGCCAAAATAAAGCTCAAATTCCAATATAAGAAGCTTATAGAAACAAGGAAGATTCGAATTTCACAGCCATAGACGGTGGGTTAATTGAATTTGTTCATTTTAATTTCTATTTTTTTTTAATATTTGGTCAAGTTTGATTTATCCCTTTTTATTATTTAGAAATATTAAAAATATAAAAATAAATAATTTTTTATATATTTTATAATTAAATTTAAATACAAAATAATTTTATATAAGGATGTATTTTATATTATAATCAGAATTAAGCACCGGATATAACTATTTTGTTTGATAATACTAAATTTTGATTTTTAAAATTTTATTATTTTACAATTTTAATCTCATTGATATTGTATTATTTATTTATTTTTAATAATTTTGAATAAAATTTAAAGATAAAATATGAATGAAATGATTTATTTAATGAAATGATTTATTTTAAAAATAAAAATTTGAAAACTAAATCCACTACTTAATATTTTTCACATTAAGTCATAAATAGCTACCTACTTACTTATTATATTCAACACTTTTTTTTTGTTGAAAATTTTATCTTAATTAAAAATTTAATATATTTATCAAACACAATTAAAAAGTTAAATATTTAAAATTTTTAGTTTCTGTTTATTATGCACACCCGAACTTAAAATTATGAGTAACTTGATATTTATATGTATCGAGATTTATTAATCATTACATAATTATTATTTTGATTTAATTGAAGCGATGAAAATTTTACAGTGCATATTTTATTTAAAAAAACTCGATATTTATGGATGTCAAAATAATCCTTCAAAATAACTTATTAGATAATGGGAAATAGTAATTAAAAAGAAGCAATTATTTTACAATAATAAAAATTAATAATGCAACATTTAGTCCCTAAATTTGACAACTTTTTCTAATTTGGTTATTGAATAATAATAATAGCAGACTGGATTTATTGAATAAAAAAGAGGGGTACAAAGCGAATTTAAAATCTTTAGAAATAGAACCTTAAAAGATAAAAAAGTAAAATAACATTCAATAACAGAAGAAATTGTAGAGAAATGAACCAATCATCTCCACTCTCTAGCAAAACTTGAGCTTAAAATCTCCCTAGCAAGCATCATAAAACATCGAAAAAAAAACTTGAAAAAACTCGAAAAACCAGATTAGAAATGATTCCCAAAAATTTCACATGCACAATTGATCATCAAGGGTAGTCCATACATATACAAAATAGTATATGATATAAATAATCTAATATAATCATAATAATAAAAGTATATAATATGCACGGGTACTATTGTTAATGTAATAGAACGTGAATTCGAGTGTGTTAAAATATATTATCTTTTTATTTATAGGTTAGAGAATAATATATTAAAAAGAATAAATATGATGAGAACTCTAATAAAATTATTAAGAGAAAATAGATGACGAGGTTGCTCCCATCTTGTCTCCCTTTGGACTATTAACAAATTTGTCAATTTGTGGCTTCGGTTTCAAAAAAAATTTCTAAAAAGAAGTTCCATTTCATCAATTTTTAGGTTCTATAATATTGAACATTTGTATGATTTTGACGAATTAATAATAATTTTAATATAATTTCATCGTAAGGGATCTTAGGGAAAAAATATTTAAATAAAGGGTAAATTTCACTTAAGGTCTTTAAATTATTAGTAAGTTTACGTTTTGGTCATTTAACTTCAAAAAGTTACAAAATAGTTATTGAAGTATTCGAAAGTTTTTATTTAAGTCATTGGAATGTTAAGAATTTTTGTTTAAGTGACGATTCGATAATCAGTATGGTGAATTAATACTCATTTAAGAATCAATCTGGCGGTAAATGTTTGAGATCGAAGAAGAAAACTATTTGAATTTTGATTTGTAGATTCGCGATGTGTAAAGTTGTTTCATAAAAAGAAGAATAGGGTTTTTGGTTGAAAGCCTTACAACAACGATTTTAACAGGTTAATGACTTAAATAAAATCTTTCAAATAATTTAATAAATATTTTATAATCTTTTACATTTGAAGGACCAAAAATATAAACTTAATAACAACTTTACTTTAAATATAACATAGTGCATATGTTAAATGTGAAAAAGGAAAGAATAATTTAGTAACGTCTCGATATATGGAGAATACGACAGGTGACAAAGGGTGATCCTTTCATGCATGTAAATACCGAGACAAGTGTCTACTAAATTCCAAATTTACTTCAAAAATAAAACAAAAATAAAATAAAAATAAAAACAAGAACAAGAAGAGAAAATTAAGTTTATGTTGCTTCTTCTTCTTTTTTCTTAATGAAATTTTCGAAATTATTTGTCTTTTCACACGAGTATATATATATATATTTAATGTCCAATTTAATCCTTTTACTTTTATCTTCAAGAATTAAATTTAGTTAAAATATGTTACAAGTCTTTATAATTTTTTTACAAATTTAGAATTTAATCCCTGTTTTTTATTTCTAGGAATTTAGTCTCTCTATTTTTTAAATTTTAAAATTTAGATCCAATTGTTAACACTGCTAATTATTATTTTTTGTTAAATTAGTTGTGTAACATTTTGAAATAAAAAAACATTCACTTGAAAGCAATGTAGCTAAAAAATGATGTTGTAATAAATTTGAATTTAACAAAATAATTTTAATTAACAATGTTAATAATTGGACCTAAATTTTGAAATCTAAAATGTAAAGGGACTAAATCTTAAATTTGTGAAGAGTACATGAACCAATGGCATATTTCAACCTTAAATTCTTTTTAATATAATTTAAAAGAAAAAAATAAATTTTTAATGAACCTAAATTGTGAATAGACAAATTTCAACGTGTTGAACTTGAATTTTTTTAAAGTAATGGATTAAATTCCTTGAAATAAAAATAAATGATTAATTTACACATATACAAAGAATTTAGGGACTTAAATCAAAATTTAACCATTTTAATTTTGTTTTCTTTTGTAAGCTTTCTGTAACTGCCACTAATTTTCTGTTCCACTTCTTAAATCCCACCAACTCTACTTCTTACACGATGTTTCACTTACATAGCTAGCTATTCTTTTTGTTCTCGCCGGTAATTCTCGCCGGAAAAAATGGCTTCTAATTTTCTCCGGCTAAGAAAACCATACTATGTTGAATCAACAATCAACTGTTCATCTTCTTCCGATCAAAAGCTTGTAAATTTGAGCTTTGGACTCAACGAAACAAGGAACCAAACAAAGAAGAGACAAGCTAAGGAACATCATGGGAGAAGATCATGTTTGGATTCATGTTGTTTGGTGACTGGTTACCTCTGCACCACTTGGTGGTTGCTTTTGTTTTTGTACCACTGTTGCTTGCCGTTCACGGTGGTTCATGAGATGCCGGAACTAATGCCGGCGGCGAGGCTTAAACGTGAAGGGTTGACGGGGATTCACCCGGTGGTTTTAGTACCGGGGATTGTCACAGGTGGGCTTGAGTTGTGGGAAGGTAAGCCTTGTGCTGATGGTTTGTTTCGTAAACGACTTTGGGGTGGTGGTGGCTTTACTCAATTACTGAAGAGGTACTTGGAAGTAAATTTTGGTCTAATTTCAGTTTTAGTCCCACTTTTGTTCTGGAATTTGAATTAGATTCTTTTGATTTTACTGAGGTTAATATAACTTTTAGTCTCTCAACAATTAGATTTACTTTGGTACTTGTATTTTTACTTTAATTACAGTTTTAGTCCCTTTATTATTCTTGAACTTGAATTGGATTCTTCTACTTTTTCTAAGGTTAATATAATTTTTAGTCCCTTAATTTAGCAATTAGGTTCACTTTGGTGCCTATACTTTTTTTTCACATTGGTATTTGCACTTGGCAATTAAGTCCATTTATTTAAACTTAGAAAAAATTGATAACATAACATTCTAAAATGAATATATTAAAAAATATATTTTAAAATGGACTTGATTGCAAAGTTCAAGAACTAAAATGGACCTAAAAGAATTTGAAGTACCAGAGCGTACCTATTTGGCAAGTTAAAGACTAGAAGTTACATGAGAGGAGGGGTGTCCACGGAAACTCGAGATCTAGGATTTCATTTCAACGGAGGCCTTCTTTAACGGGAATTTTTCTCTTTAGCCCCTCCCAAAACATAAATCTTTCAATTTAAGTCTCTTTACTCTTAAATAAACTAAAAAATATATATTTTTGGCCCTCCAGAAAAAAAATTAACAATACAATTCAAGGTTTTTTATTTAGACAAATTTTTTAGCCTTGGTTTGTGAAAATGTACCAACTCTTTTTAGCATTTACCCTTCTAAATTTTATAATTTTATTTTAGTCCCTAACTAAAATTCCTAACTTCCCCTCTTACAGACACCATAAATTCGGTTGATGATAGCTTTGGTCTTTTGAACTTTAAATCATTAATATTAAGTTGCATTTAATTTAATTTGATGAAGTTAATTTTTCATGAATTTATTAAATGTTGTTATTCGTGAACAGTTAATACTCTTAAAATTTTAACGATAATTCTTCCCTTTATAGTGTATATGTACTTATTTTTTTACCCATGTTTGGACATTATGTACAAATTTGTCTTTATTTTTCTAAATTGTCTTTAAATGTATTTTGTTGTGCCGGACTCGTGTTTTTAGATACGCGTTTGACATTTAAACATTCTATTGTTTATATTCGTGATTCATACAACATTTGATAGGTGTTTTTAGAAAGAATATTTTTTTCTTGAGCGTACCATAATCTAATATCGTATTATGTTTCGGTTAATTTATATGCTTTATTATATATTTTTTGTTTGGATTTAATTTTATTGAAATATGTTGATGTTTAGGCCATTGTGTTGGTTAGAGCACTTGTCTTTGCACAACGAAACCGGCCTCGACCCACCAGGAATACGGGTTCGTCCTGTTCCAGGACTGTTTGGGGCGGATTATTCAGCTTCGGGATACTTTGTGTGGGACGTTCTCGTTAAAAATTTGGCGAAAATCGGCTATGAGGGGAAGAATTTGCATATGGCTGCTTATGATTGGAGACTCTCTTTCCAGAATACAGAGGTACAAATGGCTATTTTCAATGTGTCGACTTCTTGTTCCGGTATTCGGTGTTCATGTTTCGTTTTAGTTTATTCTTTTGTGCATTAGTTCGTGTCATGTTATCATATCGTTTGGCAATGGTTATGCATACCTTACTTCTTCATTGATCAATTGTTATCGTCGAGTTCTTATCGGTATATTTGTCGATTATGATACATAGGTTCGGGACTGTGCTCTTAGTAGGCTAAAGAGTAAAATTGAGTTAATGTATCGAGCCAACGACAATAAAAAAGTGGTAGTTGTGCCTCATTCCATGGGAGTTGCCTATTTTCTTCACTTCCTTAAATGGGTCGAAAGGCCACCTCCGATGGGAGGCGGTGGTGGTCCGGGTTGGTGCGCTGAACATATCAAGGCAATTGTGAACATCGGCCCGTCATTTCTTGGTGTTCCAAAGGCTGTTAGCAATATACTCTCCTCCGAGGGCAAAGATGTTGCTTATTTCAGGTTAGTTATATCGGTTTATTAAATGACATTACACATAAAATTAAAGCTAAATCACCATATTTTTATGGTTTTGGATTTTGTAGAGCAATGGCACCGAGTGTTTTGGATTCGGGTACTTTAGGGCTTCGAGCATTAGAGCATGTCATGCGAGTGTCTCGAACATGGGATTCCGTTGTGTCATTGATGCCTAAAGGAGGAGAGACCATCTGGGGCAACATGGACTGGTCACCGGAGGACGAGTATGTTTGCGACTTTTCTAAGAAAAGATACTTTCGGTTATCTCCAAGTGACAATAATGTCAATAACAGCGACGCAAAACAAGTTTCCCGAGTGAAAGATCCGGTTAAGTACGGTAGAATTATCTCTTTTGGCAAGGCAGCTTCAGTGTTACATTCTTCACAGCTTCCCACTGCTGTTTTAAAGGTATGATAATATTTACAGTATTGAGTCTATAGTGGATCTCGAGTCAGTTTTCATCGTGTCAAAGATCTTATGGATACCAACATTTCATTATTAGGAAATTTTGCACATGAGTGCATCCTGGAACTTTAACTCGTCATGCGGGGAAGCATGGACCGAGTATGACGAGATGAGCCGGGAAAGCATACGAAAAATCGGGGCAGCAGATAAAGCTTACACAGCAACAACTCTTTTTGATCTATTACGTTTTGTGGCACCAAAAATGATGAATCGGGCTGAAGCTCATTTTTCGCACGGAATTGCGGATAATCTCGATGATCCTAAATACAACCATTACAAATACTGGTCTAATCCACTTGAAATGAAGTAAGTATATTTTGACACAGGTATGTGTCGAAAATGAATACTTTCGGTTTCGGGCAACATAAACGATATGCATTGTGTTTTTTTAGATTACCCGATGCTCCTAACATGGAGATATATTGCTCATACGGTGTTGGAATCCCGACCGAAAGATCTTACGTGTACAAGCTATCACCAAGCAATAAGTGCAAACGTATTCCTTACCAAATCGATACCTCGGTCGATGGAGAAGACAGTAGTTGCTTGAAAAGCGGAGTATATTTTGCGGACGGAGACGAAAGTGTACCGGTTTTAAGCGCCGGATTCATGTGTGCTAAAGGTTGGAAAGGAAGAACTCGATTTAATCCATCCAGTATCAATACATATGTACGTGAGTACCAGAGCAAGCCGCCAACTAGTGGTATTAAGAGCACGGCACACGTTGACATAATGGGAAACATTGCTCTCATCGAAGACATACTACGTGTTGCGGCGGGAGCCACCGGAGAAGAGATCGGAGGCGATAAGATTTACTCGGATATATTGAGAATGTCTGAGAAGATAAATCTCCGGCTGTGAGTATATTTCGCGAGCTCGATTACATTTATCGTCATCAAATTAGACGTCGCCGTAATGTCGAAAGAATATTGAGAACGTGAGAAAACCGAATATAGATGGTGGCCAGGATCGGTTGAAATTGCAACGGGGAAGGTTTTGGCTGATGAAAGGTGCGTACAAAATGGTAGTCCAATATCTTGTAGCTTATGTAGTAAAATAATAACGAGATATTGTAGGGACGGTAACAGTTTGGTTGGATTCGGAGTTTGGAAAAAATTACAAATATTTTATAATATTTATTTTTAAAACTAAAATAAATATATTTATTTCGTATTTAAAGTTTTTCAATATTGTAGGTAAAAAAAAATATATTTTTATATCATAAAAAATTTAAAATTAATTATACATTTAAAAAAAATTTCAAATTGATTCAAATGATTACAATTCCAAACTCGAATACTTTTAAATAATAGCTAAATTTCAATTGAATCAAATTAAATAAAAATTAACCGAAATTGAATGGAGCATTTGAATTTTGAGGACCATTGCCTTCACCCTCGACCTTAGTTACGACTTTACTGAAAATAATTGTTCAAGTCAAGATTAAAGTATCGAAATTAAAAAGTGTATGAATTAAAAATAATTAAATTAAAAACTAATGATTAAATTTATAATTTATGCCATGATATTGTGATTTGAAAATTATAACACGAAATAAAACATAAGCATAAAATAAGAATCCGAAAACTACAAGGGCTAATAGAAAATTTTGACCAAACTTCTAAAATAAATATCCCGGGAAAACCTCATTTCTTCAGAGAGGGAAAAGAAACCGCACACGGCGGAGATGGACTATAGTTTAGCAGCGCTGAAACTGCTATGTGGTCAACTAAAAGACGCTCGAGGAACATCTTCACAAAGCGCCTTAACCCTTGGCGGCATCCTCTTTCAACGTGTCTGGCTTCAGGTTCCTTTTCCCTTTCCCTTACAGTCAAATTCCCTATATTATATATATATATATATATATATATATTTTACCTTTCCTTCTTTACCTTTTTCTTTTTGAACTAGGGGGTTTTGGTTTCAAACGACGACGAAGATCGCCTGCTTCTCGACGATAGCACCGGCATCGTCGAGCTTAACCTCTCCGGTGATTTCCGTCAACGTCAATGGAAAACAGGTTTTTTGTTTTCGCCATTCTTTTTCCAATGGCGCGTTTTTTTTCTTGTTCTTTTTTTCTTTCTAATTTAAAAAATTTGCAGGGATGTATGTAATGGTGGTGGGAGGATACTTTGTCCGTACAGGTGATATTCCTGTTATTAAGGTACTTGAATTTCCCTTTTAATTTCTTCAATATCATGTCATATATTTTGTTTTCTTCCTTTTTGTTAATTGCTAGTTTCTTAAGAGGGGAAAAGAGCAATGTACTCTCCAATTACTCGGATTTGACTCGAAAAATATTAAGATTCGGAGTCCGAGTACGAGCTAGTGAGCAAATCGAATTCTAGTATCTTTATGTTTGAGCATAATTGATCTTTGCTTATATTTAACTTGTATTGAAAAACTTGAATCCTAATTTGAGTTTGAGCATAATCAAGAGTTTGATTTTTTATTTAAAATCGAGCTTGAGCTTGTGAAACTCGATCAAGCTCAAGTAGAGCTTCAAGCTTAAAATTTTCGAGTAGAGCTCGTTTTCCCTTATAGCTTGAAGTTTGCTCAGCTCGATTACACCCTTACTAGTTTCTTCTATAAAATCTGATCAATCTTTTGTTTACTGCATCTATCTCAATTGAAATCATTAAAAAATCTAGAAATGGAAGTTAATATATTCTCAAGATATGCTTCAATCTTGTTTGCTGTAAATCTTAAGATGAAACATTGTTTTTTTCCCCCCTCCTTTCACCACTTTGATCATTGCTGTTAATAGGTTCATAAGATTGTTGATTTATCTCCATTTCCGGATCGAGAAGCGATGTGGTATCTTGAAGTTTTGGAAGCTTACAAACTTTTCTACCAGCCCCTCATTGAAGAATTCATATGAACTTATGAACCATTCATTTCTATGCCTGCTAGAATCACCCAAAAGGCTAGTTGAATGAGAGAACATGACCAAGTTTTACAAATTCTACTGCTAGTTTTTACATGTTATCTGTAGCCAATTTTAGATTCTTCCATTGTTGACTGCGATAACATGGTTGAAACATGTTCTTTCTGGTTCCCATAGATTATAAATGACGGATTTCTTTTCATTTGTAATAATATTTTTTGTGATTCATTGGTATTTCGAGTTTGATTCTGTGTTAACCGATAATCCAAGAACCATGAACATAGAACTGAAATGTTGCTCCTTCTTTGTCAATATCTGCTAGCATGATTTTTATTAAATCATGTGACTAACAATAGGAAATGGTTCAAATTCTAAGGCTATTAGTCGCAAATTTTAGAGACTGCCATTGTTGACTGCTATAACATAGCTGAAGCATGGTCTTTTTCATTTCCATAGATTAGAAAGGATGTATTTTCTTGGCATTTATAATCATATTTAAGGACCATGGCATTTCGTGATTCATTGGTATATCGACTTTGATTCTCTCTTTACCAATAATCCAAGACCATTAACATGGAACTGAAATATTTCTTCATCTTTTTCTATCATGGTTTTTTTGTTGAACTAGGGGACTAATAATAGGAAATGCTTCAAATACTAATGCTATTAGTAGCAAATTTTAGAGACTGCCATTGTTGATTGCAATTACATTTGACGCATGTCCATTCTTTGCATAGATTATAAAGGGTTAAAATATCTAAGAGGTCCCGGTATTTTCTCTGTTATTAAATGGACCAATTTAGTCCTGGATGAAATTTTTAACAAAAAAGATTAGTTTACTCTTTGATCTAACGTGCAATGATTAATTCGTTCATTTTTTGAATAGAGGGGGGTGAAATGCAAGCAAACTCTTAATATAATGACCTTTGTAATAACCAAATTTGCCCGGCCCATTAAAGCCCAATAAACAAAATAATAAAGCTCAAACAAAGTCAAACAAAATAAGTCCAAAAATAATAAAAAAAAACAGTCCATTTGAATGTCCAATTACAAAACCAACACCAGACCTAAATTTAATACAAATTACAGGGCCCATTTATGACCCACTAAGCCCAATTCAAACCCCAAACCCAACAAGCCCAAATGCCTAGAAACCCTACCCCTTTAGCCCAAATATTTTAGCCAACAAAGAGCCCTAGTCCCTGATGCAACCGCCGCATGTCTGCCTCCTGACCTTCCCACTCCCACACGCGCCCTTTCAGATCCGCGCGTCCCTCGCTCGCACGCTTCTGCCACCACGCGCCTTGGCCTTCGCGTCTCTCCACCAGCGCCCCATGCGCCTCTGGCTTCGCACACCCCGTGCCCATGACCTGCAACAACACGAACAATGAGGAAGAAAAGCGGCAAAAAACAGAAGAGAAACAGAGACCCATACCTCTATAAATCAAATAAAAACCGATGGAAAACTATTGTAAAAGGAGGGGGGATTACTTTGGATCGTACGAAGAATCCTCAAAAACACTTCATTTTTACGAACACTGGAAATCAAAAGAAAGAATCGAAAGAAAAACTCTTGTACTCTATTACACATTGAGAAATCAAAAGCAAGGAAGGAAAGTTGAAAGGTGGATTCCGTTTTCATTTTTGATATTATTTGCTGTCATCTTATTCTTAGTTTTATATTTTCCCTATTTCAAACCATTTTCAAATCAAACAAGCAAAAAAAAAAAAAAAAAAAACAATGAAAAGAAGAGAGGGGAGACTTCCCTTTGCCTTTCGGTTTCTCTTGGAACACAAAAGGACGTGGTCGAAGGGGCTCCGAAAAGCCTCAAGGCCAGATCTTAGCCATTATCGGCTGTCGATTAGATGGTGGCACGGTGGTAGCGCTGTATCGTGGTGAGAGGAGAGAAGTCCGACCGTCATGAAGAATGGAGAGTTTTAGGGGCTACGGCTGCTGGGTTTTAAAAGAAATGAAGGCTAAGTGTTTTAAAATCAATTGAGGGTTTCTTAAATGATGAATAAAACGGCGCCGTTCGGTTAACTAGGTTACTGCGCATGTTCCTTAAAAGGTTTATTTGCGCGGTCAGTCCCCCGTTTTTGCGGCGCTGGTGGAATAAATCCCATGTTATGTTTTCCTTTCTGCGACTTGGCCCTGTTATTTCTGTTTCATTTCAGTTCAATCCGTGCTTTGGCCGACAGAAACGCAGCGCATTAGAGGCTGGGTTATTCGCCCATTTAGCCCCCATAAGTTCATGCGCATTACGACGGGGTCCCTGCCCTTTTCTACTTAATTTATTGCAATTATGGTCCTCATATTTTATTCTGACTTCGATTGAGTTCAACATGTTTTAAAGATTTTATTTATTTATTTTTATTCAAAATTTTATTATTATTATCATTATTATTTATTTATTTTGAGTTTTTATATACTGTTTCTTTATATATATATATTGTTTATTTAAAGGCTTTTTTTTTTTACATTATGCATTTTTAAATCTTTCGTATATTATCTATTTTAATTGGTTTATCGTTTATTCTTAGATTTCCATGTATTATTTTATTAAGCCGTTTTTCGCTTTATATGTTATTATATTAAATTTCTTTTTACATATTCTTTATTTTAAATTTTTATGTTGTTTTAAATTTCTATATATATTATTTATTTTGAACCCTTTATATCATTTTAAGTTGCTTCATATGTTTTTACGTACTCTTTACTTATGATCATTTTTGTTAATTGTTTTAAATCATTTATGTATTATTTCTTCTCAAAATTGTTTAGTTTACTGTTCTTTGACTATTAATGTTGATGTTTAAGATTAACGTAAGCTATGTGATTATCATTCTTGCATACATTATAATTTGCTTATTCATGTTTCCATATTATTGATATTGTTGTCATCATCATTATTGTTAATATTATTGTTTCATTATCGTCATCATTATTCATGCATGTTACTAATATTTTAGATTAACGATACTAATGTTACGTATTACATGTATTATGCCAAAATCGTGTTACATTGCCATTACTCGCTGAGTATAACCCCCATTCGCGTTTTAAATAATGTTTCTTTAAAAAACCTAAACTACCCAAAATTGTATCATTTTTAAATACATTTACCAAATTTTATCCAAAAGCAAAAGTTTTCAAAAAGGCAATGTTCTATGTTTGGGGACCCGAGAGATCGTGCCCTATGTGTTGGGTTTCGGTCCTTTCGCCTGGCCAAACAATCGAATGCCCTTTTGACATCTTTTAATGCATAAGGCTTGAGAATAAAGAGATGATCCTAGATTCGAGGATTCAAATCATCGCGTCCTATGTACTGGATGTGATATTTTATTCATTCGGAACAAGAAAATCTTGATATTCGATTCGAGAAAACTAAAATATTTTCAAAAAAAAGATTGATTTTCTCTTTATTTTTAAATTTTCGACTTTCGACATTGAGACAATAAATAATCAATTTGGTACCAATTTTGGGCGTGACGAGAGTGCTAACCCTTACTCGCACGTAACCGACTCCCGAACCTATTTTCTCAAATTTTCGTAGACCAAAAACATTGTTTTAGTAAATCAAAATGTTTTATTAAAACAAAGGTAATCCGATCACACCTAATAAAAGATCGGTGGCGACTCCCGCTTTATTTTCGTTTTCAAAACCAAGTCAATTCCCATTTTGTCAAAAATAATTACGACAACCTTCATGATATTTTTACCTTTACTGCTTTATTTTTGTCTTAAAATTGTGATTCGAATGCAACCTTGATATGAAACGACTACGTATCGACGTCGTTTTCAAGTTTCAAAACCGAAAAACTCAAGCAATAGAAATTTTTGGAAAACCTCGAAAGCTCCAATAAAAAAATTATCTTTTATCTGTTCACAAGTCTTAAACCTATTAATAAAAGGACCCCTTAACCACAATAAACTTGCCATGTAGCACTTAGTCTTATTATTTCCATCTTTTTCGACTTTTTAATAGATCGGAAAATCTTGTAGGTGAAATTCTGATTTTGATCCTTTTATTATACTTAAATTTGAAATTTGATACCTATACTTTCATTTTATATATTTAATTAACCTAAATAATTGATACTATTAATTTTTCGTATTAAAATATGGATGCGGATTTTTCATGGGAACACTCTTTTTCACAATAAAAAAAAAATTCATACCATCTTAGAATGGTTATTTTTACGAAAAATTCATTTTAATGTTTCAATTGAAATAGTTATTAATTATTTATACTAATTAATTAATAATATTATAAAGTACAGATAAATTTATGCTCTATTGGCTTTTATAAAAAAAAGAAAAAAAGAACAAACTTGATTGGCATCGTTATTATGGTTCAAATGTATTTAAACATGTAATATCTCTATTTTTTATATCGTGTGTTATGAGTAGAAGTGTTTATGGGTTGGTTTTGGTTAAGTTTATGTGTAATATTAATACATTTTATGCTCATCTAAGTTCAATCTGTCTCGAGATATGTGCTTCAAGTATTGTTCAATCTCGTTTATATTAGTAAGTGATTAATCGAATCTCATTTTAGATAGAAGTGTTCATGGGTTGAGTTGAATCAAGGCTCAAAATTTTTAAAAATTCCAAGCTTGAGCTAAGGTTTGACTCAACTGCTCAAAAAAACCCATATTACTGTTTAAACCTCAAAAAACAAGCCGATTTAAGTTGAGCTTGGGCCTTGAATATTTAATCTTGAGCTTGATTAATATTTTAAACATGCTTATTCTTTTTATCCTAAACTTATTTTTTGAGCCTATAATTTTACTAAAATTCTCCAGATAAGACTTCGGGCCTAGATGATTAGACCAACCCTTAAACAAGTCTAGTTATGATTATTTTAAGAATTGTATTAATATAGGTTAAATCTTCTAAAAGAAAGTACAAGTATTAAATATTAAGTTTGAGCGTGGTAGAATGACCAAATTGAAATTTGACCAAAGTTCATCACAAAAATGAAAATAAAATAAGCCACGAATCTAATTCTAAGCCACAAAATAAATACCAACAAAGTCATTTTCGCTTTAAGAAAAACGAAAAAAAAATAATATATTTTTTTAAAATAAAAATCGATTTATAGTTTAATCTAAAAAAACCAGATTATCTGTTAACGAAAAAAAAAAAAAAAATCAATGGCGCTAACTCCTCCCCCTTCGCCAAATCTTCTCCAAGTCTCAGTTAAATCTTCATCATCTCCTTGTCTATCACCGTCCGTACATTACCTTCTCTTCGGTTCTCCATGCTCCAACGCTTCCCCGTTTCTGCTTCAAAAGAGCGGGCTTCCGCTTCTTCCCGTGGCGGTGAAACCTTCTTCTTTGGAGCGGAAGATCAAGTACTTCACTACAAGATCGTACACGAAAGAAAACCGTTTGAACGAGCCGGAAACATTTTCCGCCGAGGATGTCGCCGGCGGCGATGATGAAGATGGAGGGAGTGAAGATCTGGACTTGCAGCATAACCGTGGTTCTGCGGTTGCCTCGCCGAGGATTGCTTCGTCTTCCAGTGATTCACTCTCGCTTGGGATTCGCGAGCCTGTTTATGAGGTTGTTATTTCTTACCTTTTTCTTTATTATTGTAGGATAAGTAGAATTTTACTTTTTTCCGTTAAATTTTAATCTAAGAAGAAGAAGATAGTTACAAGCAATTATGTATCGTAAGATACGTAGAATTTTACTTTTTATTATTGTTATTTCTTACTTTTTTCTTTATTATTGTAGGATAAGTAGAATTTTACTTTTTTTTTCCGTTAAATTTTAATCTAAGAAGAAGAAGATAGTTACAAGCAATTATGTATCGTAAGATACGTAGAATTTACTCTCTTTTTTTCTTCATTTTCTCTTGCTTGTAATTCGTGAGCCTGTTTATGAGGTTTTTATTTATTATTGTAGGATAAGTAAAATTTTACTCCTTAATTTCTTTTGTAATTTAAATTTTAATCTAAGAAGAAGAAGGTAGTTGCATGCAATTATGTATTGTAAGATAAGTAGAATTCTACGTTTTCTAATTAATTTTTTTCTCTCTTGCTCTTGCTTTTGCTTGGAATTCTTGATCCTGTTTTGAGGTTTCTATTTCTTATTTTCCTTTATTACTGTAAGATAAGTAGAATTTTACCTTTTTTTTCCCCTTTCATTAATTTTTAATCTAAGAAGACGACTGGTGCATGCAATTATGTATTTTTAGATAAGTAGAATATTACCTTTTTTCATTAACTTTTTTCTCTCTTGCTTGGAATTGTGAGCCTGTTTATGAGAGACAGCTGCATGCAGTTCAGGTTTTATTTGTTAATTTTGGTTAACATTTGGTGATTATTTTTAATCTCTAAAGGTGCTAGAAGTGAAGTCAAATGGAGTAGTATCTACAAGGAAGATAAATCGACGTCAATTACTGAAATCAAGTGGTAATGTACTTTTCCTTTCTTATTTTATTGCTTCTTGTTAAGCTTTACATGCAAGGAAAAGAAATCTGTCTTTTATGACTTATTGATTGTGGATTAATTATGTTTTTTCTTTCCTTTTAGGTCTTCGTCCTAGAGATATCCGAAGCGTTGATCCATCATTGTTTTTGACAAACTCGGCGCCATCTATTCTGGTAACTGCCATTTGCGCTATTCTATCTCAAGCTTATTCTTTTATTTGCTATGCTTGGTTCCGAAGTATTGGCTTTGAGTATCATTTTGTTTATTTTGTTTGCTTCTATTTCTGTCTAAAATGGTCTTGCGAACTCATTTTTTCCTATTCATGCTCTAAGGTACGAGAGCATGCGATTCTACTTAATCTGGGATCATTACGAGCAATAGCAATGCGAGACTGTGTTCTTATATTCGAATATAATCGGTAATCTTTTCATCTGTGCAAATTCGATTTCACTGTTTCATCTATTCGAACTGACATTGATGAGCTTGTTGCACATGTTGACCATTTTTTAGTAAAGGCGGACAGGCTTTTATGGACACATTGTTGCCTCGACTGAATAACATGAATGGAGGGCCATGTATGCCTTTTGAGCTTGAGGTTTGTGTCTTTATGAGGACCCTTTCTTTTATATGCTGATGAATGAGGTGATTTGTGTGGTGGTCACTGATCTGAAGCTGTAATTTTAGACATCTGTACTTTTTGAGAGACATTTAGTGTGGTACTTTCAGGTTGTTGAAGCAGCATTACTTTCAAGAACACAGCGTTTGGAGCAGAGACTGATGGATTTAGAACCTCGTGTGAGTATGGAAACATAGTGAGTGTTTTGTTTGTTTCTTTTCTTTATTTCTTTCATTTCTCTTTCTCAAGCTGAATGCAGTGGCGAAGCCGGAGATGGCCCCGCCCCCTTTTAAAATAGGCCCTTAAAATTTTTTAAAAATTTTAAATTACTAAGGTAAAATTACACTTTGACTTCCCCTAAAATTATAAAAATTCGATTTAATCCTTTACAAATTAGAAAGATATAAACTATAAAAAATTAAAATTTCATCCGCCATAAAAAGTTGACCTAAGTTCGCCCCTGAGCAGTTGGATCAGTTCTGGCTTATAATTTGATTTCTTAACCTACCAATAGCAGACACCATAACCATCAAAGCTGAACATAGTAAATGCATTTTAATTTTTTTTTAAATTAATAATCATGTCATCTAAATATATAATTTTACTAGTTTATTAATTTAATTTAATTAATTAATATTTAAAGGTAGAATTCACATTATACTAATTTACGCCAAAATTAATAAAATTTAAATATGAACATTTAATTAATTTATTTAAATTTCAAATTAATAAATTTTCTATGTTAAAAGGTTAAGTAAAATAATTTAATTAACATATGGTTCGTTAACCTAAAATTAAATCATTAAATTATATTTTTTTTAAAAATAAAATTTGTTATAAGATAATTTTCAACATTTAATAATTTATGCATAAAATTACAATAAAAGCATATATAAAAGAATAAATCTCATTAGTGTAGGCAACCTGCCAAACAAGCCAATATGACATTTTACGAAACATGATAAAAATGGCATGGGTTGCAGATCAAAACCCGTGACCATTACGAACAAAATGCTTTATAGAGGTCAACTTATTAAATGAGGTTCACTTGACTCATAAGAACTAGTTCGATTCGTGGAACCCGTGAAAAAACCCATCTACTTGAAGCTTTGGTGGCCTAATGAAACACTCCAGTATAAGTAGAATTATAAGGATAAATAGTGTAAATCCTAAAGGGATAATATTGTATAGAGTTTAAATCCCTTAAAGCTCTCAATTGTAGATAAACTCTAATCTTGACCGTCAATGTAACTCAATCTATACTGTTGGTTATGGGGAGCTCAACTATAAATAGAGGCTTTCCCATGCATTTGTAATCACTTTATTCTTTCTAAGCTAAAGAATACATTGAGAGCATTTACTCAAACATCTCATGTGCATCACTTTTCTTTGGCTTTTCTATTTTTCGTTGCTCTTTTGTTCGAGTTTGCTTCTGTTATAATTTGGTGACTTAGAGAATTTTTGTAAAAATTCTCAGTTTTCGAGAGTAGTCAGTGGCAAATTTTTATTTAGGCAAATTTTAAATTAGTAAAGGTAAAATTGCACTTTGGCCCCCCCTAAAATTATAAATTAGACGATTTAATCCTTTATAAATTAGAAAGATATAAACTATAAAAAATTAAAATTTCATCCGGCCCCCCTAAAAAGTTGTCCTGGCTTCGCCGAGAAAGTCCTTATGAAGCTGCAGACCATCAATCTTTTAGACATTTTCTATTGTGGTTGCAAGCAAATTTCAATAATAAATGATTTCAAGTTCCAAGTGAACCTATACTAGAAATGAACTGCTGATTTATTTAAAAAACATTTGAGAAATCTGCTTTATCAGCCATTTTTGGTGCCTTCTAGATGTTACAAACTGTCCTATTCCCCACACAGATGCAAATGAACCAAGTTGCTCCTCTTGTGTTGCAAATGCTGCCTTTTGTTGTTCATCATGAAATCTAATAAACAAGTTTAAGCTTGATCATTCTGTTAAATCAGGCCAGTTTAAGCAAGGGGGTGTTAAGCATTAAGCTTGTTTATGCTAATGATTATTAACTTGTGAACAATTAAATTATAGGCTCATTTAGACTATATGTACACGAATGCAATATTCTTTTATTGAGCCTAATTAACTTGAGTTTTATGCAGAAGCTTGTTATTTCTGTTTAAAACAAATTTTACAAAGCTTAATTATGTAAAGAGTCAAACTCGTGCCTGATAAAAGCTTTAACAAGCAAGCTTTTTAAGATAGGGATTGACTCATGAGATGGTTGTCTTGCTCATTCAGATGTCTTGTTTTGCATTATCATCTTTTACTCTAAGCATTCCTTAGAAAGTTATAATTCTAACTGTTCTCGGACAGTATATTTGATAAAATTAAAATTTATGTGTTTGCTAGAATTTATGGTTATATGCCTAAACATTTCGTTTTTTTCGCTGTGATTTATCTAGAAGTTACAAGTTTGTACCTTGAGTGCCTACAGTGTCATTATGTAATAGTTTTTGATAATATGAGCCTGTTTAATCATGATTAGTGCTCTTTCATATGTGTAGGTTCAAGCGCTGCTTGAAGAGTTGCCTAAAAAATTAACCGTTGACATATTGGAGCAACTTCGTATCAGCAAGCAGACTTTGGTATATTAACTTTACAAAAATCTTGACTAGTTGCATGATAATAAATGGTTAAATTTCTTTTTTAGATTATTATTATTATTTTCTTTTCGTTTTATCATGCTAGGTTGAATTGTGTTCAAGAGCTGGGGCGCTTAGACAAATGCTGCTTGATCTTTTGGAGGACCCCCATGAAATACGTCGAATATGTATTATGGGAAGAAACTGTACTTTGAAAAGGGGAACTGATGATGTGGAATGTTCTCTACCCTTAGAAAAGTTGATTGCTGAAGGTAAACTCTTCTAATCAATCTCAGTTATGATGTGTTCTTCTTTAACACAAGTTCTAATTTGGTTTGGTTTGGTCATTTTTGCAGAAGAGGAGGAAGAGATCGAGATGCTTTTGGAGAACTATCTTCAAAGGTTTTTCCTTTTGTTCCTTTTATATGCTTAGTTTTTCTATTCTTGATATGTCTCCAAGTTTGGTTGCAAGAACTTTTCAAAAGTCCGAATTTATCAATGCTATGAACAAGGCATAAACTAAATAAGGAAGATGTATTTTGAGGTTTGGTTTAACACAAAGGAATAAACATATTTTCTTAGAAGTGGCCTGGCTGTTTGTTTCGTTTTCACCGGCCGGGCAGAAAGTCTTACATCTTAACAAAACTGATTCTGTTATTTGTTTGTGGGCACATTGTGTTTTCAATGGCTATAACTAATTACAATTTATTGTTGCATTTGCAGATGTGAATCTTGCCATGGTCAGGCAGAAAGGCTTCTTGATTCTGCAAAAGAAATGGAAGATTCTATTTCTGTCAACTTGAGGTGTGAATGAATTTTGATTTTCTTTGGTTTTCAGCACCACCATTTCATTTCGGGTTTTCTCAATGCTTTATCTTCCAAAATCCCGTGTTCCTCTTATGTGTGATCTTTGTGGATTTGAATTTTCAGATCAATTTCTAGTTTATCTTCCATTTGCATCTGAATCCACAATCCTTTTTAACTAATGAAATCGGGTTTTTAATTATATCTACCAGCTCTCGAAGGCTTGAGGTAAGCAAAGTGGAACTACTTCTTCAGGTTGGGACATTTTGCGTGGCAGTTGGGGCTCTAGTAGCAGGTTTGTCATTCCACCACCACGAAAAATAGAAAAAGCCAAAACCTCTATTGATTGACATTTAGTAATTGCTTAAGGCATGGTAGCCTAGTTGCTACATTTTGTGCAGCCCGAATCTGAAACAGCTTGAACCTTGAAATGAAACGAAGTCTAAACTAACCCAAACCAAATCCTTAATGATCTGAACTCAAAAAGTATGTTGAATATTTTAAAATCCAAATTGATCCGACCCAAAATAATCCTATCCAAAACCAATCTGGTCCACCCAACTAACAGATCTATTGTAAATCTACAATGCCACGAATCATGAATCACTAGGATTCTTAATCATCTTGTGACAATAAAATTGTTATTATGTTCAAGTACAATTGTAGCATAGTTCATCAATTTATCACATGAATAGTTATGTTTTTCTGCATATTTCAAGGGGGCTCAAGATTATACTTGCTGTTTTTTTTTAGGTATATTCGGCATGAACTTGAAGTCCTACCTGGAATATCATATGGTATGTCTTGTTCATAAAACAAAGTTCAAACGCTCGGTTTCTTACTTATTAATTCATTCCATATATCGACATGACTTTCACTTTTGCTACGCTAACTTACTCGATTCGTTTTGCAGTTCGCCTTTTGGGTAACCACAACGGGGATTATTGTTGGTGGTGTGGTGGCATTTTTTCTCATTTATTCATATCTGAGAGCGAGGAGAATTCTTTAATTTAGGTAAGTTGTGAATTACCTTAAAAAGTTAAAAACTAGTTTTTCTAGCCATTTTAGGACTTAAACTAGGAAATTGTTAAACAAAAACAAATATATGTATGTTATGTTAAACTACTACTACTATTTTTTTTTCAACTTTTTGTTAACAGATTTGAAGCAAAATGGCCATCG
Organism: Gossypium australe; assembly: GCA_005393395.2. Classification (NCBI taxonomy): domain Eukaryota; kingdom Viridiplantae; phylum Streptophyta; class Magnoliopsida; order Malvales; family Malvaceae; genus Gossypium; species Gossypium australe. Next base: position 159,470,400 of record CM016626.1, read on the forward strand.
CTAAACCTTTCGGTTGATTTAATGGTTTTGATATTTGAAATGAAAAAGACAATACAGTATTGACTTATTTTAGAAACACGACTTTAACAATATCTGAAGCAATACATTAAGCATAACTTAATGGAAATTAAAGAGATACTTTTTTTAGGTTTTCTTTTTCATGCAAATAAAATTGCAATGGAGGCTTCTACATTAAGAGTTAGATTACATTTTTCTGTCTTGACTCAAAAAATGAGTAAATTATTTCTTGTACATTAAATCAAATAGTAAAATGGTCTTTCTATTTAAAAATTTATTCATTTTTATTGTTAAAAACTGGTGTGATTAATTATATAATATAAAAACAAATTTACTTTTATAACTAATTTAAATGAATTAAATTACTATTTTTGAATAAATAAAATAAAATGCAGTGTCCCTAATATTTTTAAACATAAGCTAGATGCAAGTGATGCTGGTAATCACAAATGTAAGATTCCATTATAGTATTCTCACATTCTCCATCTAAAAGAAGTCAAAATTCCAATAGAAAACCCAAAACATCGCTAAAAATTTGCTAAACAAAGATATACTTTTTTGCCCACCAAACTTAATTTAGGAAAGTGTAAAGATTACGAGAATTTGTAAAAATTTATATAAAAATCTCAAAAATCAAGTTTAGGTTAAACTGAAATTTTTTATTCTTATCCCTAATCCAATCCCACTCCACCATAATAACAACTAAATGTTAGTTTATTTTTCTGATAATTGAGAGCAAAAATAAACCCGTACTTTTTCGTACATCTATTTTAATTTAGAACCTTCACTTAAATAAACCCTTATTTTTTTAACATAAATTCAAGTACCTAACATTTAATTTATACCTAAAATACAACCTTTTAACATAAATTCGACATTAAACTTTTAACAAAAACTTTATTTAGATACGAATCAAGTTTAAATAAAAATAAATAAAGTTCTAGAAACTAGCCAATGTAGTGAACCCCCAAAACCTTTAACTTCACATCGCTGATGAATATTCAATGGGAAGAAAATCACAATTGCATTGCACACCAAGCAGCCAAACACTAAGTGCAATGGTTCGTATTCGTGTGTCAGTTTAGGTCTGCGTTTGCTACTGAAGCTTGAGCTCGAGTCTCGGTCCATGACATTAGCGTGGATCAAACAGTTCAGCAGGTTGATGTCGATTGCTATAATACAAACTGGTGAGAATTGCAAATTCCAAAATCGTTGTTGCAAATGTGCTACAAAAGGAGTAGACCGGCAAGCACGAACATATTCAGAAGTAAAGCTACAGTGGTCCGGAGTTTATCCAGTGATGAACTGTTGTTTATCGGCCTCGCATTGACGAATTCGGTTTTTCCCGGTTCAGCATATACGGAGACATTGACTGATGATGAACCTAATCATAAATAAAGGAGTGGGTTCAATTATTTGTAACTTGAAAGAGATTGCATATGCCATTTAGCAAGTCTGGGATTCAAATCTCAACATTTGTAACCCCTTTATCGTCAAACTACATATGGTTCTGAATTGGCTGATTTATGGGATCGAGAAGATCGTTGCAGCATAGATTATTGATCTTGTTGAGGGTCAGTCTGCTCCTTCAAGAGAAGTCTTTGAAATATCATCCGCCGAGCAGCGGACCAGACCCCCAACAACCCGTAGGTCGTCTCCTAGGGGAGCATTTTGTCTCCCGTGCTCTGCCGACAGCTACCGCGCCATGAGCAGCTGCCTTGAGGGCCTGACGCTACACTGGCTCTGTGAACCAGGCCCTCAAGGCGACCATTCACGACACTCTGACTTTCGGTAGAGCACGGGACACAAAACCCTCCACCAGGGGACAATACCTTCGGTTGTTGAAGGTCCAGTCGGCTGCCCAGTAGACGATACTTCGAAAACTTCTTCGGAAGGAGCTGACCGACCCTCAACAGTTCTTAAGGCTGATTTTAGTAGGGAAAATTTACACTTACAATCATAGTTCACCCATCCGATTCGTTGTTTTTCCAAGTCGTAAACAAAGATTTTGTCTTTCATAACAAGATCTGCAAATTGAAAGATAACCGGAACATTAATCCGTATTGCGGATTTAGTGATCAAATCACCATTATAATTTCATGCACAAGGTAATCTTACAGCTATAAAAAACTAATCATTTCATCGGAACATTACGAAAACGAAACACTTTTCAAAAGTGCAAATTTCATGAAATCACGAAACTAAGTACATTCCAATTAATTGAACATTACATTACCTCCTAAAATTGTTAACTTTTGACCCTCGATTGTCTTAAAGCCAATGCACCAAACTGCAGAACCGCCCTATAAGAAACAAAGTTGCCTGTGTTAAGGTAGCTACAATATAATAGGAAGAAAATATGATAGAAGTTGAATTGAAATCTATATCTGAAGCTTTAGTCGACTCACAATAGGATTCTGCTGGATAAGATAATCCTCAGGATGTAAAATCAATGACGCACCACCGGCAAAGTTGAAACTAGCTTCGGGAAATATGTGATCAATGCTGAATAAAACATTAACTTAATAACGATAATCTAATACAATTCAACACTCGATGTCGACGAAACAAAATCAACCTGTCGGTTATTAGGTAGCATTGGTTTCCATGGGAAAGAACAGGGTGCACATGTTGTGAAACAGCATTATTGATCTGCAAGAGAATAATCGTAAATCGTTAAATTCAAGCTTAGTAATCATATCATACTGAAGTTTCATTAACCAGAAAGATGAGTATAGCAGGTCAATATTGAATCTAGTTTAGTACTTACAGCATCGGTAAAAGCATTGTAAGCTTCATCGGCTAGGTACGATAAAGTTGTTCCTGAATCAATTAGTGCTCCATGGTTGATTGATGTTGAGAACACTGATGCGTCGATCGATAAAACTTGCCCTCCGACTGAAATGCTCCGCAAATCAAGATTATAGTGAGGCCTGAAATATTCCAATAGTAAAGAATATACATTATCAAACAAGCAAAAACAGGGTGTCTTTCATTCTCGGGGAAACTATGCCATAAAACATGAAAACCTGCAGAAATACTTTATTCTCATCAGTTTCGGGCGTAAGGACCTAGTGAAAACAGTGCTCCTGTGAAGTTCATACGATAGTACTGATTAAAAACATGACGTTTGATTACCATAGTTCCACAACGAAAACACATGTTTTCGGTTTTGTGAATAATAAGGAACAACCACCATCCAGAATATCAAGGAAAGTGTATGTAACTAACAACGAATTACAGAAGATATCATGTGACAAAAACTGACAGTTCCAAAACCTGGAAAAGGTGAAAAGATCATTCCGGGAACAATTTTAACATGCCCGATATATGAATAACAGAACTGCTTCAATGAGATGAATCGAGATTACATACATTGACGGGACAAGCGGAGTATAAACCATATCCGGCTCCACAATCTCGCCGAGAACAAGTATACCGCCGCCATCATCATTTCCTTTTAAGCAATGGGAAAATGCTCTCGGTGTTACTTGTTGAGATGAAAGTTGTGAGATTACGGACAAACTCTGTTGCCCGAACCCAAAGATCCCATCAACCGCTCTATGCGAATCTGTCAATTTTCCAGTATGTAACATGCTACACCTGTTTTAAGTAAATTCCGGTTTAAAACATGATCTATATTGTAATATCAATGGTTTCAGTTTTACTCACCCGAACATGATGGAAGCTGTAGCATTGCCAGTCGTGGATCCTGGGAGAACTGTATTGAAATGCAACAAATCCGATATGTAATAACCCGACGTTCCACTACCATCTCCGTATTGAAATGTGTAACTGCATTGATTGCTCGAACCCGAACAGGTGGAATCTGACGCTTGGATACCGGAACCACATCTTTGGTCTGAACATGAGACTAATGAAGCTGTTGATGAGCTTCCAGGATCAAAAAAATTAAGTGGAATCTGTAAGGAAAAATGGTATTTCAAGTCCCTTTGTTTCCAACAATTATGAATGTAAAAGATCCAATTCAAGAACATACATACATACATACATATATACATACAAGGAAAACACGGTAGCTCAATCCCTTTGTTTCAATCAATTATGAATGTGAAAAAGCCAATTCAAGACCATGCATACATGCATGCATGCATGCATGCAAATACACATATAAGGAAAACATGGTAGCTCAAGTCCCTTTATTTAAGTCAAAATTATGAATGTGAAAAAGCCAATTCAAGACCATACATGCATACATACATACATATATATAAAGGAAACATGGTAGCTCAAGTCCCTTTGTTTCAGTCAATTATGAATGCGAAAAGGCCAATTCAAGAGCATACATGCATGCACACACACACAGACCCCTTTGTTTCAGTCTAATTATGAATGTGGAAATGCCAATTCAAGACCATAAATACATGCATGCATAATGCATTCACACATATATAAGGAAAACATGGTAGCTCACGTCCCTTTGTTTCAATTATGAACGTGAAAAGGCCAATTCAAGACCATACATACACACATACATATATATACATGCATGCATACATACAAAAAGGAAAAGTGAAATATACTTCAAGTCCACTGTATTTCGGACAGCCATTGCAGGAATTACAGCAAACCCATAAAACATCACTCCCTGTATCAATCTGTACATTGAATTCCCTTGGAGGAGAACCTAATTGTAATTTTGTATAATATAGCCTAAAAAAATAATCAAAATAAAAATAAATTAATCAGTAAAAAAAATCAAATAACCAAACTTTTGAATCTAAATCTAGAAACCAATGATCCATAAAACCCAAAAATTAAATTAAATTAAAAATTCAGTAAAATTTAATTTATATATATATATATATACCCAACGATAAACGGATCGTAGGTTCCTGAAACTGGAAAACCCACGACACCAACCGGCGAGGACTCCAACAACCTTCCATGCCTGAGTCTATCACGTTCTACGAGTTCACTCAGCTCGAGTTCATGACTCGCCAAAGGAATGCTTCTCTCCAGTTTGAAAGTCGCCGGAAAACCACCCATAACCACGGCGGCCTCCGTAATCACCACCGTTATCACAACCCAGGCGCGAAAAACTGCCGCCATTTTTTTACCCTTCTCCCTTACAAAAAATTATATATATATATATATATATAACACTATGTCTTTCCTTCTGATCTTCTCTCTAAAAACAAACAACGGAAAATTCGAAACTGAAAATGGGAATTAAATTTTGAATTTTTTCTAAAGAGAATTTGGAGACAAAGACTGAGACACACAACACAACAGAGACACGACAATAACTGATGTTTTAGACATGGATTTTGTTACGTTGCATATTATATATAATATTTCTTTACAAAATTAGGTATATATTTAGAAAATAAAAGGATAAACTACATCCAATATCACTAAACTATTAGTTAATTTATTTTTTGCCCACTTAACTTCAAAAAGTTACAAAATAATCATTAAACTATTTGAAAGTTTTTATCTTAGTCACTGGGCTGATACTTTTTTTTTAAGCTTGGCTAGTGAACTCTAAGTGATGATTTGACAATCGGGATTGGTATGATGGATTAGTACCAATCTTTGAGTAAAAGAACATACCTTATATCTAAGTCGATTTGATGGTCAGTGTTAAAGATAAAAAAAAATTGAATTTCGTTTCGCAGATTCGTAACATTCTAAGTCCTTTTAACAAAGTAAAAAACTAAATTGTATAAGAGAAAGGGAATGAGAGCTTTTAATTGGTGCAATCGATACAAACCGAGAAAGTCGTACAACAACAATTTTAATAGCCTTGTGATTTAAATGGAAACTTTCGAATTGTTCAGTGACTATTTTATAATTTTTTAAAATTGAGTGACCAAAATTTAAACTTACTAACAAATTAATAACATTTTGTATAGTTTACAAAAAATAAAATTATATTCGTAATATCAAATAATCATAAAATAAAATAAATATTATTTAAAATTTTCAAAAAGTACGAAATTAGCGTACCATGCTTTTAAATTTATCTTAGGGTTGCTTCCATCAAACTTTCCCAACCAATCCCTAAATTTTAAAATATTTTAATTGAGTTATTAAAATATCAACATATAACAATAAAGTCCTTCCGTTAGCCTAAACATCAATTTAGTTAATAAAAGTAAGTTCGGATATGAAGTGTATTAAAGATACACAAATCAAATTGCAAACGGGTATGTACCTATCACATAGACAATTTACGTGTTAAAAAAAAATAGATGATGTCATTAAAATTCAGGCCAATTAGTTTTATTTAAACACGTAAAATCCAAACCATTCATTTAGTGTATCTATATATCTATATATATATATATATATATATATATGCAATTTGATCCTCATGTTATTCATGCTTATTCGCATCGTACCTGAACCAATATTTAAGTTAGAAATTGATGTCTAGACTAACAAAAGTATTTGATTGTTATAATATCGATACTTTGGTAACTCAATTAGAACATTTTGAAATCTAGGACTAATTTATAATCCAGATCATAGTTTGACGACTCCTAATTAAATTAACCCTTTAGCATATATAATATTTGCTCGGTGAACTAACACATCATCTGCGTATTTCCTACGCATTATTATTATTATACTTAAATTAAAAAAAATGTTATTACTTTTAATACTTTATTTAGCTTCCGTAATAAGTGATTGATCCTATATTTAGGGATCTTGAGATTCTTTTTGCTTTGTTTTAGTGTTTTTTTTACACTTTTCAAATATGTAAGATTTTTTTAAAAAATAATTTTTTGTGGACTTGAAATTCCTTTGTTATTAATCAATTTTCTTTTTCAGGAAATAAATATTGAAATTTACTTTTTTACCAAATTAATTATAATTTCTTTAATATATAATTAATTGGTACAATTTATTTTAATTTGCTAGGTAATTAGGTATATTAACTTTAAAAATATATCCCTTTATTCTAAATTATTATTTTATTCGTATATATATATATATATGAGTAATCTCGTTATATGTTTTGATTATATATGTTCTTTTTTACACAATGTTTAGAACTACCCATAGCACACTCGAACCCACATCATTCTGCATTGACAACAATGTCGATGCCAATTAAGTTAAGACTCAATCAACATCCTTGTATATTTAACTTTTAAACTGATGTAATCTAAAAAAACTATTATACAATAAACCTAAAAGTATTTAAATAAGATATTTTAGATAATTCTTTCATACTTAACTCCAATATAATAAAATTTCAGTTTAATCACGAAAAAGATATGTTAATATAATGATAAAATTATATTTTAATCCTTTAAAATATATAATTTAATCTTGACCCCTTAAAATAAAATTTTGGCATTGTCCATGGCTACCCCTTAAAATAAAATTATATTTTTGATTGGTCGATGTATTCTAAATTAGAAATGTTCATGAGTCGGGTTACCCCGTTCAGGTTTGAAGGCTTGCTCAGAATTTGAGAAGGTTTGAGTAAAAATATTAGGCTCGAAAAATGGATTTGAGCAAAAAAAATAAAAAATAGACACATTTAAAATATGGGTCGAGATCAGGCTTGAACATTTCATTTTTAAGTTTATAATACTTTATATTATGTATTTTTATATACTATGTAATTTATAACACATTAAAAAAATAAGCCTATATTAAATATATAATATTACTTATAAAAGTTTTCAATAAATAAAAGTATATAAAATTATTAAACATTAAAATAATATAATATAAATATTTTTTAAATTAAAAAATAATATGAACGGATATGAAATGGGTTTGAATTAATCTTTTGCAGATATAAATGTGTTTGGGCAAAATTTTAGACCGAACCAAATTTGGGCAGTTTGAAGGTATTTTATTTATTTTTTATTATTAGTGTTATTATATTGCTATATTATATTATACTATTTATTCAAGTAAATCTTTTATAGAGAGTGTTCATATGAAAAGATGATTACCTGTGACCGTACAAGTAATTACAATTTTTTTTGCATTTTAACTTTATTAAATTGTTGAATATTTTTAAAATTTATAAACAAATTTAAAAATGGGGCAAAATACCTAAAAATACCTAAAAAATAATTTATTTACGGAAAAGGACCGGTTTTAAAAATATTTACAGAAAAGGGTCATTTTCCCCAAAAACGCGTCCACGTCAGCGCGTTTTGTGGGAGCGCTTTTGCCACATCAGCACAAAGCGCACTGACAACGCGCTTTGCTAATGTGGCAAAAACTCCCCCATAGACGTGTTTTAGCCCGTGTTTTTTTTTTTAAATTATTCTCAAATTTTCTAAAAATTTACGAGAATAAACCTTTATAAAGGCTCAAAATGACAACACTATTTTTTTAAAGTGTCATCAATTAATAAGGAAATATAACTTACAAATGAAATCTTTATATAGACCTAAAGTCTCATTTCCCTTTTTTTTTTTTTGAGTAAAGTGAGATATGAGATATGTGTATATATAGACTCATGAATAGTTTTGCAGCTTGTTCCTAAACAATGTGGGATTCCTTCCTCTTTTAACTAACAACATGAGATGACATGCTACACTATATTTGATTTTTTTTTTACAAAACAATTTCTCTTTTATTATATTTTGTTAACATTTTCTTATATTATAAAATTCCAAAGGTTCTTTTTTGTTTTTCTTTTTCAATTCACTTTTAAACCAATCTAATTTCAAAATCAATCTTCTAAGCTTTTATTTTTCCTTTACTGCCGTACTTTTCCAGGGAAGATGAATCTCTCCCACATGATCAACGTACTAATTCCATAACCATATCTTCGTTACTTCAATTGTTTTGTTTTTCTTAAAAGTTTGTTTGGAATATCACGTGTTTGATGTTTTGCCACTGTTAATTGCTTTTTTTCTATTTTCCTTCTCCATGCAGCTCCCGAAGAGGAACCCAATGTTCCTAAAGTTCAACTTGCTATGTGGGTTTGTATTTTTCTCCTTTTTCTTTTTTTGGTTAACTGTTATTGAAATTAATTTTTTTGGCTAGCTTTAATGGAAGTTTTTATGTGCTCGTAGAATTTGTGATAGGGAACTTTTGTTTGATCAGAATGTATTTGATAACTCATATTATCTATTAACAGGAAATTTTCACAAACAAGTTTTGAACGGGACTAATCAATTTAAATGCAGAACATGTTGCAGTTTATATTTGAACTATTTTTTTCCACTAAAGAAGAGATATTTAAATTACTCCTTTTTAATTTTTTATTTAGAACTATCCATATATATATATATATATATTACAATGCCCCTTTTTGAGAGCAATATAATTTGGATCAAATCTAGAGCTAAGAATTGTCAATTGAAATAATCATGACGTTTGATATTACAAATTATTGTTAAAGACATTAGGTGAAATCATTTGAATCAAGAAGAATGGCAAAGAAACAGTTCCTATAACAGTATTTTGCTACAAAGAACTGATTGTAATTTAACTATACACATTTAAAAAAATAAATATTACTTTTTTTATATTTGATAAATATAAATATTTGTGTATAAAATGTTATTGTAAAATGGTGCATATCAATAATTGTTTTAGTAATTTAAAAATTTTAAATCAAATTAAAATTCTTATATAATTTTAAGATTCTATCACTTAAAACAAAATTTTAGTCTATATATTCACTTTTTAACACTAAACGGAAAGATCTCATTTACAAATATATAAACCTTAATTCTATTAAAATTTCATTTTTAATTTTATTTACTTTAATTGAATGCTAAATTAATCCATTAATTGATTAGTAGAAAGATTAGTTTTTGATCTAATCCACCATAAATGGATTATAACTTCTAAAGGAACATTTTAAAAAAAAAAACTCAAATTAAACCATCTTCCCTCACTACAACTATAATTCTTTTGGATAATTTTAATGAAAAGCTCAACCATAAGCTTCCATTTAAAAATCCCTCAACTACAAAGCATGATATGGCTGTGAAAAACCACTATTAGCTGCATTAACATTTAACATTTGAATGATGTTAGTCCATCTAAACAACTGTGACATTTGACGTATATACATTCCCTTCATTGTTGCCTATCTTTTGTAAAAAATATATTTGAGTTGTTTTGTTTCTTGTTTTTTTATAATATAAGAAAATGTTAACAAAATATAAAAAAAGAGAAATTGTTTTGTAAAAAAAAAATCAAATATAGTGTAGCATGTTATCTCATGTTGTTAGTTAAAAGAGGAAGGAATCCCACATTGTTTAGGAACAAGCTGCAAAACTATTCATGAGTCTATATATACACATATCTCATATCCCACTTTGCTCAAGAAAACAATGGAAATGAGATTTTAGGTCTATATAAAGATTTCCTTTGTAAGTTATATTTCCTTATTAATTGATGACACCTTAAAAAAATGGTGTTGTCACTTTGAGCCTTTATAAAGGTTTATTCTCATAAATTTTTAAAAAATTCGAGAATAGTTTTTTTTAAAAAACATGAGCTAAAACGCGTCTATGGGGGAGTGTTTTTGCCACATCAGCAAAGCATGTCCTTGTCAGCGCGCTTTGTGCTGATGTGGCAAAAGCGCTCCCACAAAACGCGCTGAAATGGTCCTTTTTTGTAAATATTTTTGAAACCGTCCTTTTCCGTAAATAAATTATTTTTTAGGTGTTTTTGTGTATTTTGCCCTTAAAAATGTCTACAAAAATAAGTTTAAAATTTTTAAAACTTCTGAACAAACATATTTTAAAACAATTTGTTTTAAACCATTAAAAAATATAATTAAATCTCCACATTTTCATTTTTTGAAAATATTTATATTTCGAAATGAGTATTCAATAAAAATATTTAAAAAATTTAAAAACCTGTATAATAAATTATATAAAACATTGTAAAAATAATATATTTTATATTAAATTTAAACATGTTTAACTTTATTCAAATAAAAAATCAAATTTTTTATTTAAAAATTATATTAAATTTATAAATTCAATAAAAATAACATTTGTTCTAAAATTAATTTAAATTTAAAAAACCTATGTGATAAATTATTCAAAAGATTATAAAAATAATTATATTTCGTTTATATTTTAAGCACTTTTTACTTTATTTAATAAAATTTGGGATTTTTTAAAAAAAATTTTAAAACTTCATTTTAGAAAGTTAAAAAATAATTAAATATATTTTAATTAATATACACACCATTAGTCTGTGCATCGCGCAGGGGAATAAAAACTTTATAATTTCTTTTCATTGTAAAAATCTTATAATTTATATATTTAGATTTTACATATTTTTTTAAAACTTTTATATATTTAATATTTCTCATATTTTTTAGATTATTTCTATATTTACTATTTCTTTTCCATTTTTATAATTAAAATATTTATTTTTAAAATTTTATATATTATTTTTTTACAATTTTTTCATGATTTATATATATATTATCATAGAAAAATGGTATATTTTTGAAGGAATGCCAAGTGACCTTTTTTCCTTGGTTAAATCTACCTTTTTTTTTTGTTAAAAGAAGAGAAAAAAAACATAATTTTGACATACTTTAAGTAATAAATTAAAAATAGATATTACATTAAAAATAATATATTTCAAGTTAAATCGTAAATTAAACCTTTAAAAAAATAACAAAAAAATTCTACCATATTCAAGTAAAAAAAACTTTATAATATGAGCATTTTAAAAGTTAATTTAAAAATTTTATATATTTTAACTACAGGAGTTAAATGAGATAATAATGATCTTTTTTTACCTTAAATTACTGGGCTCGCTCTATCATTTTTGAAAAAAAATTATGTATTTTTTTTCTAATTTGAAACGCAGGTTTTTCTATTTTAGGTATGTAATATATTTCGATTATTTTTCTTAATAAAAAAAAAAAAAGAAAAAGGCCTGAGATTTTCTCTTGCTCCTAGACCAAAGCCTCCGTTTCTACTTTGTAAATTCCTTTTCAATGGAGGTCCGGCAAATCTAAAACCCACATAGCAACCCGTTTTTTGTATTCCCTTTTTTTGTTCTCTCAATAATGGACTCTCCTAACCCGCCTTCAATGCGGGTTTTGACCCGCCCACCTCCGTCACCTGTACCCACTTCTTCTCCTTCGTCTTCTTCTTCTTCGAATCCCCCGCCTCCAACGCCGTCATTTCCCCGTTCTCTCGACGGCGTCGTGGTGGTGGGCTTCGTATCTCGGAGACCCGACGACTCTTCCCAGCTCATTAACCGGGTTGTAGACTCCAACGTGTTCGGGTCAGGTCAGATGGACCGGGTTTTGTCTATCGACAAGGATGAACTTAAGGATTGGTTTAAGTATAGGAGAATTAGTTACTTTCATGAGGAAGATAAAGGGATTTTGTTCTTACAGTTTTCTTCAAATGGGTGCCCGGTTTTTGATGGGTCATTGAGTTCCGGGTCGGATTTTGATGGGGTTTTGGAGGAACGGGAGTTCGGGGATCTTCAAGGCTTGCTTTTTATGTTCTCTGTAAGTTTTAAATTGTTGTATCTTATTCAATTAAAAGTATTAGTTTTTAGTATAGATTTTAGAATTTGATTGTGGTACTGAATATAGTTTCAAGTAATGAATTAACTGAATTCAAGATTAAGCTTTCTTTTTAATGTTATGTACTTTGTATTAGTTGAAATTGAGTGTCTGTGTGTGTGTTTGCATTAAATATACCCACAACTTTAGCTTAATCTTGACATTAAATTCCTTAATTATGAGTTCAGAACATAAATTTGAGATCATTGAGGCAAGCAATACTTACCAAAAAAGGGAATTTTGTTGTGGTATTTCAGTATCAGTGTGTTAATTATCTGGCATTAAAGCTTTACTTTTTGAAGTCTATTTGATTACCATTTGTCTTATATGATAGTAGTATGGGCAATTGGAAACTTGATACTATGTTACAAACCCTATTAGAAAGCATATTGTTGAATGCTTACTAATAGTTGATATGTCTGTGATTAACGCGATTAGCAATGCAGGTCTGCCATATAATCATATATATTCAGGAGGGATCTTGCTTTGATACTCAAAATTTGAAAAAATTTCGGGTGTTGCAAGCTGCTAAGCATGCATTAATCCCATATGTGAAATCTCAAACAACACCACCATTGCCGTCAAAGCCTCATTCTTCTTCATCTTCTCGCCCTTTGACAACAGCAACTGCTGCCAACACTTCTCCAGGTAGAAGTGGTGGCATGTTGGGACGAAATGCTTCAGCTATCTCTCTCATGTTAGGTTTAGGTTCCTATACTTCTTTGTTTCCAGGTCAGTGTACTCCAGTGATGCTATTTGTTTTTGTTGATGACTTCTCTGATGTACCAAATTCTAGTGCTAATAGTAGTGAAGAGTCAGTAAAGGCACCCTCAGTTAATCATGCTTCTAGTTCAAGCAGTTTAGCAAAGCCAACCTTGCCTATGAAAGGTTCTGCTTCTGTAGTAGTGTTAGCACGTCCTGCAAGTAAATCGGAAGGTGGTTTTCGGAAGAAACTGCAGTCATCCCTTGAGGCACAGATCCGGTTTTTAATTAAGAAATGTCGAACACTCTCAGGCTCAGAAGGCAGCCATGGTGGGTCAAGAAGTGGGAGTGCTTCAAATTCAGCTCCTCTATTTTCTCTTGATGCATCTAGGGCTGTTGTACTTCTTGACAAGTCAACATATAAGAGAAGGGAATCTCTGGAGTTCGCCATTGGTCTTGTGGAAGATGTTTTGAATGGAAAAGCAACGTCAGATTCGTTTTTGCTCGAAACTCATAGTCAGAGTTCAAACAAAGAGGATCTATCATCTTTGAAGGAATTTATCTACAGGCAGTCAGATATTTTGAGGGGAAGAGGGGGACTGGTTGCTAACACCAACAGTGGCCCTGCTGCTGGTGTTGGTATGGTAGCTGTTGCTGCCGCTGCCGCCGCTGCCTCAACTGCCTCAACTGCCTCAGCCGCCTCCGCGAAGACTTTGACCACGCCTGAACTACCAACTTTAGATATATGGCTGTCTTCTAGTCAGCTTATTCTACATGGGCTGCTCTCTGCAAAGCGTAGGTGTATAGATGAAACTGAAATTGGTAAAAGAAAACCTCGTCGAGGTACCATTGCTGGACAGAGTGAAGGGCTTGCTTCTAGAAGCAGTGAATCTCTAGATATTGCAGTATCATGGTTGGAAAGTGGTAAAGGGCTTAACACAAAGTTCTCTAGTTTGTGGTGTGAAAGGGCCCTTCCAGCTGCAAAAGATATTTATTTGAAAGACTTGCCTGCTTGTTATCCCACATCACAGCATGAAGCTCATTTACAAAAGGCTTTGCATGCTTTTCACTCGATGGTCAGGGGATCTGCAGTGGAACTTTTTGCAAAGAAGCTGGAGGAAGAATGCACTTCAATGTGGAAATCTGGAAGGCAACTTTGTGATGCTGTTAGTTTGACTGGAAAACCATGTTTGCACCAAAGACATGATCTTCAGACCGATGAGCTACCTTCAGGAACTTTGACGAAGCCTCATTCAAGTGGATATGTCTTTCTTCATGCTTGTGCTTGCGGTCGAACACGGCGATTGCGGTCTGATCCTTTTGATTTTGAATCGGCAAACATTACCTCCAATTGCTTTCCTGATTGTGATAAGCTTCTGTCAGCACTCCAGCTACCAGAAGTAAGCAGCAAAGGACCAATTCAGTCATCTTCTTGGAGTTTGATTCGTATTGGCAGTTCAAGGTACTATGAACCTTCTAAAGGCTTGCTTCAGAGTGGATTCAGTGCCACTGAGAAGTTCCTTTTAAAGTGGAAAATACTTTTAGAGAAACAGAAAACCCCAAATGGCTTATCAACAAGAACTATGCAACTAGGTTCTGTGGGTAGGTCAAGCAGCGATTCTAAGGCTGAGTTCAATGCTGATGTTCAGTTAAAAAAGGCTAGTTCCACAGAGTTCTGTTCTGGAGAAATAGAGACTGCTGTTGAAAATCCAAGAAAACCCTTGGAAATCAGCAAGTTCAATGGTAACAAGATCAGTTTTGGTAGAGGCCTTCCCAATTTCACAATGAAAAAACCTTTTTCAGAAGTTGTTACTGGATCAGCAGCTACAGATTCAGGATTCCCTCCTCTTCAGCAGAGGAAACAACCTTTATTGGGGTCAGAAAAAGGATTAAAGAAAAATAAGGCAGGTGCTCTGAGTTTGGAAGGGGCTCATGCAACTGTTGCTCAAGGATCTCAAAAATCTGTAAAGATGTCTGTTATGCAAAACATGAATCAAGTAAGTTCTGATGGTAGCGCAGCTGCAGATAGTGACCCTTTTCTACGAATAGGCAGTAATTTTGTTCCTGTGAATGTGAGCAATGATGAAAAGGCAAAACCAAACTCAGACACGAAGCATGTGATGGCATATGTTGGTTTTGAGCACGAATGCCCACATGGCCATCGTTTCTTATTGAACCCAGAGCATCTCAATCAACTTGGGCCTCCATATTCATTGTTTGAAGAATCTCATACCGCTTGTTCTGTGGAAGCTTCAGACCATTCATTGGCAGATTCTTCAAAGTTGAGGAAGAATGGTGGGCAGGGTAAAGTTAATCTGAATACAAATGGTGTTATTGCTGCTGCTACTCCTGTAAACAAGGTGAAAAACAAGGATGAGGCAAAAAAGGTGGTAGCAAATAGTAATGTTTTTAAAGATGGGTTGACACAGCTTTCTATGCCTGAGGACCATAATAAGACACCTGTGAATGCAGCAGGTGTGCCTGTTGCTGGAAAAGACCTTGAAAAAGGCTTCCATGCTGTTAGCCTTGATGATAGTGGATCCACTTTCTCCATGTTGAATAGAGATTTACCCATATACCTGAAGTGTCCGCACTGCAAGTCTTCCAGGAACAAAAAGGAACCACCTAAGGTTAAGTTTGCTGGCACAATATCACAGCTTCAGAGAATTTTTGTGGTATGAGTCTCAAAAGTCTATCACGCTTTCCTTTAAACTTTCTTCAACTTGTTTGAAAAGTAGTGTGTCAATTTAATGGCTACATGCCCTGTTGATATGGAATCTAATAATTGCATGCCTGTTTGTTTCTCAGATGCTTTAAAATTTCGAACTGAATAACTTTTTGGTTTTAGTGACATAATCTATGATAAAGTTTATAGTATCATCACTTAGGCTAGAAAGTAGATGCTTCTGGATACGTTTAGGGTTCAGTAAATACTATATTTTGAGCGTTTAATGCCTAATTCATTTTCTGGGAATGATTGCTCTTAATTGTGATTCTGGAACTAAAATTAAGTTATGCCCAACTGATAGAAGTTTCTTCTACATTTTAGGTGATTACATGTTTAATTTACCCCCTTTTTTTTTTCGTAACCTTGAATTACAATGTGGCTAATCTGTAGAATCTGCTTCCAGGTCACACCTCCCTTTCCTGTTGTTCTGGCAACTTGTCCGGTTATACAATTTAAGGTATATCTCTCTTATTCATGAATGAGCTTTACTTCCACAATTTATGATATTAAAATGATGTTTTTATTACTCCTGGTTAAACCTTACGAGCTTAAGGATTTAAACAGGGGCACTTATTTATGTTGTCAGCTGATTTTCCCTTTATTGATATCATAGCAACTTGATGATAATGCAGTGAAGCTTGATAGCTTCTATGGAATGGATTTGTCGTGTGAATGAAGCATCTTAAGCTTAAATATGCTTTTCCTAAGCTATCAGTGATATTGTTGCTATTACTTCCTCTAAATTAATAGTAAGAATTTGTTGCAGGCATCTTGCTTGCCCCCAACAGTTCCAGACCGTGAGCAAAAGTTACAGTTCAGCCTTGGATGTAAAGTGCTCTTACCACCCGAGAGTTTTCTAATACTGAGACTGCCATTTATGTATGGTGTAGAACTGGATGATAAAAGTGTGCATTCTCTGAATCCCTTTGAAGATAAACCCGAAGTTACTGGTTGGGTTGTTAGGGGCACAACATTGCAACTTACGTCCAAAGGAAGCAGTCTCAATGAGGGATTTTATAAATAGTCGGAAGTCAAAGAATCTAGAATGTCTAAAATGGAGATTTACGAACCAATGATGAGTTTGCCGAGGCGGAGTTGTATGACCACCTGCATCTAGACTCAGGTGAGGTTCAGGCATTCAGAAAGATTCTGGCTAAACTGTTATTTTTTAACCTTTAATTTATGATTCGTTTTTGAAGTTTCCTAAAGAAAGATTTCTGTTTTCTTTATTTTTGAGCTTATTTTTCTAAAGCAGCATGACTACGTGAGTTAGAAAGCACGTCAACAAAAATGCGACGCTGCAACTACTTTTCTTTTTGAAGATGTTGCTGTCAAGTTAGAGCTTTAACAGCCCGAAAGTCATTCTCTTATAGCCGGTTGATGTTTTGGTTTTGAGTTTGGCTCCACCTAATGAGAGTTTTACTAGGTTTTAACATCCTTAAGTTAGTACTAGAGACTAAGATTGGAGCTTAATATGTAGAATGCGGATATCTCCTCTAGAACGATCTCAATTAAGTGTATGAAATTTATTTTCGGATATGTATTTGCAGGGCAACGAAATTCATGCATTTGGTAATTGGTGAAGTTGATAAGAAGGCAAGAGTAAATTGCAAATGTTTAGTCATTCTCAGGTATTTATTTACACATCTTCATTGTGAAAACGATAATTATTATCATTCTAAAATAGTCGAGCTCCATGTTAAACTTGTAACTTGGACTTGTAGGTGGCTGGTGCTCTCAAGTGGAGCTTCCTGGTGATCGGTATGTTCTCTATATCCTTGCTTGCCTTTCTTTTGCCTATACTTTCAAAGATGAGTATACACACACACGCACAGACATATATATGGCTTGATTTTCTTTAGATAACTAGATCAAGTTTGGTTCTTTAAATGCATGGATGTGCTGAAATTGTATGGATAATGTATAGTTGTAGTGGATGATTGGGAACAGATGCCTATGTTACCCATACTCGAGTCTGTCAGTTACAGTTATGTGTTCGACATGGATGTGTTCAATCTTTTAAAGTTCCTCCATGTATTTGGACGGTCATATCCCATACCATTGTTCTAATATATGTCGGACACGGATACTTAAAGAAAAATGAAGACTTAGAAAGCAACATAGGTGGGTGGATGTTGCATTAATTAGGGAAGGCATAATGATAAATTAAGCCCTTAATATTTACATCTTTTGTCAATTTGGCCATTATTCTTTTTTGAAGCTAAATTTGACCCTAAACCTTTTAAAAATAGTTGAATTTGACCTTTCAAAAAGAAGCAAATTGTTTTTTTAACGAAAATACTGACTAAAACTTTCAATTTTTAAACATGGCAGCTCACATGGCCATCTGTGTATACTTCCATTTTATTTTATTTTAATTTTTATGGACTTTTTATATATTTTTTTAATTTTGAATTTATTTTATTTTTTTCAATATTTTTATAAGTTTTAAATTATTTTTGACATTACATGTGAGACAAATAGTGCCTTGTCAGCATGAAGTACAAGTGAACTGCTAACATCGTTAAAAAAAATGTTTTAGTCAGCATTTTTGTTAAAAAAAAGGCGATTTGATTATTTTTGAAAGGTTAATGATCAAATTTAGCTCAAAAAAGAAAGAATAAGCATCAAATTGATAAAAGATATAAACATTGAGGGCTAAATTTATCATTATGCCATTACAGAACTAGGTTTTGCTTTACACCTTATGCTATCTTCCATTTTTCACATAATGAGAACTAAAATATTAGAAAAGGGTATTTATATCGTTCTTGTTCTCTATGATATCATGTACTATATCTTTGTTTATTATATGCTTTGATTTAAAGTAGTCTTATTTCAGCTTGGTGGTTGGATTGGTCTTTGGCCTTCAAGCATGCTGTGTTGATTTCTCGTTTTTTTCGTTTCTTTTTTCGAGCTCAAAGAATAGACCTCGGAACTATGGAACAACTTCAAAAAATCCAGTTGCAGGCACCTGTTTTTGATGCTTGAGGAAGCTAGAAATGTCATGGTGGAGTTTCATTGTTGTAGACAAGGTGTTTGTTATTTTGCCTGAAAGAAAACGAAAAGATAGAAGCTTGTGTTAAACCCCTGTTCATTAATTCCACCCCCAAAACACGAGGTCTAAATAGGGGTACTCAGAAACAACAATGTGCAAACAGGCAGAATGATGCACATCCCTAAGCTGACCCTACTGAAAATATTAGAAAAATGGGTCCAATTAGATTAGATTTTTTAATTTTTTCACATAAATGGATTTTTTATTATCCTATTTTGACAAGATAGATTTTATGTTATTACTTTTGAACAGTGAAGTTTTAAATTTCTTTCCATAAAGATTTAAAAACAATAACTTTTAAGTACATAAAAATTATTTTTAGGGATAAATATCACAATTATATAAGAATTTTAATCCAATGTGCAATGTTATGTAATACATGAATTTTAATTTTGTGCGATTTTATATATGAGATTTTGATTCGAAACATTATGGAATTAATACCATTTTATGTTGATATATTGCATGCGCAAACAATTTTATTTAATTTAATATGAGAATAAATGTATATGTTTTCATTTCTTTTAAATGTATACAATTAAATCAAAATTAAAATTAAAATTTTATATGTATAATTGTACCAAATCAAAGTTTATGTATGTTCATCTATTAAATTACACATTTAATCAAATTTCATATATAAATTAAGAAATTATTTGGTACGTGCCAAATACTAACTCATACAAATTTGATATTTATCATTAATTTTTATATAATATGTTTTTGAAAATTACTTTTAGGGATAAATTTTAAAACCAAGCATGAACTTTGATCAAATGAGTAATGTTATATATAAGCTTCAATTTCATGCAATTTTATGCACGGGAATTTTATTTGATTCGTTTTTCTCAAATTATTAATACAATAATCAATATAGAATCATTTTGCGTTAATATATTACATACACAAATAACTATATTTATCTAATATATAAATAAATTGATATATTTATTTTTTGAATGTGTATAATTGAATTAAAATAAAATATTTTTGTATAATCTAAATTACAATTAAAGTTATGTATAACATTGCATATTAGATTAAAGTTCACATATAGTTTTGAGATTTATCTTTATTTTTTATATAAAAATTTTAAGTTTTTTCATTATTTTAAATATAAATATATTTTAAATCTTAGAATTTTAAAAATAATTATTAATTAAATAAAAATAAAACTTGATCCAATTGAGTAATAGTGGATTTTTTTTAAAAAATTTCAAAAACTATTCAAATATCATGGTTTGGATAACTTTTTTTTCTTTTTTCGGCCCTAGGCTTATTTATTTATTTATTGAAATATGTAAAATCGGTTTTTTATCGACTCAATTTTATATTTTACTGATTAAATTGTTTTTTTACTTTTTTTTTATACTTTTCAGGTTGGTTTTACAGGTTATTTTCAGGAATCGTGATTGTCCTTCCCAACAATGTCGTTTTTAAAGTTTGAACCCAATTCTCTTCTTGCAAGTGCAATATATCTTACCACTATACCCGAATTTTAAAATTTTAATTCTCACCAAACAATAATTGTTAAATAATTAAGTAAAATTATGTTATTTCTAAAATCTGATGCACCAAACATATTATCATATGCGTAACGACATGTTGTTAGCTTATTATTTTCACATATTAGTCACTAAAAATCCAATTAATGGATTACTAATTGTCATTTGTGTTAAAATTGAAATTTCAAAATTAGAAAAGTATAGGGACTCAGAATGATTCAATTGGAGAAAATGGACCAAATCTACAAATGTATGCATAGTACAAGACGTAGTTATTGAATTTAACTAAACATATTTAATTGCTACTATTTGGGTCAAGACTAAAGTTTTAAAATTTGAAAAGTACATGGACTAAAATTTACCAATTCGAAAAGTACAGAGACTAAAATTAATCAAATAAAAGTGCAAGGACTAAATCCACAACTTTTACTAAATACAGGAACTAATAGCAGAATTTAACCTTTATTTTGTTAGCTTTGATTTTTGAAAATTTTGATATAACAATTTAAATTTATTTTATTATATCAAAATATTTTAAAATAAAAACTAACAAATATTTTTAAAAAATATTCAACCAAGACAAATGCACATTTGAATTCATCTTATTTGGGATGAACTTGTACACACATTTGTCCAAATTCATTTTTGAATAACTTTTTAATAAATTTATATTTTTAATAATTTAAAAAAATATATTAAAAATACTTTTTTGATATTATTTTTAAATTTGTTGATATGAACATTGATGTCTTTCCGTCCATTTTCATTCTAAACATGTACTTTTAATAATTATATATATATTTTTAATAAAAAATTTAAAAAATTCAATATTTTAGGTTTATGATTTAGAATTTTAGTGTTTAAAGAAAAATTCAGAACTTATGAAAATATTTAGAAATTTCTGTTTTTTTTTTTAGAATTTTAAGAACTTTTTGCAATTTTTTTATAAATTATTTATTTGAAAAAATATAAATTTTGGTACTTGAATTTTTTTATTCATTTTTTAATTGTAATTTTTCAATTTCATTTGTGAAATTAAAAGATTTCACGTTAATATATCAAATAATTGCAATATTGGTATATAATAATTTATTTAAATATAAAATATTACAAACATCATTTTCATATAATAATATTCAATCACGTCCCTCAAAAAAAATATATTCAAACACGATACGTATTCACAAAATATTGGATATTTTTTTTTTTTTTTTACATATATTCCTCTGATAAGCTATGAGAAAATAATTCATAATTATGTTGAAAAAGGGTAAATATATTTTTTGGTACTTGAGTTCAGCTTCAATGCTTGAATTAGAACCTAAATTTTTGTTTTGTTCAAATTAGTTCTTAAATTTTGGCTTTCCTCGTACATTTTAGTCTATTTTGTAATTCCGTTAAAATTGAATGATATGGACCAATCAAAATACTACACGTGATAGGTACATCGACTAATAAGGTGGCATGTGCGTCATGTGTCTAAACCTGATTGATCCAATCATCTTACAAAAATAGACGAACAGTGGTGGATCTAGAAATACGACTTAGAAAGGGCAGGGGCGAATTTAGAAATGTTTTGGGGGGTCAAAATTAAATTATATATTTTTATGATAGCAAAAATACAATTTCGTCATTTTAATAGCCTATATCTTTATAATTGTTAGAGGATTAAATCAATTTTTTTTATCATTTGAAGGGCAAAATTCAAGTTTATCATTACTAATTTAAAATTTTATAAATTATAAATGGCTTAAATGAAAAATTTTCGTAAAATAGATCTGCTCCTATGAACTAAATTATGTGTAACATAAGCTAAATTTGGATACCAATCTAAACCCTAAAAAAATATAAGTACCAATTTGAACATTGAAACCGAACTTAAGTACCCAAAAATATATTTCCCTTTTCAAGAATAAATATATATTAAAGAAATTTGAAGGCCATTGCATTTTTTTTTGAAAAAAAAATATTTAATATATAAATAAAAGGAAAAATTGTTAAAAGTTTGTGGACGTGTTTTCTCAAGCTTGTTCACTATTCCACGCCTCCTTTATATATATCTTGTGAATATAACAAATATATATACATATATATATATATATATATATGAAATAAAAAATTATGATATAATTGTTGATTGAGTGTTAATTCGATTGGTAGGGGCATTATTGTCAATGTAAGAGGAAATGCGTTCGAGTGTGATTCAGCGCATTATCCTCCTATTTATGAATTAGAGAGGAGCTACCGGTAATTTTAAGCATTGTTTCATACAAAGCAGATATAATTAGAACCTATAAAATATTATCAGAAAATTTTTTAAGCTCTTTCATGATTTAATGAAGTAAGAAATTTATTTATTTTTAAATAGTTAAATTTAAAATTTTTTATTTTTTCTTTTAAAAATCATATAAATTCATTTCACCTTGAATTGAATCCTTTAAATCAAAGATTAAGATTGGAATAAAGTTAATGAATTATTGTCCAATGTCATCCTCATTGTTTTCAATCAGATGATGAGAGTTTTATAGTGGCAATAATTCAACATCAAAAGCTAGTAGATATTTTTCGAATTAGCTATTCTAACTCGAGCTCGATTTTTTTTCTAAAAGATTTGTATTCTACGTTTAATCACAAAAAGTTGATTAAATATAAATCTTAATTATGGCATTATACAAAAAAAAATCAATGTACTAAGAATAGCTATCAAACATAAACATAGAATCGGAAAAGAAGTCGGTCAGGGATGATGTTGGAAATTTTACGTGACGGGTCGAGATAAATTTTTTAAAAAAATAAGGGGATAAAGCTAAATTTTTAATTTAAATAACTAAATTTTTGGAGGGGTCAAAAATGAAAGCTTCTCGTCTAGCTAAAGCTAAAAAAGGATTAAGCTGAATAGTTTGTACTTAAGAAGGATTAAAAGAGAAAATGTACCATTTATACTTGAGTGCCCCTAGCTTCGTCCATATTAACTTTTTAATTTAATATGTTCTTAATTAAAAAATTAAATAAAAATATTTTAACGTATTTTTTAATATTTATATTATAGTATGATTATAGATTTAATTTGAATATTAAAGCATAAACTCAATCCATATTCCAAACGAGTCTAAAATATTTCGTCCAAATCCTATTAAATATTAGATAAGATTTCAAGCTTAAACAATGTTTTTAGACTCAAATTAATGGTTAAACTGATCAACTCACATTTTTCTCGATACGTGATTCAACTGATCTAATATCATTTTCTGAACCAATATTTTAATCAACTTTCGATTCAATCAATCCGATTAATTGATTTAATTCAAATACTTCTGAATTAAACAAATAACTCAAATTTTAAATAAATTTAAATTAAATTAACCCCAACCTAATCCAATCCAAACACATACCACTCAAACCTGTCGCACTCGCCGCATATCAGATAGGATTTGGAACCATTTAAGAGCCACCAAAAAAAATCACAAGCAAAAAAAAAAAAAATATTTAACGGCTTTCAATTATTCGTCACAAAATTTTGGACCCAAACGGAACTTCAATTATTTCATTCAATCAATTTTGTTTCATTTTTCTTCACTATCGCACACTTTTTCACTGTTTCATTGTCAAATCATTTTCATTTTATTTTTTTAAATATTAATTAGGGATAATATTAAAATCTAGAGATAATATAATTTTTGGTCCCTAAACTTAGTAATTAAGTCCAATTTAGTACCTTTATAAAAAAAAGAGAGTCCAATTTAGTACCTGTATTTTCTTTATCCTTTTTGGTATCTGAACTAAGCAATTAAATTCATTTCGTTTTCTAAACTTGAAAATTGTTAAAATTTGATGGTGTAACACTCTGATATTGTGTCACATTATCACCTAAAAATTTCTAAAAAAAAAAATTACTCCTAAACGTGGGAACTAAGTTTATTTTGCTACATGCATTTTTTCTATCCATTTTAGTACCTGAACTTGACAACTAAATTCATTTTGGTCCTTAAACTTAAAAATTATAAGAGTTTGATGACATGACATTCTGTGATTGTGCCATATCATCACTTCAAAATTAAAAAATATATAAATTCAAGGTGATGACGTGGTACAATCTTAGAGTGTGACATTTAGTGTTGTAATGACCAAATTGGTGGTTGAACTGGTCAGACGATTGGCTCTCGATTCAATTGATTTAATCGATTCAAATGCTAGATCAATAATACTTAGATAAATAATTAAAAAAATCGTTAAAAATTATTAAACCAATTCAACTTATTCAACTATTTTCAATTTTTATCGGTTTCAAGCAGTTTTTGATTCAATTAGTTCAACCTCTTTGTTTGGACTAATATATCGGTCGATTATCAATCCAACCGGCAAATCCAATCATTCCAAAAACATTGGCCACATCATCAAATCTTAATGGAATTCAAATCCAGTTACTAAAGTAAACAAAAAAATATAGATACCAAAATGAATTTAATTGTCAAATTCAGGGGCTAAAAAATATATTATCCTTAAAAAAGAACAAAAGTGATGCTTAGCTCTAATTATCAATTTTGGGAAATAATCAAACGGCTGAGGTTTTGATATCATCATCATGTGTGTTGATGTTGAATCATGAATGTTGGTTGTTGAGAGTAATTTGTGTGCTTAAACTAAAACCGACCGTGAATTTGCTCTCATCATATCTGTCGCCATATTTAAGTCATCTTCCAATTTAAACAACTAGGGATAAATTAATATTTAGTCCCTAAATTTGGAAAAAAATTCACATTGATTCTTAAACTATTTTGGGTCCACATTAGTCTCGGTTCTTAGCAGTTTTTCTCAAATTGGTCATTGAACTTGGATTTTGTCAAGGTATAACGACCAATTACTTTAAAATCGTGCCACATCTTTACCTAAAATTTTAAAAAAATAAATATTTTTTTTAGATTTTTTTAATTCTCAGGCGAGGACATGACACATATTTACTCCTAAATGAAATCTAAATTCTGAGATCAAATTGGAAAATAATTGCCAAATTCTAAAGCTAATTTGGATAAAAGTTTAGGATCTAAGTTAAAATGAATTACTAAATCTAAGGACTAAATGTTAGTTTATCCCAAACAATTAAGTCCCAATTTAGAAAATTAATTATTCAATAATCATGCATGTTGACGTTGATATTGCTTGATTATTCTAATCAATTATTGTCAAGTTGAGTTGTTAGTCGTATACTTTTATAAAATTTGAGATTTAATTCTTATATTATAAAATTTAAATTTTAATCCAATCATATGTCATGTGTTTAAAAAAGATTTTAACTTTTAATTTTTTTTAATAAGGACTAAATCTTGTTTTTTTCTCGACGTATAGGGAATATAGCATATTTTAACCAAAAATTAACATGCGAATGCAACTTGATTAATCGATCAATTAATTAATATATTTTTTAAACAATCTTATTATAGGTTTTGATCATATTTGTTCTTTTTGACATAATACCTAGAACTATCCATAGCCCATTCCCAACCAATAAATAGGAGGATAATGCACTTTAGCGCACTCGAATCTACGTCCTCGTGTATAGACAATAATGCCAATACCAATTGAGCTAAAACTCAATCAAAAATTAATTAATATTTTTTTCGTCTTTAATTATTATACCAATTTTTTTCCTCACCACCCAAAAATTAAAAATTATTGTTTCATCCAAATATTATCAATTTTCAACATTAAGAATCTCATAGTATATATTTAAGTTATGTGGTTGACATTATAAGTATTATTATGATATAATATAAGGAAATACGTCACCCTATATTTAACTTTTTGTGAACTTAAACTTTTTTAAATGATGTTTTTTTTAGTTATAATTTATCGAATTTAAATGAAAATTAGTAGGTATACACAAGTGCGGATATAGAGAGGAGGCAGAACCTTAACCCTAAAAATCGAAAAATTATAAATGATCAAATTATAAATTAATATTAGAGAAAATTTTACTTTGGTTCCTTTAAAAATGAAAAACATTTTATTTAATTGTTTAAAAATAATAAAATGATGAAATATAATTTATAAGAAAACATTAATAAGAAAATGACTATATTATTTTATTTATATATATTAATGCCAAAGGTGACCTACTGGTTCCCCAAAAGTCATGGAAATTAAGAGCATCAAATCATGAATATGCAGATGACCTCAAACTCCTTTCTAAAAGGCAAATTAAAAAAAAGAAATTCAACCAAATTACTCTAATTTCTTCATCAATTTTTCTCTCCCTCTCATGATAATTGTTATATGATATCATCTCGTCGAAGTCATTTGTCTCGATTAAGGATGAGAGCACATAGCTCGATCAACTAATGATTAAGAAGTTGCCTTGTTATTTAAGAGGTTGTTGCGTCGAAGCAGGTCGACTAAGTAAACAGTAGATGGTCGCCACATTCATACAACTGTTCATTTCCTTTATATGCACTCATATTTTGCATGTACAAACATACGGACAAGTGAACTAACTAGGGACTGTTTAGTAGGATAACAGGTCTTTCAATCATATCTAAATGCACGTGTTGAAGGTTCATAATAATTCAGTCGATTTATTTTCTCCAATATAAAGGCATATAAAGGCAGAAGGGGTAGGCAGTGACCTTGTCCCCTAATATGGTAGATATCATTTAGCCCTTTAAATTTTTATGAAATTACATGTTAGTATAATGGTAAAATTGCACTTTAACCCTAATAATTTATTATTCATCTTTGTCCTCAAATTTAGTCAATGAGGTCTTAGTGTTATTAGCAAAGGTTAAGGTCTCGAGTTCTTGAGTATCAAGGGTGAAGCTAGAAATTTTTTTTTTTAGAGAGAGGCTGAATTTGAATTGTAATTCTTTTAAGAGAACTAAAATGTATATCCATCATTGTATTAATATAAAATTTTACAAAATTTCAAGAGTTTAAACTACAAAATCTTCATTTTTGAGAGGTCATAATTGAATTTTAAATTTTAGGAGGGATGGTTTTTTTTTTTTTTTTTTTTGAGGGGGTAGGCCCTTTATTTTGACTTGGCAATTTATTTTTGCAAAAAAAATGTGACACAAGTCATGACAAGAGTGCTCCACGTGTCTCAGACATGTCAACCATTAACGCGGTTACACTGAGATACCTTTTTGGAAGATGAAAGCAAATTATAGGAGACACAATGGATATTTAAAAACTTTAGGTACCATATTGAAAATTTTACTAAAGTACAGAGGACGAATATGACATTATCCCTTAATTAATAAGTCTAAAATTATTGATCCCATTTAATCTTTCTCTTTTTTAAATGTCAAATCAACCCACATCAATGAAATCATTTCCATTAAGTGGTTTCGTAATAAAATGATCCAAGGTTCAATCACTTTTGTAAAAGAGTTCAAAGCAGTTTATTAGAAAGACAAATGAAATATAGGCAATTTCTCAATGTTGATAAAATAAAGGGATAAAATTCAGAATTAGATATTTTAGTGTGTTTTTTTAATATAATGTATAGAATTACCCGTAACCCCATCTCAATCCATAAATAGAAAGATAATGTATTTCAACGTACTCAAACTTACGTATTCTTGTATTGACAATAATGTTTATGCCAAACGAGCTAAAACTCAATTGACTACATTTTAATGCATCTTTAAATTGCACTTTATTTTTGTTTAGAAAAATTAACAAACATAAATACGCAAAATGCATATGTATAATTATAACTGAAATAAATCATTACAAAATATAATTAAATTAATAATCAAAATATTCTGAACACATTTTAAATTATAACTAGGCTCGAAAAAATAAAATAAAAATTCACACATAATTTACAAAAAAAAAAAAACGTAGAAATCAAAATCAAAATCTTAAAATTATCAAAATTTTAACCCTAAAGATTAAGTTAAAGTATCAGCAAATTACACTTTATTGCTAAATGTTAAATTAATTAGGTAAGTTATTGGGGTTGCAAGACGTGTGACGAGATGGAGTGGGGACTGAGAATGGGTATCACTACTTTCAGAGTCCATTAAATTGAATATAGATGGTGCTCGTAGTTCGTCTTCGAGTTTGGCTGTCTCAGCAACGGTGGCGAGAGATGAACATGGTTGTTGGGTGTGTGGGATAGGAAGGAATATCGGCTAGTGTTGAGCAAGTGGAGTTATGAGTAATTTATGAAAATCTCATGATGACGTGTCATGCTAAATAAAGTGATGTTATTATTGAAACGAAATATGCACTTATTATTAAAGGTATCCATGGTGGTTTGAGAAGGCAATTACATATAGACTTGATTCTAAAAATTCAAAAGTTATGCAGTCGTGAGTAGAGAATAGGTTTTAAGCAGGCCCGGCCCTGGGGGTTGTTTGAGAGTGTAGCTGTCCAAGGCCTAGGGTTGGAAGGGGCCCAAAAAAAACATTTTTTTCAGACTAAAATAAATGAATAAAATGCTTAGGGTTTTCAATTTTCACCATAAATGCTTCATCTCTTAGAGCTCCAAATTTTTTTCAGCTTTTATTGTATTACATTTATAATTTTTTTTAAAAAAAAAGAGGCCCAATTTATTGTTTCGCTTAGGGCCCAAAAATATCAAGAATGGGTGGTGAACTATGCGCTCACATGTTGGCTGGAATGACGAAGAATTCTCCGATTGGGGTTCAGATTTTCCATACAACTTCCTCTTTGGTCCTTTATCGATTAAGGATTGATAACATGTCTGTGCTTTCGATTCCTGTTGCAAATTGTCTTGTTACTAAAACTATATATAGAAATATAAAATATTTAATGTTGATGTTAACATATTGCCATTGAATTGGTTGATTATATTATTTCAAAATAAAATAATATTAAAAAAACAAAAGAGACAATGGTCCAGCAAATGAATTATTAACGTACCAAATTATTCAAAATATATATATTAATGTGCCAAAGGCTAATTGCCTTTCTTTTTCTTTTTGATTTCATGATGTCATCATTTTTTGCTCTCAATTGTTTGTATTATTTAAGCTAACATAAATTTTAATTAAACTCAATTTGTAATTATTATAAAAACTTAAATAGAGTATTAGAAGATATCATTATTTTTGTATTGGATGTCAGATTGCATTTTACTTTTCTACTGTAAAATGAATAAATTAGTCTTTATATATTAGATCAAAGAGCAAATTGGTCTTTTCTGTTAAAAACTGGCATGGCTAACAAAATAATCAAATAGTAGCACCTGGTGTGCCACATGTACAAATGTACAAGGACTAGTTTTTAATAGTAGAAATGCATAAAATTTTTAACAGGAGGACCGATTTACTCTTTGATCTAACATGCAAAGACTAATTTATCCATTTTTACAGTAGAGGAGACAAAATACAATCTGACTCTTAGTACAATGACATATATACTATTTATTAGTTGTTTAAGGTTGATATTATAATTATGAAGAGCTCTTCTAAGACGTGATTAGATGTGTCTAGACATATCCCCGAAGAGTTGGTAGCAGAGTTACAAGAGTCTTTATTGCATTTCGGCTTGAATATTATAGAAGGAATCTTTGAATGAATTTTGATGTGATTTGACAATAGTTCACGTGTTTTGCATGTAAGAATCTTAGTCGGAGTAGCTCATTCTTTATTTCTTGTACTAAATGAATAAAAGTTAATTTTTGCTATTAGTCTATTATATTATATATAAGTTATGGATTTATATGTTGTACTTTAATTTGGTCATTGTACTTCACAAAATTTGAGATTTCAGTTCTTATTAAATGGTAGTTGGTAAATTTATTAAGTTATACTATTTTTAAAATTTGACGCCGCAAACATATTATCATATATGTAATGCCATTTTAGCGTAATATTTTCACATACTACTTCGAAAAAAAAATTAATGAGTTTAACAGTTATCCTTTAGTATCTGAATTTGATAACTAAGTCCATTTTGTCTTTGAACTTGAAAAATGTAATAGTGTGCCATTAAATCTTGACGGAATCCAATTTTAGGGATTTAAACGAATCTAGTTGCTAAGGTACTAAAGTGGACAAAAAAGTACAAGTACCAAAATAGATATAGTTACCAAGTTTAGGGGCCAAAACTGATATTAACCCCAAAATAAATTATAGAGACAGGTCTCAATCACATCACAATTCAAAACGACTCAACGGCTTAGATTAAATAGCCGAGTTTTAAAAAAATAAAAAAAACCACGTCAGATATTTAAAACGATAGATGGACGGTTGAAGAAAGAAGTTCAATGATTTTGACTACTATTTTTTTCAATGCTGAATCAGCACCAGAAAATGGATCAAAAAAAACCCACGTGAGACCACGTGGATAAGGGAAATAGGTGGGTCATATAAGAAGTGAATAAAACGGCGCCGTTTCAAAACACTTTCGCAATTATAAATAAGGGCGGCTTCTGATGAACTTCAAAAAGCAAACACACCCCAAATACCAAAGTGCTCATCGTTTCCCCCCAGTTTCACTGCAAAAATTTTCTCCCTTTTTTTATTATTATAATTTATACTTCAAAATAGTGTTTGGGAGTGTTGATTGTTGAGAGAGAAAAAATGTGTGGGATATTAGCTGTTTTGGGTTGCTCCGATTCGCAGGCAAAAAGGGTTCGAGTTCTCGAACTTTCTCGCAGGCAAATAATCCTTTTTTTATTCTTCTATTTTTTGCTCTTTGTTCAATTATGATCATTGTTTTACGTGATTTTATTATAGTATAATGATAAATTTAGTGCTTAATATTTAATTTTTTTATTAATTTAGCTTTTATTTTTAATTTTTTGTTGAATTTAATTATTAATATTTTAAAAATAATCAAAACGACATTTTTTTAAAAAAAATTAACAATATTGGCATGAGAATTAACATATACTTTATATTGAGATATATTTATTTTATACGTAGGTCAATGAATAATTTAAAAATATTAAAAATATTTAAAGATTTATAAAAATTAAAAAAGGTCAAGAAGTACATTTTAATTAGTATGCAGGTTGTCATGTTTAAAATTTTAATGTTTTAGTTAGTATTTCTGTTTAAAATAATAATAATTTAACTCTTTTTAAAATATTGATGATTAAATTCGAGTTTTTAAAAAGATGAAGGCCAAATATAACTAAAAAAGAAGAATAAACGTTAAATTGATAGGAAATATAAATATTAAGGACTAAATTTATTATCTTGGATTTCGATATTGAGTTGTCGGAAATTTAATTAAAAATTTTTAGACAACATTTAGGTCCTTCAAAATTTTTAAAAATTTTAATTATGTTTACAAAATTTTTAAAAAATTTTGGGGACCTAAAAGAAAAACTATATCTAAGATGGTTATAAGAGGAGCGGGGCGAGGCGAGGTGGATTTGACTCATTTATCTTTATTTCATGTATGTGTAGTCTTTGGAACATTAAGGTCCATCAACATCGATTATATCCACAATCGTTTCATATAATTTTCGTATTATTTCACCTTACCTTTTTATTACTAAATTAATACGATATTTTCTCACGCTTTGCATTGAGATAATTATTTATTTCTAACTAAATATTAGAGTAAAAAATTAAAAGTTACAATTTACTCGAAACTTTTATACTCTTTGTATATTTAGAATTTAATCTCCATATTTTTATTTTTAAAAATTAGTCTCTCTACTTTTCGAATTTAAAATTTTAGGTCTATTTATTAACATTGTTAAAATTCTTTTATTAAATTTGTTGGTGTGAGATTTTGAAATAAATAAAAAACTCATTTGATATTCATGTAAAAAAAGAAGAAGCAATGTAACAGACTTGAATTTAATAAAGCATTTTAATGGTGATAACAAATTTTAAAACTTTACATAATAATCATTTTAATTAGAATAAAGTATTTAGATTAACTAATTATATTATAAAAATTGAGGTACCAATTTATGTCAAAATTAAAATATATACATTAAATTTAAGTAACATATAAGGATAAAATCAAAATTTAACCATTCTTATAATCTAGAAGTAGAGGGTCTGGAATTGAAATTTACCCATTACGCTCTCATGTAAAAAAAAAAAAAAGATAAAAAAAACAGTAGTATAATCTTATAAAAGATGATAATAATGCGGGACGAGATAAATATTGTCAAATCTACTATCATTTAACTTTGTTTTACTATCAACTTCGTTGATGTTAGATACAACCTTTCTGCTCTATCTACCTTACCTAAATTTTATTTTTGTTAATTCTTTATACTATTTTCAAAAGGGAAAAAAAATCATAGAGTTCCTTTATAACAAAATTATTCCATCTAACTATTTTTTAATTTAAAATTAACATTTAATAAATTGTTCTTAAAAAATTAAATAAATTAAAAAAAAGTTCGATTTGATATATTATTACGTAACTGATTTGATGATTATCAACGTGGGATGTAGGACCATATTCCACAATTATTTGGTGAAAAGAAAATCAATAGCAGCAATATTTATTTATTTGTTTATTATTAGAAAAAGGAAAAAGCTGAAATAAATAAATAAAAATAGCCACTATTTTATTTTGATGATGCAAGTACAGGCTGAAGCACCGTGGTCCAGACTGGAGCGGGCTCTACCAGCACGGCGACTGTTATTTGGCTCATCAACGCCTTGCCATCATCGACCCTGCCTCCGGCGACCAACCTCTCTTTAATGAAGACAAGAGTGTCGCCGTCACGGTACCCCTCTCACTTTTAATTTATTATTATTCCTTTTTTAGGCAATTATCAACGCTCGGCCTCTTAAAACTGGCAAAAAAACAAAGATTTTAATATCTTATTATTAGCTTCCCAAACATTCAAGGGCCAACATTAATGCCTTTTTGTATTTTCGATTTGGCTTTTTGTAATTTACATCTTCTTTCAAACCTTTGGTTTTAAAAGTAGGGGCGAAGCCAGAACAATTTTTTACCGGGGATCGGATAAAATTTTATTTTTTTATAGTTTATATCATTATAATTTGTAAAGAATTAAATCGAATTTTTATAATTTTAGGGGGACCAAAGTGCAATTTTACCTTTACTAATTTAAATTTTTTAAAAAATTCTAAGAGCCAAAATAACAATTTTACATTTTAGGGGGGTCGGGGCCCATGCCACCCCCTGGCTTCGCCCTTGCTTAAAAGGTTTGTTCGAAATTTGGAGAAGTTTAAGTAAAAATATTAGGTTCAAAAATAGGTTTGAGTAAAAAAATAGACCTGATTAATATACGATTAGGCTTAAACTTAAACATTCAAGGTCTGCTCGACTTAACTTGACCCCATTTTTTTTGTAAGTTTCTAATTTTTTATACATACATACATACATATTATGTAATTTATAACACATAAAAATTAAATCTATAGTGCTATATAATATTACTATAATGTAAAAATTAAAAAATGTTTGATTATATATACAATTTTCATCAATAAAAATATATAAATTTATTAAATGTTAAATTAAAAATAAGATATAAGTGTATTTTTATTTTTATTTTTTAAATATGAGACTTAAAATGAGTTTGAGTTAATCATTTACAAATATGGGTAAACTTTGGCAAAATTTTAAGTCTATATCTTGTGCTGGATCGAGTTTGAACAAGCATAAAGTATGTTGATATTATACTTAAGCTTAACCCATAAGCATCTCTACTCGCAACTACTATAGTGAACGATATTCAAAAGCTTTAGTATTCGTATAGCAACATTTGCAACTTTTCTTTTCCTTTAAAATCCAGGTGAATGGAGAGATTTATAACCATGAAGAACTAAGGAAGAAGTTGGTGAACCACAAGTTCAGGACAGGCAGTGATTGTGATGTTATAGCCCATTTGGTAAGCTTCAAGCAGATCATATATAATAGTATGGTAAAAATATTATAGAGCCCCCGTATTAAGAGTTTAATTGTATTGTACTCACTTTATTTAAAAAATAGTTAAATTAGTTTTTGTACGTTATATTAAAAAGTAAACTGGACTTTTCTATTAAAAATTTCATCTATTTGTACTGTTAAAAATTGACGTGTCATGTATACCTCATACTAAAATACATATACTAATTTTTAACAGAAGAACCTATTTACTTTATTAGTATACATGAACTAATTTTTATATTTTTTTAATAATAGAAAATAAACTATAATCTATTCTCTTATACAGAAATCTCTATAATATTTTTACTCATGTAATAGTGTTGAATTATTTGGACTTATTATGTGAATTATTGGTCTAACAATGTACTGAATTTGTTGCTTGAATATATACACAACTATATATTATATTATATTATATGATAATATATATAGTATGAGGAGTACGGGGAAGACTTTGTGGACATGTTGGATGGAATCTTCTCATTTGTGCTATTGGATACTCGTGACAATAGCTATATTGTCGCTCGTGATGCTATTGGTGTCACCTCACTTTATATTGGGTGGGGACTCGATGGTACACACTTTTATCTTGTTTGCTTGCTTCTAGTAATTTTTTTTGGCACAAATTTCAAGTTTTCCAAATACGAATATGTGTTGAATACGAGTTAGGTTTGCTTTATGGGACGGTAGATTTAACTAGGTTTAAAATGAAATAATTTTTAAAAATATTTTAAATAATAAAATATTTTATTTAAATTTATTTATATATTTTTATTTTATAGGGGTTAATATAGTATTTAATATTTAAGTTTAGTTTTAACATTTAATCTGCTACTTAAATTTAGCTTCAAATCAAATGATATTATATGGCACAATGAATGTTTGACACGTGTATTCCGGTAAAAAAAATAGGTATATAATCGAGAAAAAAAATAATTCAGTTACCAAATTAAACACCGAAGCCAAATTTAGGTACTTAATTGGGACAAAAAAGCTTAAGTATGAAATTGTAAAAGCTCAGATATCAATTTGAACATTAAAATTAAATTCAGGTACCGATACATTAACCCTATTTTATAATATGTAAATAGTGAAAATGAGCCGTAGACTTGAGCTTGGGCATAAAAATATTTTGAAACAACTTAATCAATGAATAGGTCTAATATGAGTATATTTATCTATTTTTCTTAAATAATTTTCATATATTTGGGATCGCAGAAATATATACAAGGCACGAATATTAAATTGGGTAATTAAGAGAAATTATGCATGCATGGATTTCTAGTACGGCTAAGAAAAGAACCAATAAAGTTGAAAAACTGGTTCAAATAATATGTTTTGGTTAAATTTTTATTGAAATTGATTCGGTTTAAATAATAATTGAACATATTCAGTTAATTTAAAAAATTAATGAATCGAATTATTCTAACTCGTTGAAATTCGATCCGAGTCAATTCGGTTATCTTTCGATTTAACTAAATTCATATTCTTACTCGTTACATATTCAGGTTCAGTTTGGATAGCGTCAGAGTTGAAAGGATTGAATGATGACTGCGAACATTTCGAAAGTTTTCCTCCCGGTCATTTATACTCAAGTAAATCTGGAGGCTTTAGGAGATGGTATAATCCACCTTGGTTTTCAGAGGTCACTCCATCGGTTCCATACGATCCTCTTGTTCTTAGACGTGCATTTGAAAATGTAAGCACAAATTTGTCCCCAAAAACACCTTAGAAATATATTATACTTTTGGGTTAAATCAGCCCTAAATTTGTCAATTATTAATCACTAAACTTAGCAATTGTTCTCATGCTGGGACTTGAACTAGACAAACTATTCCCACTTTGAGACTATCGCCAAGTTCAGGGCCTAACTTGGACCCAAAAAATTTCAGGTCCCAAAATGAAAATAGTTATTAAGTTCAAGTCCCAAATAGTAATTTAACCCTATATAAAATAATTTTTTTTAATGTAATTTTAGCTTACATGGGTTGCCTATGGTATATTTATAGGCTGTGATCAAAAGGTTGATGACTGATGTGCCTTTTGGAGTTTTGTTATCTGGAGGACTTGATTCATCATTGGTTGCTTCCATCACAGCTCGGTATTTGGCTGGTACCAAGGCTGCCAAACAATGGGGAAGTCAGCTCCATTCTTTCTGTGTTGGCCTAGAGGTAAATTGAATTTTAATCAATTAGAGGGGTAAAATTGTTATTATGTCAATAAAAAAGGTCGCGTTAACATTTTTTTTTGTAATTTAAAGGATGAGTAATCAAAATATTAAATTTCGATAGAATTAATAATTAAAATAAAAAATTTTAAACTAATATGATCAAAACAAAAATACACTAATATCGGATGACTATTTATATAATTTATCCTAAAAAAATTGATATTTGAATCACATGATCTACAATCCCTTCATTTATTCAGTGTCTACTGTAACATCTGCCCTCACTTTATTACTGAGTTTCAGCTTCTTTGATATAATTTTTTTTTAGTCATTTCTATTCGGGTCAAATTTGAGTTCAAATTATTTTAAATTTTGGTCAATTTCATGTTTAAGTAAATTTTGAATTTAAATTTTGATTGAATGAATTTTGATTATTAATTATTATGATAATATCGAATTAAGATTATTCAGGTTAAAATTTTGAGTTGGATTCAAAATTGATATATCTAATCTCAATATGCTTACAGGGTTCACCAGATTTGAAGGCTGCAAGAGAGGTGGCAGATTATTTGGGCACTGTTCATCACGAGTTTCACTTCACCGTTCAAGTACCGACTGAAATCCCTTTCTAAATATATTTTTAATTCAAGAAATTGAAAACAAGATTTTTAAAATCTGATTGATAGTTAGGGCATTAGTTATCGGTTTGATTGGTCCATTCGGTTCGATTAAAAAAATCGATCAATTTGATATCTCTTTTTAAACCGATACTTTAATTAATTTTTGGTTCAATCGATTCAACCGATCAATTCAATTCAGTTCAAACAACATAATTGATATCTAATAATCCTATAACAAAGCTAAAAATAAAACTTGTCTAAA
Organism: Gossypium australe; assembly: GCA_005393395.2. NCBI lineage: Eukaryota > Viridiplantae > Streptophyta > Magnoliopsida > Malvales > Malvaceae > Gossypium > Gossypium australe. Next base: position 159,507,816 of record CM016626.1, read on the forward strand.
ATGTAGGATGGAATTGATGCCATTGAAGATGTCATTTACCACATTGAAACCTACGATGTCACCACAATCAGAGCAAGTACTCCTATGTTTCTAATGTCACGAAAGATCAAGTCACTTGGTGTCAAAATGGTTATCTCCGGTGAAGGCTCCGACGAGATTTTTGGTGGATATTTGTATTTCCACAAAGCACCAAATAAGGATGAATTCCATCAAGAAACATGCCGGAAGGTAATTTACGTTATTTTGACTCTTCATTTTTCTTCAAATACCCAAATTGAAAACTCATTTTCTGACATATTTTCTAGCAGGTAGGGTCGGTTTTGGATTATGTCAATTCTAGTTTAAATTTTTTTTTGTATCATTTTGAATTTAAATTATTTCGGGTTAAGTTTTTTGTTTTGTTTTTTATTGGATTTGAATCATTCAAGTTTTAGGCTATATTTGGATTGTTTCGGGGTTTGAACATTCTTGGCTTGGGATCATTTTGGGTTTGGAACATTTCATCTGTAGGTAATTTCGTGTTTAAACTATTTTGGGTTTGGATAAATTCAAATTTGGGTTAAATGGGTTCGGGTTGTTGACTTTTTATAATCAAACGGGTATGTGTTATGTTTAGTTTAAGTTAAATAAGTTAATTTTCGAATTTGGATCAAAATTGACACATCAGGTTGCAACATAACGATAAGGATGACATAATGAACGTGGTTTTTTTTAGGGATAATGTTATATTTGGTATCTATACTTTCATAAAATATTTAATTTGATACATGTATTTTGAAAATATCTAATGTGGTATCTGAGTTATCACTATGTGTTTTATTATGGTATATGTACACTATGTGCTTTATTACAGTACACATATTTTCATAAAATGTCCAATGTGGTACTTGAACTATCAAAATATGCCAATAAAAATTCGACACATAGGTGTGCTTGGTTGGGTGCAAAAGTGAGAGGAAAAGATTCTATCGTAATGCATAAAAACTAAACCTTCTAAATCGGAAAGATGATAGGAGAGAAAATGAGAGAAATGTGTATGTTAGTTTGAAGTTATGAATTTTTTACCTCTTCAAATTTTCGGCTTTCTGATTTTCTTTCTATCTTACCAAGCAAAGCCATGAAGTTTTTTGTATACCACCTTTGTGCAGATCAAAGCCCTTCACCTGTATGATTGCTTGAGAGCTAACAAATCAACGTCTGCATGGGGATTGGAGGCTCGAGTCCCATTCTTAGACAAAGAATTTATCAATGTCGCCATGGCTATAGACCCTGAATCAAAGATGGTATAAAGTGTGAAAATTGCTTGATTTATTGTTCATCAACGGCTGAGATTTAAAGTCTTATAAACATTGTTTCTCTTGTTTTTATGAATCAGATTAATAAGGATGAAGGACGCATTGAGAAATGGGTTCTTAGAAGAGCCTTTGATGATGAAAACCATCCCTATTTGCCAAAGGTGAAGTAACATTAATTTCTTTTCTTTGATAAACTTGTCAATTTTGGCTTGATTCTGAAAATTCAATTCTAAAAATTCGATTCTACTCAATTTGACTATGAAAAGTCAAACAACCTGGACTTGAATTGACTCAAACTTGAAACTGATCTAAACTTAAACAAGTAATCTGAAATTATCTAAACTTAAAGGTGATTAAAGCTCGAAATAATTGCCAATGAGGTCTTAGGATCTTGATGGTTTAGGTTCAACTCTTGCCTGGTGTAAAATATAATGTTTTTAAAATTAGACCGAACATGTGTGGGCCCTCTCTAAAATTATTCTGGTTTGATTTTAGTTTAATTGCACTTTGTACTGCTTGATTTTGACTATAGTTGATTCGGATATGTATTACTCGTAATTTTATTTGTAAATTTCAAACTCGAATGATCTGAACCCAAAACTTCCTGACTTAAAACCGAACTAACATGGTCTTGTTTGATGACTTGTGCAGCATATCTTATACAGGCAGAAAGAACAATTCAGTGATGGCGTTGGTTATAGTTGGATCGATGGTCTCAAAGCTCATGCTGCTGCACATGTAAATTAATCAAATAATTAGGCTGCCACGAACATTAATCGATTCATTGATTGATTCTATACCGTATGGTTTTCAGGTGACCGATAAGATGATGCTTAATGCTTCAAATATCTTCCCTCACAACACACCGACCACGAAAGAAGCATACTATTATAGGATGATCTTCGAAAGGTTCTTCCCTCAGGTGATTACCGTTTAAAATATGTTACTCGGATTTGAATACGAGATTTAATTTTTCGATAAAAATATAAATTGTATTTTGTTCTCTTTACTAAAAAAAGATAAATTATTTGTTGTATGTTATATTAAAGAGCAAATTAGTCATTCTGTTAAAAAATTCAACTATTAAATATTAGTCCTTACATGTCAACATAAGGTATGCATAACACGTCACATGTTACTATCTAGTTATTCCAACAACATCGCCAGCTTTTAATAGTACAAATAGGTTTAATAGAAATAACCAATTTGCTATTTGAACTAACTCTTAAAACAGATACCTCTATAATACTTTTACCTTGAATTTTTCTTTAGTCAAGATGATGATTATATTTGCTTGTTTTACTAGAACTCGGCACGATTGACCGTCCCGGGAGGAGCAAGTGTAGCATGCAGCACGGCCAAAGCTGTCGAATGGGATGCCACTTGGAAGAACAACCTCGACCCGTCGGGCAGAGCAGCACTTGGAGTCCATCTCTCGGCTTACGATGCGGAGACACCTCTCGGTAACAAGCCGTCCAAGATTATTGAGTCAATACCGTTGATGATGGAGATTCCTGGAGTTGCCATACATGGTTAAGTGCCATGAAAATTGAAGCAAAATGTGTGAAATTTAATGATTGATTAGTATAATTTGTGCCATATTATCCATGAAACTTCAGTATGCTATAATGTATAATATAGGTAATATATAAAAGCACTATATATATATATATATATATATATCTATAAATATGCATGTATGTATGTATGGAAGGATGGATGGATGGATGTATATTGTGATCGTTTGATCATTGTTTTTGTTATATTTAGTTGTTGTTTATGTTATTGAAGTTCGTAATCATATTTTAAAATGGAAGTATTCCCTTTGGTTTTTATTATGTTTCAAAATCTTGGTCCAATCAATTCAAATTTATAGGTAATCATATTATCCGTGTCACCCTCCCATTCGATATTTAACGTCAATTAATAGAAATAGATAATTAAAAATTCAATTAGTTGAGTGAACAATTTTAAAAACTTCATAGTTGAGTGGTCAAAAAAGAAAATAGTTTATAGTTGGGTGCCATGATTATCGGTTCGCAACCCCTACCTAAGCGAGCTAGGGAATCTCGAAGTTCTTGAAAATCGATTCCATTGGATGTCGAATCCAAGAAATATTGAGTTAAACAACCATCAATATCTATTGGCAATCTTGAGAAGTCGAAAAAGGACGGAAGTATTCCAAATTGTGAACTTTGTGGAAGAAAACATAGAAGTGAATGCTAGAAGAAAACAGGAGCATGTTTCCAATGCGAAATGTTAATGATATTCTTGCAGCTACCTAGAGATCCTACTCCTACAGCTAGAGGTTGGAGAATTGACCGCGGTGGTTCAGTTGCAAAGGGTAGTCAGCAAAGAGAAACTGATTCAGTAGTACATCTTCCCCATCACATTTCAAGTAAATTTCGAAGGTGAAATTTCTTAAGTGGGGGGAGAATTGTAACGACCTGAAAACCAGTGGTGTCGACAATTGCGGTTTCGAGACCTCGTTTTTGTAAACCGAGTTTGTAAATATTAAATAGGGATACATAGTTAGTGAATAGATAAATTAAAATTCGGCTAAATAATTTAGCCGAAATTGTGGTTAATTAAGACTTAAAGACTAAATTGTAAAAGTTTAATCACTATAGATTTTTAATTAGAATAAGGTTTGGAGACTTAAATAACAATTATTCAAGGGACCAAAATGGCTAATAAACTGCTATTGAATAGTTAATAGTGGATAATGATTTTGGATGTCATTAATTTAGTTTAAACTTGACTAATTATAACTAAACTTGATTAATTAATTTAATTAATATTAATTAACAAATTAACCATACTATAAAAGCCAAAATTTTCCCCAAGCCGTGAGAACCAAAGAAAAGAAGAAGCTTTAAGGGTTTCAAGCAATCGGTCATTAATTAGCTAATGCAATTAAGTCTTCTTTTTTCTTTTTTATAATTTTTATAAATTTGATGTCACGGGAGTTTAAATTAACTAGTCCATGTATCAATTTGTAAAATTTTTAAAGTTTTTGAAAATTATCATTGTTGAGAATGGAATGAAATTGGTGTGAAATTGTCATAAATTAAGCTTAGCATATGAAAAGGATTAAATTGTAAAGATTAGTTGTTAGTTTCATACATTAGGGATTAAATCAAATAAAATGTAAAATTGTCAAGAGTTTTTGGTAGAGATAGAAAATAGAGGGTCCCTAATGAGTTTTGGTGGAGTTGAATTTTAATCCGAGGCTCTGAATTGAAAGTTATATTTGACCCAGTTTTAAGGGTTAAATTGAATAAATTACAAAACATGTATGACTTTGAAATGTAATATAATTTGGTATGGAATTTGATACCGTATCATTATTGAATTATTATTTGTAGCTAAAGACAACGCAAGACTGTCGAGAGAGAAAAGGAAAGACGAGAGCCGACGACGAGTAACCTGAGCTTTTGGTTTGTATCTATACGACCCAAAATCAATCTAATTATTGCATGTTCATGACATTTTACGTTATATAATATTGAGAGAAGTTGTTAATGATTATTGAGTTGAAATGTTATGGCTGAAATTGAATATCAAGATAGAGACTAAATTAAATAATTCATATGAAATTGAGCTGAATTATGATATATTATATGACGAAATGATTATTTTGATGTTAAATTGAGAATGATGAGATGTAAATTGAGTTATGTGATGAAATTAAAAATTGGTTGTTCCATTAACTGTATAGGTTATATTTCGATTTAATCGATGATACACTTACGAATCAATATATTTACTTTTGTTTAGCCGATGGTGTTATTACGTACCATTATAATTACGTCGGCAATCCCGATGATCTACTTATTAGCCGGTATATTTTCTTCAATACATGCACTTATATACTAACATAATTGATTCGATTTATGGAATGATGCACTATATAATACTTGGGTGTAGTTTGCCCTGACTTAGCAATTTGGATTTTGGTTAAAAAAGAAAAAGAAGCCGAAATCCTTGACAAGAAATCATACCTTTGACCATCACTTTCATCTACGACGGCTTATCAATCATACCTTGACAAGAAAGCCGACTTGCTTATTACGTAAATGAAAACTCTATTAAACCCTTCGTGTTCTGTTTCAAATCCAACGCTTTCTCATTTCTCTGCTATCAGATTCTAAGGCCAGTCGCCATAGCTAGAGCTTTGCTATCCCTTCTCAGGTTTTAATCTTTCTATTTCTTGCTTTGTCAATTTTTTGTTTTCTGCTTCCTATTTGTGTTCATAATTTTTAGCTCAAGGTTTCAGTTTAAAAAAACAAAACAAATAAGGGTTTCTTTTATCCTTTTTCTGGGTCTTCTTTTCTCAATGTTTGCTCTGTAAAATATTTTTGTTGACATTATGGGTTTTTCTTTTTATATAAAAAATTATTATTATGTTATAATTAGCATTGTATTTTTGGTTATATTTATGCATGCATGTATGTAGGGTATGTAATGTATGGCATGGTATGTAGTTTTGTATGTATGTATGCATGCATGCATGTATGTGTATATGTAGGGTATGTTATGTACGTATGTAAATAAGGTAATTTTCTGTTTTTTTGTTTCAGTTACTTGAACAAGCTAGGAAGGATTTGCAGCAGTCATGGCCAAGCATCACCCCGATTTGATCATGTGCCGGAAGCAGCCCGGTATTGCGATAGGACGACTGTGCGAGAAACATGATGGAAAATGCGTAGTTTGCGACTCCCTCGTTCATCCTTGCACGCTTGTTCGGGTCTGCGATGAATGCAACTATGGCTCGTTTCAAAGTAAGTGTGTTTCTGTGGAAGTGTAGGAATATCCGATGCATATTACTGTAAAGAGTGTACACAACTAGAAAAAGACCGAGATGGTTGTCCCAAAATCGTTAACCTCGGGAGTGCTAAAACCGACTTGTACTACGAGCGTAAGAAATATGGTTTTAAGAAACGATGATTGCTGCATAACATGTTCGGATTAGGTAGCTTGGAACTGCATACCGAGCCTTTGGGTTTCGACTTTGTTGTATGTTAGATGATGTTATCTCGAGTACGATGGCCGGATTAACATATATATATATATATATATATCTGCTATGCAAACAATTTGTCTTATTGTTTTGGAGTTAGATTCAACTTGTATTTATATGTGAATGGGAGATAAAAGTACCGTAGACATCCCTATGCTAGAAGTCAGATTGCCTTTTGCCATCTCTACTTAAAAAATAGATAAATTAATATTTATATGTTAAATCAAAGAGTAAATCAGTCCTTTTTGTTGAAAATTTCATCAATTTGTATAGTTAAAAACTGGCGTGATTGAGAGAATAAACAAATAGTAACAGGTTGTGTGTCACATGTATCTCAGGGGGCAATTTTTAACAATAGAAATGAATGAAATTTTTATCAAAAGGACCAGTTTGCTCTTTAATCTAATTTATAGGGGCGAATTTGTATATTTTTTAAGTAGAGGGAAAAAATGTAATTTGACTACTAGTACTTACTTTCCATGGGATAATTGTTTTTCAGTGAAGGGCTTATGGATATTCAAGTGCTAAATATAAATCCTCGATCATATATATAGTCCAATGTTCCATCGAGTATTAAGGATGGCAAAACCCTCAATTCGCTTTGAAAAGAGTGGGAAATTTTTTTAATGAATGTGAGGCTATGCAGGGATAATTTATTTTTGGATAATGTCTACGAAGCGATTATGGTAAATACTTACTCCGTCTCACCCATTATATAAAATTACCATTTTATAATTATATATAACTATTAAAAGGTTAAAATGTGTTATGAAAAAAGAATTATTTTCCTTTTTCCTAGTAAATTTTGATATTCGACATTTATATCTGAGTCCAAGTAATACAATTTAAAAAGTATATGATGTCCAATAAAACTATTATGTGCCACATTTTAATTGGATGATATCATCTTTTGGGGTGAAATGAAAAGAAAGTGATAGTTTAAGTATCGTTTTTAATAAAAAAAAATTTTACAATTTTAATTAAGATTTTAAAAATTTACCAGAAAAATATAATATATATTTTTTGAAGTAAGGAAACATATATTAGATGTCATGATAATCTGAAACATTATTTATTAAATTAAATAATGGCAACACTATGAATAGTAAAAAATAATAATATATTGCCGATTTAGTTTTAGTTTGATTGGCATGAGTATTATTGTCAATACAGGAGGACGTGGATTTGAATGCGTTGAAGCGCATTATCCTCCTATTTATGGGTCGGGAGGAGTTATTGGCAGTTCTAGATATTGTGCATTCTAAAAAAGAACAAATATAATAAAAACTTATAATATAATTATTTAAATAATAATAATAATAATAATAATAATAATAATAAATTAACTCCAATGTTTATCAACTTCTTTAATAAGCACTCAATCTTATTAATTAGAATAATATAATTATCAAACTTTAATCTTAATTAATTGGTTGGTCCAATAAACTTGAATCTTAATTAATAATGAAGAAGACAGTAGTAAATTGTCGATTGGGTCTTAGCTCAATTGGTATAAATATTATTGTCAATATAGAAAGACGTGAGTTCGGGTGAACTAAAGAAAATTATTGTCAATCAAAACCTATAATAAAATTATTAAAATAATAATAATAATAAATTAACTCCAATGTTTATGAACTTCTTTAATAAGCACTATATCATATTAATTAGAATACATAAAATAATGAATTATGATATATTTATTTCGGTTTAAGCGATAATACATTTGATAATGGTACTAAAATGCATACATAATTACTTAGATTTATCCGATTATGCATGGAAAATATTCTACTTTTCCCTAACTTAGCAATTTGATTTTTGGTAAATAAATAAATAAAAAAAACTCGAAAACCTTGACAAGATATCATTTCTTTGACCATCACTTTCATCTACGACGGCTTAGCAACTATATAAAAACTCTATTAAACCCTTTGTGTTCTGTGTCAAATCCAGCGCTTTCTCATTTCACTGCTATCAGATTCTCAGGCCAATCGCCATAGCCAGAGCTTTGCTATCCCTTCTCAGGTTTTAATCTTTTTATTTCTTGCTTTGTCAACTTTTTGTTTTCTGCTTCCTATTTGTGTTCATAATTTTTAGCTCAAGATTGCAGTTCAAAAATTTTTATCAAATAAGGGTTTCTTTTTTCCTTTTTCTGGGTTTTCTTTTCTCCATATTTGCTCTGAAAAAGATTTTCTTTTTGACATTATGGGTTTTTCTTTTTATATAAAAAATGATTATCATGTTATAATTAGCATTGTTTTTTTAGTTAATCATTCACTTCTTTTAATTTATTTTGAATGTTGGGTTCTTTTAATTCATCTTGATTCTTGATAATGTTGCTTGCCATTGTCTGATTATATTTATGCATGCATGCATGCATGTATGTAGTTATGTATGTATGTACGCATGCATGCATGTATGTGTGTCTGTGTGTATGTAGGGTATGGTATGTTATGTACGTATGTATATAAGGTAATTTCGTGTTTTTTTGTTTCAGTTGAACAAGCTAGGATTTGCAGCAGTCATGGTCAAGCATCAGCCTGATTTGATCATGTGCCGGAAGCTGCCTGGTATTGCGATAGGACGACTGTGCGAGAAAGATGATGGAAAATGCGTAATCTGCTACTCCCTCGTTCATCCTAGCACGCTCGTCCGGATCTGCGATGAGTGCAGCTATGGCTCGTTTCGACATAAGTGTGTTATCTGTGATGATGTAGGAATATCCGATGCATATTACTGTAAAGAGTGTACACAACTAGAAAAAGACCGAGATGGTTGTACCAAAATCGTTAACCTCGGGAGTACTAAAATCGACTTGCACTACAAGCATAAGAAATATGGTTTTAAGAAACGATGATTGCTGCATAACTTGTTGGGTTTCGACTTTGTTGTATGTTGGATGATGTTATCTCGAGTACGATGGCCCGGATTAACATACTTATCTGCTATGCAAACAATTTGTCTTCTTGTTTATGGAGTTAGATTCAATGAGTTGCATTATTCTTTTATTTGATGTGTTCATAGTCTTGCATCTATATGTCAATGGTAGATAAAAAGTACCATAGAAATCCCTATGCTAGAAGTTAGATTGTCTTTTGCCGTCTTTATTCAAAATATGAGTGAATTAGTTTCTATACGTTATATCAAAGAATAAGTCAGTCTTTTCTGTTGAAAATCTCATCAATTTGCATTGTTAAAACTCGCGTTGTTGAGGGAATAATCAAATAGTGACACATCATGTACCACATGTATATTAGTGGGCAATTTTTAACAATAAATAAATTTTTTATCAGAAAGACTAGTTTACTCTTTACTCTAATGAATAAGAGCTAATTTATATATTTTTTAAGTAGATGGGGGAAATGTAATTTGACTACTAGTAGTGTCGAACCTATTGGACCGTGTCTCTTACGAGTTATCACATGAACTAATTGTACTAAATCAATAAATCCTCGATCATATATAGTCCAATGTGTGAAAGTAGCTCTTTTTTATTCCATTGAGTCTTAAGGATGGCAAAATCGCCGTCGTTCAATGGATTCCAAATCAATTTGCTTTGAAAAGAGTGGATACTTTTTTTAATGAATGTGAGGCTATGCAGGTATAATTTATTTTTGGATAATGTGTACGGAGCGATTATGATAAATACTTGCTCCGTCCCACCCGTTATATGAAATTACTATTTTATCATTATACATAACTATTAAAATGTTAAAATGTGTTATGAAAAAGAACTTAATTAAAATTGTAATAATAATAAATTATCGATTTAGTCTTAGCTCATTATAGGTTTTGATTGTCAATGATTTATTCTTTGATTTAACGCATTGAAACTAATTCACACATTTTTTGAATAAAGACGGCAAAAGGCAATCTAACTTCTAGCATAGGGATTTCTATATGGTACTTTTTATCTACCATTGACATAAAGATGCAAGACAATGAACACATCAAATAAAAGAATGCAACTCATTGAATCTAACTCCATAAACAAGAAGACAAATTGTTTGCATAGCAGATATGTATGTTAATCCGGGCCATCGTACTCGAGATAACATCATCCAACATACAACAAAGTCGAAACCCAAAGTCTCGATATATATGCAGTTCCAAGCTACCTAATCCCAACAAGTTATGCAGCAATCATCGTTTCTTAAAATCATATTTCTTATGCTTGTAGTGCAAGTCGGTTTTAGTACTCCCAAGGTTAACGATTTTGGGACAACCATCTCGGTCTTTTTCTAGTTGTGTACACTCTTTACAGTAATATGCATCGGATATTCCTACATCATCACAGATAACACACTTATGTCGAAACGAGCCATAGCTGCATTCATCGTAGATCCGGACGAGCGTGCTAGGATGAACGAGGAGTAGCAGATTACGCATTTTCCATCATGTTTCTCGCACAGTCTGTAACATCCCGAATTAGGGCCTAGTCGGAACAGTGGTTTCGAGACCACGAATTTGAGGTAGAAATAATTATTTTATATTATAAGGTCTATGATATGTTTACATGCTTGTGTGAAAAATTCAAGAAGAAATTATATGCCTAAGGTGCTTGATTAGACTTTAAGGACTAAATTGAATAAGCTGCAAAGTGCATGTTCTAGAAGCTTTTGGTATGAAATTGCTTTGGATTATGAATTAGGAGCCTTTAAATAGCAATTTTACCAAATTCTAAAATTTTGGACAAAAATGGGCTTGTGTGGTAAAATATCTAAGAAAGACATTAAGGGTATTTTAGTAATATGGCATATAAATACCATGAAAGCCATTGTTGAGGTTTTGTCCAAGCTTTCCAAGCTCAATAGTAAGTTCGTTCTTGTCCCGTTTTTATTGATTTTCGTATTTTTGAAATCCTTGTACTTTAATCTACCTATTTCTAACCATATTTTGAGATATAGTTAAAGTCAAAAATTATACCCATGATGGATAATTGTGTATTTTGATGTTTGATGGTAGATTATGCATGTTTATGAGTAGAGGAACTGTAACATCCCGAAATAGGGCCTAAACGGAATAGTGGTCACGAAACCACAAATTCGAGCTATAAAAGTTTATTACGTTTAATTATTATGATTTACAGAGTGATTAAATACATGTGTTAGAGTGTTGATAAGAAATTTTATTGATTTCATGCTTAAATTGCCTATTAGGACTTGTTTGCAAAAGTTGCTAAATAGGGGTTCTAATTTATAAAGTACTTGATTGAAATGGGGGTTTGAAGTAGGAATATTTAAATGGTAATTAGACCATTATATTTTCATGGACAAAAATGGACATATATATAGGTAGAAAGAACCAAAGTTTTTAATGAAGGGTAATTTAGTCATTTGGTAATAAAAATGAAATTAAAAGGGAAAAAGATGGCAAAATATGCTCATCTTCTTCATTAGGCCTAATTTTCAAGTGTTCAACATAGCTAGGGTTTGTTTCAAGCTTCCAAGCTCCATAGTAAGTGATTCCAAGCCCCGTTTTTAATGTTCTTTACGTTTTTGAAACCCCGGTAGCTCGATTTAGCTTATTCTATTAATAATTCATGCTAGAGTTCATATTTGGAAAAATACCCATAGGTAAAATGTGTTTATTTTGATGTTTTATGATAGAATATGAAGTCTGAAATTATGTTAAACAACTTTTGCTAAGTGATTTTAAGTGAAAACGAGTAAAACGGCTTAATCGGTAAAATACCTAATGTTCATAAGTACATGTTAGAGTGAGAATTTGATGTTGTCATAGAAGGGAAAAATGATCAGCATGTAATAAAACATAAGAATAAGGGATAAATTTTAATTTCCGAGCTTTGGGGCAAATGTGTAAATATGTAAAAGTTTAGGGGTAAAATTGTAATTTTTCCAAAGTTAAGAGTTAAGGACTGTTTTGATGAATGTGAGTATTAAATAAGCTAAATTTGCTATTATAGACCAAGAAGAACGAAATCCAGAGTTAGATCGAGGAAAGAAAAAGATAGAGGATTAAATCGATATAGTTGATCGTATTTTGTTTCGAGGTAAGTTTGCAGTAAATAAATGCAATATTCTATTACTTTACATTATGTAACACCCCTTACCCGAGACCGTTGCCGGAGTCGAGTACGAGGCATTACTAGACTTAACTTACTAGTTCGGGGCATAAAAGTTTAAAACTGTCCATCTGCGTCATGTTCACTAAATCAATTATAACTCGAGTTACGAAACTCGAAATCTAGATCCGTAAATTTTACCTGAAACTAGACTCATATATCTTCTTACTATAATTTTTCCAGAATTTTTGGCGTGGCCAATTAGTACAGTTTATTAGTTAAAGTCTCCCCTGTTACACAGTTTGACAGTTCTGACCTCTCTTCACTAAAAATCAATTATCTCATAATATACAACTCTTTTTTCCTACACCGTTTATTTCATATAAAAATAGACTAAATAAGCTTTAATTATATATCTCATGCACAACCTAATTCCATTTCTACTATTTTTGGTGATTTTTCAAAATCACGTCACTGCTGCTGTACAAACTGTTCCCCTGCATATACTTACATAATTTCTTTCTGATAATTACCAACTAGGCATTACATAATATCCAAAACATGCTCTTAATTAGCCATTTTAATAGCTAATCATTACCAAACATTTACAAGCCAATCTTAAGCCATATCATAAGGTTATACACACAAGATAGCTAAGTCCTTATACATGCCATAACTTAAAACGTTCGAGTCACAAAATACCAATATAATCCTTTGATAGTGTGTAACGATCTCCGACGTCCTTTCGATCCCCGAGTTGGCTTGTAATACTATAAAAAAAAATAAAGAATGGGTGTAAGCATAAAGCTTAGTAAGTTTACATGTAAATAGATAACAACATTCTTAATGAATTATCTTATGTTTTTCTTATCAAGATCACTTAAGCTTTTAACTCAATATACTTAAACTTGTATTCTTACCTTGCCTTTTAACATGAATTTATCTTACCTTACCTTTTTAACATGAATTTATCTTACCTTACCTTTTTAGCTTGAACTTGTCTTACCTTTACTTTTTAGCTTGAACTTGTCTTACCTTTACTTTTTAGCTTGAACTTGTCTTACCTTACCTTTTTAGTTTGAACTTGTCTTACCTTTACTTTGGTTTACTCTTGGAATATTCCCGTTGAACCACTTGGAATACTAAGGATACGCGGGTACCTTTCCTTATGAAACTTAACCATTGCCATGTCTTGACATGGTCTTACGTGGTATCCTTGCCTTATGAACTCACCAATGCCATGCCTTGGCATGGTCTTACATGGGACCTTTGCCTTATAGTAACATATCAATGCCATGTCTTGACATGGTCTTACATGATTTCCTTAAACCCTAATGTCATGACATTTGTATCCTACACATTCCTAAGGTTCAACCGGAACTTTCTGAGATAGTTTTTCCGTCAATTCATACTTGAGTCTTTAAATAATAAATTTACAGAATAAATATGTAAATGCTGGAATTTAACAATATTAAATGTAAAGTAATAGAATATTTCATTTATTTACTGCAAACTTACCTCGAAACAAAATACGATCAACTATATCGATTTAATCCTCTATCTTTTTCTTTCCTCGATCTAACTCTGGATTTCGTTCTTCTTGATCTATAATAGCAAATTTAGCTTATTTAATACTCACATTCATCAAAACAGTCCTTAACTCTTAACTTTGGAAAAATTACAATTTTGCCCCTAAACTTTTACATATTTACACATTTGCCCCAAAGCTCGGAAATTAAAATTTATCCCTTATTCTTATGTTTTATTACATGCTGATCATTTTTCCCTTCTATGACAACATCAAATTCTCACTCTAACATGTACTTATGAACATTAGGTATTTTACCGATTAAGCCGTTTTACTCGTTTTCACTTAAAATCACTTAGCAAAAGTTGTTTAACATAATTTCAGACTTCATATTCTATCATAAAACATCAAAATAAACACATTTTACCTATGGGTATTTTTCCAAATATGAACCCTAGCATGAATTATTAATAGAATAAGCTAAATCGAGCTACCGGGGTTTCAAAAACGTAAAGAACATTAAAAACGGGGCTTGGAATCACTTACTATGGAGCTTGGAAGCATGAAACAAACCCTAGCTATGGTGAACACTTGAAAATTCGGCCTAATGAAGAAGATGAGCATATTTTGCCATCTTTTTCCCTTTTAATTTCATTTTTATTACCAAATGACTAAATTACCCTTCATTAAAAACTTTGGTTCTTTCTACCTATATATGTCCATTTTTGTCCATGAAAATATAATGGTCTAATTACCATTTAAATATTCCTACTTCAAACCCCCATTTCAATCAAGTACTTTGTAACACCCCTTACCCGTATTCGACGCCGGAATAGGGTACGAGGCATTACCGGAATTACAAAATTATTTATCAGACATTTTATTTCATCTAGCATTTATATTTGAAATCAATCAAAATCAAACATATTGTCCCTTCAATATATATATTTTTATCGACATGTCTTACTTGAATTTATTACTCGTTTCATCATACTTAATTATCTTGTATTAACATATTAAAGATAATCACATATTTACATGTCATGATAAATATCATTCACTTGTCGTTTCTTCATAAACATAAAACAGTTAATTCATCATATCAATATTTCACGTACCATCAACTTACATTTTCTTATATCACATCATTAAGTTACACGAACTTACCTGGCTAAATTTGCAGAAATATCAAGATTCAGGGGCACTGTGGCAATTTTTTTTATTTTCATCGATTTTTCAATCGATCTTAATCTAAATTAATAATTTCATTCAATTTTACAATTTTAAATAATAAAATAATCTATTTCATGCAAATTGGTCATTTCTACATTTTTACAAAATTAATCATAAAGTTTTACTTTTATTCAATTTAGTCCCTGAGTCTAAAACATTACAAATTAGTCATGCTAGCTGAATATTCATACATATTTTCCTCCTCCTCCTCTCCATTCCACATCCTTAATGTATATAACATGCTATAAGTAACATTATCAATAATTTCATTAATTACTCATAAGTATATTCAAAACTGTCCATTTGAGTTATAGTCACTAAATTATTTATTTCCAGAGCTAAAGAACTCCAAATGAAGAACCGTTAATTTTTCCTGAAACTAGACTCACATATCTTCTTGCCATAAAATTTTCAGAATTTTTGGTTTAGCCAATTAGTACAGTTTATTCTTTAAAGTCACCCCTGTTCTGCTGTCTGGCAGTTCCGACCCTTCTTCACTAAAAATTAATTATCTTTTTATATAGAATTCATATGATGTTATGGTTTATTTCTTCTAAAACTAGACTCATTAAGGAATCTAACCATATAAATTATGTTCCCAAATTATTTTTATACAATTTTTAGTGAATTTCTAAACTAAGAACAGGGGATTACGAAGTTATTCTAAACCAGTTTTACAAAAATCCAAATATCTCAAAATATAGACTTCCTTTGCTTTCTCTGTTTCTTTTATATGAAAATAGACTCAATAATCTTTAATTCCATATCTCTCTCCACTTCTAATTTGATTTATACAATTTTTTGTGATTTTTCAAAGTTAGACAACTGCTGCTGTCCAAAACTGCTTTAGTGTAACATGTTGATTTCTATTTTGTCCCTAATTCCACAATTCATACAATTCAGTCCTTGCTGGATTAACCCCTCAATTGAGTTAATTTTCTCATTTAATACTTTTATCTATCATTTTAAACTACTTCATAACCTTAGAAATCAGAATTTTAACACTAGGCCTTAATTTCAGCTATTTCACAATTAGGTCCTAAAACCAATTTCCATCAATTTCACTTGATTAAATCATCATATAACAAAATTAAAGCTTCAATTTAATATTTATTCATCATATTCTTCCAGCACTAATCCACATAAACTTTAAAAATTAGCCATAGAATCAAAAACTAATGAATTAATAAATTGGACCCAATTGTAAAAGTCCAAAAACATAGAAATTTCAAGGAAACAGTAAGAATTAAACTTACATGAAGCTTGAGTATGAAAACCAGCTTGAACTCTCTCCCATGGCTATTTTTCAGCTGAAGAAAATGAAGAGAAATGAAGAGAATTCTCCATATATTTCAATTTGATCCACTTTTTATTTAGCTAATTTTGAAAATTTTCCAATTTCCCCCCCCCCCCCCCTTTTTCTTCTTTCTCTTCTCTTCTTCTTTCTTTCCTGCTCTCTGCTTCTTCGTTTTGGGTTTCTGTTCTCTATTCTCTTTTTGTTTTTTTTTTTATATATAATAATATAATAATATAATAATATAAAATAATAAAAAATAATAAAAAATAATAAATATAATATATAATAATATAATATTAAACATAAAAAAAATCTCAGATTTTCTTCACAATAACCGCGTCAATTAAACAAAATGGCTTAATTGCCATTTTGGTCCTTTATACTTTCTTTAATCTATAATGAAACTTTTACACCTTTTTCAATTTAGTCTTTTTCATTTAATTACATATCCAAACGTTAAAATTTCTCAACTAAACTTTAATAATAACTTAATGACACTCCATAAATATTTTTAGAAATATTTATGGCTCACTTTATGAATTCGAGGTCTCAATACCTCGTTTTTGGCCCAATTTTTTTCTAATTAATTCTTTTAGTTCACAAAATTCACTAATTTTAAAATATTTCTAAAATCATACTTAACTTATAATTATCTTTATCGATTAACAAAGTTTTCTAGCTTTTTCGTCAGATTTAGAAATCTCAAATCACTGTTCCGACACTATTGAAATTGGGCTGTTACATACTTTATAAATTAGAACCCCTATTTAGCAACTTTTGCAAACAAGTCCTAATAGGCAATTTAAGCATGAAATCAATAAAATTTCTTATCAATACTCTAACACATGTATTTAATCACTCTGTAAATCATAATAATTAAACGTAATAAACTTTTATAGCTCGAATTTATGGTTTCGTGACCACTATTCCTTTTAAGCCCTATTTCGGGATGTTACACAAAGTAAAATGTCAATTTTTTAAACATGACAGCTCGTATGGCTATCTATATACTTCATTTAAAAACAAAATTATGAACTTTTTTTTTTTGAAGTTTGAATGGTTTTATTTCTTAAATATTTTTTTATAAATTTTAAATTATTTGTTGACGTGATCTATAAGATAAATAGTGTCATTTCAATATAAGGTACACATGGAATATCATACCAACATTGTTAAAAAAAATTAATGTTTTAGTTAGCATTTTTATTTTTATTTTTACTATTTCTGAAATGTCAATGGCTAAATTTAACTAAAAATAATTAAATTGACAAAAAATATAAACACTGAAAGTTAAATTTATCGGTATATCTAAAATTAACAAAAAAAAACCGACACATTGTTTGCTTAAGGTAAAACTTGAATTTCATCCATCAAGCTCGATTTAACTTTACCAATACAACCAAAACCTTACGCAGTCCAATGACTTAAATCATTATATTTCTACAATATTTTATACATTCATATCATATGGCATAGAGTGTATATGAAAAAGAAAAAAAAAAAAGATAATGCAGCTTTAGAAAGCGGCAACATCATACTCGTTGACTTTTTTTGATCAAGATGAAACGAACGGCTCAGATTCAATCAAGAACCAAACAGTTTCATGATAAAAACGTGAAATGCACGACCTGTAAAAAGTCAACTCTCAACTCCCAATCACGATTCGCCACGTAATAATATTTAAACTGGGGAACTTTGTGTCTATAAATAGGGCTTCCCAAAAATTGGCAAAAACTACAAAGGACCTAAATGAATTTACAAAATAATGAGTTTTAAAGCTAAGCTTTGCTTCTTTCTTCTATTTACATTGACTATAGTGTCCTCGGCTCGGAAGACGATTTCAATTTCATCAGGTATGTATTTTCAATTTATTATTTTCTCGACCTGTTATAATTTATATTAAAACCCACTTACAAGTTTTCTCCGTTATATCTTATAAAATTAACGGGATTATTGTTGATTGTATGAAAGTAGAGTTGGATTTCATTTAATCACATTTTAGTAAAGCATTCCGAGACTACTATTAGTATTCTATGACCATACAATATAAGACAAGTGTCTAAAAAGAGTCTAGAAGAAATACGATAGATTCAACTTCCGATTTGATTTTTATTTTTATTTTACATTTGTAGAGGAGATAATATATAAATAATGAGATCGACATTCTTGCCTGGTTTGTATAATATTACAGGAGATGAGATATTGATTGCTACGGAAGAAAGGTCTCTAATGGCCAACATTGAAGATTACAGTGAACCAACGGCGAATCGTGGCCATGATCCTGCTGCAAGGGCTAGAGGTGGTGGCGGAAATGGCCGTGGCCGAGGCCGTAGCAGAGGTCGAAAGGGTTAATGATAACCGTACTTAATTTTGTTTGAAAAAAAGTGTTATTGGCCGATTATAATCTAAATATTTGGTTAAGTAATTGTGCATATGATGCTAAAGTTTTGTAGTGTAATAACGTTGATATAGTAATTATTGCGATATATGTCAAATAAAAATATTTATATATTTATTTTATAATTTATAATAAACCGATCAATCTTGTTAATTTTGGTTCGAAGATTTAATTCGATTTGATCAATAAAGTTAAACATCTTAAATCCGAACATGAAATGATTTAAAACGTAAAATTATTTGATAAAGTAATTTGTAATAACCGAACTTGAAAATATTTGAATAACTCAAATTTAAAATGACCCAAATATAAAGTGATCTAAAATTTATAACCCGATTTGACATTTTAATATCGACTATGTTATTTATACCTTAAAATTGGCTTAAGAACTCCATGTGATGGCCCGATGGTCAGGGTATTCACAGTCCCAGTTATGGTTTGAGTTTGAGTCACATTAATCGTGTTTGTTGTTCGAGTTTTGTTAAACTATTTGGGTGGAATAAAAAAATAAACCCTATACCAAATACTTACATATCTATATGTTAACTAAACTTTTTCGATGTTTATACAAATAAAATTGTATATTAAAAAGGGGTTTTCTAAAATTTCGTATTACTAAAATTTTGGTTAAATTATGTTATTAATACTATTTATAAATTGACGATTCAGTTCTTATAATTTAATTAATTAATTTTAGACTTTTTTTTATTTGATTAATTTTAGTTTTTATACTTTTTAAATTTTAAAATTTCAATTTGAACCCAATCTATAATTCAATTCAATTATACTATTATGGGTTAAGTTATAGATTTAGTCCATGTTCTCCAATTAGATCATTTTTAGTCCCTATACTTTTCGAATTTTAAAATCGATTTGATACAAAATGATAATCGTTAAATCCATTAACCAACTTTTTGTTAGTAATGTATGCAAACAACAAATTGATATAACATTACATATGTGATAATATATTTACTATAACAAATTTTGAAAATAGATAATCTTAACGAATTAACAACAACCATTTGGTCATGACAAAAATTTTAAAATTAGAAAAATACAAGGACAAAAAATATCAAATCAAAGTACATAGACTAAATTCATAACTTATGCATCGTACAAGGACTAATAGCAGAATTTAACCTAGAAGTTTCTTAAGATTTCCTTCAAAATTTCCCGACTCCCCTTCTTAACTCTCTTTTTCCCACATTCCCGCCGCCAAACAAGCCTCTCCCTCTCCTCCTCCGCCTCCCACCGTTCAAGTTTCCGGCAGACCCTGAAATTAAATAAGGTAATTTATGAAACCCTAATTTTATATTTGAAGATTGATTTCTATTTGATTCATGAGATTTTGAGTTGTCTGCATCACTCTGCTATATTTGATTTTTTCTGTTTTCAATCCTACTGCTTGTTACTCTCTCTGTTTACTTTGTTAAAAAGATGAAATGTTTTTAAAAGCTATCGATTTAGCTGAATTAGGGGATCATTATCGCCGCTATTTTCCATAGTTTGCGGCCGCTATGCGCTGCTATCGTGAGGTTTTTAGCGGTGGCGGACAGCACCGCTACTGTGAAATACCACCTATTGCTATTTGAAACTCTAAATGTTTTTTTTCATTGTTTTTAAGGTTGTTTTTTAGCTCATTATTATTATTATCATTATTATCAGAAATGAGAATCGCTCGAGCTATGTTGAGTTCACTCAGTGGTGGTTTTACACGTCCAGTTCAGTATCTTGGAACTGTTAGATCTTTCTCCACAGCAAATAAGTTTGATGGAAATATTCCAAATTCCGGTTCGTTTGAATCAACTGAAGAATTCGAAGGAAGAATATTCGGTGGGTTTTCCAGTGATAGTCCAAAAGCTCAAGCTTTTTACGAAAAGCTTGATAAAGTCGAGAGGTCTCGATATCGATTTGGTCCTTCATCTACTAGAGACGAGCCAATGATGGATGGATTGGACGAGAGTTTCAGTACGTTATCAGATGGAATGGATATGAAATTGAAGAAAGCAGCCACTTACTTTGAGTTTGATCTCAATGAAGTTCACAAAAATGATTATGCTTTTAGACCCGATGTTACCTTTCATTCCGGATCGACATACGAACCCAAGGTTTGTCTTTTGGCAATCTTTGTCTACGTAGCTTCAATTCTTCATTTTTTCTTGAATACTTATATGTGGACTTTGAACATATATGTGTCACATCCTAGTATGAATAACATTGATCTTTGTTTCTTATCAATATCTTGTTTTAAGGATCATTAGAAACCGAACCAGGAATTTGATATTCCGTGTTTGTTATCCATTTGACATTCGTGTTTTGTTACGATTCCAATTTAGTCAAGCAAAGGATCGATTGATTTGATGCGAAAATGTGTTTTGCCAAGTTATTAGTAAGTGTAACTTTTAGAAGTTTCTCGTTCATTATGCTTACATGCGTAATCCGTAATTCCCGGACTTTTCCGCCGATTGTTTCCCTTAATAGCTCGATGTGTTCCACGGTTGATGTTTTAAGCACTTTAGACTGATTTAAGTGTACGAATAGCCTTAAAAGAGTCGTTTCAGGAATGAACTTAATATAATTCCAAAGAAACCAAGGTTTAGAAGTATAACCCACATTGCATCTTTCTTTCCAAGTCTCGATGGAAGTCATCATTGTAGAATACAATAGTCCGACCCTATTTATCGAACAAACTAGCTCAGAAGACTCCACAAACCCGTATTTCTATCATAACATGTCTGGTCCTTATAGAAGATTACCTTCTTTTTGTTTTCGTTGTTTAGCAAATGTTTTTTATAGATATCGATAAGCTTTTGTGTAGAAATGGCTAATCAATGCTAAATCTTAACATTGAGTTTTGACGTTATAATTATAAATGTGCTGCTACTCCGTTGTTTTATTTTTCTGTTATGCTAACAGTAGCACTATCCTATTGTTCGACTTCTATGTGGTATAATGCAGGATCTCGATCTTAGAAGACCGGGAGTACGTAAACCTCCCAAAACTGCCACATTTGAAGTAACTACAGAGGAAGTACTGAGAAAAGCTGATTTCCGGGTGAGCCTATCTGAACCTTGCATCACCTTTTGTTTCCCGAGCCTAATTGGTCATATATTCTTGTTTTTGTAAATGCTTCCTAAATCTAGATGGTTCGGATAATAGTGCATATCATGTGATTATTCACTGATGACGGCATACTTTTCATTATAACTTGTGGGAACCTCGATTATCATTTTGTTAGTTATCGGGTACTGTAATTAACTTACTGTTACTTCTAACGATACATGTTGGACAGAATGTAAAGTTCCTGGCGCAGTTCTTAACCGAGGCTGGAATCATTATAAAGCGGAGCTCGGTAATTTCTAATGATGATTCGATTTATTTATCGTAGCTTATGGATTTTCCTTTATTTACATTGTTTTAGTTCAATGTATAGACCGGTATTAGTGCCAAGGCTCAAAGGAAGGTTGCGAGAGAGATCAAGACTGCTCGAGCGTTCGGTTTAATGCCATTTACAACGATGGGGACAAAGTCATTCGTTTTCGGAAGATCAATGGAAGTTGATAATAAAGATTATGAATACGAGGCTTTCGATGACATGACTCCCGCTATGGACGAAAAAGATGCTTGAGCCGAAATTTGAGCCTTGAATAGTTCCATTTTTATGGTATCCTCCTATCATTTCTGATGGTTTGGATGAAACAGTTCACTGCATTTACTATCATATTAGTTGTTTTGATTATATCAGCAAATGATGTTTTCTTCTGGACTTGTTTAAAGAAAAAAAAAACCTTGTACGTTCTTAGATTGATCTAGGCTTTTATATAGAATTTATGTTTTTTCGATTTTTTTTTATTTTTCGGTTTTTTGAAATACTCGTATTTGAGTTCAATTAGTTTATCTTAAGTTAATTCAAAATTTTTCATTTAAGTTACTAGGTTGTTAAAATCGCAAATGTATGTCCTCCGCTTGCACTACTTGCACTACTTGCACTAAACGAAAACTTTCGTTCTTTTTTCCTTTGAACGTCACTAATCTACAACCAAAATCCAAACAAATTAACCATTAGATCAATTTAGATTTACGATATATTCTTTTACACATTGATGAGTATTGATTCATTGTATCAATCTTTAATTGTTGTTTGAAGATCACTAGTCGAACTTTAAAAAAACTTAACAATTTAGTGACTTAAATAATTTTTTTTTGAATAATCCAATGATTTAAATAAAAACTTTCAAATAGTCTAGTGATTATTTTGTAATATTTTAAAATTGAGTGATCAAAACGTAAATAGACTAATAGTTTAGTGACATTAGGTATTAGTTTACCCAAAAAATAAAATAATGTTTTGAGAAATTAATTCAATTATTAGTGTATATATATATATATACGAAAATTAAATTCTTTAATATGTGATTTAAATTTTATTTAAATTTACATTTTTTTAGTTTTGATGATATATTTTCTTTTTGTAATACTTCTTATTTTACACATAAATAAATTTATATAATATCTTGATTTAATATTTTCTTTTCAGATCAATAAAATTAAATTTATACATAAAATTTAGTTTAATATAATTTAATATGTAAATTTGATTTGGTACAATAATAGATGTAAAACTTGAATTCTAGTTTATATATATATAATATATATATTTAAAACATTAA
This sequence comes from Gossypium australe, assembly GCA_005393395.2. Classification (NCBI taxonomy): domain Eukaryota; kingdom Viridiplantae; phylum Streptophyta; class Magnoliopsida; order Malvales; family Malvaceae; genus Gossypium; species Gossypium australe. The sequence goes on from CM016626.1 coordinate 159,531,291, forward strand.
TTCTGATTTAATTATACAAATTTAAAAAAATGAATAGATATATTTATTTTCATATTAAATTAAAATAATTATTTATGCACGCAATATATATATATATATCATAAAATTATGCTAATTCAATAATCTTGTTAGTGATTTGTCGAACTTGAATCAAATTAAATTTTCATATATAGCATTGTATATTAAATCAAAGTTTATACATAAAATATTTTATGCCCTTACTTTTTAAACCAAATTTAAAAAAAAAAATTATCCAAATTTTTTTTCGAACCTAATAATTTTATCCATAATCTTCAAAATATTAACACCCTTTTGATCTAAAGATATAATCTAACACTTGAATAGTAGATAGTAAATTAAAGAAATCAAACCATGAAAAAAAATACATACTAATAAGTGGTTGGGTGTAATAGTAAGGCACATTATACTCTCAACAAGAGAACGTAGGTTCAAATCTTTCATTTCCGAAGGAACTGGAGTTACATTTATTTTCCAATTCCATTCAAGAATTCTTATGTGTTTCCACGACCTTTAAGACTCCGAAATTTTGACAAATTTCTTTTTATTTTCTGAGGAACACATATAAAATTTGTCTACAAACAGGATAATGGTAACCCAGGATTAATTAGTTCATTTATGAATTTTATAGTAATAGAAATACATGTCCTACTGAAATAGAATTTGTAATTTGTTATCCTCTTGCCTAACGGGCAAGGATTTGTCTCCGTGAAAAAGTTTAATTCATTCGGATCCGCCAAAATAATATTATTGAGAGGGATAGCCACGAATCCTAAATATAGACCATAAAACGGACATGCATAATATATAATTAAAGAGAAAAACATAAAAGTAATGAAAGAGGCCATAGATTTTCAGACAAAGATTTGATACAAACCAAGAGCAGCAACCGATATATATTTTTATAGGATTTTAACAACAACAGATAAAACCATAAACCAAGTCACCATGAATGAGCAGCAAAAATCCTTTGGACAAAAGGAAAATTTGCTCCCAACCAAATGGCTTATACATTATTTTCACCACAAACAAAGCTTCTATTACACAAGACACAGACAGAGACATAATTATAGACCTTGCAGGCATCCATCCTTGAAAATATATCATTACAGAGGCCTGTTATTTTGCTGCTTTCTTTTTTTCATAATCTATGGCTTTCATCAAGCTTTTCAACAGTTGCATGGATCACAAGAGCAGTTTGATCCACACTTGCAGCCATGCCCTGATTCAGTAGTGCTCATCTCTGGTCCCTCGAAGGTCCTGCAATAATAAAAGTTATTATCAAAAACATCAAAATAAATATATATACATAAATATTTTTGCAATAAAATTTCAGTTACTATTATCTGGATTCTGAGTTGATCTCAAATTTCAAAACGTTTTTTTTTTTAATATTAAAATTGTGTCAATCAGATAGTTTTGTTAACCTAATCATTTGGTTTGAATGTTAAAATGCAAGTTTAAATCTGACATAAAATATATTTAAAACACGTGTCTACTTTTTTGAAGTGTTGAAAGATAATCTCTACTACATTATATCCAAATATATGTTTAAAACTTAAATTAACGCCTAAGTCGATAGAACAACTTGATAATGAATTTATAGTTAAGGAATATGTTGAGGGATTTTCGGCTCCTTTAAAAGAAGTTAAGAGTATCATCTACTGGAATATTAGTGATCCCTCAACATGTCTTGTATTGTTTCCAATAGTGATTTTGTCTTTTGACTTTATTGAGAGTTTGAATTAGGAGTGTAAATGAGACATCGGTAAACATTTGAGTTTAACTAAAAAGAAACTCAATTTGATTAAGTAATTTTCATGCCAAGCTCGAGTTATCAATCAAACTAGTAAATGAAATTACTTACAAACGAGCTTAATCGAGCTCAAGTTTGAGCTTTAATATAACGAATTTAATTGAGTTCGAGTAACTCAATTATATCTTGAATCGAGTTCGAACTTAAGAATTAATCGAGCTCAAGTCGAATAACAAACATCAAATTTTGAGCGGAGCACAAGTTTACCGCTATTTAAGCTCGACTTGGCTCAATTACACTCTTAGGTTGAGTGCTCAAATAGTCGAAAGGCGAAACCATGCCAATCTAACGAGTTTGCGCCGAGCAAAGCTCCATCCTCTGACCCATAACTTATAGGCCGAGAAAGCATGGTACCAAGGACCAATTTAAAATCCAAACAATTGTTTGGGACCGCTAGGGGCAATTAACTCATAAAATTTTGAATTTAAATTTTAGTTCGAAGCTAACATCTTCACTGGCGCAACTCCGGAGATGATGGTCTGAGTGCTGGTTGTCTTCTCCGAGTATCCAAGGTTAAGGTTCCTGCTGCATCTGCAACAATCCAAACCCGAAATTCAACATCGAAAAACAAATAAATTCAGAATTAATCCGATCCGTTTGGTTGAAGATCGATTCATTTAACGATTTAACCAAAAAAACCAATAATTACAAAGTAACTTACGAGCAGTTGTCACCGCAGCTGCAGTTAGATCCGCAATTGCAACCTGAAGACATTTTTTTTTTCTCGAGAAAGTGAAGGAAAGAATTCAATAGACAAACACGAAAGCTCAAAAAGCCTATGGATGAGTTTTGAGACGGAAAATGGATCGGTACTTATAGTGGATTTCAAGTGAGGGAGGGTGAATATCAACCGTACAAGTGGCATAATCTCGGTTGATTTGCGTCTTTGGAATTGTACAGGTGCATCAGCTCTTTCCCTTGTTAGAAATTATTATAATTTTATCATTAAAGAAAAAGATTTTTTATTTAATCAAAAGAATAAATAAATAAATTAATTTATCCTTTTTGAGAAAGTCAAATTTTGAAAAAAAATTATATATTTTAAAATATTTTTCATACATACTACACATATAAATATATCTAAATTACATACATGTAAAATATTTATATAAAATATTAAATTTAAAAATTATTAATTATGACGAATCTACATTCATATAAATTAGAACCTATCGAAATGCATCAATATGATGTAATGATTGAAATTCACATCAGTTCGAAAATTAAAATTGAACGATTTTTTACTTTCTAAATTTCATAATTTAAATATAATTATTAATATCGATATTTTTATTAAATTTATTTATGTGATATTTTAAAAATAAAAATAAAAAATACTTTATCCTTTATGCCCATGAAAAACCAAGATTTGTTGTCTTAGTCGACTGTTCTTTTAAATAATTTTGGGTCACAATCAACTAAGAAAGTGAGCCAATGAGTGAATAAATGTCATTTTCACACGTAAATTAATTTTTGCCATTAAAATTTTAAATTTAATCCAACAACTATGGTAACATCGAAACGAAATGATGGATTAGAATAATGATGAAAATAAATGAGGGGGAAAAAACGAAGTTGAGAAGAGATAGTGATAAAAAGGCATGAATCATGCAACCTTGGAAACATTCTCCCTTTATTTTATTTAAAATTTGTAATTATAATATATATATATGGACTATATTTTTGGGTTAAACTATGCAACCAACAACAATGAAAACGAAAAAAATTGGATATAAATATTTATGTAGAAAAATTCATTCGAAGATAATAAAAGAAACTTCACTAAAACGATAAAAAATCAAAAGAGGAGTATAAGATGGAAAACCAAACAAACTCGAAATTAAAATAATACAAAATTCTCTCGAAATTCCAACAAAACTATTGTTAAAAGTCCTATTTATAGGCTAAAATTCGCGACTAATTTGATTAAAATATTCTAGAGTTATTAGAGTTCGACTTGAAAAAGGATTGCAGAGTTTAACTAGGAGAAGAAATTTGGTTTAGTGGGGAACACATCCTTTCATCCGAAATGCGAAACACACTCCACAAATATTTAAATTGTCATCATTAGTCGATGGAATGTTAGCTCGATTAACATGGACATTGTTGTTAATATAGGAGGACATGATTTCGAGTGCATTGAAACGTATTATTATCCTATTTATAGGTGAGTAGTTCTAAATATTGTGTCTAAGAGAGCAGATATCATCAAAATATTATCATCATTAAGTTTTAATACCTAAATTACCCCCAACTAATTTTTTATAATGCTTAAACTACCCTTATTTACTTCTTATGGGTCTACGAAGAGTTGGTTTTATTATATATAGATTGTTTTCATATAGTATCTTTGGATGAATTTAAGAAATTGTTTGTTTTCTTCAAAATTATTTCTTTTATATAATCGTTAATGGTGTTTTGATAGTTATATTTTTATAATAAGTACTTCCCATTTGCTCTAATAATCATAAATTATAAAGATAAACTAATATAATGATAAAATTACATTTTTTTTATTTCTCAAGGTATCTATCGAAACGAGCTCAATATTTAATTCTCCGCATTCTGTAGTTTCATTAAGGGGTAGAACAATAATTTTGTGATATCAACACAATATGCTCTAACAATAATATTTTTTCATCAATGCATATATTTCTAAAATTAAAATTAAAAAAATCGACTAAAATAATTTCTAAAATATCATCCAAAGCAGGATTCTAATCAACACCTAATGTTTTCTATATTGAGTGAGCTTGAATTTTCATCACCATTGACAAGCATTTTAAGACCAGCTTTTACCTCTGATATTCCTTCCTCTAGAACTGCACATACACGATATATAGGAACGCCTTCGACCCTTTTCTCCAGCTCTTGAAACACGTCTTCGGCCCCGGTCTCATCGATTTTATTCGCCAAGACCAATGATGGTCTATTCGAGAGACCTTCCTGATGGTGCTCGAGCTCCAAGACTAAATCTTTCAGTTGTTCCCATGGTGGAATTCCTTTCCTACCATCTAATGCGGCGGCCAAGTCTACAACGTATGCCAAAACCTTAGTACGTTCTATGTGACGGAGGAAAGCATGTCCGAGTCCACGGTTCTGGTGAGCACCCTTTATTAATCCTGGAATATCAGCCACCGTAATTGACAAGTCGTCAAAGTTCAAATTCCCTAAATTAGGCCTTAGAGTCGTGAACGCATAGTGGCCTATTGCAGGCTTAGCTCGAGATATTGCCCCTAAAAGTGTACTTTTACCAGCATTGGGCATCCCCACAAGGCCTACATCAGCAATGCTCTTAAGTTCTAGGACAAGAACAGCTTCAGAACCCGGCAAACCAGTACGAAGGGAGGATCGATCATCATTTGATGCTTCATCCTCGATTGAATTATCCCTCGGGACTTCACCCTTTGTCATCTTAGGCTTCATCGAAACATTTGGATAACATACATTACCTAAACCACCTTCCCCTCCGTATGCAACAATCATCCGCTGACCTTCTTCTGTTAATTCCGCCACATTATACCTGATTTCTTCCGTAGGTTCTGATTGAGGCCCGGTTGCTTGGTTCATGCCACTTGATTGGTCCACAGTTATTTCAGTACAAGACGATAATTGACCAGCAACATGTGTCGATTTTACTTTCTCAGCCATACTTGTGTTCTTTGAGGAAGGTAGCTGGTCAACTTCAGACTCGTCCGTAGAGAGTGAACCAGGGAGTTCCCAAGGATCCAAAATGGCTGAAGAACAATGTTCAACCATGGACGGTATTTCACCCTTTTTCAGATGAATTACAGTACCAATAGGCACTTGGAGAATCTGTCACACAATGAGTATCTCAAAATCCCATTTGATTCAATCAAATACAAGAGTGAATAACACGAAGTTCAAAGTAAAGAAAAGGAGCTCCAAAGTATTAACCTTGTCTTCTCCTCGAGTTCCTATCTTGTTCTTCGAGGTTCCATGTCCACCTCTACCTGCATTCTACAGAGAATCATAAGGTATCACACCGTTCACGGTTGGGGAAAGGTGTTGAACAAAGAAAAGAGAGAGAAGATAACATACGACATGATTTTGCAGGCCACTGAAGTCCCAAACTGCAGTGGAACATTCTAGGATCACATCACCACCTCTTCCACCATTCCCACCTACGTTTAAGCCCATCAAACATCAGAAACAGGGTAGTAACAAAATATTACCCTTTTTCCCTCCATAGATTTACCAAGTTCAAACACCCTTTATTGCCAACATAATATGAACTAAGAATCACCACAAAATTCCATGTATGTATGCATGACTAGCCATGTATAGTATGAACTTGCGTTTATCCGACTTGTTATTTCAATTGAAGCACCCATGTCTGATATGACATATATATATTGAAGCACCCATGTCGGGTATAAGGGTATAGGAACATGATCTTTCAAAGACCACCAAATACATGAATTTTTTTAAAGAAATATGGAACATACCCATGTCCTAAATAGACTTACATCTGCCACTTACGCTCGGGTCCGATTAACAATAAAGTACTAACATGCAACTATATGAAAGAATGGTTGCAATTACAAGCTCCGACTCATCATTTCAATTGAAGTACTCATGTCAGATACAACACATATTCATGCAAAGGAACAAGAGTATAGGAATATGATCTTTCAAAGACCTCCAAATACATTATTTTTTTTAAAGGAAAAACGGAACAAACCCGTGTTCTAAATAGGCTTATATTTGGCACTCACACTCGAGTCCGATTAACAGAAAAAGTACAAGCATGTAACTAACTATATGAAAGAACGGTTGCAATTACTAGCTCCGACTCGTTGTTTCAAGTGAAGTACTCGTGTCTGATACGAGACACATATTCATGCAAGGGTATAAGGGTATAGGAACATGATCTTTCAAAGACCTCCAAATACATTTTTTTTTTAATAGTAAAATGGAACAAAACCCGTGTTCTAAATAGGCTTATATCTAACATTCACAATTAACAAAAAAGTACTAGTATGTAACTATATGAAAGAATGGTTACAGAGAAGGAAACATTGAGAGAAAACTGACCATCAGGTTTACCACGACGATCATGACGACTGCGGCGAAAACTGGTGGAGCCATTACCACCATCACCTCCTTTGGCATAGAGATTAAACCTATCTCTCATTCTAGTCTCCTACGAAAAAAAAAAAAACGGCCCATACAACCCCAAATATCAAACACAAGTTATATAGTAAGTGAACAAATGAGACAAGATATATGAAAAACCTGTAAAGGGCTCTTCTTGTGAGGAACGTCCGAGTAAGAAAGAAAAGAGAAAACGTAGCATGGTGATTTCGAACATCTTCTTCTAATGGTTTGCAATTGCAACAGAGGCTTTGCTCGTGCAATCCACATTTCTGATCTCGATGAGTATATCACAAATTCATTATTTCAACTAAGAATAACAATACAAATACGAAATAGTAACCGCTATTAAGAGGTATATGGAGTTTCTTTTTCTTCTTTTTTTCCTTCAAGCATTTTATCAAACAGTTGATTTTTGTAGTTCCACATTTCGGGTCTCGATGACTTTCATACATTCATTACTTCAACTAAGAATAGCAATACGGACGCGAAATAGTAAGCGTTAGTACGAGAAACATGTACTCATTTTTCCTTTTTCTTTTCATTCAAGCATTTTATCAAACAGTTGATGTTCGCAGTTTCGTCAAACAAATAAGTAATGGTCGGCTTAAGGCTTAAACCATTTACCTTCAGTTTGGGAAGAAGAACTTTCCCGCCGTTCAATTCTCAGGCTGCCCAAAACCGTGGCTGGCGGGAATGAAATGAAAAGATTTGCGATTACTGGCCCATTCGGTAAAAAGAATGCTCTGATCTTTGCCCTGTGTATTGCTAGGCTTGTTATCCTACATTCTTACTTTAACAAGGGATTAAAGGGTGGGCTTAACCGATAATTAGACCCAAAAAAAGAAAACACACATTTGTGGATAGGTTCTTACATTATATATTGGGTTAATTACATCATAAGTCCAAAAGTAATAATCCAATTTCTAAATTAGTCTGAAACTTCAAAGCATTCCTTCTCAAATTATCTTTTTCCAAACATTTAAATTCAATCAAATCTTTCAATTAGCCTAGTTCTCAACTTCGGCATTAAATTCTAACTTAGATATAACATGAAACATATTTAAGACATGTATATATCTAATGCATGGACAACTTTATATTTAACAAGTTAATAGAATTATTTATTTTTTAAACACGTAAAGTTCAAATAGTCTATACGATAGGTACAGACATGTTTAAAATTTGATCCTTTTTTTTAAATATGCACAATGTTATATTTGTCAAGCATTTAATTCCTTAGATGATGACTTGACTAATAAAGATACCTGATTGATATAATATAGATATTTTGTAGTTAGGACCAACTTCAAATTAGTGCTAAATTCTAGAGACATCTAGTGTAACTAATGTGACGAATTGTTGACAGTTGGCATTATTGTCGCACGTAATCGATGATCGTCAAATTGTCATTTGGAGCTCTCTAGTCGAACTAAAAAAAAATATTCAATAACTCAGTAACTTAAATAAAAACATTTAAATAGTTAAGTGACTTAAAATGAAAGTTTTTAATTAGTTTAGTGACCTTTTATAACTTTTTGAAATTGAGTGATCAAAACATAAATTTACTAATAATTTTGTAACATTTGTATAATTTACCCAAAAATTTACGCAAAAAATATATATTTACAAAAACTAATGATGTCCAATGTTCAAATTTTACCGTGAGTGATTTTTTGTCTAAGGCTTTGTTTGATAAATCATTTGGAAAAATTAAAATAATTTTTAATTATTTAATAAGAGCTATTTATTTTATGTTTAAAATTTTAATTTTTGTTTAGAATAAAGTAAAATGTTTAAAAATTAAGGATAAAATATAGAATATAATTTTTAATAATTTAAATTTTATATTTATCAAACAATCTAATTATATTTCTTAATTAATTTTAAGTAATATATCAAACAAATTTTATAACTTAAATTTAGTACTTAAATTTTCAACACTTAATTTTTTTAATTTATCAAACAATACCAAAACTTATCTTGAATTTATTTTATTTTATAAATTTTATGGAAAATATAAGAACATCATCATAATATTAGTTGTTACTTTTTTTAAAATTAATTTTTTAATTTTTTTCTTAATTGGGTCTATATTTGAGTAACTCGTGATACAACTCAATCAATAACTTAGGGTATAAATAATAGGGAAAAGGATTCAAACTCACTAGCTTGAAAAAAAAAATCACTTACTCCTATAATTTGAAAATACCCACTTATAAAAAGCTTCAAAATGGTCATCCAACTATTCAATTTTGTCTTTTCTAGTCACCATTTGACTAATGCAAAAAATTGAAACACCTAAAAATCCAAGATAGTTGGGTGATCAAAGAAGACAAAATTGAAATAGTCGACTTATCATTTTGTAGCATTTCATAGTTGAATGACCAAAAAAAAAAAACCATAGTTGGGTGACTATTAATGTAGTTTACTTTAAATATTTTTTTAACATTAGTTTCATTATAGTTTATTATCATATCTGCTCTATTATTTGATACAATACCTAAAACTACCTATAACACCTCCCCAACCCTTAATTTGGAGGATAATATGCTTCAGCATACTCAAACCCACGCCCCCCTACACTGGCAATAATGTCGATGCCAATCAAGCTAAGGCTCAACCAGTACCTTAAATGAAAAGATTTTGTGAAAATCCAATTATGAGCTGCCTAAATTGTATTTTAGTGGATTAATGAGTTAATGTCAGTTTATCAAACCAAACACCAACTTACTTAGAAAATTACCAAATAATCAATCATTTTACGAATAAAAAATATAGTAAGAAATTATATATATATATATGATATTTAACTTAATTGTTTCAACCGAAATCTCATTTTATTTTTTTATAAATATATTTCTTACATCATTATATTCATATAAATATAGTGTTTATATAAAAATTTATAAATCCAATTAGAATGGACACAATAACCAATTGGTAATATAATATAAGGAAATGGGCAAAACATATTATGAATTTAAAATATTAAAAAAAATCAAAAGCCAATAAGTCATAACCCAAAAATCGCACGTTGCAAATTTCTATTAATTCGATTCAATTAATTATTTTTATAAAAAATTCAGCTGGCAATTAAAATATTAAACATTTTAATTAATGCAGCTTATAATAATTTAGTTCGTTTAATAATTCGATTATTTGAACACACCTAATTAATTAAGAGTAGGAATTAGGATGATGCTTTGAGACCAAGCAACCTGATATACCTTTTTTTGTCATGACCGAAAAGAAAATACCTTATTTGTATCAAAAGATTAAAGTGATATGATTTGATAAAAAAAAAAAATTTAATGCTTTTGGGTCTCAATTTAGCCTAATTGGTCGATTATGAATTTTGTAAGGCTTAATATATAGATTAAAATATATCTTAAATCTAAAAATTAAGAATTTAATCCTTCATGAATATATTAATATTGTTAAGTTCTATAATATTTTTGAAAAAAAAAAAGTGCTCTTTTGCTAACCATATAAAATAATAATAATTAGACTTAAATTTTAAAATAAAAAATAAAAAAATTTAAATTTCATAAAATAAAAATACAAAGATTAAATTCCCAATTTGTGCGGTACTTGAAAAAAATATATATTTTAGTACCTAAAAGTAACTGTTAACATTTTTATTGTTCAATTCAAATTTTCCGAAAAACATTTTACTGCCAAACAAACGGAGCCTTAATGCTAGCAATTAACTTCCTTCAAGTCAACTTTAAAACCTGAACTAAATTAAATCTATTAAATTGTATTTGACAAATTACACGAATTCACAATTAATATTAAATTTATTCTATTAATAAAATCATGAAAAATTTAAAGCTAAGATCATTAACATTTAACTTTCACTAAATCAGCCCTAAAAACATGAACTAAACATTAAAAAAATTAATACCATCTATTTGGATGCTAAAAATTATAACTTGATTGAAACAAAAAATAAAACATATACCGCATTAAAAAGAAATAATCAAACTTAAGTACCAAATAATGTATTAAGCCGTTTTATAACTAAAAACGACCAACTTAACTAACTTCCTAAATGTATAATTTTAATTTTTAAAATATATAATATATAAATTCTCAATCAAAATTCAAATACAACCCAAATCAATTTAATCCACCGAACTAATCAATATTAAGTCGTATTTTATTTTTATTTTTAACCGAACCGATCGATTACTCTCCACTACAAACACCAAAAATTATAAAAACAACTAAGGTCAAGTCCAACAGAAGATCAATAAAGGTCTATAAGACACTCAATTTTCTTACATTAGATTTGAACAATGGTGATAAAACGGCGTCGTATATCGCAAATTGATGGCCGAGTCAATAAGTTAATTCAAATCCATACGACAAGCAAGAGAAAGCACATTAGATAGTTTATTTACTTAATAACAGGACAATGTAAGTGATCAAACCAGCATTATATATGATGACTGTCAATCCGAACTGATGCCGCCCATAAAAGTCCTTGGATCGGGACAGCTTCCCGTGAACTGAGCTTGGGAGAAATCGAAACCCGGGTTCTGCAAAAACAATAATAATAAATGTTTACCGTGATGTGCAAGCTATACATATAAATGTGAATGTGATTCCAAGTTGCTCGTTAAAATGAACAATTGTGGGACTGCGAGTTTCTAATGAAATGCATCTTTTGCGGACATGCGAGCATGAATAGAAGATACCGACAACTGAAAAATGTTTCACGGATGTCAAAACGTAAAGACACTTCCTGTATATGCGATCAATTTAGAGTTTAATTACGAAGTCATATCCCTAGGGGCGGTGCCAGTGGGGCAGACAGGGGCCTTGCCCCCACAAAATAGTAAAAATACAATTAGATACCCTAAAAAAGGGTAAACTTGCATTCCCCCAATTTATAATTCAATTCTGGTCCAATTAAACTTTTTTTGGCTTCACACCTACATGTCCCTATCCAATCCTGGTATATGATTATATCACCGATGTTTTACATCTCTGGTGTCTAGAGTCATTAGCATGGTTCTTACTCTCTCGCATGCTAAGCAAAAAAAAACAGAAGAACCACAAAGATAGCCCGTACGGGCATACAGCATTGAGACTTGAGCAGACTTCACAAGCTGCAGCTTCATGATATAGATACAATTTATGTATTGACATACACGGAAATATACGTCTTTTAAAGGAGCTTAAGAATGGATGACTAAACACATTAAGTTTGGTGATAGCAATTAAAATGAGTTGATACTGTAACAATGGAATCATTCATATAGATCGTAAAACTGCAATCATAACATTAAGAGCAAATTTAAGAGGGAAACACATGATTCACCTCTTCCTGGAACCTCTGAAGCATGAGCCGCTTCTGCTCGAGATCAGTGGCATACGGGTCCAGCTGACCCTGACCTAGTACTGGTGACGACCATGTCTGACCCTTGTCCCTCTTTTGCAAAGTTATGTGCATTATATCATCCTCTAAAACACATTCAAATAACCCCCACTTTAGCTCAACTCCAAAAACTTAAAAAGTTTTAAGTGCTAATTCATCATTCTATATAATGAAGTCAACTGAAAATGATATATATAAATATAGGGTTAATTGCACCAAAAGTCTCTGAATTATGACCTAGATTCTAATTAGTCTCAAACTTTAAAACGCTCCAATCAAGTATTTCTGTCAACGTGGGCAATTAAATATTAGTTTGGATCTAAAACGGAACATATTTAAAACACGTGAATCAAATTTTAAATAAGTTTTGTACCCATCACATAAACAACTTGGATCAAAGATATTAAAAAAAGCTCCTAATTTAATGACAGTCTATTTTTAACACATATCCAGACCGTTTATGAAATTCGTATACATGTTCTTTTTTTTTTTTCTTTTCGAAGTTACAACTATATAAATAGTTTAGATAAGAATCAATCATTACAAGCACTAAACTGAATAACTTTACTCCAACTCACTCACTCAACTAAGTAGCATAATTTTCACAAGGTGGGACACGAACTTGGACACTCAAAATACCAAGGTCTTAGCCTTTACCATTGGCAAGTACATGCATACTTAAAATTTTAACCATATGTTTGCCCCATGTTAGATTCAACCTGACCTTTAATGCCCAAATTGCCGTTAGTCTAATAGAAAGACCTCAAATATAATTCAAAACATCTAATTAACATTTTAAAACTTAGGCACTAATTTAAAAGTTGGATCATAGTTTATAATCATTTGAGGTAAAAGTACCATGAATGCCTCTATACTAAGTGTCAGATTGTATTTTGCCCCTTTACTCAAAAAAATGAGCAAATTAGTCCCCATAAGTTAAATCAAAGAGCAAATCGGTCTTTTCTGATAAAAAATTCATCCATTTGTATAGGGACTAGTTTGCTCTTTGATCTAACTTATTTGCCCATTTTTTGAAGTAGAGCGAGCAAAATGCAATCCAACTTCTACTACAAGGGTTACCAATAATCTGATGGAAGTAATACTAAAATAAATAATAAAAAAACAGATCCATTTCATCATTAAGCTCTCAAGTTCTTAAAGAATTTCCAAAAAAAATAAAATTGAAACGATAAATACCTAGCGTCCAAAAAGATGAATCCGTCTTCACTGGGGAGAACAAATCATGCTAACGTGAAAATGAAAAAAATCAGATAGTTTCAAAAAAAATCTCAAACTTGAGCAAAATGATGAACAATTTAGCTTCAAATTAAACTAACATTGAGATAAGGAGGGTTGCCTTTGATGCCAACTTCGACATGTTTGGACTGAATCTTACAGTAAAACTGTTTGGAGTTAACATTCGGCGGTAAGTTTATGTAAATATTCACCTCTTCCAAGGTTTGATCCCATTCAAACACCTTTTCACCTAAACATTACAACCAAAAAAAACGAAATTAAGCTTCCAAATCATGAAAACCTAAGAGAAGAACCATCGAAATATGAAGATAAAGGAAATATGTGAATACCGTTGTGGAGAAAACTGTGTCGTTTTTCAGGAGCCAATTTCTCCGCCATTTTTGTAGGGTTTGGACCTTCTTTTTTGTCCCTATCTGTTCCTGAATGTTCCTTTTTCTTCTTCTCAAGGTTTTTGCGAGAATTCTAAATTTTTATACGCTAGATCATGTACTTTTAATTTCTACTTAAGGATAGAAGTTTTTAAGTAAATTAACTAAATTGATTTGTGAATGCATACGTTTTCACTTTTTCATCCTTCCTTTTTCTTGGTTAAAATATGCTTAAGTGCTTATAGTCTTTGAAAATTTAAAATTTAATCCCTTAATTTTCATTTTAAAAGATCTAATCTCTCTTTTATGAATTTAAAAATATAACTCCAATTATTAATTTCATTAAAATCTCACACCAAAATACCAAGCCAAAAACCTAATTGTTTTTTGAAAAGTTAACTGAAAGATGAAATTTCAAAAACTAAATTATATTATAAGTCCCTATACTTCTTATAAATTTAAGATTTAACCTTTATACTTTTAATTTTAAGAATTCAATATTTACTTTTTCAAATTTTAAAATTCAAATCTAAATGTTATAACTATTAAATTATTTTGTTAAATTTAAATTCATTACATTACTATTTTTAAAATAAAAGTACATAAAATATTTGATACACTGATAATTAAATTTTTAAATTCCACAAACAAGATCAAAAGTAAATATTCTATAAAAATATAATAAAATATTAAAAAATAAATATTAACTTTTTTTATACTCAAAACCTATTTTACTTCAAACAGTTCAAATATACACTAAACCGGAATATAAACCGATTTTAGTTCAAATAGTTCAATCAACCGATTTGATCGATTCAAGCTAAATGCTACTTTGAAAACTACTTTTATCACTGACCGTTAGGCAAAATTAGTGATAGTTGATGGAAGCTATCAACAAAACCAAAACAAAAAGAAGCTTAGTTTCCATCTATAACAATGATGTTCTCGACTCAGCGCTTTGCCTTTCGATTAGTCATTTGCTTGGCGGGTTTCTTGACCTTTACGTTTTTGCCTTTGACGTTGAATTTATCATCATCGGAATCATCATCGTAATCATCTTTCGACCTCTTGCCCCGCTTTTTCTCATCTCCTCCAAAGACGATGATTTTCCTCGTATCTGACTGTTCCGAAACGTCAAACTTCTCCTTTGGTCTCCAAATAAAAAGAGACCTAAAGAAAAATGATTGAAGTTAGATGGCTAATGGTGAAGCCAGGAAATTGTTTTAGAGAGTAAAAAATAAATAATTATTTTTTGAGGTATCAAAATGCAATTTTATCATTATACTAACTCAGATTTCCTAAAATCTAAAGGGACTAATAGCCAATGGCAATGATGACTGAAGTATTCGGTGTAATCGTTTTGTTTAATCGGATTGAAAGAATTCTTATATAAGAGTAAAAAAACAGAGAAAGAATTCCGACCTTGAACTACCCGATGCCAAAACATCGTCTCGTGGATGTAGTTTGTTCACGGGAGTGATAGTAGTAATGTTCGGGTCCATAACCTCGGCTACCAATTGCCCAGTGTTTATGTCTATGAAATCGATAGGGTGTAGAGCAGTTCCGTTATAATTTTCACTTATGTAACGACCGATAACAGCTAGAGATTCTGATGGATCCTGCACAAAAATGAACAAGGGAATCATTAAGTATGAAAGAGATGTGTCGTAAAACAATAACAGTATTCGGTTTTATGACCTTAGGATCCCATTCAGCTCGGAAAGGAGTCAAATGCCGATTGAAATCATGACTATGTACGATTTCCCGACTCGGTGAGTCCAAATCCCGGAAGATGGAATCCCATATGCGAAGGCGATTATCTTGAGACGTGGTAAGGATTTTAGTCCCAGAAAATGGAGAGAAATAGGCAGAGTTCACAACACGTCTATGCTCGAGATTAGCAAGAACAGATCCAGCTTCTAATCGACGCATATCCCACAAACGGGCCTATGATAAGAATGATGTTTGGTTGTCACGAGAGTACCGTGCAAAATAAAACACAAAAACCGAGCACAGTGATGTAATTAATAGTCTTACAAAGTGATCGTTTCCACAACTCAACAAAAGATCCGGTTGAAAAGGATTACAGTGTAGACCGACGACTTTACTTCCTTTCTTATGGATCATTATTGCCTTCCCGGTTTGGCTGTTGGAGCGACTATCGACCCTATATATGCCATAACAAAAATTTCAATGAAATTCGAGCATAACAAACTCATAGATTCATACTCGGGGTGCTTCCTGGCTTTGCATCGGTAAGAAATTTACTCACAAGTAGAGGAAACCAAAGTTATCAGCCACAAGCACAACACCTCTCTCCAAGTTGATATCCATTCCGTAAAGCATCCTCCAACTCCCCGGACCCTAGAATGGTACAACTATCAGTCATGCTCAATAATAAATTGAAAAAAGCATATTTCGAATGCATAAAGCATAAATCTTTGTCTCTTAGGTTAAAGAAACTTGAATCATTACCTGCCAACCATCTGGATTAAGATTCATTAAAGTCGATGAAATCCCGGTCTCTAAGTCTGTGCAACTGACAGTTCCATCCGAAGATGCAGCATATATCATACCATCATTTGCGGGACTGAACCTGCAATGGTTTAGATTCGAGAACAAATACGGTATTTCCATAAAAATCTTTTCTTACACGAAGCAGCACACGAAAGACAAAACACAGAGTTCAGACAAGGATCGTTCACCTCATATTATTGAGTATGCAAGAGTGTATGTTTCCGTAAACCGTCTTTTCATGCACTTTTGCAAAATCCCAAACTCCGAGTTGTCCTTTCTATTCAAGGAATTAGAACAGAAAAGAGAGACATGAATAGAGAATCAGAATCGAGATATTCTCGAATTAATATAAATTTAAACAGAGTAAGAACTTCTTGCTTAAGACTGGGTTGACCTTATCTCCGGACAAAAGGATGTGATTGTTGGTGGGATGAAACTCCAAACACGTTACTCTTCTACTGTGGTATCGGATAACAGCACAATCGACTTGATTCGGGATCACATACGCCGGCTTGATCTATGTAATGAATAAAAGAAAGCAATCAACACGCATGTGCCAGTAACGGATATACCTCGAAACCACAACAGCCCAATTCACAATGACATTTCAAAATGAAAAAATATATAGTCAAAGAACACAATCCAAACACACACGCACAGGATTTACGAACTCAATTCTCGCAATACAATTGAATTACAAATCAAATAACAGCACAATTGACTTGATCCAGGATCACATTTGCTAGCTTGATGCATGGAACGAATAAAAAAAAAAAAGCAATCAACAAGCACATGCCAGTAACGGGTATATCTTGAAACCACAACTACCCGATTCAGGCCAAAAGGAACTTGACGAAACGATACCAAAGAGAGAACTCACCGGGGTAATTCTAGGTTTAAGTTGTCGCTCGAACACAAATTCCACGGGGTTCTGAGTATTTACATGGGGTGCAGGGACAACACCATGCTCTGTAGCAACTCTATGTGGACATGTCATTGTAGTATGACCTTCACAAAATGTTGTAAAACAGACAATCAACCAAGAAAAAGTACATCATCAACATTAATACAGTAGAAACTTTTCAAAAGAACATCATTTCACAACAAAATTACACATTGTTTAAGAAACTTACCAGGCATTTTGCAAAGAAAACAAGGCTTCATTGGGCAATCAATATAGGTAGCTCCTTTAAACCCAGCTTCATGTCCCGTTTTCTTACACACCTAAACCCCACAAAAATATTACAAATTGCATATATATATATATATATATATATACTTTGTTGAGGGAAACCAACTCTTTTAAGAGAAATCTTATGAAGTATAGTTTGCTCGAAGTTATAGACCACCCAATGAATTGGTATTATCTTTAGTCAAGTCGGGTTTTGTTCCCAGACTTTGGAAAAACTCAGAATACCTATATTGGTTCCAACACTACCATGGCAAATGACACCATTTACTTGGTAGGTAAATGGTAACCGCACGACAAGCATGCTCCATTCTAATGACGCGCTCTCACTCTAGGGTCACTCGACCCAAAGACAATACCGACTCATTGAGAGATTCATCAACTCCGGACCCGGCCACGTGACCCGTTCTCTTAATCACCTAAACTTCACCAAAATTTTACAAATTTCATATATATATAAACACTTTAAGGGGAGGCCGGTTCCTTCAAACAAGTATGCAAAGTACAGTTGGTTCGTAACCGACGAAATCTTCGAAAGTTTTGTCTCCTAACTCTATGAAGAGCCTGAATTCAATGGAAGTTAAAACACTATCGATGGTAAATGATCATCATTTCTTTGATAGGTGACCATGCCACTTACGGTCCATTCCGAAAAGACACTAGCTCTATCAACCTGCAGTCTAAGCGGCTTTCTCAAACACTAGAGCTGTCCAAAGAGTCGAAAAACAAAAACGTACAGGGGACAATAACGATACATTGAGGGATTTATCGGACCCGAACATGCCACACTTCAAAAACTTTTCCGAAAATAAATCGAACTCCCCTCAACATATTTTTCTCTAGAAAAAATGTAACCATTTAAATGCAAAAAAAAAAAAAAAAAAAACTATAGTGTACTTACTTTACAAACTTTCTTGAGGCTAATAGTAATGGGTGATTTTCCTTTCTTTTTTGTATCATTAAACTCCTCAGTTTTCTCTTCGTTTTCATTTTCTTGTTCTTCTTCCTCATCATCATCATCTGATGAGCTTTGTTCAGAGTCCGTATCTCTCTCAATAAGTACCTTAGGGAACGCCGTTCTTCTTACTTGCGGTGCCATGTTTTCCCAAAAAGAAAACCCAAATTCAAAAAACGATAAATGAAGACAATACAGTGATCGGATACGAGAAAATTGAGAAAAAAAGAAAAGGAGGAAATCAAAGTGTTTTTTTGATCTTTTTGGGGGCAATAAGAGGGAAAATGTATGCGAGGAAAAAAGAACCGACTTTTGCTTCGGAGTAATTGGAACGTCGAAGCACACGTGTTGCTTGATTTTACTGAATTGTCCTTACAATGGTACTGATGAAGGGTTTTGTGAAGTTGGGGTTAGTTTCGGGATTACGTTTGGGTTCGTGGCGGGGTATGACGTGGCTCGTTTTATGCCGCTATGTGTCTCCCACGTGGAGCTTTCAAAACGGTGCCGCGTTAGACCTGTGACCTTTTTGGAATAGTTAGGAAAAGTATACTGGAGGCCCTAGTACGAATAATAAATTACATTTCCTTCTCTACACTCAAAAAATGGATAGGTTACATTTTAAACATTATATCTTAAAGCAAATCGGTTTATTTATTAAAAATACTATTAAAAATTTATTTTTATTTGACAGCATAAAGTAAAAATGATATGTCCCGTGTAATTATCTAGTTGTTTTGTCGGTCAAGTTAGATTTTAATAATAATAATAGATAAATTTTTTAATAGAAATGACCAATTTTCTCTTTGATCTATCGGATAATGACTAATTTACCCATTGTTTTGAATAAAATGGACAAAATGCAATATAACTCCTACTACACGAGTCTCCATAATACTTTTACCGAATAGATTGAATTTTGCTAACACTGAATAGATTGAATTTTGCTAACAATCATTGTGCTATATGTATTTTTTCGTATTTTTTGAATTTAGAAATTTCAGTCTCAACCTGAATACAGGGGCGGATTTAGGGGCTGGCAGGGGCCCCGGCCTCCACTAAAATGTAAATTTTAAATTTAGCCCCTTAATTTTTTTTAAAATTTTTAAATTAGTAAAGGTAAAATTGTACTTTGGCCCCCTAAAATTATAAAAATTCGATTTAATCCTTTAAAAATTATAAAGATATAGACTATAAAAAATTAAAATTTCATTCAGCCCCTCTAAAAATTTGTTCTGGCTTCGCCCCTGCCTGAATAGTAACAATTAAATTAGTTCAGTCAAATTATGCTATTAATAGTGTAATATGAGTAAGTTTTAGATTTAACCCATTTTTTAATTTGATATTTTTAATCTTTATACTTTTTTATTTCTAAAATTAACTAAAATAAAAATATTTTATTAGTATTATATGAATATAACAAGTTAGCATGGCATTATATGTATGATAATATATTTGGCGTATAAAAATTTAGAAATAACAACATTTAACCTTACAAATTTAACGACTATTATTCGAGTTATTATTAAATTTTCACAACTACAAAAATTTAAGGAAAGAGTAACCAAATTAAAGTGTAAAAGGTCAAATCTGCAACTTACCCATAATACCAAGACTAATAACAAAATTTGACCTTTAGAAAAAATAGAAAGCTCCTTTTTTAGCTTATCAATGTAAAATATGCATGAATTAGTTCTTACAATGGTAGATTTGTCCGTTCAAGTTTAAAAGCTCGCTTAAAATTTAGTAGGGTTGAATATAGATATTGAGTCTGAAAAATAGAATTAAGTAAAAATTAGGTCTATTTAAAATATGATTAGAACTTGGCTTGACCTGTTTTTTAAAATTTATAATATTTTATATTATATAATTTATAACACATAAAAATTAAAATCTACAATAATATTTTATATTACTATAATATAAACATTAAAAAAATTAAGATGTTTATATATAAAATTATAACAAATTAAAATATATAACTATTATATATTAAAGTAAAGTAAATATAAATATATGTTTTAAAATTTTGAAAAATAGTATGTACTAACTTAAAATGAGCTTGGTTAGTAATTTGCAAATATACGATGATTTAAAAAAATTAAATTCATATTTCAGTCAAATTAAAATTAAAAAAATATAAAATATATTAATATTATATTTAGATCCAACATTAACCCGACCGATTGATTTAGCTCATATTTATTATTATACTCTAGTTCCCATTAAAGGCACAAAAGTTCTTCCATTATATATATACACATATAAAAATGGGGTTGAATTTGCATTTTGATTCCCTTGCTATTATTTAAAATGGATTAGGAGAACCGACCATTAAAGGACAAACTTTAGTTGAGAATATGGCTGATTCATAGCAAGAATCCCCATGTTTCATGACCTAATATGTTATACTTTTATTGTAAAATATTTTATAAATTAAATTTATATAAAAAATGTTTTTTATTCAATAATTTGCATATGTATGTTGTGGTTTGAATTTTATTATATGATCGATTAAGTCTTAGTTTGATTGATATGGTATTGTTGTCAATGCAGAAGGATGTAGGTTCGAATGTGTTCAAGCATATTATCTTTCTATTTATGAGTTGTAGAGGCGCTATGCCTAATTATAGGCATTATGTAAAAAAGATCAGATATAATCAGAAACTATTAGGGGTGTGCAAAATTCGGTTAACCGACCGAATTCGGTTAATCGGTCGGTTAACCGAATTTTTTCGATTGGGGGTCGGTTAAATATTTTTTGATTTTTCGGTTAACGGTTAATTCGGTTCGAAACCGGTCGGTTAACCGAATTTTTTCGGTTTAACCGAAAAAATTAATAAATAAAATTATAATATATAAAAGGCCCACTAACCCAATCCAATCCAAACTCAAATATTCGACCAAACCCAATTACCCAACCAAGTCCAATTACCCAACCCCCAATTACCCAACCCAACCAAATTATAAAAATTACAAATAATTTAATAAATAAAAATAACAAATAAAAATTATAAGAATTACAAATAATTTAATAAATAAAAATTACAAATAATTTCTTTTTCTTTTTTATCAATTGTATTTAGATGAAATGTGTATATTTCTATTATATGCTAAACTTTTGCACATGTTTTTTTCTTTTTGTAAGTTTAATGCAAATGGAGATCTTTTGGAGAGAACAAATGGATACAAATGAACAATATTAAAGACTTACATTTCAATTATGTGTTAATTTCAGGACTTATGTAATGTTTTTAATTATGCAGTGGTTCAAAGACTTATGTAATCTTTTTAATTATGTAGTGATTTATTTCGAGTAATTCGGTTAATTCGGGTAATTCAGGTAATTCGGGTAATTCAGTTAATTTTTAACCAAAAATTAAAAATATATAATTTTCGGTTAATTCGGTTAACCGACCGAATTAACCGTAAAAATTTCGGTTCGGTTAATTTTTTTGAAAAAAAATTTGGTTCGGTTAACGGTTAAAAATTTTGAGAGGTCGGTTAATTTAGTTAATGCTAATTCGGGTCGGTTAACCGAATGAACACCCCTAGAAACTATAATGATTAAAATTATTGTTAATATAGAAGTACGTAAGTTCGAGTGCGCTGAAACACATTATCGTCCTATTTATGAGTTACAGAGGGGCTATAACTAATTTTAAACATTATATAAAAAACCAGATATGATCGAAATTTATAATTATTAAAATTTAATTCCTAGAAAATGTACGGTGGAAAGATTATCTATAATTAAACCATAATTAATTCCTCAATACACATCTCAATTATACTGTAAATCTAATAATATCTAACATTCGGATAAGCCCAAGCTTTTTATTTAATTTTATTAATTATTTTAGCTCCTCCTCGGTTTTACAAACGAAAAACTCTAGGCGCCGCCACAAGGGTTTTAGTGGATTCTCTACTGACAACCTCACGCGAACTCCGTTAATTTAACCAATAATAATCACCCACGTCACAATATTTCTTTCATTGTCCCAAGTCATTAGTGGATTTGGTTCAGACGAGGACAACACCGTAATTTCACAACCACTGCCCCCTTCGCTTTTAAGGCATCTTAGTACTCCGACAGTGTTCTTATATTGCAATTAAGCTTTGTCTCAGTTTACTAATTTTTAAAAAATAAAAATACTAAATTACAAAACTATACTTTTATTTGGAGTTTTTCTTTGGGAAAGCGGGGATTCTCTTTTAGCTACTTGATTTTTTTGTGTTTGTTTGATGGGAAAATTTTTTCCGGGAACATAACCGGTCATGAGAAAGTCGTCTTTCAAGGATTCACTCAAAGCGCTCGAAGCTGATATTCAACATGCCAATACTCTGTATAACCTTTTTTTCCCTCTCTTTTTATGTGATTATATATATATATATTATTTGCTATGATTTTCTATTTATGTATCAAGTATTTTCTCTGCTACTGTGATTGCTTGAAGACTTTTGACTTGCAATTTCTTTTTAAGGGGAAAAAAGGTGATGTAAAGGAATTTATATTTAAAAAAAGGGTCGAATTTGAATAAAAAATTATGGGTTTCTCTCCTAATCTCCAATGATTGTTGTTGATTTTGCGTGGGGTTGATTGTTTCTGCACTTTGTGTTTGACAATAAAAGGTTTCAAAGCAGATTATTGAAGTTATTCTCAACATTCTATTCCAGCATAGCTTATCATTCATTCCAAAACGTATACATGCATGCATGCATGTATATATGTATGTATGTATGTATGTATGTATGAAAGGTTTCTAAGCAGGTTTTTGAAGTTATTCTCAACATTCTATTCCAGCATAGGATATCATTCTTTCATTCCAGTGGTTTAGGCTCAGGGGTGAATACAATTTTTTTTTTAAGGGGCCGAAATTGAATAATAAATTTGAGAGATTAAAATTTATTTTTATAATGTATCAATTTATGATTTCATCATTTTTAAAGGGATTAAAAATAATTTTCTTCATTTTGGGGGGACAAAGTGCAATTTTGCCATAAATTAATTTTAATTTGATCATTTTATGGGGGGACTTAAATAGCAATTTTTCCATTTGAGGGGTGCCAAGGCCTTCCCTCGGATTCGCCCCTGTTTAGGCATGTATGTATGCATCGATAATATGTCTGTATGTATTTATGTGTATGAATGGATGGATGAATATGTGTGTGTGTGTGTGTGTGTGTATGATGCACATGCTTGGAATATGGATATTGGATTCACAATAATCGGCAAGACAATGGAGGATTATGTTTCACATATAATCGATAGGACATCATTGAACATTGTCCTTAAAGTTGTATCTGTTACAATGCCGAACCAAGTGAATATTATTAAACCATCATTAATCCCTACTAATGTCAAAGATTTACGGGTGCCGAACACGAGTAATGACATTCATTTTCGACATTCTTATTGCTTTATCATCGGCCCTGCTTGATGTTTAACCCTGTGTTTTTATCGATCCATTTTCAGGGCTTTAGATTATCCAAGGGAAAGAGACGGAGCACGTCTTCAAATGAGACTGTCCTACAGTCCAGCTGCTCAGTTTTTCCTTTTCCTTGTTCAATGGACCGATATTCAACTCGCTGGTGCCCTCGGTTTACTCAACATACATATTTATATGGTAATGTTTCTTCCCGCCGCAAAATTATCTTTTTATTCTTCGAAATCGTAATCTGATGGATCAACACAGACCTATGCTGATGGCAAGACCACCATGTCCGTTTACGAGAGGAAAGCCAGCATTAGAGAATTTTATGGTGAGTTCCGACAAGATTGCTTAGCTCGTTTTAAGTAAAATCCGGGTTCTCACTAGCTTTCTTTTTTGTGTAGCGGTAATATTTCCTTCTTTATTGCAACTTCAAAGAGGAATCACCGATTTGGAGGATCGAAAACAGAAAGAAGCTTGTACTGTAAGGTACCGTAGGAAGGATGAATCCACAAGGGGGAAGATCTCGGAAATCGACTATGAAAGGGAAGACGAGTGCTCGATTTGCATGGAGATGAACGGTCTCGTCGTGTTACCTAATTGCAGCCATTCTATGTGTTTGAATTGTTATAAGGATTGGTAAGTTACTCGTTTCTCATAGTATTAGCTTATTGGATACAGCATTCGTAGGCTAAACTGAGTCTATAAATATATAGCCGTCTTATCTTCTCGAAGACTAGTTCGATTATTCGGAGCTGTTATTCGGGATGATATCGTACATTCTCGAGTACAAACTTTTTTCGGGTAATACGATTAGGGGTATCCCTATGTTTTTCGAGGATCTAATCCCCTTCTTGGCCACATTCCGAGTCATACCCAAACCTGGGTTTGACAAGGAAAGCTATATAAGCGGTTTCCATTCACGAGGCTCTTCACGATTCATGTTCAAAATGTTCTAATGTTGTTGTATTTCTTTCTTGTTTTTCAGGCACGACCGGTCTCAGTCCTGTCCGTTTTGTCGGGACAGTCTCGTAAAGGTTGACTCTTGTGACCTTTGGATTTACATAGAACAAAGCGAGATCGCCGAGTTATCGTCGATCCTTAGAGAGAATCGTAAGAGGCTCTTCATGTACATTGACAGATTGCCCCTCATCGTCCCGGATCCTGTATTTGCTCCCTTTGACGTCCATGTTCATTAGTTAACCCGACTTCTTATACATACGAGGCAGATTAAACTGCCTGTATATAATAACTAGCATGATATGTATACCCCTATCATACTTACTGTTTAAAAATGTAAATGGTTTCTGGTTCAAGCCTCCATGATTTCCAGTGGCCAATGAGCTTAAGACCGATCTTTCGTTCTCGTAAAATCGAGGTCGATTTTCTTCCTGATGATATCGACCGCTAGTTCGTTGTTGATGTTGAGCATTTTAACACAAATTTCCATCTCCACCCGTATCTATCCTTTGTACTAAGCAAAGCTTTAGGGTTTGGATTATTTCAGATATGGATCGGTTTCGGGTTTTTTCAAATTTGTGAATTTTGAGTTTCGGTTATTCAAGTTTCTTTAGTCGGGTCATTTGGAGGGGGTTAATTTAAAATTTATACTCGCATTCAAATCATATTGGGTTAAGGCTATTTTAGATTTAAGTCAATTTGAGTTTATATAATTTCTGTTTAAATTGAACAAGTTCGAGTTATTAAGTCATTTGATTGTGTCAACAAGGAGATTTTAAAATTTTGAGGAGTCAAAGGTAAAAATTTTATTTAAAAGGACTTAAGTTGAATGTTTAATAATTACGAGGGATTAACAGTTATATTATTCAAATTAAACAAGAGTGGCCAAAGCCCTGTAAACTACGATGGCACAAGGGGCATAACCGGAGATAAGTCGGGGCCTTCGCCCTTGGGTAAGTGGTATAATATTCTTTTTAGTTCC
This sequence comes from Gossypium australe, assembly GCA_005393395.2. Lineage (NCBI taxonomy): Eukaryota > Viridiplantae > Streptophyta > Magnoliopsida > Malvales > Malvaceae > Gossypium > Gossypium australe. The sequence goes on from CM016626.1 coordinate 159,557,289, forward strand.
TCTCAAAATTAATGTTTCAATTTAATTTTTAACCCTTTTAAATGGAAGAAATTGTAATTTTCACCCTCTAGAAAATTATTTAAGTCAACGTCAGTTATTTTCATCTTTAACATGATTTTTAACTCCGACTCTCAAAATTTTGTAATTTTATCTCAAACAAAATATTTTTGCATTCACACGCGCACACATATACTAGATATATTAGATTACAACTCATTCACGATGTGTAATAAATATAAGGAAAATATTTGGAATACTGTTAATAGAATTTTTAGACTCCACAAGTAATGTCGGGGTTGACAAGTGTCCAATAGGACTATAATAAAATATTAGAAAAAGGAGATTCGTAACAATTTTTTAATACTGCCCGTGGAATAAAAAGAGTACACTGTCGAACAGAAATTATTTACCCATACATAAATTTATTAAAAGTTTATATAAAAACAAATGGATATTTTATATGTCTTAAGCTTAAATCTCACAATGTATGATTTTTTATTGATTTACAAAAGTATGAAAAAGACAAATACACTCTTGCAATAATATAACTTATTTTATAAAATAAATGGGTGTTTTCTTAATTTCGTAACCGAATTAATACCCAATTGACTCATGACACCAATTTAATTATTACTTATCATATCGTTGATCAATCTTTGAATTGAGAGGAACGAAGACCCTTCGCTAACAATTGATTTCCTAGCAATTTTAGCCATTTCCTTCACTTTCTTCCTAGCCTTAGTGCGTTCATCCATTACTTGCTTGATCGCTTTCTCAATCTCATCAGCCATCACAACGTCGTCGACATTAAGTTGTTCATAGTCGAGTCTTAGTTCCACTGCTAACCCTAATTCCTTCACCATCTTAAATGCATTCAATTTTTGTTCGGCGTACATAGGCCACGTTATCATCGGCACCCCAAACCACAAGCTTTCGAGGATTGAGTTCCAACCACAATGAGATACGAACCCTCCTATCGCTTCGTGAACTAGAATCTCCACCTGTGGTGCCCACCCATATATCATCATCCCCTTCCCTTGGATCCTTTCTACGAACCCTTCCGGCAACATGTCCTCACTGTAATGAACACCTCCCGAATCATCATTTTGTGGTGGCACGCGCAAGGACCATAAGAATTTGTATCCGCTTTGCTCGAGTCCAAGTGCTATTTCTTTGACTTGGGGTGCAAGAAAACGCCCAAAGCTTCCAAAACAAAGAAATATAACTGATGCTTGAGGCTGTTCATTGAGCCATTTCATCACCTTTTCACGTTGAGCCAAGTCGAATTTAGTATGAGGCTTACAATTTATATCAAGCACCGGCCCAACGGGGTAAACCGGGGGATTTTCGTAATCGGAGAAACTACTAATAGCATAAGGTTCAAGCTCCTCAAATGTATTAACCACAATTCCTTTGACAGCCTTGAACTTTTGAGCAGTCATCATAAACGAAGGATAACCATTATCCTTGTCAAACAAAGCCGAAGGCAAAACATTGAGAGGAACGGGATTGATAAATCCCGAGATCAATTGGTCGGGATCGGACTGCTTAAACTCGGGGCTACCCCGAATCTCACCGTGTCGAGTCATCAAGTGGAAAAAAAGAGACAAACACCCTGCATTAGCAGTTAAAAATATATACGAAGGGACATTAAATTCATGAGCAACATCGACCAGTGATACAAAAAGAAAATCGAAAATGAACCCCACAAACGTTGCCGAATCCAATCTCGATCTCGACAAAAGGTCAACGACAAAGTCTTTCAAAAGCGGCGTATGTGTTTCCCTGACGGCATTGACGTGATCTTGGATCGACCGCGAATGATTATCAACAATTGAATGACAATGTTGTTGTTGTTGAGAAACATCGATGAAATCGATTCGATCAAGTTTTGAGGCCTTGACTGATTCGATATAAGCATCGACAAAAGGATCGGAAGGCAATTTAACAAAAACGACGCTGATAGAAATCCGATCATCGTGATCAACAAGACGCTTTGCGAATTCGAGAGCTGGGATCAAATGGCCTTTGCCTGTTGATGGAACAAATATTAGCTTTGCTGTCTTCATTCTTCTTCAAGCAAAAAGTTCAAAAAGAGAGTATAAATAAGGGATAATTTATTTGAACTTTTTTTAAAAATAAATAAATGAGACCCACGTTTCTTTTTTTAAAAATTCTATTTTTTCTTTAAAATATTAATGTACCAGTTAATAATTCAAATTGTAAATAAAAAATAAATAGTTTAAAAGATTCCAACAACTTTCAATGATTTATTGATTTTATGGAAGTAAATAATTAAAGATTAGAAGAAAAGAAAAGTCTGGTGGATTATTTTGTAATGACAATTATTTTTTTTAATATTTTAAAAAATATTTGAACAGCTCTAAGTATTGATTTTAGGTTTAATAACGTGGGTTCGAGTGTATTAAAGCGCATTATCTTCCTATGTTACTATGTAAAGTTCATCTTAGTTTTAATATTTTTTTTTATTTCGAAATATCACACCAACAAGTTTAACAAAAAAATTAACAATGTTAACAATTGAAGTCGGAATTTGAAATTTGAAAAGTAGAGGAAACTGAATTCCAAATTTGAAAAGAGTACATGGGCTTATAACATATTTTACCCTAAAAAAATTAGAATTACTTATCATGATCGAGCAAATTATGGAAATTTGATGCAATGAAAATATAAAAGGCTCTAGAAGCCATTGACAAGTGATAATGATAAAGAATGGGTGTTTACCGCCCCTAGTTGTGGCTTATGTTTAAGTCGCATTACTGTTAGGGCTTTACCCTCCTCTTATAATTCATAAAAAAAAAAAGTGATAATGATAAGAATAATAAAAGTTAAAGTGAAATGTGTTCTACCTTTAAAAGCGAGTGTATAAATTCTTAAATACTTGTTTGATTTATTAAGTAAATTACCCTTATAAATATAGTGAAATAGTTAGGATATAATTGGCATGCCAGCACTTTGTGTTAGAAGACAACAATTTATGTCTTGCATAACACTTATGTACATAATGAGGGCCATGGTGGTCAGTGTGATGGTTGGATTGCATTTTTAGTGCTATAAATGTCCTGTGTTCGGTTGGAATCCGAGTAGCTCAATCTTATTTTACTAGAGTTTACAAAGTGCTAAGTGTTTTAAACAATGATGATTGACTTTATATTTAGGATGTGTTTCAAACATGCAAGTCAGTAATGCTACAGTATCAGGGCAAGGTGTCGGTACACAGGGACCATGTATTGATATCTCTGCCCCTACACCTCTAAATTTATGTTTTTCAAGCTCGAATTAACCTTGAACCAGGTCTTAATGTTATAGTTTTGTAAAGATACCTTAGAAATGATTTGAAAAGTGTATTAAAACCTTGATAATTATCTTTTAATGAACCAAGTGAAAAGTGACTTGATTTTAAAAGAAGTCTTTATTGTCTCATTTTCAAAAGTGTGCATTTTAAGTCGATTGAAAAACCCGAAAACTAGTTTTAGGATTTTACCTCTTCTTAACACTTGGAAATCGATTTGATCATGGTTTGAAATGTATTGCAAAGTTTTAGAAATATGGAATCATGGATGTATTAAATCCTTTAAATTTGTTTTATGTAAATGCTTTCCATAAGAAATTTTGTAAGTGCAAACATTGCATCTCTCTGATATCATTAGTCCATATTGATCGTCAGTGTGGGTGAGGAGTGTTATATTCTTAAGCTTAAATCTTACAATATGTAATATTTTATTGATTTATAAAAATACAAAAAAAATATCCTCATAATAATATTACTTATTTTATAAAATAAATATTTTTTTATCATTTTCCAATTGATTTAATTCCCAGTTGACTTGACTTGTGACATTAACTCAAATCTCACCTATCATATCCTCAATGAATCTCTGAATTGAGAGGAATGAAGATCCTCCATTAACAATTGCTTTTCTAGCAATTTCAGCCATTTCCTTCACTTTCTTCCTAACCTCACTGCAATCATCCATTACTTGCTTGACCGCTTTTTCGATCTCGTTGGCCGTCACAACATTGTCGATGTTAAGTTGTTCGTAGTCGAGTCTTAGCTCCACCGCTAACCCTAATTCCTTCACCATTTTAAATGCGTTCATTTTTTGTTCAGCGTACATAGGCCATGTTACCATCGGCACCCCGAACCACAAGCTTTCGAGGATTGAGTTCCAACCACAATGGGATACGAATGCTCCTATTGCTTCATGGGCTAAAATCTCCACCTGCGGTGCCCACCCGTATATCAGCATCCCCTTCCCTTGGATCCTTTCCGTGAACCCTTCTGGAAACATGTCTTCATTGTAACGAACTCCTCCTAGAGCATCGTTTTGTGATGGTTGCGGCGATGACGATGATTGCACGCACAAGGACCATAAGAACCTGTATCCGCTTTGCTCAAGTCCAAGCGCTATTTCTTTGACTTGGGGTGCAAGAAAGCGCCCAAAGCTTCCAAAGCAAAGAAATATCACCGATGATTGAGGCTGTTCATCGAGCCATTTCATCACTTTTTTGTGTTGAGCCAAGTTCGACTCAGTGTGAGGCCTACAATTGATATCAAGCACTGGCCCGATGGAGTAAACCGGGGGATTTCTGCCATTGGAGAAATTGCTAATAGCATAAGGTTCAAGCTCTTCAAATGTATTAACCATAATCCCTTTGGCAGCCTTGAACTTTTGAGCAATCATCATATAGGCAGGATAACCATTATCCTTGTCGAACAAGTCAGAAGGCAAAACACTAGGAGGGACGGGATTGATAAATCCCGGGATCAACTCGTCCGGATTGGACCGTTTAAACTCAAGGATATCTCGAGTCTCACCATGCCGGGTCGTCAAGTGGAACAAAAGACTCAAGAACCCTGCATTAGCGGTTAAAAATATATACGAAGGGATGTTGAATTCATGAGCAACGTCGACCAGTGGTACAAACAGCAAATCGAAAACAAACCCTGTAAAAGTCATCGAATTTAAACTCGATTTTGACGATGAGATGTCAGTGACAACGTTTTTCAAAAGCGGCAAGTGCGTTTCCATAAGGTCAATGACGTGGTCTTCGAACGACTGCCGATGATGATCAACAATCAAAGGAACATCGATGAATTTGAATCGGTCGGGCTTCGAGGCCTTGACTGATTCGATATAAGCATTGGCGAAAGAATCGAAAGGCGATTTAACGAAAACGACGGTGATCAAAATCCGGTTATTGTGATCAACGAGACGCTTTGCGAATTCGAGAATTGGGATCAAGTGGCCTTTGCTTGTTTGTGGAACGAATATTAGCTCTACGTTCTTCATTTTTGTTGATGTAAAAGTTCATACTGAAACTTAACAGAGAGAATGAGAGTTTAAATAATGGATGTTTATTTGGAAATTAAAAAAAAAAATGATATCCTCGTTGTTGTTGTTGTTTCTTTGATTCCATTTTTTAGTTTTTTTTTTAATGATTTCCATGTTTTTAGTTAAAAATATATTTTACTGTATAATTCATAAATAAAAAATAAGTTTGCTTTATTTAAATAATCTCATTATAATTTCTGATTATATTTCTATTTTTGATGCAATACCTTTTTAGTTAAAAATATATTTTACTGTATAATTCATAAATAAAAAATAAGTTTACTTTATTTAAATAATCTCATTATAATTTCTGATTATATTTCTATTTTTGATGCAATACCTTTTTAGTTAAAAATATATTTTACTGTATAATTCATAAATAAAAAAATAAGTTGCTTTATTTAAATAATCTCATTATAATTTCTGATTATATTTCTATTTTTGATGCAATACCTAGAACTACTCATAATAATAGGATAATGCGCTTCAACGCACTCAAACTCATATCCTCCTGCATTGACAACAATACTTATGCCAATCAAGCTAACACTCAATTGACAACTCATTTTTTTTAAAAATACTAATTAAAATATTATTTTTGATAATATCGGTACGATAATCTGTGACAATCTATGTATGCTTTATGTCAACTAAGCACTATTAATCTTATATGTCACGTCAACAAATAATTTTAAAAAATATTTTTAGAAAACAAAAAATTCATAAATTTGAAATAAAGAATGAAAAAAAAAAGTGAATTTTCACCTGAATTGTAATATTTAAAATTTTAATATTTTAGTCAATATTTTCATTAAAAACAACAATTTCACTTCAATAGTCAAATTATTATTATTATTATTATTTGAAAAGGTTAAATTTCAATGTAAAACGTTGAACAATTCAGTTTATCTTTGAAAGATGTGATCAAACAAATTTGAAAATTTACCAAAGCTGTTCGTATTTGTATGTCCATATTTGTAAACGATATTTTTGATATTAAGATGTAGCAGAAATTTATTAAAAAAAAAGGGTCAAATGCATGAATGGTAAAATAATTTATAGTAGTCCTTTTTTGACATTGTAATTAATTTATAAATATAATGCTTTCGATTGAGTCTTAACCTGATTGACATGAGTATTGTTGTCAATTTAAGAGGACGCGGGTTTGAATGTGCTGAAACGCATTATCTTCCTATTTATGAGTTGGAGGCGATGCAGGTAATTTTAGGCATTGTATAAAAAAAAGATATATGACCAAAACTTATAATGAGATTGTTCAAAAAAATAAATAAATACAAATACAGTGTTAAATAGATAAATGGTAAGTTTCACTAGTTTTTTAATCCACGGCTTTGAACGATTCACGAGTCATTTGATTTAATCTTTTTTTTTCCAGACTAATATCCCAACCGGTTTCTGTTCCAATTGATTGATCATTTCCGGTTTAAACAACGTTGGATAAAAATATATACCGATAAACTCCTTAAAATATTGAAAATTAATTTCTCTACTGCTATAATTGGTAAATCAGCTTTTATAATCCTAACAGCACTTGTTGCCGATAAAATCATGTGGAAATCCTTCTATGATGTTTGTAAACTGCTTGTTTTACTCAATAATCTTATAATAAACTATATGCCAATGTGATCCTTCATTTTACTAAATTAGATTGCTAGTGTTCTCTAAAAAACATATGCAAGGTTTTTTGAATTAGATAACTGATTAAACCGAGAACTAATAAGGAAGGTAATGAATCAATTGATTTAAAAACCGATACGGGCCAGTTCTGAAAACCTTGAACGTATGTACCCTTTCGGAAATCGTGAGGAAGATAGCAATTTTCCGATAACAAATAAGGACACGTACAACCAATGTCACAAAGAATGCGAATCAATTACGAATAAAAACTAGAACACAATTAGTTACTCCTATAAAAACGTAATTCGACAGAGCAGTCTTCTTCCACTCGTTTAGTAGGAACGAAATATGATATATTCAAAGTAAAACTTAAATCTTAGATGGTTAAAACTTACTCCAAAGGTATTAATACATTTATTTACGGTTAGTGTAAAAACAACAATAACAATGACATTAGATACTCTAACGTGAGAAAAAAAAAAACTAAACACACCACACTAAAAGTAAATCCCATTTAAAGTGGTCCTAATTCTTTATGCCGTTGGTATATTTAAAATTTAATCACTTTATTTTTATTTTTAAGGATCTTTACTTTTTTAAATTTCAAAATTCTTTTGTCAAATTAGGTATGTAATATTTTGAAATAATAACTTTTTTACTTGATAATCAATTAATCATGTAAGAAAAAGATTTGTAATAAGACTTGTATTTTTAAATTAAAAAAAATAGAGACAGAGCAAATTTTAAACATCATATTATGCAAATCAATACAGAAGTTGGAGAATTATTCATAAGAGACATAATTAACTTGTTCATTGTGAAAAGAAATTATATACCAAATTCTTCATTATAATAATTACTAACCCTAAACTTGCAATTAAATTGAGAAATTTAGTACTATTTTTCCTAAAACACGCAATTAATTTTTTTTTTTTAAATATAAGGAGAGTGCATAAAATTAAAGCAAGCACAAGTATTTTTAGTCTTTATTTCTACAAGCCAAAATTTACAGCACATATTAAAAAAAAAAAGACGAAAAATTAAAATTAAAAAAGAGAGCAAAAAATTCAGAAAAATCACCTGCTTTTGCTATCGTAATCGACGATCTCAGAATCAGTAACGGATCTCGAATGTTGAACAATAGATCGACCGATCGAATTGATCCAATCCTCTTTCTCTTTCTCCGTATCAGCGATGAAATACATGGTGGAATCTCGAGTGGAGAGCTCAAAAGCGAATGCCTTATTGACGATATCCTCAGCTCCTTTGACGGTAAGGCAAGATCCTACTGAAACAACACCGCGAGGAGAAGATCGGCGGCTGACTGAAGCCGGATCCTTGAACCATAACAGTTTGCCTTGTTTCAAGATGAACCAACGGCGTCGCCAAGTCTTGATGTAATCACCTTGTTTGGTCAACCAACCGGCTCGTTCCGGGTTGGTCCAGAACTCGACGCCTCTATAATCATCGGGATTCGGGTCCTGACCCGTTGCTGCTCGCCATAGGTTCTCCATTTTTTTGAAGAAAGGGAGAGGAAAATGGCGTGTTTTTGAGTGAGATGTGGAATTAGATTTGGATTATTTTTTATTTTTTTTTTGGTTAATGGGAGTCGGTCGAAGATGCCTTTGTCTTTATCAAAACGTCGACGTTTATGTGATAGATCCGTGCATTTACCCATGTGAGCTCAAAGATATATATACGTTTACAACCGGTGAAACTCGAACTTGAGTATTTAGTATCTAAAGCCTTAAACCCTCGGTCTTAATAATTTTAGAATCGATCCAATTGGTTTATATGGTTTGATAAAATAAATCATTAAAAATTTATAAAAATAAAATATATTAAAATTTAGTTTTATTGGTTCGTGTCGGTTTATAAATTAATCGGTCTATTATCTCTTTTTAATTCATACCTCAATTAGCTTTCAATTTAACTGATCCGATCAACTTTTGTCGAACATGCCAAAACTTTATTAATTTAAAATGTATTTAATTTAAGTTTTTTTTTCTTTGTTGATAATGTGTATTAATTTTATTAAAACATATTTTAAAATTTTATATTATTCGTACATTTTGAATTTTAAGCTTGATTCTAAGTTTTGCACTTGAGCTCGATAAAGTTCGTATGCATTTAAGTTTAAACTCGGCTCGATAATTAAGCATATGGTTAATAATATGTTATGAGCAATAACGTGATTTAATGATATAAAATATTTTAAATATATGTTAAAAATAAAAAAATTCATAAAGTTCATGAACCGTTTGAGTTGAATATTACTAAACTTGAAGTTACGTCGATCAACTGCTTAAACTCAAACTTGACTTAATAATTATCAAATCGAGTTAGAGTAATTTTTGAACACCTATCTTATTTACATCTCTAATTGTATCGAGGTTAACAATTGAATTTTATTTTCAAATTTGACAAGTAAAGGACTAAATCAAAATGTTTTTGAAAGTTTAAAATCAATTTTCTGATATATAACACGTGGAATGAGTGGGTTGGATGGTGAGCTCACACCACATGCTTGCTGCTGATTAGTAACCACATGTTTGGATTCAACCACTTTTTCGACTTTATCTTGGCAATCACTTCGGGTTTTTTTTTTTTTTATATTAATAATTTGGTAATTATTTTATATTGAGGTTAATTTTTTTTGTCAAATTAATTTCTAAATTTGGTAATTGCTTTTGCATTAGAGTCTGATTATTTTTAAAGTTAGTTTATGATATTTGTTTGAAAATTTTAAAGATTAAGTCTTAATATAAGAACAGTTAATAAATTTAAGTCTTAATGTGAGAATAATTATATAGTTCAGGCCCTAATACGAGAATAATTATCAAATTTAAGGACTAATTTAAAGAAGAAAAAAGTTTAAGCCCGATATAAGAGAGAGTTACTAAGTTTAAGGTCTAATTAATGATTTAAGGTATGATATATGACATTTTGATATTAAGGCGCGTTTAGCATTACTTTTAAGAAGTGCTTTTTAGATAAAAATATTATTAAACAAATTATATTTTAAGAGAAAAATATTTTTTCCAACTCAAATTGGCTCAAAAGCTTTTTTTTCAGAAACTGACAATTTTAGCTTATCCCCAAACTTTAAATTTGGTTTTACCCGTATTTAGTTCTTGAATTTGATGACTTCTTTCGTGGCCTTTGGATTTTTTTATTATCTATATTAGTATTAAATTTTTCTCTAAACTTTGTCCTTTGAACTTGATTTACGTCACGTATCCTTTGAAATTATTTAAAATTTTAAATAACTTTTTTAAAATATTTAAATAATTATATGTTACAATTTTAAAGTGTCTATCGAAATCTAAGTTGTCAACTCATGGATTAAGTATTGATTTTCCATTTTTGTTTTTGTCGGGTTTACTTAAAGGGAACAAGCTACTAGAAGAGCTACGAACAATTTGATTAACATTTCGAATCAAAACTTGGATTTTAGAAGTGAGATTTAATCGAATTAAAATTCTGGGTTGAGCTCGAATTTTCTTTTTCCTTCAGATTTTCTCTGTTCAATTCAATTTTGGTCAATGGATTGCACTTACAAGAACCCAAATGCACCCATAGAGGATCGAGTCAAAGACCTTCTTTCTCGAATGACTCTACAAGAAAAGATCGGTCAAATGACCCAAATCGAGCGAAGTGTCGCCACTCCTGCTGATCTCAAAAGCTTTTCCATCGGTACCTTAATTTTTTTTTTCCCTCTTTTAGGCGTTTTCTCGAACAGTCTGTTGATAGTTTTTGAGAACTAGAGAACACTGATTAGCCTTAAATTTTTGGCAGGTAGTATACTGAGTGCCGGTGGAAGTGTGCCATTTGAGAAAGCATTGCCAGCTGATTGGGCTGATATGGTGGATAAGTTTCAGCAGGCAGCACTTGAGTCTAGGCTTGGGATACCGCTTATTTATGGGATTGATGCAGTTCATGGTAACAATAGTGTTTATGGTGCCACTATATTTCCTCACAATGTTGGACTTGGAGCTACTAGGTTTGTTTCTTCTTTGATTTTAAGTATTTTTATGGTAATTTCTAATATTTCTTTGATCAATGCCAATGTTGATGAAGGAAAATAAATGAATATTGTGATATTAATTTTCCCCTATATTACATCATGTCCATTAGAGAGAAAAAAAATATAGTTTTTGACTGGTACTAGGTGTTAAAAATGAGTGATGTTTCAAAAGAACTTATCCCACCTCACTTATTCTAAAACTTCAGACTTTTGCTTATAATATAGAGTCAGTTGAGAGGATGGGCTCGCGCCTCTTGCGCGTGATAATCTCGTGTTTTTAAACATTTCGTTGAAATTACCCAAAAGCCTTGTGTTGCTCAAGTGCGAGTGCTAGATGTATATGTTCAACATAGGTGTGCTCTTTTTTCTAAGTTTCCACCTATAATAAGGGCTTGCTCCTTGGGGGCAAGTTCTGGATATATGAATGTGTTGAGCACAAGTATGCTCATTTTTTTTCTAGTTATTAAGAAAGAGGGAAAAGGGAATTGGACTAGAACTAGGCACTCTTGTATTATGTTGCTAAAAATCAGAGGCAAGTGCTGGATATAAGTGTGTCAAACACAAATATGCTTAAAATTTTCTATGTATTTAAAGGATCTTAACGCGTATCCAAGTCTAATTATGTGTGGATATGAATATTTAAGCAAAATGAAGAGATAGAGTAACATAACTCTTGTATTTAGCCTTCTCCATTTCCTCATCCAACTTTTTACAGTAAAAGACTCATAGGAGTATCATTTCAAATGCAGTAGTTGTATCTTCTAATTATTGAAAATTATATGCATATGATAGAGATGCAGATTTGGCTCAAAGAATTGGGGCTGCAACTGCTCTTGAAGTTAGGGCAACTGGCATTCACTATGACTTTGCTCCCTGCGTAGCTGTAAGTACTGTAAAAATAATTAGCCAAATGTGCTTTGATTCTACCGTGTTGTACCAATTCAAATAATTAACGAGATACTAGACCTGATAATTCATACGTCCATGTTGTATTCATGTCATAATCATGTTTAAGATCTTTTTTATATATTATAAAATTTTCTATTATATAGATTTTGAGACATTAGTGTATCATCACAGGTATGCAGGGATCCCAGATGGGGAAGATGTTTTGAGTGTTATAGTGAAGACACCAACATTGTTCGAAAAATGACTTCCATTATTACAGGTTTGCAGGGAAAACCACCGGCGGACTACCCGAAAGGCTACCCTTTTGTAGCTGGCAGGTAGATATATTCGTGTTGGATTCTGTATCAACTATCAACAACCATATACAGGTATATCTCGTTAGAAACTTGTTTCAATCTCTCATCATCAAGTTTGCTTGATTCCAGAAACAATGTCATTGCATGTGCAAAGCATTTTGTTGGAGATGGAGGCACTGAAAAGGGTATAAATGAAGGGAATACCATATTATCATATGATGATTTAGAGAGCATCCATATGGCACCATATCTGGACTGTATTTCTCAGGGGGTTTCCACCATTATGGCATCATATTCCAGTTGGAACGGACGTCAACTTCATGCTGATCGTTTCCTCTTGACAGAAATTCTAAAAGATAAACTAGGTTTCAAGGTTTGGATCCCCGTATTCTTTTCATCCGAAATGGCCTATGCGTGTACTGTGAAGTGCCTATTATAGTAAGGCATTCCATCGAATGCTTTATGTAGCATATGTAACTTCAGGGGAATGTTATGTTCAGGGTTTTGTAATTTCCGACTGGGAAGCACTCGATCGACTCACTGAACCTCGAGGCTCAAACTATCATTATTGTATTTCTACTGCTGTTAATGCTGGTATCGACATGGTATAGAATGTTTCTCGAATTCTACAATAAATCTTTCTTTTGTTCATATCTTCATTCCTTGATTGAGAAAATGTGCAGGTAATGGTGCCTCTCAGATATAAACAGTTCATGGATGATTTGACGTTTCTGGTTGAATCTGGGGAAGTACTGATGTCCAGGATAGATGACGCCGTTGAACGAATATTGAGAGTGAAATTTGTTGCCGGTCTTTTCGAATATCCCTTCTCCGATAGATCTCTGCTGGATATAGTTGGCTGCAAGGTAAATATTGCAGAATTTAGCATCTGATAACTGAACTTTTGGAACATGCTTTTGAAGGAAAAAAAATTTCCAACATTTTTCCAAGAATTTATTGCGACTAGTTCAACAGTAAGCGGCCGAGTTTCCGAGACTCGGTATGTTTGCTTGTTAGGAGAAACATGTTTGCTACTTTTTATTAGGTAAATGTTTCCAAGGCAACCAAAGTCCTTGTTGATTTTATACTGGAGAAAGGATGGTTCTGATATTCTGATTTTCCTGCAGCTACACAGGGAACTTGCTCGTGAAGCAGTTCGCAAATCCTTGGTTCTATTAAAAAACGGAAAGAACCCTGAAAATCCGTTTCTTCCATTAGACCGAACTGCTAAAAGAATTCTTGTTGCTGGCTCACATGCTGACAATCTCGGGTACCAGTGCGGTGGTTGGACCAGTACCTGGTTTGGAGGCAGTGGTAGAATAACAATTGGTAAGTGGATATATATCGACTTTCCTTTCTTATCTGTTTTTTCGCTTCTTTATTGTTTCTTAAAGTCAATTAACCGATCACTTATTTATAAAACCATACCATTTATCAACAAAATGCATGCATAGACATCTAATAACCAATAACTTTGCTGCAACGAGAGAGATGGGACTTATTCCTGAGTTCGTGTAGGCATTTGGATTGATGGGTTTTCTTTTATATTGTAGGTACGACCATCTTGGATGCCATTAGAGAATCCGCAGGAGACAAAACAGAGGTGATCTATGATGAATGCCCCTCAACAAACACCTTAGCAGGGCAGTACTCTTTTGCCATTGTAGTTGTAGGTGAACCACCTTATGCCGAAACCTTAGGCGACAACAAAGAGCTTGTAATCCCCTTTAATGGAAGTGATATAATCAGTTCCGTTGCCGACAAAATTCCCACGTTGGCAATCTTGATATCCGGAAGACCCTTGGTTTTAGAACCTCAGGTTTTGGAAAAGGTTGATGCTTTCATCGCTGCTTGGTTGCCTGGAACTGAAGGGAGGGGAGTCACGGATGTTGTATTCGGAGATTTTGAATTTGAGGGTCGATTACCGATGACATGGTTTAGAAGCAACGACCAGCTTCCGATGAATCCCGGACAGAATTCATATGACCCTTTGTTTCCGTTAGGGTTTGGATTGACATACAATAAGGAGAAGAAACCTCAAGAGTAAGCAACTTGTACTCTATTTATACATCTTTTGTATAATGCATGTAAATGAGTGTGCTCAATCACATTGTCATTAGAACCCCTACTGTTTAGGTGGAAACCCGATATTTATATCAGAGTTCAAGTAACATGGATCAGTTTTATTAGCATCCCCTAGTGTTTGAATGTATGAAATAAGGTCTTGCTTGCCATTGGTTGTTGTGGTCAAGAAAAGCTCTGTTTGTAAAAGGTGCTGTGAACAATGATGGTTTGTAATTTATGTTAGGCATTGCTATGAATAAACATATGTTATGAAAATTAATAATATATATGATCTCAAATTTAGCTCAAGCTTCAAACATGAAAGCTTGAGCCAAGCTTTGAGTCTCGAATTTCAAGTCTAACTCGAGCTTTTGAGCTTGGTTCAATTGCATCATACATGAAGGGGTATCAATTACACTAAAGGATAATTAACTCATAAAAACAAAGACTAACTGAAAAGTACAAAAATTAAATCCACAATCCACAACTTATTCATAATAAGGACTAATAACGAAATTTGACCCTTAACAATATAATCACCATAGCTGAAAAAATCACTCACTCAACATCATACCCTTTCTCTTGAAGCTCTGAAATAACTTCATTCCTCATCCTAAGCCAAAGCTTCATCGCTTCCTGTTCGAACTTCTTGTTCTGCATCTCTTTCTGATAATTAACCGAATCTTTATCGGTTTCTATTATCCCTTTCGGCCCAATCGTAGTTCCAATCATGCCTCCCTTAGCAACGAACTCTTCCATGGCCTCAGCATCACCGGGGTACGGAAACTCTCGCCGCTCATATAAATGGGCTAATTCCCTTTCTTCTTTTGGTCTAGGCTTCAACGTCCACCACCCTAGCGGCGATGTTTCGTTGTAAAGCCATGCGACGCCAAAGAGCGTGTAGGTGCATAACAATGCCTTCCCGACTTGCTTCCAAAAGTAATGATCTTCTTTGCCTAATCCTATCTTTTTTAGATACTTGTCTGCGTCTATTGATTTTAACAATTGGAAACCTGGGATTTTTGATAAAAAGTAGTTTCGTTTAGGCATTTCATCGAACAGGTTGAATACAATCAATTGAGGTGGAAATTGAATGAATTTGTTTAATATTTGTCATTGAGATTTACCTGTTTTGGCTTCTTGATACCGTTTACGAACCATCGTTTGAAACCCAATCCAACGATCGAGAAATAATTTGAGTCTTCTCGTATGATAATTATGATCGGAGAAAGTTTAACTTTGTCTAATAGTTCAAGGTGATAATAAGATCATATCAGAAGATTGAACAGTTTTTTAATTTACCAAATTTATCCCTACACTTTTGTCAAATTTACGAGCATAATTCAGTACTTCTGGATAAAAGAAGGGATAATTGGGTCATTTTATGAGATTAATAGCATTTACACGAAACGGCTACAACGATGAGGTTCTCAGCACTTGTTATCGGGTTAATTCCATCGAATATCCCCAAGCTATCACATTTATTTTAAGGGTAAACTACAGCCAAGGTCCCTAAACTATTAGTAAATTTACATTTTGGTCATTCAACTTCAAAAATATATAAAATTGTCATTAAATTATTTGAAAATTTTTATTTAATTCACTAGGCTGCTAAAATCGTTGTTATATAATTTTCTTTATTAGCATCGCTAACACCAACCGAAAGCTCTAGTTCATTTTCTCTTCTATCTTTTTTTTTTTATGAAACAACTTTGTACGTCACAATCTACAAACCAAAATCCAAATAATTTTTTCTCCTATCCTCACTAATCGTCAGATCATCTTGAATTTAAAATATGTTCTTTTACTCGTCGATAGGTATTGATCCATCATACCAGTAGTCGAATTAATGTTTGGAGCTCACTGACCAAATTTAAAAAAAGAAAAGAAAAAGAAACTTAACAACAATGACTTAAATGAAGACTTTTGAGTAGTTCAGTAATAATTTTGTAACTTTTTAAAGTTAAATACCAAAATATAACTTACTAATAATTTAGTGACTTTAAATATAGTTTATCCATATTTTAATTTGATCCTTAAATTTCAAAAATTAAGTCTCAAATCATCAAACTTGATCTACGAGTTTTAAATATATCTCGTGTCTTTTTGCATTGTTATTTAATGTCCAAACTAATGAAGAACTAACCAGAGAACCTAACTGATAAAAAATTGATATTTTTAAAATCCAATTATATCATTTTAAAGTTTAAAGACTAATTTAAAATAAAAAATTATAGTTTAAAATATTCAATGAAAATAAACTTTTAATATATAAAAATATTTATGTTTATAAGTTATTTAAGAGTGATTTAAATGAAAATTTTTAAATAATTTAATAATTTAAATAAAACTTAAATATTTTAATTATCATTTTATAACTTTGAATAAGTGGTAGTTTAATTATCCATTTTTAATTAAGTGTTCGGTTGATTGTGATATTAATTTAGTGATCTATTTTATAAGTAGTATAAATATAAATATTTAGTAAAGTAAAATAATAATAAAATATTTTTATATCCCAATTAATCTCGAAAAAATTCAAGAAAAGACATGAAATCCGTGATGTTGGCCCATTCTATTCTCAGATCCGTCGGTTAAGTATCTCGTTGAGCGCGCTATCCCTTAAATCCGGCCACGTGCCCCCGCCTTTCCAAGCTAACGAACATGGCTTTGTCCACGTCATCTCACAAACCAAAAAACGAAAACAAACAAATTTCTCTTCTTCTTTTTTTTTTCCAAAATCTCTCCGATATTTCTTTTCTTTTCCTTTCTTTCAAAATCATCCTCATTTTCTCTTTGATTCTTTTTCTTTTTCAAAAATCTAATTTTTTTGCTTCAAAAATATCTCAGTTCTTTCGCATATTCCCTCAAAAAAAATATCTTCATTTTGCCACTTGCTTTGTTAAATTTTTGGAACTTTCGATTCGAAAAAGTATATAAAAAAATATTTTGATAGTGAGTTGTCACTTGATACACTACACTCTTTTACATTCACTCAATTTTTTGGCTTTTTTTCAGTGTATTATTGTTGTTTTTGTTAAGCAGATTTGGAAATAATGGCGGAAAACGGTAAATCTGCGACGGAGAAAGTACCGGCGGTTGCGAATCCGTTAAGCGAACAGCCATCGGAAATCGCATCGAATATCAATTACCACGCGCAGTTCAGTCCTCATTTCTCGCCGTTCAAGTTTGAGCCAGAACAAGCTTTCTTCGCTACGGCTGAGAGTGTTCGCGATCGTCTCGTCAAGGTATTTAACGGTTTCGTTTTTTTTTTTTTTGTGTCTTTGACTCGGTTTATGTGTGAAAGTTTATTAGCTGATTATGGAAGTTTTTGTGTTTTTTTTTTTTTTGTGTGTGTGTGTGTGTGTGAAGCAATGGAACGAAACTTTCGTTCACTATCATAAAGTTGATCCGAAACAAACTTATTACTTATCAATGGAATATCTTCAAGGGCGAGCTTTAACTAATGCAATTGGCAATCTCGACATTCAAAATGCTTACGCTGAGGCTTTGAATAAGTTAGGACATGAACTCGAAGAGATTGCTGAGCAGGTAATTCGTAAATCCTTTAATTTTTTTTTTTTTTTGGTTTAATTACTTCTTATTTTAATTTGTAATAATATTTTTTAATAGCTGTATTTGTGATTTCTTTTACTAATAAGATGCATGATGTTATTTTCAAATCAAATAATTTATGCGAGGATAATTGATAGAAGCCTATTTTGTTGTAGCACCGCCATTTTTTTTTTCTTTTTTGAATTCCTAGTTTTGAATGTGCATTAATTTGATGACTAAAAATTTTGTAGGAGAAAGATGCTGCACTTGGAAATGGTGGTTTGGGAAGGCTTGCTTCTTGTTTTCTCGATTCTATGGCAACGTTGAATTTGCCTGCTTGGGGATATGGTTTAAGGTACAAATATGGGCTTTTCAAACAGCTGATAACAAAACAAGGACAAGAGGAAATTGCGGAAGATTGGCTTGAGGTTGGTTCAGCTTATTCCACCTTGAAGTTGCAGCATAGTCCCTGGAATATACACTGATTTTTTGTTTTGATTGGGAATTTTTGCAGAAGTTTAGTCCCTGGGAGGTTGTTAGGCACGATATAGTGTTTCCTGTCAGATTCTTTGGAAGTGTTGAGATTAATCCAGATGGATCGTAAGTGTTATAATCAAAGGCATAATATGCCCTTTATGGTTGATTTTTTTGCTTGTATTTGTTTTAAACTTACTCAAAAGTTGCAAAGTTAATTAGTTCGTTTTCAATTAGAAAATGATCAATTTTAGTTCGTAACTCCTCATTATCATGGTTGTTTCCAATGCACTTTTCCATTCAGCTTTTGGAAGCAAAAGCAAGTAGCAAAGGAAACAACTAGAAGGCTTAGTATTGTATTATGCTGATGTTTTTTGGTCTGAATGTCATTTCTAACTGCTTCTATTTATATATAGATATGAATTTCTTAATTTATGTTATATGATTTAAATGCATTGCAGTCGAAAATGGGTTGGAGGAGAGGTAGTGCAAGCTCTGGCTTATGATGTTCCCATTCCAGGATATAAAACCAAGAATACAATAAGCCTTCGCCTCTGGGAAGCAAAAGCTCGTGCTGAGGATTTCAATCTTTTTCAGTTTAATGATGGACAATATGAATCTGCTGCACAGCTTCATTCAAGAGCTCAACAGGTGATTATCAATACCATTAATGAGAAGCTGGTCTTGAAAGCCTTCATATTGCGGAACGAACCATGTTAATTATGAAAGATAAATTTGATTAATGAAATTGTTGGTTTCTGGGCGCAAAATGATATTTAATCTCCAAGCTTCTGAATTTATTCAGTTGAATAGTATATATAAGCTTCTGAAAATTTTTGTCTACATTTCATGTACCTATCTCACTGCATGTTTCTTGGCACTTATGGTCTATGAACTTTTCACATGCAGATATGTGCTGTTCTATATCCTGGAGATGCTACTGAAGATGGGAAGCTTTTACGTCTGAAACAACAATTTTTCCTCTGCAGTGCATCATTGCAGGTTAGTTGATACCGTTATTGCTTCCCTTCTATAAGATTCCTGGTTCTGTCATTCTTCTATTGCATTTTTTCTTGTTACTGGCCTCCTTTTGTGTAGTGAATTGTTATATGCTTGAGGACTTGCCACTATTTCTTGCATGGGTTGGTTGCATAAAAAGGGAAATTCTCCCATGTTCTTTACGCCAAAGTCTATTTACTTGTGTACAATTTACCTTTTGAAAGAGAAGGAACAATTTTAAATAATATATGATAGATTTCTATTGCACGTAAAAACTACTGCATGCTTTATAGAATTTAAGTATGAAATGATCTGTATTCAAGAATAATCTTGACCATCATTCCATGTAGAGTTTTCTGCTCAAATCTGCAAGTGTATTTGAATTTTATAGATGAAAGCACACCTCTTTTCTGCAATGAAGAATGCCAATCCAATTTTCAGTTTTCATCAATTCCATTTTAAGTGGTAGTGACAATTCCAATGATAGTTATATTTATAATTACATAATTTCCTCCCAATTCAACAGTGTCATGGTTGTTTGATTTTTCCTGCTAAAGTTTATCATATTGGCCTGAAATCTCAATGTTGGATTATTACAGGACATTATTCTCAGATTCAAGGAGAGAAGAAGTGGAAAGGGCTCATGGAAATGGTCTGAATTTCCCAGCAAGGTAGCTGTACAACTGAATGATACTCATCCTACGCTTGCAATTCCTGAACTGATGCGCCTGCTAATGGATGACGAAGGACTTGGGTGGGACGAGGCTTGGGATGTAACAACAAGGTGCCTAGTTCTATTTTCTAAGAGGGTTTTATAGTAGCCCATGTTGCTTTATGGCATGTATTGCCATTGTTTTCTTTTTTCTTTTTTTGGCATTATGAAATGTAAATAACTGAACCAGGACAATTGCATATACCAATCATACTGTCCTTCCTGAAGCACTTGAGAAGTGGTCACAACCTGTAATGTGGAAGCTTCTTCCTCGCCACATGGAAATCATAGAAGAAATTGACAAAAGGGTAATTCGCTTGTCTTTTACTTTCTATTTGTTAGAGTCTTCTAATTGCAAAATTTAAGTTTTTTTCAGTTTCTTGCAATGATCAATGCCACCCGTCCTGACCTTGAGCATAAGCTTCCTACCATGCGCGTCTTGGATCATAATCCCCAAAAACCTGTTGTGAGGATGGCGAACTTATGTGTGGTGTCTGCACATACAGTAAGTAAATCATTCTACAAAAATCATCGAGGCTCGTAAAATTGTAGCGAAAAGCACTACTTTTGAGCTTTTTCTATTGACCTCTTTTCAGGTGAATGGTGTAGCCCAGCTGCACAGTGACATCTTAAAGGCTGAGTTGTTTGCAGATTACGTTTCTATATGGCCCACCAAATTCCAAAACAAGACTAATGGAATTACTCCTCGTCGATGGCTTCGGTTTTGCAGTCCAGAGCTCAGTAACATAATCACCAAGTGGTTAAAAACTGACCAATGGGTGACCAATCTTGACCTGCTTTCTGGTCTTCGAGAAGTATGTATCAGAATAATTCTCTGGAGTATGCTCTCTTTTATTCTTTCAAAACTATAATTGCAGTAATGTTGCATACTGAACTTATGCTTCTCCAACAGTTTGCCGATAATGCAGATTTTCAAGATGAATGGGCGTCTGCTAAGATGGCTAACAAACAACGTTTGGCGCAATACATATTGCGTGTAACAGGAGAAAGCATCGATCCAAACAGTTTATTCGACATACAAGTTAAGCGTATTCATGAATACAAGAGACAGCTGCTGAACATTTTGGGTGCAATCTATAGGTACAAGAAGTTAAAGGTATCAAATCGTACTGATCGTTCTTGGCAATTTGTTTGCTTAATGGAGTTCTGTGTACAGGCATTTCATTTTCAACCAGTATAATACTTTTTCTCTACCAAATTTGAAAATCATCATCATTATTGTTGGTATTTTAACTGTTATTGCCGTTGTGTGTGTGCATAATCTTTCAATCTGAATGCTGTTTTTAACATCACGGTTTTATATTAATCAAATCATGCAGCTAAAACAACTTAAGATTAAACCCACCTACTTAAGAACTCCAAATGAATTGCTTCACCCTCTATGAGCTTTCATATGTCCCTTTTCATTCATCACATTGATTTAGATATTTGATTTTTTGGTTCTTTAATGTTTATATCAACTCAAAGTCGGTTATCAAATAATTTGCTCTGATTTATTTTCATGAAACTAATTTATGGTAGGAGATGAGTCCTGAGCAGCGGAAAAATACAACTTCCCGCACCATTATGATCGGAGGGAAAGCATTTGCCACATATACAAATGCTAAACGTATAGTCAAATTGGTGAATGATGTTGGTGCAGTAGTCAACAATGATCCTGAAGTCAATAGCTATTTGAAGGTAAATTAATTACTTTTGACTCGGTACTTTCGGCTTTTGAGATCTTTTATTGTTGTAGGTTTGAAAGTCCTTTTTCCTGTTTTTCTCGATCAGAAACCCGTTGTCCTACATAATACTTTCGTATCATATGCATTGTTATTTAGCAAAGCAACCAGTGGAATTGACATAAGTTAACTCGCTTGAAATGGAAATTGGAAGTTTACACATGAAATTTTGAAAACTTTGATATATCCGGTGATAAGGTTGAAGCATCCGGCAGTTACAATTGCTTAATTGGTATTTAATTCCTTAAGTCCAAGGCTTCAATTTTTACCACTGGGCAGAATATTTGGTAAATGTCTTCAAACTATGTCGGGTTCATCCTACAAAACATTGTGTTCCGTCCTAATTGGAAATTTTCAGGTCGTATTTGTTCCAAACTACAATGTGTCCGTAGCTGAAATGCTTATTCCTGGAAGTGAGCTTTCCCAGCATATTAGTACTGCAGGCATGGAGGCTAGTGGCACAAGCAACATGAAATTTGCTCTAAATGGCTGCCTCATAATAGGAACACTTGATGGGGCTAATGTTGAAATCCGCGAGGAAATAGGGGAGGAGAATTTCTTCCTTTTCGGTGCAAGAGCTGATGAAGTCCCTCAGTTGCGGAAGGACAGAGAGAACGGGTTGGTAAGAACTCGAATTATTATTGCAACTTTGTGAACTTAGAGTCGGTGCCTTCAACTGAAATTAGCAGCCTCAGTGATTGGTGCCATTAAAATCGATATGGCTAGTCTTATTAATTATGTAAAGTCCAACTTCCTTTGAGATACTGAATTTGTTTAATTGTTTTTTTTTTACCATTGGTTAATGTTATTTCTGACTCACCCAACAGTTCAAACCCGATCCTCGGTTTGAAGAGGCCAAGCAGTTCATAAGAAGTGGAGAATTTGGAAGTTACGACTACAATCCACTTCTCGAATCTCTAGAAGGTAACTCGGGTTATGGTCGAGGTGATTATTTCCTCGTCGGTCATGATTTCCCAGATTACATGGATGCTCAAGCCCGAGTAGATGAAGCTTACAAGTAAGTCCTAAACTTTACTTTTTAAATCTGAATGTCCCAACTTACATGAACGTTATATGTCGTATTATTGCTCCTTCAGGGATCGCAAGAAGTGGCTAAGGATGTCTATACTAAGCACTGCCGGCAGTGGCAAGTTTAGCAGCGATCGGACTATAGCCCAGTACGCTAAGGAAATTTGGAATATCGAGGAATGCCGCGTGCCGTAATTCCGACCCAATCTCTTTTGGCAATCAGGTCCTAGTTTTATGATAATGAAAAGCATATAATAGGATTTGCATTCCAAAACCACGTCTTTAGCAAAAACAAAAAATAAGCGAGAAACCCTGCATCTCGATTTCACCTTTAAATGTAATAAACAAAGTAATGTGTTTTACTGAATTGCCTTTACTAGTTTGTGGAACTTTAGTAGAGTATTAAAATTTTAATTTTAGTAAGCAGAATTCACTTCTTGAAAGCTATATATGTATATATATGCCTAATCCATGTATACATATATATTTGTTAGAAGATGTTAGTGTATATATTTATATATTTTTTCATTTGATAGAGTTTGTAGATCATGCTTAGGGGTTAAATGAGATAAGATTGCTCAAACACAACTGGATCGAATTCAATGTGTCAAACAGTTTTCGAGTCTGATTCAGTTGTACCCGGGAAAAAGCATACATCTAAGCATACTAATCGTGTAAACTAACTTAGTTGAGTGAAACTTAAATAGTTTGATTCTATTTTAAGTTAAGCTTGAGCTCAGATAAGATAATAATATTCAATTGAGCCATGAGTATTGAGTACGTTCAACTTTATCACAGTTTGTGAGCATAGCGCAAAGTAAGACAAGCACGTAAATATTGTTAATGCACAACTATTCTGGGTAAATATCTCAATAATACAAAAAAAAAAAAACAAAATTAACCGGAAAGTACAGGGTTCAGGAAAATTGACCGGAAAGTGCAATTTTCTCCAAAAACGAGTCCACGTCAGCGCGTTTTTGGGGGAGAACGGCCAAAAGCGCTCCCCCGGGGACGCACTTTAGGCCAAACGGTCAAATTCTTTTTTGACCGTTGCCCCCCAACGGTCAAAAAAAAAACTATAAATACCCCCCCAACCCTTCATTTTTTTCACACTTCAATCCTTTTTCATTATTTTCTCAATTTACTCTCAATTTTCTCTCAAGTTTCTCTCAAAGTCCTTGAAATTTACGCTGAAATTTCAAAATAGTCATTTACTATTTACGAAAAAGCCCTTTATAATTTTTTTAATATATCAATTTTTTGGAAAATTTGAAAATACTTTATCGGAGTACAATGGCCGGGGAATTACGTCGCCTAGACAACAAGCACATTGCCGTCGAGCAAATGAAAATGGTAAATTTGAATGTTAATTTTTCAATATTATTAAATTTTTTTAATTATGTAATTTTAATTAATTTTGAATTTTATAATTTTTTAAACAGTCTGTAGATCGGGTGTTGCAATGTTATATTCGCAACATGCCTGGTCCCCCATCGCCATTGATCGAGATTTACCTGCGGGAAGCGGGTTTTTGGCACGTGGCCACGATAGGCCGGGGGTTCAAGTTGGACCCGCCTTTGATCAGCGCGTTGATAGAGAGGTGGAGACCCGAGGCACACTTTCCATCTGCCATGCGGAGAGTGTACCATCACCTTAGAAGATGTGCATTTACAGTTGGGATTACCGGTGGACGGGTCGGTAGTCACCGGGTCCGTAACATCTCTCGATTGGATGGCCGTATGCTACGAGCTTCTGGGTGCCATTCCGGATAAAATTCAAGGAGCTCGGATCGATATGGGTTGGTTACGAGATGCATTCCCGCAGCCGAATGAAGGTTCGACCGAAGAAGAAAGAATACGGTATGCGCGGGCATACATACTTCAGATAATTGGAGGCTATCTGATGCCGGACCTCTCTAGAAACCTCGTCCACCTGAGATGGCTCCTGAAACTTATTGATTTCAGAGCAGCCGGTGAATTGAGTTGGGGGTCTGCCGTGCTATCGAGGTTATACCGGGAGATGTGCGGGGCGGCGCTGCCGAGTAAAGCAAAAATCGGAGGTTTCCTATCACTACTGTAGTCATGGGCATGGTTTCAATTTCCATTTTTACGTCCTCGACTCGACCAGCCATATTCATTCCCACTAATAACGAGGTAAATTTAATATTATATTTTACAATTATGTCGTAGATTTATAGTATAATTGCATGCTAAAATTTTATTTTAATTAGGTGGAACCATCCGACGAGTCATGTTGGAATACCTAACTCGCTTGAGGATATACGGCTCCTATTGGAACAACGGTCGGAATCACAAGTAAGTGTCGAATTTCGTTATTATAATTTAATATTTCGTATGTAGTGTCTAGTATTATGTATATAACTAATATTTTGGTAATGTTAATATAGTTTCAATGGACACCGTACGAGGATCCCGAAATTCGGGCAGTAATTCCGGAGGAGTTCCTCCAAAATCCGAACAGTTGGCACGTTAAGGTCCCGCTAATCACCTACTCAACCGTGGAGATGCACCAGTCAGATCGGGTTCTGCGGCAATTTGGATGCCGGCAACCGATTCCCGTGCCTCTTGAGGTGCTCGATGATGAGCACAAAGTGGACTTACGGCAGCAGCACACGGATTGGCCAAGATTTTAGTCAGAACATATCGAGACGTGGGAGAACCGGTATGACTTTTTACCTAACCGGGAACCGATCATAGTTCCTGAGTTAGCGTGCGTGCCGGAGTACATGCCATGGTTTAGAATCCATGGCAAGCCATATCTGTTGTCGGATGAGGAGAGGCGACGGCAAATTCGCGAGCGAAGGGAACGTCGGGCCCTTTTACATTCAAGGAGAATGGGTGATGAGACGGGCCCAGCAACAGCGCCTACACAGTCACCGGGCCCAGCAACAGCGCCTACACAGTCACCGGGCCCATCAACAGCGCCTACACAATCACCGGGCCCATCAGTTCAGCTGACAACACCGACATCACAGCGTCCACAGTTTATGCCAGGTGCGTACCCTGCCCCTTATATGTATCCTCCTAACCCATATATGTTTCCTTTTCCTAGTCCCCCCCAGGTTGGAATGCATGGCCGGGTTCGAGTCCGTTCCTGACAACTCCCGTTAGTCAGCCGATCGTGAGGCCGACGTCGGGTGTGGGATTAGAGGAGGCGCCGTCGGGGAGCAGTTCTTTCTACCAGGCTCCTTCACCGTCCTGGATGCAGTCACCCCCGCCGTGGTTTATGCAAACACCTCCGGGGTCATTATTTTATCAAGGTGGGTCATCATCGCAACACCCAGAACCAGACCCACTGCCGGAGGAACCCGATTCCCCGTCTGAGGTTCCACGACCCCCGCCGGAAGCTAGAAGAAGGAGGAATCCAGCGCGTAACCGCCGACCGCCCTCCTGTGGCACTGGTTCCCACCGGCATCAACATTGATTAGGATGGGCTTTTTATTTTTTAAATTGTAATAATTTTTTTTATTTTTTGAATCAAAAAAGTTGTTTTTTATTTGTGTTTGTAATTTAATTTTAATATCTTCACTAAAATAGAAGTTGTGTATTTTCTTGTATGTAATTTAATTTGATTTTTTTAATAAAATAAAAATTTATTTTTTATTTTTTATTTTTTAATTTAGTTTAATATATTTAATAAAATAATAGTTGTTTAATTTTTTTATTGTAATTTAATTTTAATATCTTTAATAAAATAGAATTTGTTTAAGTTTTTATTGTAATAAAATAAGAAATTGTTTTTTATTTTTTATTTTATTGTAATTTAGTTTTAATATATTTAATAAATAAGAAGTTTTCTTTATTTTTTATTTGTTTGTAATTTAGTTGTAATATATTTAATAAATAAGAAGTTTTCATTGATAATTTAGTTTTTTGCAATATAAATTTTTTTTATATTTAATAAAATTGAGTTTAATGTTATTTCTTTTGTATTTTAATTTTTTTAATTTAGTTTTAATATCTTTGATAAAATAGAAATGGTTTAATTTTCATTTTTTGCAATTTAATTATCTTATATTTAATAAATTTGAGTTATTATACAAAAGTTCACTGTTTTCCTCCAAAAAAACATAAATTACATAGCCAGCAAGAGACAAACAAGCTAAAAACACGGTCAACTAGTCCGATTTGGACACGAGCGAGATGTATGGCCCGGGTTCCTACACCACCAACACCGTCGACTTTGGTTGGTCGGTTCTCGGATATCCATATTGTTGCGTATTCTAGTCGAGGAAGGTCGACCTTTTGGTTTGCGCCTCAATTCTCTATCCGGCAACAGCTTATATGGTGCAAGCGATACCGATGGCCACTTACGTTCATCTGGGACTGGTGGGAAAACGTGTCTCCACACGTTGTACATGTTTTCTAATTTGTAGACTTCGTCGACATAGCTTATGGGGTCAAGACGAAGATTATGCCACGCCGCAAGTACATGAGCACATGGGTAACGAAGTGCATCAAATATCCCACAGTCGCATGTCCTATTTGTCAAGTGTACA
The DNA here is from genome assembly GCA_005393395.2 of Gossypium australe. Classification (NCBI taxonomy): domain Eukaryota; kingdom Viridiplantae; phylum Streptophyta; class Magnoliopsida; order Malvales; family Malvaceae; genus Gossypium; species Gossypium australe. The sequence continues at coordinate 159,584,613 of CM016626.1, forward strand.
CGATAATGCCCGCCAACAATACCTTGGTTCGGTCTGTCAAACTCCGTGACACGAAACCATAGGCTGTCGCGGTCGTGACACACTGTGTGCATGATGTTCGCCCGTGCCTTCCCACGGTTAATTTCTTGTAAGACCTTTGCGCTCCATACATGGCCTCCTTGCATCTGCCCTCGATAACTCGCTGCTTTCTTCGGAAATTGTGCCACTAAACGAAAATATGTCTCTCGCAAAACCGCTGTAATTGGCAGATGACGGGTTCCTTTTAGCACAGAATTTATGCATTCGGCCAGGTTTGTGGTCATATGACCATATCGTAGGCCGCCGTCATATGCTTGTGTCCACTGTTCAAAAGGAATATTGCACAGGTACTCTGCGCCTTCGGCGTTATCTGCGTGCAGACTGGCCAACATCTCGTGAAAACGGTCTTTATTAATCTCGTACCCTGCCAATATACGTTGAGAGCGAATATTACATACCACTATTCAATTGCGAATACATTGAAAATTTCAAAAGAAATTATATTAATAGATATATCATACCCATATCGGTCACTTGCCGTTTCTGTCTTTTAGATCGGTGTTGCCCATAGTAGTTGGATGAAACATGCCTCAGGCAATATCGATGGTGTATGCGATGCCACATGCTTCCCTGTCGTTCTATTGCCTCAAGTATTCCAGGGCCCTGATCCGATATAACGCATATGTCAGGTTGAGGGCAGACATGCCTCCTTAACCTAGATAGGAAGAAGTCCCAGTCATCAGCTGACTCCCCTGGTGTTATTGCGAATGCAATCGGAAGGATTCTCCCACAGCCGTCTTGTGCCACAGCTAGCAATAGCCGATGCGTATATCTACCATACATGAAGGTACCGTTAATTTGTACCAATGGCTTGCAGTATTTAAAAGCATCTCGGCATTGCTTAAATGTCCAGAATAGGCGCTTGAACACTGCGCATCCACGGAGCAGACGATCGTTGTAGTACGCCGGTTCCGTTTGAAGGTCCGTTGTGCTGCCTGGGACATACGTCTCCAACACCTGACACCACTGCCACACTTCATTATATGAAGCGTCCCATCGACCGTGCAACTTTTCCAACGCCTTCTGCTTGGCTATCCAAGCCTTTCTGTAAGAGGGCGTGTACCCCATTTGGCTACGAATATTGCCAATTAAGGCCGGCACTGTAGTTTTGGGATCGGCCTTCACCATCGGGATTATTAAATCAGCCAACATATCTAAATCCATCCTCGGATGATTTTGTGTTACACCTGTCAACGAAGCACGTTAAATAATGCAACATTACATAATATTAGTGTTATTCGAAATCATTGAACACGTAGTGGTACTGTACCGGCAAAACATGTATGCGGACCTTTGTACTTTTTCACCTCCCACAACCCTGTCCTTTTCCTCAACGACGCCATGATTTTCCATGAACATGTGCCATCTTGCACTGCACACTTCGCCTCATACCTATCGAGGTTTGATCTAACCATAGTGTAGTTAACCCCGTTCCTGATGCTGTATTGTTTCAATTCACCAAGAAAAGTATTCTTGTTGTAAAACTGGTTACCAACTCTAATTCGTCCGAATCCAACGAAGAATTTGTACGGTCATGCCTCCGGTGTGGTAGTTCAGGAAACTCCAATGCATCATCTTGAGATAGATCAACATTATGCATGTGCGCTGGAGGTGAGTATGCCCTGAATAGCGGATCTTCTTCTTCTTCGTCTGAACCGCCCTCAACGTCTTCAGGTACAATTGGAACGGGCTCCGGTTCAGAAAATAATCCAACTTCTGCACCGTCGGGCCCTGGCTCCCGAGGTGGATCCACATCGGATTCATCGTCCGACCCTCCATAACCTGCAACAAACGAGGGCCCCTCGCCGGTGGATGTCGTCGGGAGTGCATCATCCCTCATTAAACATCTTTTGTACAGATTCCAATCGTATGTGGATTGCCAACCACTAGAGGTTGACGACGTCCCCCAATACGTATTTCTATCATCGGACGTCGACTGACGGATATGCATGTCCCATCCACCAACCGAGTGTCGTGCAGGGGTTATGTTTTCCATACTACGATCGCACACGGGCACTTCTGTGTTTTGCCTCCCACTTACAGAGTGTTGACTTGGGGTCGTGTATTCCCCTCGAACGATACTAGATGTTGAGGTCGCAGCCAGATCACTTGGAGATGAAAATTCTACATATACCTCGATATAGGGTGAACCACTGGCAAGATGAGTCTCCACCATTGCCTCAAGGCTCCGAGGACCTTTGATGTCGAATGAGTCATATCTCATCGGATCAACCGAATCGCAAAATCTATACTTAATAGACTGAACTTTCATTGGCGTTGTTCCGAATATTTTACGCCTAATTCTTTTGCGAAGTTCTACCGAATAGACGTTCTCATTAAAACTTAATCGCGCTGTGTTCTCCGATAAGAAAACAACACCATTTTCGGTGTCTCGCACTTCACCATCGTAGTAAATAACAGCATTAATACGTTCACTCCTTTTCAATTTTTTTTTCCCTTTTGCTTGAATTTGGTTTCTGCCAACTGAGAATGAAATTTGGCTGATTTATAGCCTAATTTTGCCGGAGAGCACTGTAGCAAAAGTGCGTGCACGTGGGAGCGTGTTTCGCCACTGTTTGTTCAGAAATGTCTCCTCAAAATAATTTTGTCGGAGACCACTATAGCAAAAGAGGGTCCACGTGGGAGCGTTTTCGGTCACGGTTTGTTCTGCAACGTCTCCTCAAAATAATTTTACCGGAGACCACTGTAGCAAAAGCGCGTCCACGTGGAAGCGTTTTCGGCCACGGTTTGTTCTGAAACGTCTCCTCAAAATTATTTTTCCGGAGACACTACCCACAAACTTATTTCAATTTTCACATTGCAAGTGGACGGAAAAAACCCCCAAAAGCGCTCCCCCGGGAACGCGCTTTAGGCCGTTCTCCCCCAAAAATGCGCTGACGTGGACACGTTTTTGGGAAAAATTGCACTTTCCGGTCAATTTTCCTGAACCCTGTACTTTCCGGTTAATTTTTTGTTTTTTTTTGTATTATTGAGATATTTACCCCAACTATTCTACTATTAGCGCTCTTACTCTCCTCCGTCGGATACTAAAATTTAATTATTTTTATTATTTTTATTATTTTCATAAAACTTTGCTCCACCACCTTGTTTAAATTTAAATCCCACTATAGATACTTCGAATATCAGTTTCATTTTAAAAGATATCAGATTCATAAAAAACTATTTGATATTTATTTAATTATTTTGGATAAGACATTTGATAATGTCAACTTAAAGATTAAAGATTATAATTTGTGATCACCCCACTTAAAACAGACATAATAAATATCCTAAAATTTTTTTGATTAATATTCTCAATATATTTCATTAAGTTTGATACTAAATTTAATTTGTTCAGTTTATGCTGTCATCGGCAGTATCAATGTTCAAAACTACGTCTAAAACCAATATTGAACATTATTTTTTAAAAAAAAGGAAAAAGGTCGGTTTCATAAGATGTACTAGATTTGTAGGGCACGAGGCCATTAACAAGGTAAACAACCTCTCCTGGAACTACTAGTATTATAGTGCATTCATAGTAAAAGTAGCATCTAAATCCCCATTTTTCAAGATGAAGAATTCGATCTAGGAGAAACCGACCTCGATATAGATCTCAGAGCTGGACTTCCACTTCTAGAGTAGCTTTTGTTAGAACTTTCCTGCCTCGGACTCCTCGAACTTCTCCTAGGTGGTGGAGAAATGCTTCACGAGTAGCTCCTTGACCTCCTCCCTACTGAGGAAGTGCTGCATGAGCAGCTCCTCCTCAAACCAGTACTTCGTTTAGGGCTGACACTGTACGAGCAGCTTCTCCTCGAAGCTCTCCTTGATCGAGGAGGTGTAAGGCTTCGAGAAGCAGAACGATAATGGTGTCTTCTATATCTAAAGTCATATGGCGAGTATGACCTATCACGTGACACTCTATAGTACCGATCATCAGGTGAGTAAGAACGGTCCCACCTTCTATAGTATCGATCCTCAGGAGAGTAAGAACGGTCCCACCTTCTATAGTATCGATCCTCAGGAGAGTAAGAACGGTCCCACCTTCTATAGTATCGATCCTCAGGAGAGTAAGAACGATCGCGTCTGCAGTGGTAACGATCATCGGGAGAGTAAAACCTATCACGCCTTCTATAGTATCTATCATCAGGAGAGTAAGAACGGTCCCGTCTACGATAATAACGATCATAAGGCGAGTAGGACCGGTCACGCCTTCGATAGTATCGATCTTCAGGAGAGTAGGAACAGTAACGATAATTCTTTCTATAATAGCGGTCATCAGGTGATCTACTATACCGGGAATGAGCACGTGAATAAGACCTATACTGAGGGGAGTAAGACCTGCTCCTACTCCTACTCCTATCAGATGAATAACAAGATGACGGGCTTCGGCTCCTTGAATAAGGAGAATAGCTAGGAGTTCGACAGGGTGAGTAACTCGGCGAACGATGACGCTCTGTATGCAGAGAAGAATAGTATTAACACATTTTCTGGTTGGATCGAAGATAACAAAATCGATAGAAAGGAACCATACCACGAATAGTTCTCAACCCCAAATACCTTCCCGGTGTAGGGGTTCTCCCCCTCCGCCTCCTAGCCTGCAATAAACAAAACTCGAAATGTAAGATTCTAAGATTACGTAACTGTCCACAAACAAAACAAGCTGAAAGACAGCTAGGTTTTTTTCCAGAATATGAAACTGTAAATCAAAACAATGACAGGCAGACATAAAGCTAAATAAAGAGAGAAATTCCGGGCATACAACCCTAAAAGTCTGATTCTTGATGCTGTGTTTGATTTACTTTTGGAATTTGTTGAAGAGCTGCTTCACGCAGCTAAACCTGCTGCTGCCACAAAAACTTCAAGTGGAAAGAAGCAAAACAACTTTCAAGAACTCTTAGAAACCAACCATTCATATAATCATTATGCAATATTTGAAGGAGCAAACACAAAATAATTATCGAAGCAGGCTATAATCAACACAAGAAAACTTTTACCTTCTCAACTGTAATGTAACGTCCCTCAATAACAGAACCGTCCAAGTACTTTATGCAACGATCAGCTTCTTTGTTCGTAGCCATCGTAACAAACCCAAATCCGCGAGAGTCCCTTGTCCTTGGATCAACCACAAGGTGAACATCGATCACCTATATAATTGAAACGAGATTATCACTTAACCATATATGCAAACGTGATATTACATAAGTCACTCAAACAAACATAAGTTCTTAGAGTTCGAACATAACACGTTAACAATACATGAAACAAAAGTTGCATTCATCCATACATTTCCCTCGCTTGCAAAATGCTTCTCCAACTCCCTCTTGGTGATCCGAGGTGACAAGCCAGTAACATACAAACTGTTCCCGGGATTTTCAACATCACTTTCAGCACTCCTACTCTTACTCCTACAAATTGAAAAAAGAACAATAGTGGAAAACATATATATCAAACTTTGCGAAACAAATATAAACACAATAAACAGCAGAAAAGGCAGTACTAGAAAAATTAACAATACCGGGACCGACTCCTTGAGCTCGACAAGGATCTCGACACAGACCGGGTGTATCGCTTGTTTGGGGAAGGAGAACTTGAATACCTTGACCTCTTAGTGTACGACATCTGGAAATATGAACAAAATATACAGCTAATTACTGAATTAAAATTATAAAATTTGTTTGGTATATTTCTTAAAATTAAGGGATAATTTATTTGACTATTTTGATAAATGTAATTTTCAAAATTTTAAAAGTATTAAATGAAATAAAATAAAATAAACGGAAAAAAAAATCTACATCCTTATCTACTTATTATTTTCTAAACTTTTTCATTGAAAAAAATTCTATCATTTAGATTTAATTATGTATTATCTAACGTGCTTAAAAAACAAAATCACTGGAAATATTAGTTTATTTATTTATTTTTAATACAAGGCCTAAGTGCATAATGTAGTTATATTTAAAAGTATTTCCAGTGCAAAATAATACCATATCATATTATCATTTTCCAAAAAGAACAATAACAATTCGAACCCATTTTAATTAAACTCCTTATTTTTCATGATGAACTCACACCCGATACCAATGCACGACATATATCGGGATAACGGTACAATACATCCCTTAAAAGGACCCTCAAAATGCATATAAATCTCGAGGAAAAATGTAAGTTCCTATATTGCATACTTATATCCAACATTCACAACTAAGTTCAAATCTAAGTAGTCGATCGGATTTTAGGTTAAAAAGGGAATATGACTAGTTCTAAGCATTGTATAAAAAAAGCAATAATTATCTAATAATATTCACATCTTTCCGTAATAATAATCCGTAAAAACAGCTTCGATTTAGTCTTTTATATAATAATTTAATCAAAAATTTAAAATCTACAGAATCCTTCGGAATTGCTTCCGTTGTTTAAGTAGAAAAGATGCTATGTATAAGGCTATTGATTTAAAAACTTCATTAACGAAAGATAAAAAAAATTAATTACAAATTGTTTCTGCTTATTGTATTCAACTTTCAATTGAATTTTTCATTTTTTTTTCATAAAATTTGTTATTGATTAAAAAAATCAAATAAACAGCTAATTCTCCTATAAGCAATTAAGCTAATGGATTTATATTTAGAGCCAAGCCTATTCATCATCATAAACAAACCAATTATCAAATTCAACAAACATGATTTACATTACAATAATTAAAAATAAAACTAATACCCTACCAAGAATTTTACGGATCGAATTACGAATATGTATATATATAAATGATAAAATAACAAAACAATAAATTAATTAAATTTTAAAATCGATGAATTAATTACCTTCGAACAAATGAAGAATTAAACGATTGAAGAATCGAGTCTTTTGAATCCCACCTTTGTTTGGTTTATGCAACGATTTCTTTTTTTCTTTTTTTTTTTTTTTGAATAGAATTAAAAAATGGCAAAACGAATTATATATAGATGGTGAAAAGGCGCACTAAAGAAGTTTCTGGAGATACGGACGTAAGGAGTGCGTTAAAAATTCGGACGAATCTTTCCCCTTCAAGTCCGTGAGACGTAGGCTTTTTGGTCATTCAGTTTAGTAACGACACCTGTACGAGTGAGTCAGAGGTTAAAATATATTATTAATCTTTGTATTATATATAATTTGTGGATTTAACCTTTATATTTTAATTTAATTATTTTTAAATTATTTTCGAATTTTAAAATTTCGTTCTGACTGTCTAAATGTTAGTCATTTAGTTCATTGAATTATTAAATGTATCATAAAGCACAGTATTAAAAGTTAGATTATATTTTAGCTTTTCATTCAAAAAATTGACAAATTAATCTTTATACGTTAATTGAAGAGCAATTTAGTTTTATTTATTAAAAAGTTAATCAATTTCTACTGTTAATAATTAGTGTTACTGGCGGTAGCTAGACGGTTACTGTGGTATGCCATGTTTACTTTATGTTAACATATAGGGACTAATTTGTAATAGTATAAATAAATGAATTTTTTAATAGAATAATCAGTTTGCTCTTTAATATAATGTATAAAGATTAATTTGTCCATTTTTTTAGTAAGGGGCAAAATGCAATTAGTCATAGCAAAAATGCTTCAATGACAGTTTAGCCTATTAAGTTTTGTCATTTCTAATATCTGATGTGAAAAAAAACATATTACCAAATATGTAATTTCATATTAGCTTGCTATTTCTAAATATTACTTGCGAAATAATCAGCTAATGATTTCAATGATTGTTGTTTGAGTTAGAAATGAAATTTTAAAATTTAAAATGAATAGGGACTAATAATGAACAAGTTAGAGAGTATGGATTAAATCCACGACTTACCCGATACAAGGCTAACAACGAAAATTAATGGAATTGATTTAACTGTTTTGCTTCTGTTAGGGATAAATTTTCAAAATTCAAAAAGATATAGAGGCCAAAATTGAATAATTTGAAAAGTACATGGATTAAAATTTATAATTTACATAAAATAAAATAACTATAGATGAACTAAAAACGTCTTATTGTTCGATTTAGCTCTAAAATATGGATTTAAACTTTAAATTTGATATTAAATTTCAAAACATGATAATTGAGAACTCAAATAAAACATTTCAAGAAGTGTGTGGAGAAGACTGGGAATTAGTGGAAGAAATAAAGGGGAGAATGGGATGCGTTACGTGAAGGGAACGCTAAGCAATAAATGAACTAACACTTGGAGGATTCCAATTAATCAAAACCATTATGTGTTATTGTTATAAGAGGGAATAAAAATCGATTTGATTTGAAAATTTTAAAAATAATTTTGAATTTTAAGTTAATCGAATTGAATTATTTAAATTATTCGAGTTAATTTGAATAACTCGATTCAAGTTTCGAGTTCGAGTTAAATTAAATATTACAATTCGAATAACCTAAAAATTTCGAATGACAGATTAGTGTAAATACTTTTTTGGTCATTGTTAACTTTAAAAATAAACAATCTAGTCACTCTAAAAAAAATCAAAATTATTTTAAAAAATTCAAAATATTTATAAAAATTTAAAATTTTAAAAAATATATAAAAAATTTAAAATTTTAGAAATTTTTTAAGATAATATTTTTAGACCTAATTAATGGTTTATATTTATCATATTCAAGTAAATTTTTTTTTATTTTGCTTTGAACAAAAATTCAAATATATATATGTGTGTGTGATTTTAAAATTACATGCTCCAACATAGATCTAGTTATACCGTAACAATATTTTTATTTGACATGTTTAATTTTTTTAATTTAACTCGATCAATTTCACTCGATTCGACTCATCTCGAATTTCATTTCACTCAACTCGATTTGAAAATTTTTCAATTTGAATTAAGATGATAAAATAGAACTCGTAAATTCGATTAATTTGAAAATTTTTCACTTGATTCGATCAAAATCTCACATCTAATTATTATTATTACTATTATTATCATCATTGTCATCACTAGGTTAATATATGTTAGTAGTCATTGTACTTATACAAAATTTGAGATTTAGCCCCTACACTTTAAAAAATTAAAAATTTAATTTTCTCATTTTTTTCAATTTAATAATCCTAGTCCAGTTATTATTGTTTGTAATTTATTTCAAAAATTGTCAACTTAACATATTTATTTTATTGCCAATATCATGTAATGTCATATGAGGGTAGTCTAATGAACATGCCAAACTGATAAAAATTGACGAAAAATACTAACAATATTAATGATTAGACTAAGATTTCTAAATCAGAAAAGTAGATCAACCAAAATTTAATTTTGGTCTAAGGACTATCAGCATATTACAATCTTAATATTATTATTTTACAAATTGACCTTGAATTATAGTAATTTATTAGTTTTTTTTAATTTTATTTTTTGACTTATTTTGGTACTTAAAATTTATTTTTTAGTCTCTAAAGTTAACGGTGTTGGCCTAATAAAATGCTATATTTTGACATTTGTATAATTTAAACTTCAGGTAAATTGGGCTAAGTTAAGTTTTGGCATTGAATATTAAGATTTAATTTAAGTTGAATTGTCTATAAAAGTGTGACTGAATTGTGCCTAATCTGAATAGTAGCAAGATTAAACTTTACTCGAAATTTATGGTTCAATATCAAGTTCAAGCTTGGCTCGAAACATAATCGAGTTACTCAAACTCGAGGTTAATTAAGCTCGTGTACTACATTTCATACTTAAACTTGAACTTAAATAAACTTATCTACATTTGGGCTCAGCCTCGTTCATAATTAAACTATTCATATAAAGTAAAAATATAATTCCATAATATAAAAATATACTAAAAAAGAAAAGTTGAATTAGGCGCACAAGTAATTTAGATCGAGCATTATGATGCTCGAATTGCTCAAATTCAACTCAATTATTATCGAATAAAATTCAAAATTTCCGAACTTCAAAAAAAAAAAATTCAAATTTTCGAGAACTCACCTGAATCGTATAAGTTGCATGACAAAGACTCTACAAACAAAACCACCTAATCCTTTCCCCCGCGTCTCCTTTTTGCTAAAGTCATTGGCGGGAACCAAAACAGTTCCCTTTCCCGCTAATTGAATCTCATCACGATTCAAATTCTTCCCAGCTTTTTTATCTATAAAACCCTAACCCCAAAATTTTCAATCTCTGTGCTTCAAACGAAGGGAAAAAAAGGAAAAAGAAAGAAAACCCCCAAAATGCTAGAGCTTAGGCTAGTTCAAGGTTCGCTTCTGAAGAAAGTATTGGAAGCGATCAAGGACTTGGTCAACGATGCTAACTTCGACTGTTCGGCGACCGGATTCTCATTGCAAGCCATGGATTCAAGCCACGTTGCTTTGGTGGCTCTGCTGCTCAGATCGGAAGGTTTCGAGCACTATCGTTGCGATAGAAACCTTTCCATGGGGATGAATCTCAATAACATGTCTAAGATGATGAAATGTGCCGGTAATGATGATATCATCACAATCAAGGCTGATGATGGCAGTGATACTGTTACTTTCATGTTCGAAAGTCCCAGTAAGTGTTTTGTTTTGGGTATTTTTTGGATTTAATGGAATCTGTATAAATTGTAAAGGGTTTTGATGTTTCTTAAAAGATTTGGTAGGTTTTTCTTTTTTGTCAATATAAAGATGAACTGACATTATTTTTGTGTGTATTGATGGATGGATTAAAGCACAAGACAAGATATCGGATTTTGAGATGAAGCTGATGGATATTGATAGTGAGCACCTTGGGATTCCAGAGGCAGAGTATCAATCTATTGTGAGGATGCCTTCAGCTGAGTTTGCTAGGATTTGTAAAGATCTTGCTAGCATTGGTGATACTGGTAACCTACTGAAACCTTTAGCTTATATATATTATTTTGTTTTTGGCTTTTTGCTATCAATATTCATGAATGAAATTGATCGTGGTAATATTCATTAGGTTTAGAGCTATCAAAATTTTTAACCTGATACGATCTAATTTGACCATAAAAAGTTTGAATTGACCCAAATTCAAATGATTCTCAAATTGAGATTGAAATTGATTTGAACTTGAAATAACTTGAATGAAGTGATGTATTGACTTGATCTAAAGGATTTGAGCTCAAACTCAGAGTATTTGAACTCCACATTATTTGAAATAAAGTTGAATTAGGATTTGATGATCCAATTCAAATTAATTCAACTCAAAACTAGCTTGACTTCTCTAATTATTTTTGTTACCATAATAATTGTGATGCCATTGCAATTTTGAATCCTTGCTTGATCATAGTTTCGTGTGCTTGTTTCGAAGGTTAAGTCTCTGTTTGATGTGATCTGCAGTTGTTATCTCTGTAACCAAGGAAGGTGTGAAATTTTCCACAAGAGGTGATATCGGAACTGCCAATATCGTTCTCAGGCAAAATACCACGGTAGATAAAGTATGCTCTTTGCCCTTTAGGCCTATAATTTTTTCAGCACTGTGATTTGCTTGAATGTAGTTATTTTGTAAAATGTTATGCTTATTTCCAAGATATAATGTACGTTGGATTTTCTGGAATTAATGCTTTTGCAGCCTGAAGAAGCGACGATCATAGAGATGAACGAGCCGGTTTCATTGACATTTGCATTGAGGTACATGAATTCATTTACAAAAGCAACTCCATTGTCAAGTACAGTGACGATTAGCTTATCTTCGGAATTGCCGGTTGTGGTTGAGTACAAGATAGCTGAGATGGGTCATATTAGGTTTTACTTGGCACCCAAGATTGAAGAGGATGAAGATGAGACTAACCCACAAGGTTAACTTGATTAAAAAAAAAAATTTTGGGGGGTGGATTTAGTTTTCTTGGTAAACTGGAAATGGGTATTTGATGTTTATGCCATTAATGGTTTTCATTAGTTTTTCTACTTTAGGGTTTCAAGTTTGTAGTTGAACATAAAGTAGTTTAGGATTTTGATGGATGATAAGTTATATTTGTTGCATTTTTTTAATCTTGTTCGCCTTTACTTCTATTGCGACTTAATTGTTTCTCTTTAATGGTTGCATTTAAAATAAATTATTTAGATAAACAATAATTTTTTATTATGATTAGAAAATAATTAATGGTATCATTAATATATAATAAAAAATAAAATTTATTGTTTTATTTCTATAAAATATGTAAAAAGAACAAAAATTATAAAATCTAAAAAAAATTAAAAAAAAAGGTAATCATATAAACTTCTAATTTTTTTCACCGAGCATAACAGTTAATAAAATACATAATTCACCAAAAGTAAAACAAAGAAAAAAAAAACACTTAAGACTAAAGAAATGAAAATATTTATTAGTGAATTATATGATAAAGTCAAAAGAAACAACCAACAAAAAATTGCAGAAATCTGGAAAATTCAACAAACTATTTCAAGGTCTCAAACAATTGAGGGAAAAGAAGAAAATGGCAAATATAATCCCCCATAAGAAACTCACATTATAGTCTCCAGTCTTCACCTGCGTACACCGCTTGATCACCGAGTTCTTGTTCGATACGAAGCAACTGCAAAAATGTTTTTATTTTCCCCCATTAATATCATCTATGGCCTTTTTCTAGAACTTTAATTTCATCTATAGATTGTATTTATGGTTTCTAGATCAAGAAAATGGCTAATTGGCAATCTATTGATTACAACTAGACTACAAGGCTTTCGTTTTTTGGTATAATAGGTCATAACCAATTATGTTTGAACTGGACCAGATCAGCCAGGGTACTGGTTCTAAGAATGGTATCGGACCAACCGGCTGAATCAGGTTTTTTTGTGAATTTTGAATAATTTTTTAATTGAACCAGTTGGACCGACGAAACAGTGACCTAACTGGTTCAACCACCAGTCTGGCTGTAGCATTAGGTTAGAGGAGAGGATTGTGGATATTAAAATTCGAATCCTGAATTAGCTGGATACCGCCTTCTAAGAGCAACTATATGAATCGAGTAGGTTAACAATAGACATAAAACGTTGTGCTTATCTTAGCCAAACGTTGTGCTTATCTTAGCCTAACTCATCAGCCAAAGAGAAAGGAAGGAGAAATTATGGGAACCACCAAATATACTACCTACACCGATGAATGTTCAGGAATACAGGAGATCAAGGGAATACTAAATAAGGTACTACAAGATGACTTGGTAACGAGACTACTATCACCACAGCAGCCATGTGGTCTGGAAAATCGCATGGAGACGGTCCTAGCTGAATATTTAAATTTACTATATCAATGCGTGTATATATATCTTGTCCTTAAACTAGTTTGGTGATGTGCATCAGTGAGAATACAAGGCCTACCAACAACAAGAATTTACGAACTATGGTATTTATTAGCAAAACCTATAAAGATCTGTCTTAATGAAATCTTGTCTTCGGTATAATTAGTATCTTATTATTATTTTCTAAACATGAGCTATGTGATTGTTCGAAATGCAAAAATTATAAAAGGTAGCACTTCACAAGATAGGAATACAGACCTGGTTGTACTTAGCCACTCGCTCTCCTCGGCAAGGAGCCCCTGCTTTGATCTGACCTGCGCCAAGTGCGACTGCTAAATCCGCAATGAAACAATCATTAGTTTCCCCAAATCTTTGAGATACCACCACTCCCCAGTGGGCTTCCTTTGCCATTTTTACCACGTCAACAGCCTCTGTCACGGTTCCGATCTGATTTATCTGATTCAGAACATCGGATTATTAGAACACAGAGTTCCAGCAGCATATTTAACAACAAAAAGTTTCAACATATTCTTTTGGCACATGACCTCTCTTTTTTTTCAGCTTCAGACTAAAAAGATGGTGATTCAGCTAATTTGACATCATTATCATCAAATAAAAGTACTCGTGTTTCGTACAATAATCCAGTAGATACCTTGAGAAGAAGAGAGTTGCAAGCAGATTCATGTATTGCTCTCTCGATGCGCTTTGGATTTGACATCAATAAATCATCCCCCACCACCTGCAAAACCATCTTACCTCAAGTTACGACGGGTCCAACAAAGGGAAGACTTACAAGATTTGAACAAAAAGCTAAAAGTACCCAATAAGTTTGCAAATTTGGATCCTATTTATGTTTAGGTGCACCAAAAACCAACAATTAAACCATTCTATGTTCTTGCCTTTTGTTGTATATGTTAAATTGGATAAAACATCATTCAACGACCTAAACATAAGCAATATGTTAACAGGAAAACAAACCTGACATAGTCCAAGACCGCAAAAACGTTTGCTGTGTTCCCAATCTTCCTTGTCAAAGGGATCTTCAATAGAAGCAATCGGGTAATCTAAGACACCAGAAAAGAAGATAAAGGAACAGGATAGTGTTAATTTTTAGTTGAAAGAACAAAGCAGAAAAAACAAACAGAAGCCTCTACGGAAAAACGGAGATACCAATGCAAAGGTCTTTGTACATCTGAATCATATCCTCTCCTGACTTGAAATTTTGCCCAGATTTATTTGGAGATTTGAATTCTAAATCATACTTCGTACCTGTATGAAAACGAAAGAAAAGCAGCTCCTATTTATCATGAGCAAGCCGTGTCTACATATGAAAATTAGATTCTGAATAAACATGCAACCAACTAGGGTAAAATAAGCTTTTGAGGCACCTAAATCATATATTCAGTTAAAGATCTTTATATCCTACTAGGCTACTAGTGATTATAATGCAATGGCATTGCACGGCCATGCCAACATATCTTACGAACAGTAGAATAGCAGGTTCTACCCAAAACTTGTCCCTGGTCTTACATGCTTCATAATGAGAATTGACTAATTAATGAGAGAACATGCATCACCTATGCAAAATTCAGTAGCTGCAACACCAATTCCTATCTTTATTTTGTCATTATACCCTGTTCTGCCAATAGCTTCTCGGACAATATCCAATCCTTCTCTTACACTGCCAGACATATGAGAAAATCAAACAAAAATTCCAGCCAGTTTCCTGAAATAACACAAGATAAACTTCATTCCCCTTACGGGGTTAGGGGCAGAGTGCGTTGATCTATAATGTGAAAAACAAGGATAGTCAGACATAATGGTAGCACTTGCCTGGATATGTCAGGAACAAAGCCACCATCTTCACCAACATTACACCCATTTGCACCGTATTTTTCTGTAATAACAGCCTGCTCTTCTTTACAATAAACTAATGAGTATGTGCATGACATTTCCAGTGCAGATTACTTGTAAGAGAGTATACAACAAAAAAATTAAGGTTGAGCAATTTAAAGTTTCTTCACAGAATTAGGTTAAATGATTTTCTATTGTTAATGTCTACCCATAAACTGATGGTTAATCGGTATTCCCCCAAAAAGTATAGGTGTTTGTTTTATGTATATGTAATCAGATCCATTCTCAATCAGAATCTTTTAGAAAATTATAGGCACAAACCAATCAGCAAGCCAAAAACCTTTAAGAGAGGTGACAGCTAGACAGTCAAAAAACTAGCTGTCAATAGCAACATTACAGGCAGGTCCATATTACTTACCCAAATAAATCCATATTTTTTCTATTGAATTTACTGAATCTCCTAAATATATAGACTGCACCTTACTTTATCACACTAGCAGTGTCACAGAGTTCAAGACAAATGAGGCATTCTATTAATACAACAATTTCTGGAAACTGGGCAGATGGAAAAGTTCAAGAAGAATCATGAATGTCTATTCGAAACATTGCAAAAAATCAAGTCATAAGAGACTTAAACTACAGTATGTCAACTTATTTACAATGAAAGAAGAACAGCCGTAGATCAAATGATGATCAACGAAAAATAACAGGCCAGACATAGAAATGGAGACTAAACCACACCAAAATTCTCAATGAAGATTTATTTTTATACTCAGTTTACCAAATTAAATTTCCAAAGGTGTTCTACGACTCATGACTTTTCACATGGCAAACTTTACTTACTTTATACCCGATGAGACAAATAATATGTTTGTGATGGGCAACTTAAAACTAAATCCAAAGGCTACAAAATTTGGTTTAACAAAATCACCTTCAAGTGATGATAGGTCTCAGAGCCCATTTGTAAAGCTTCCTCAAATCTGCCTGCTCCTGTTGGGAGAATCATGATATCCTGATAGCAAAATAACTCAAATCAAGTCATACAGATACGAGGCATTTCAAAAGAAGCACAGGAAGGAGATAAATTCCAGGAATCAAAATCATAAAAAATGCTAAATTGTGGGGACTCGGAGTAAAAGATCATTCACAAAATGCTATAAGCCAATATTAGAATTTAAACCAAAAGATGATTCTCTACCTGAACGGGCAGACTATTTCCAGAATGTTTTCCGCCACTGATAACTGTGAAGGCAGGGACTGGAAGGATTGCATTCGTTTTACCAGAAAGATCAGCTATGTGTTTGTAAAGTGGAACCTAATTTTTACTTTGATTAGAACATTTTGAATAGAAGTCAATAATTCTAGCATATAAATGGAAAAATATATTGGGAAATGATACCTCCTTTTCAGCAGCCCCAGCTCTGCATGCAGCAATAGACACAGCTAATATAGCATTTGCTCCAAGTTCACTCTGCGATAATTATATTCAAACAAAGAACCAGAATGCAACAAATTCTGTAAATTCCATTATAATGTGAATCATCCAACCTAAAATTTAAAAACAAAAAGATCTAAAAATTGGTAAGGAAAAGATTGGCACAATAATTTCTTCCTATTCTATTTATTCTTCTCATCTAAAATTTCACACAAAGAAAAATTATCCCACTTTCTATCCACTCCACCTAGACCAGATGTCAGTTGGCAGACTTGTAAAACAATCTCTAGGTCCCAACCCAAACCAACTATTAAAATGGTTTGGTTTTTAAACCCATATATAAAGTGAAAAACAGCTAACTAAACCCGAATTTTGACAAAAGAAATAAAGAAATGCACCTTCTTTTCTGTCTTGTCCAAGTCTATCATGGCATGATCGATCTGAAGCTGAACTGTTGGATCCATACCAACCAATGCTTCAGATATTTTCTCATTTATGTTCTTAACAGCTTTTGTTACAGCATTTCCAAGGTATGTTCCCTTATCTCCATCTCTCAGTTCAACAGCCTCATACCTGAGATGAAATTGTCAAAACCAAAACGTTATCATGGCGTTGATAATTTTCCAATAATGATAAATAAGAGAGTTTAAGCATTAAACAACAGAAAAAAGAGTTAAATAATAACCAATAAAATGAGTCAATTCATAATCATGTTTTTCCATATGAACTAAAATTAAATTGTTCAGTTAAGATAATTTTATACATTCTGAAAACAAGCTAAAACGAAAATTACATTCCAGTAGAGTCGCCGCAAGGAACAGAAGCACGGAACACCCCTTTGTTAGTGAACAACTCAACTTCAACAGTAGGGATCCCTCTACTATCAAGAATCTGCCGAGCTTTTACCTTCGTTATCACTGAAGAAACCGCTTTTTTCATATGATTAGACTGCGATATCCATTGAAAAAAAAAAACAAAAAAAATCATCGTCAAAACGAAAAGCAATGGGAATCGAAAATTTGCAATCGAAAAAGGAGAAAGAGAAAAACAAATTTACGATGAAGAGGACGGGATCCGGAGTTTTAGCTCGAACAGCGGCATTGACGGCGTCTTCGATTTTGCGAGAGAGCATATGCTTGTCGAGGTACTCTTGAACCGACATTTTTTTTTTAATTCTCTCGTTTGACGGTAAAGATCTAACGGAGATACTTTACCCTTTGAGCTTTGATCCCCAAATCTTCACAGTTTATTGATATTCGAGTCTTCAAAGAGAGCTGAACTCCACGTGATTTCGAAATAATCAGAAGCTTAGCTCACTTCGTGTGTTTGTAATCTCAAATTTCAAAATTTTCAAAAAGAAAAAACACCTCTGTTTCTCACTGTATTTCCTTCTCCCGCATCATTTTCTCCTTCGAACAATTGAAAACTCCAGTTTTCAGGCAAAATTTTCCATATCGATTTTGGGTTTTTTGGGCCAATGTGAACTGTATTTCACTGTCTTTTTAGCCCGTCTTAGGGTTTTGGCAAAACCTGGGCCAGGCTCAGTAAAATGATAAGGGTAATATAAGAAAGGAATAGGGCTATAACGGTTCGGTTCGAATAGGGTGGTTTGAATAATAATAATAGAATATATTGATTTTATTTTTAATTTTGTAACACCCTCTATCCGTATCCGTTGCTGGAATAGGGTACGAGACGTTATCGGAATTTACTGAACATTTTCAAATAATTCCGAGTCATTTATTATTCATATTCTGAAAACAATCATAACGTCCCTGTATTGGGCCCTCAAAGCCCAAAACATACATTAGGAACCAACCGGGATTAAATCGGGATCATAGAGAATTTTTCGCAAAATCCTAAAATTTTTCTCAACTACAGAGGTCGCACGCCTATGTGATTCGGGGACACGCCTGTGTGGTCAGGCCGTGTGGCCAACACGCCCATGTGACTTACCTCGCTTCAGGCCGTATGGCTTCACATGCCCGTGTCCCTAGGCCGTGTAGTTAATTTTTATTTTCGAATTAGGTGCAGGATTCATACGGCCGCATCACATAACAAATCATTTCATAAGAAATTGCATAACTGAAACCTTTCCACTCTTTCATAAGCTTAATTATATTTTCATCTAAGCACTTACCATTTCAATGCACCTTATAATTAAACATATTACTATTCAACCAGTAATTTGGCACTTGCCTAAACTTCAAACAACAACGTTGGTTACCGTACTTTAATAGTGACAAACTTATTTTCTCGACATGTCTTACTTGAATTTATTATTCGTCTTAATATACATAATTTTCCTTGTATCAACGTATCAAAGATAGTCTCATATTTACATGTCATGATACATATCATTCTCTTGTTGTTTTTTCATAAATATATATTATTCAACTCATTATGACAATATTTCATGTACCATCATTTTCATGATTTTAGTGTATATTTATTCCAGTAGCAGTTCATAATCTTGAATATGCATAATTATCAGGCAAGTTTCACATACATGTATTTTCCATGTCATATTTCAATATATCAAATAATTATCATTTCTATGTATTTCAAGTTTAATTTCATGATTTCAAGTACTTACCATTTTTATATTTATCCCGTTGAATTTCTTGAAATTTCGATGGATTTCTAGTAGTACACTTATAGTGTACAATCTCATTAACCATTAATCCATACATATATATATACGTAAGTCATTTTCAGAGAGCACACTCCCGCTAACCTCATTTCTTACAGTTGGATTACCAGTCTAGGCTAAATCCCCTGTAAGAGAGCACACTCCCACGAACCTCATTTCTTACAGCGGGATTACCAGTCCAAGCTAAATCAGACTTACATTTACTTCGGATTACCCGTCTGGGTTAAATCCTTTTCACACACATTCTTCGGGAGGGCTAATACTAGGATCACCCGTCCGGGCTAGATCCTTTTCACACATATTCTTCCGGAGGGCTTATATCAGGATCACCCGTCCGGGCTAGATCCTTTTCACACATATTCTTCGGGAGGGCTAATACCAGGATCACCCATCTGGGCTAGATCCTTTTTACTGTCAACTCCTTTTCAGTGATCCGTCAAATTCCATTCCATCCAGCCGGGATTTATTTCTCTTTTTATCAAGTATTATCAACATTTCATCTATTATCATACATTAAACATTTCTAAAGTCAGAATAGGGGAACCCGAAATCATTCTGACATTGTCTCACAAAATTTACTATAACTCATAAGTTACAAGTCCATTGCTTACACCGCTTCTTCTATGAAAAACTAGACTTAAAAATATTTAATTTCATATTTTATTCATCCTCTAATTCGATTTCCATAATTTTTGGTGATTTTTCAAAGTTAGACTACTGTTGTTGTCCAAAACTATTTTAGTGCAAAATGTTAATTACCAAGTTTGTAACACCTTTATTTCCTTTCTCTATAATATTTCCCATCACTTTCTCTTATTTTCCTTCACTAACATATCAAGAACATAAAACCTTATATAAGAAAACTCTACATTAACATCATTTCCATACTTTTTCAACAATATCAAACTTAAAAATATATTGAAATCTTGATGTTCTTACCTTGTCTTATTGATTTCAATATTAACTTGATTTTCTCTCTCCCCCAGCTTCTATTTCTTGAATCTAACTTGATATTCTAGCTCCACATAGTCTTCTTGTCATCTTTCTCTCTTGTTGTATATGAAAATTCTTTTGAATTCTAAGTGAAAATTATGGATTTTTGGTGAAAAGACCAAATTGTAAAGAAAGCAAAACTTTCTTTCTTTCTCTCTTCTTCTCACGTTGGTGCATGGGAAAGATGATAGAAATTCTTCATCTTTCCTTCCTTATATACTAAATAAATAATAAAATAATAATAAAATATCTCATTAAAATATTAATAAAATAATATTTATCTAATTAAATAATTATAAAATATCATCAACATCATCATTACTTTCTAGATTTCTCTCTATTCCAATTGACCATTATGCTCTTTGTGATCTTTTAAAATCCCATCCTTGAATCATCACATAATTTGGTAAAATTATGATTTAGTCCCTCATAATTCTTTACCTATTCAATTTGGTCCTAATTCATCCATTTTCTTTAGTTTCTAGATCATTCCACCCTTAAAATATTTGCACTATTAGTCCTTCAACTTTAACCCCTCAAGTTTTGAGTGTTTACTCTTAGGCAACAAAACTTTTATCACTTTAATTATTTAGTCCTTTCTTGAATTAATATATCATAATATACTTCTCAATATTGTCATAACTCAAAAATTTTCCTTTTTTTCGCTTTATTTCCTTATTTTACTATATCAAAAATAATATCTTACTGTAAAAATTTTCGGGGAATTACAAGTTTTTTTTTTTTGAAGTTTACGGTTATTGATAAAAATTACAACAAGAGAGTCAATTTACCTAAGTAGGCAAAGAGTCGAAAAAGGAGGAAAGTTAGAGAAGAGTAAGGAAGTAAAGGAGACTGGGTGCAGATAAGGGTTGAAGGATGTAAGGGAGACTAAAGACTTCTCCATCATTCTACAGGGCATTTATAAGGAGGAAAGTTTCGTGCCTAGAAATGTCACATCACCAACAATTTCGAGACATAGTGGTCATGTGATCAGCTATGTGACAAAGCCATTATACATGGGTTGTCGTCAGGTGTGGTGTGACTTTGATATAGTACGAGGTTATTATGCCTAGTGGCCCCTTATTGGCCCCTTCTTTGCGGTGAGTGCGTTCCTACTCGGAATAGGTGGTTTGGAGGATGAAGTACCTGGGTGGCTAGTCACCCAATAGTGACCAGCTGGGTGATGCAAGATAGGGGACAATTTGGGTGGTCATATGGGAAACTAACCAAGTAATTTAAGGCAGAGAGTCATTTGTGGGTACCATTTAGGTATCCTTTCATGATGCCACAGTGTTCATGCCAAGTAGGGGCATAACAACAATTATAGATATGGTTACAAGCAGTACAAATCCGAATCAATTATAATCAAAATCAAGCATTATAAAGCACAATTTGAGTAATATCGGAAGACAAATCAAAATAGTTCTAGAAATGACCTACACATAACGAGATGTAAGTCAAAATAAATTTATAGACAACTCACACATGATTTAAACATCAAAAAGTATCTTGAAGCACAAACTCTTAAAATCATATAATTTTCCATTGTCTTGCCAACTAATCGATTTATATTAACCTTGAACCAACTTCGAACTCATCCCCCTCCTAAATTAAGGTTAACAAATAAATTAATAAATATTTCTAAATAACTTAATTATTACAATTTTTTGTGAAAGTACTTTAAATGTTCCTCCATTATAGGGTTCGGACAATTTTAATTTTTATACTATTAAAAATAATAAAATAGACTAATTTTTAACAAACCTAGAATTTATTGTTTAAAATATGATATGAAAATTATTTTATTTATTTACAGTTTAACTTCAAATATGAGATTTCATTTGCTAACTATAAAAGTTCTAAATATAAAGGTTAAAATTGCTCAAAATCCTCGCACTCTTTGCACACTTAAAATTTAGAATTTAGTCCGTTTACCTTTTAGATTTCAAAATAATGTGCAATTGTTAACTCCATTAAAATTCTTCTATTAAATTCACTCACTTGACATTTTGAAATAAAAAGAAACTTAATCAGTAGCCATACAACAAAAGAAATGAAGTTGCAATGGACCTAAATTTAACAAAAGAATTTTAACAGTGTTAATAATTGGACTTTATTTTTAAATTGAAGAAGTAGAGTGACTAAATTCCTTGAAATAAAAATAGAGAGGCTAAATTCTAAACATGTGATAAGTATAGGGGCTTGAAGCATATTTTAACTAAATATTAAATCTATTAACGATAAATTGATTAATTTAAGGGTAAACTATATTAGTAGTCACCCAACTATTTTTTTTGTCACTCAACTATAAAAAGTTATAAAATGGTCACCCAACTATTAGTAATTTTCTTTTTTTGGTCACCAACTAAGAAAAGTTACAAAATGACCACCCAACTATCCAATTTTATCTTTTTTGGTCACCCAACTATCTTGGATTTTTGGGTATTTCCATTTTTATTAGTTTGCTGGTGAGCATAAAAGATAAAATTGGATAGTTGAGTGATCACTTTGTAACTTTTTATAGTTGGATGACCAGAAAATAAAAAAAAAATATAGTTGGGTGACTACTAATGTAGTTTACCCTTAATTTAATAATAGAGAGACTAATTTAATAAAATTCCTACAATAGAGGGACCTCATAGTGAATTTCACCTACATTTTTCTCTTACCTAGCCGTTACAAAACCAGTGGTAACCCGCCAGCAAAGCCATTATATATAACATATAATAATAACAAAATACAGCAAAGAACAGCTTAGCTAATTCCATTTGAATCCCACTATAAAACCCTTCCCAAATAATGCAAACCTAAATCATCCCATCTTCAACCTCAAGCAATCCCTCTCAGTCACCAAAGCAAAATGCGTGAAATCCTTCATATTCAAGGCGGCCAATGCGGCAACCAAATCGGCGCCAAGTTCTGGGAAGTTATATGTGCGGAACACGGCATAGATCCAACGGGGCGTTACAATGGAGATTTGGATCTTCAACTCGAGAGGATCAATGTTTACTACAATGAATCCAGTTGTGGTAGGTTCGTTCCTCGTGCTGTTCTTATGGATCTTGAGCCTGGGACCATGGATAGCATTAGATCTGGTCCGGTTGGTCAGATTTTCAGACCGGACAACTTCGTGTTTGGTCAGTCCGGTGCCGGTAATAACTGGGCTAAAGGGCATTATACTGAAGGTGCTGAGTTGATTGATTCTGTTCTTGATGTTGTACGGAAAGAAGCTGAAAATTGCGATTGTCTTCAAGGTACGTAAGATTGTTAGATTTTGTCACATAAATTCTATTTGGTAATTTTCAATTGAGATTTTAATATAATTCTATTGACCGGAGATTGTTTGATAATAAGGTTTATTAATAAATTAGTTGTTTTTTTAGTATAAAACTCTCAACATAAGGTTTCTTGGCGATCAAGTAATAGTTAGAGTACAGTTTCCTTGTAGGATTAAGAGGAAGAGGAGATATCTAATCTTTGTAGGAAATTTTTATATGAGGGCTTGTAGCTTTATTTGTGTTGTAGCCTTGGAGTCGTAAATGAGGGCTAGAAGGGTCGAACACATAAAAATTTATGTTCTTGCTTACAAATTCCCAAATAAAATATTGCTTATGAAGAAGAACCTATTGATCTAAGAAAAGCTTGTTTTAAGCTCTGCTTGATTATTGTTTGTTTCTTTCCTTTTCATTAGGATTTCAGGTTTGTCATTCATTGGGAGGTGGAACTGGATCTGGAATGGGAACACTTTTGATTTCGAAGATAAGGGAAGAATACCCAGACCGGATGATGTTAACTTTCTCGGTTTTCCCATCTCCTAAGGTCTCTGATACGGTTGTGGAGCCTTACAATGCTACATTATCTGTTCATCAACTGGTTGAAAATGCAGATGAGTGTATGGTTCTTGACAATGAAGCCTTGTATGACATTTGTTTCCGTACACTTAAGCTCTCCAATCCCAGCTGTAAGTATTCCCATTGACTTATATACTTTGTTTTTTGTATCAATAGGAATCATTGGTTTTGCATTGGATTTCTGATTTAAACTTTGATACACCATTGCTAAGGCTTTGCTTGGTAGAGCGGAAAAAAAAAATTGGAAGGATGGAAAATTGAAAGGGTAGAAAACTAGAAGGATGGAAAAATGGAAAGAAAAAGTAATTTTCTTTCCATTCCTTGCTTGTTAGAGTTGAAAAATGAAAAGAAAGAAAATAAAATATTTGAAAAATGCATATTTTTTAACTAACCTACACTTCTCTCTCACTTTCTATCCTCTAATCATTCCAAATTGGAAGGATTGATTTTTATACATTTAGGATGGAAAATGATCATCCCTCCTATTTTCTTTCCTCTCACTTTTCTTCCTTACGAAACACACTCAAAATTTATTTTCTTTCCACTTTTCCTCTCCCTCCTTCCATCCCTCCACGTAGTAGCTAGGATTCAACATGTTAGTTGGTATAGGAATGAAGCCTGTTGTTTCTTTAATTTGTAAAAAAAACCCTCATGGACTATTGTGTGAGGTATTGCGATTTCTTGATCCGAAAGTCTCAGTTTTATCTACAATAACAGGTTTCATAGCTAATATATTATAATTTCATAGAAGATTCTCACAATTCTCCAATATGAGATTGGAGGCATTATAATTGCATGCTGTTGTGGCTATTGCTATATAAAATGGTTGGTATGGGGAAGAAGCCCTTTGTTGTTTGGAGTAATCTGTCAAAATATCTTTTTTGACTATTTTGCGCGGTATTAGCCTGTTTTAATCTCAAAAAGTTTCACAGTTTTTCTTTTCTTAAAATGAATGTCGGTTTGAGTCTCTACATACATTGAATCGTAGCGGATCCTCACAAATTTTTTATATGAGATTGGAAGCATTACAATTTCCTTTATTTTGAACTTTTAGAAATGATCATTGTGCCGGGTTATGGCTTTTGCTATATGAACCGGTTTATAAAAGAAAATAGTTTCCAAAAGGCTAAAATTGAGTTAGTTTGAACTAAGAAACCTTTTGCAATCTGTTAATTGGTTTGGGAAAGAAACCTTTTGTTTGGTGTAATTTGTAAAACTTGTGAACTATCATGCCATGTTTGTCTTGCTTTGATTCAGAAGTCTCACGGTTTTGTCTTAAAAATCCCGGGTTTGAGTCTTCATAATTTTCCGATATGATTGTAGGCATTAATAGTGTCTTTTGCATCATCGTGATATTCTTTTTTATCTATTTGCAGTTGGTGATCTGAATCATCTAATATCTGCAACAATGTCTGGAGTTACCTGCTGCTTACGTTTCCCTGGCCAACTCAACTCCGATCTTCGAAAACTCGCTGTAAATCTCATCCCATTCCCTCGTCTTCACTTCTTCATGGTCGGTTTTGCTCCACTCACTTCAAGAGGCTCCCAACAATACCAAGCTCTAACTGTCCCCGAACTCACTCAACAAATGTGGGATGCAAAGAATATGATGTGCGCAGCCGATCCTCGACACGGCCGGTACTTAACCGCATCAGCTATGTTCCGTGGTAAAATGAGCACCAAGGAAGTAGACGAACAAATGCTAAACGTTCAAAACAAGAACTCATCCTACTTTGTTGAATGGATTCCCAACAACGTGAAATCAACTGTGTGTGACATCCCACCAACCGGTCTCAAGATGGCATCGACATTCATCGGGAACTCAACGTCAATACAAGAGATGTTTAGGCGCGTGAGCGAACAATTTACGGCTATGTTTAGAAGGAAGGCTTTCTTGCATTGGTATACAGGTGAAGGCATGGATGAAATGGAATTTACTGAAGCAGAGAGTAATATGAATGATTTGGTATCAGAGTATCAACAGTATCAAGATGCAACAGTTGATGAAGAAGAAGAGTATGAAGAAGAAGGAGCTGAATATGAATGAGAAAATTAATATTTGAACTTATTAAATATAATTTCCAGTTTCTGTTTTTTTTTTTAATTAATTATTGCGAAAGAAATTAGTTATTTTGATGTTTATGGAGTTTCATGGTAATGGCCAGTTTCAATATGAAGCAAAAGGGATTGTATTATTGTTCAAAAGCCTTTGAAAAACAGATTTAAGAAATCAAAGTACTTACAAATTCTTGTGCTGTTTTGCATTTATGTTAATAGTGTTACAAGGTTTTCATTGAGTTGATCGGTTCGATTAAATAAACTATTAAAAAATTAAAAATATTAAAAATGTGGTTCAATCGCTTAATTCAATTGATTTTTTGCCAGGTTAAATCAGTCTATATTAATTCTCAAGTTAACTGGTTTAATGTCCTTTTCAAAACTAATATCTCGACAAATTCTATCCGATTCAAACAACCTTAGTTACGGTTAGATAAGAGCATGTGTTCCACAGAAACTTAGGTCACAATTTAAGCACTAATAGCAAGATCTAGTGAAAGCGACAATTCTCTAAAAGTTTAATATGCCATTTGGTATCTGATTTTTTCTTTATCTTTATTTTGGTATATCAATTTGATTTCAATATTCAATATAGTACTTAGAGCAAGCGACATAATATGGTTAAATGAAAAATTGACACGTGTGCTCTACTAAAAGTATCATAGGTACTTAATTGAGAAAAAAAAATCGAAAGTACCAATTTAAATATTGGAGCCAAACTTAGGTGCTTAATTGTGAAAAAAATCTTAAGTATTAAACCGAAAAAACTCAGGTACTAATTTTGAATGTCGAAGTCAAATAAAATATTGAATCTAAATTCAGGTACCAAATTATATAATAACCTTCTCTAAACATAAACAAAAATTTATATGTAAATTTAAAGGCGATTATTAACAAAAGTCGTTGTAGTATAGTGGTGAGTATTCCCGCCTGTCACGCGGGCGACCCGGGTTCGATCCCCGGCAACGGCGGTTTTATGCACTTTTTTATTTCTTACTTCCTCTGCCGACTCCGCCGCCACATAATAAGTAGTAGACGGGACAGTCAAAACGTCAACTAACTCTTCACCTTCACTTTATTCTTTGACCCACCACCACATTCGTAGCCGTCAGCTCTCCCCCCTGCGCCGCTGGCTCCAACATCGCCTGGAACCAACATAACACTTACACTTTGAAAACATTCAATATGGTACGTAAACTATTTCTTTAGGCTTCTTCCTTTTCTATTTATAAGAGAATTCTAAAACTCTATTTAATTTTCTTTGAATCCTGCACAATTTTTTTATAAGGATCCTGTCTCATCAGTAACATGGCTGCTTCCACGTTGCATTGTCTTGTCACATTATGAATTTGATGGTTGCCTCCACATTGCAGTCCTTTTTGTTTGCATCTGGATGCCCTTTTCTTCAAATTACCTTCTTTTGTCCATTTATTTTTCTTAAACTTTATTTTTCCACGTGATTGTTTGTTTTGACTTTATCCTTCTTGAATGTTATCTAGATTCATTTCTTCTATCTCATCTAAATAAATATATACTTAAACTGAATTGAATTTTATTTTTTTATTTAAATTGAAATCTTAACTCGATTAGCATGAATATTATTACCAATACAGAAATTCGTCAATTCAAGCATGCTAAAGCATGTTTACCTTACTATTTAAAGAAGTAAAAATAAATATTTTTTATATTTTCATATCCATTTTATAATTCATGTTCAGAACTTGTGTCTATTCCTCTTAATAATATCGTATCCAAAGTTCAAATCTAGATCTCTCTTGGGAATTATTCCAACAATGTAAAAATAAATATTCTAAATAAGATGAAGAAAAAACTTATAATTTTTAATATTTTGTATGAGTTAGAAATCTCAATACACAAAGTTAGCACGAAAAACAGTTGAAAAAATTTAACAAACCTAATCCGATTAAACCAAACTAAGCTCACCTTTAAAATCTATAATCATTTCAAGATATTATATTTATATGACTTTTAATGTATTTCTTTTATTTAGATTTTGACATGTTTTTTGTGTTCATTTTGCAATCGCATTGTGTCATGTTTTAACTATCATAATCCACATTTTTATTTTACTTCCAAACTTGGGCTAGGCCTATTCATCATAATTCATGCAATATCAAAGAACATTCATCATAATTCAGCAATATCAAAGAACATCTTCAACTGTTACGATTTCTTTCAACAATCCATCATACAAAGATATTCTAATCCCGAAACTTAACTCCTTTTAACTCTTTAAAAGGTAACATCTAGCAAGATTGAGATTCGATCCCCACGTTATCGAAAAATCATACGAAAATATTCAAAAACAATGCCTATTTCGGATATTCCGTAAAGATCATTAGCACAAAGTTGCTCCACCCTCGAGAACCTTTCAACTATATTACTCAAACTCGAGTGTCGAACACGAGTATATTCAAGATTTCTGTGTATTTGGAGGGTTCTTTGAAGGATCTTAACGGTACCCATATCCATACATGTCCGACATAGAAACTTCAAGAAAAATGAAAAGTCGGAGTAACATAGCCTTTCAAAACGCTTACCCCATAATCCAAGCACCAACTAAGTCGTGCATCGTGGCGCAATTGCGTTGGAAGGTTTATAATAATAATAATAAAGGTCTCAAAGTGCTAGGTGTGCCCGGGAACCTTGCATCATAACGGTGTCTTACGGACAAAACATGAGGCTATAATCGTGCAAGGAAAGATATCCGATGAACATTGCATAAACAGTCAAAGTTCTAAACCGTGTTTGAGTTATTTTGGTGTATTAGAATCAATCATAAGTCTCACAATAAGTGCATTCATTTACCTACATATAAGTCTATGTTCTAAGTCAAAACAACCACATAAGATAATCGTAAATATACCACTATGCATTGGAGCAGAGAAGCTAAAACGCACACAACATACATACTCCTCTTTGGCAAGAAAACAGACCTGGAGTACTTTCTGCACGAAAGAGAAAAATGGCTGAAACATGGAAATAATAGTTACCAATTTATTGCTGAATTCAAAGACCAGAATACGAAAAAACAATAAAAAATGACAAGGTAAACGTACCATGAAGGCCCCTGTACTAAGAGTAAGATTGCATTTTGCCCTCCTTTACTCAGAAAATGAGCAAATTAGTCCCTATATGTTAGATCAAAGAGCAAATTGGTCCTTTCTGTTAAAAATTTCATCCATTTCTATTGTTAAAAATTGGCGTGGCTAATATAATAATCAAGCAATGACACGTGGTGTGCCACATACTAACATACAAGGACTAGTTTTTAACGGTAGAAATGGATGAAATTTTTAAAAGAAAGACCAATTTACTCTTTGATCTAACATACAGGAGCTAAGTTGCTCATTTTTTGTGTAGAGGGGGCAAAATGCAATCTGACTCCTAAAACAAAAGCCTCTATGGTACTTTTATCAAGTGATGACATTTGTGCATTGAAAAGTTTTGCAATGTTGAAATGAAGATCTTACCTAAAATTTGAAAAGGAAGTAATTGGCTAAGTATGGAGATAATTCGCAGCCATCATCAGCTCCAGAGTCAGTTCGGGTTCAATGTGGAACTCAGTCTCTTTGCCCCTGACAAAATCGTAACCGTTTTTAATAGCGTAAAACAAAAACAGGAAGAGCTCGTAAACATAACTCGAAGTTAAAAACACAGAGAAATGGAGCTGATTCGAGCAATCAACAAAAGTAAACAATGATTGTTCTTGCATAAGAGAATAAGTTCGATGAGGTTGAGAATTTCAATGTTGTTAAAATACCACACCATACATAAAGAGGATATACAAAGAACTTTCTACCTTTGGAAAATATTTAATGTCGTCAAACAATCACTCCAAGATGATAAAACACTCGCAGCAAATTCCATAATTTCACACCAAAATGAATTGGATTCACCTAGAAATTAGTGTTTATATTCAGATGATATTTTTCATAGAAAATCCAACTACAATACGTGAAACAACTGGAATATTTCAAAAGAAAAGTATCATGGCTCATTCATATCTCGAGAAAACACGATAAATCATCAGATAAGTATGTTAAGCTATCACTGAGAAATAAATTATGCAAATTTACATAGAGAGGAAATGTTTGTAATTTTGATTTCCACTTTAACTACAACAACTCCTATCAAACAGAAGGAGCCGCTATGAATATAGTCAAAGACATCATTAAAAACACTTAACATTTAGTTCTAAATTAGAACAATAAAAGTCTTCCCGCCATACAATTTGATAATTCCACTTAGAACATAATCAAGAAAAAAGAACTCTCATAATAGATTCATTGGCATACCATTTATCTTTCTTTCTTTTCTTTTCTTTTTTAACTTTTAAGCATTCGACTCATATGCAAATTTAGGCTAATGCTCAAATCAGGAAACAACCTCTACAGGTTGCACACATAAGGGTCAAACCCTTCAAAATAATCATATAAGGGCCAAACTTTTATGAAAGTGCTCAAATAAGGACATTTTACATACTTCGACCTAGTTTGTAAAAATTAAGTGAATGCGGACATGTTTAGATTAGAAAGCGCTTTAAATCAAATATTACTTGAAGAGGAAAGAAAAAAAAATTTGAAACCTGATATACGGCATTTGAAAAGCCCTTATTTGACCATTTTGAAAGTTATGGCCAGCAATCCCTAAAAGGATAGGTCCCAATTTGAGCATTTTAGCCCGCAAATTTATTATTTGTCAAATATGGTTGGCTAGATTCCCATGTGACCATGATTGTGTGATCAAATAACAGTACAAAATTTTCATATCAACACTTTAATGGAAGCAACTAACAATGATATCAATTAGAACCTATTAATAACAAAACAGTAGAGGGATCAAATCCCAAACTTTCAGCACAGTAGAGGGACTAAAACCATAATTAGACACACTGTTTTTGATAATTCACTTACAACATAATCAAGACAATGAGCTCTTAGAGAAAAACAACAATATGAGATTCACTGGCATACTAATTATCAGTTCACATTCGTCTGACATGAAAATTTATTATTTATTGGATATGATCCATGTGTCCATGTATGATCAAATAACAATACAAAATTTTCACACAAAATTTTCACACCATCACTTCAATGGAAGCAACTAACAGTAGTATCAATTTGAACCTACTAATAACAAAATAGAAGAGGGATAAAATCCCAGACTTTCATCATAATAGAGAGACTAAAACCATAATTAAACCACTGTTTATCAACATATCGATTCTCCAGAAGCTACAATCCATGGAATTTCTTCCCAAAATCAAACCAAACCAAACATCAATTCATAAAATAAAAAAAATAGCTCACAAAACCTAGAAAATTAAAAAAAAAAAAAAACAAACCTGGAATATTGAAGAGACCAATAAAAATACTGACAAATCTTCTCAAGAATCACAGCACTTATCTCCGGAAAAGTCACTTCCCCATGCTCCGCCTCAGCGAAACCACCTTCATCATCAATACCCAAAGTTCAAAATTAAAAAAAAAATAAAAATTAGACCTTTCATATCAATAAACAATTAAGAACCCAGAAAAACTCAATTGCCCCCACAAAAGATCAAATTAATAAAAAAAAAAAAAAGAATTAGACCTGGAGAAGTAAGCATGTTACGGATTGTTTGAGAAACCATAGCAGCTTCTTTGTCGATAACGAATTCCATTCCTTCAGCGCTAATGAGTTTCACTGTGTCTTCTTTCTTCATCTTTGTTGTTGTCGGGTTATTTTTAAATTTTCGATTATCGGCGAATCTTAGGTGAGATCGAGAGAGAGTTCGTCGATTATCGGTGGATTTTCCCGGAAAATAAGATTTTGGGCTGTAAAGCTCTTCGGGCCGATGATGACTTTAATCGGGAATGGAAACTTCTAAATCGTTACTAAAAGGATATATATATTGTTCTTACATCTATGGATTTTACTGGAGTTCGGATTTAGAATGATCTCGTTCGGCGCGCGTGATTTTCACGTTGGATGTTTGGGTATTAGGTTTACTTCAACACCGCGTAGGAAAATGGATAAAGAAAGCCGTAGATGATGTGGTTAAAAAAAGGGTAAACTGAGACATCAAATACGATGCTGTTTAAGTTGAAATTCAGTGCATTTTATTTCTAGTAAAAAGATAAAAAAAATTTTTATAATGATATTTATTATTTTGTAAGAAAAATATGTTTTTAATAATAGAAGTACAAACATAAGATTCAATATAATTTAACATATATAATATATATATACCTAGATTATGATACAACCGAAATAAATAATGTTCATAAAAAATTATATAAAAATTAAATAAATCTGAAATGATAAATTTTAAATATGGTCTTATATTTAAGTCTGAATTTTTTATTATTATACATAATGCAATTATTTTGTAAATAAAACGAAATATATTAGTACCTTACGACTAACTGAAGGATATGTTCAAGTCTCTCCACGGCTAGAGCCATAGCATGCAGCTGTTCCTCGAATGTTTTTACCATCCTGTGAAATAGAAGCGGATTCTCTTAAAAGAAAAGGTATAAACCTCTTTGAAAATTGCTAATACCGAATTTGGTGGTTGGTGGAAAAGGGGGGAGGGGTTGTTAGATTCGTGTGAAAGAGTATGGGAACATGAAGTGTGGCAAGGTTTCTAATTATCCTGTGTGAAAGATAGTTTATATATCCAACATAAACATTCCAGATAAAATACCTTTATTCTTTGAGGGTTCATCAGATGCTCAAAGAATAAGATTTTGAAGATTTCTCTTGAAAAAGAACACTAAGAAGCTCCTCCAACAATATTCGGTAGAGAATGTAATAACAGGCAAAAGAGAAAACTAATAAGCAATGCCATAAAAAAATAAACAAACAAAAATTTGAGGTGCTCCAGTTTACCATCTTATTAAACAATCGTCGAACCCCCTCAAATCTCAAACACCTCACTGTAAAGTCACTCTACTTAGACCTATCAGTACAGTCCACCTGCTCATCTAGACTCAATCACAGTGTGACACGTGGCTCTCTCATGATATAAACTAGGACCCCGATAAAAGAGGCCAAGCAACTCCACTCCTTCCCACCAAAACCAAGTAACCTTCATTACTATTCCATTAATGGCATACCCAAAATTTGTATCAACAATTTCCTTTGCTTGAAGCTGAATCATGAGAAATAACAACAAATTCAGCACATATTTGCAGGTTCCCAATAGCTTCTTTTACCTCTAATTTCCAACATAATGCCCAAAAATAACACCATTACAATACCTTCAAGTATAATATCTTGTTGTTTTCAATTAATTCTGCATTTTTTTTTCTTCTGCAAAAGTCCTGAAGCTGAGATGCTAAATCACCAACATTCGTATGCATTACCAGTTTTATGTTTACTATAATAATATGCTAAAAAATTATATAATTCAAAAGGCCCCATAATATTTTGAAACAGACTAGAAGAATTCACTATATTTTTCCACATTGAATTATGCATGAGAATTTGAATGCTAAGCTTCGATGACAGTGAAGAACTAGTAATCAAACTTCAGGCAGCACAGGCAAAAATCAATCAATCAATAAATAAATAAATTCCTGCAATATCCAAACAGATTACTGTATAGAATTTTAAAAAAGTTTACATAGTTCTTTTCAGCCAATAACTTAAACAAATTCCACATTTGAATAAAAATAACCGATTCGGAAAATTTATGACTAAAAAAATACCTCGGAGAGTCGATTTCTCTGATTTCTTCATGACCGGATATCTACAAGCATAAGTTTTTTTTTAAGGAAAAACTCAAATTATGAATAAATTAGAAAATATGGAACAAACATGAGAGATTGATATCGGAGCTTTGGTATAAGATCAGATCCAGAAGAAGCTTCGCAGATTCTTTTTGCGGCTCTCTCTTACGAAATCTCCATTAGCTATTCAAAATCATCGCCAACAACAATAAACAAAACACTAGGAGAAATCAAAAATCAATAAACACTATCAATTTTGCATTAAATATTATTCAAATTTCTAAAAAGATTACAAATCTATAAACACTATTAATCAAATTATCTTTAACGTTTGTCGATCGAGTACTGAAGCACGATGAGCGTCCACATGAAAACAAAATAGAAAAATAAATTTCAAACATAAATTTGTTCTTAATTTTGATATTATTTTCGTTGAAGCGCAGAGATTATATATATCCCTACAAAATTTGAGCGGTAATTTTGAATGTATTTCGTCAAAGAAAAGCAAAAAAATAAAATAAAATTAGAACTATATTAAAATTATTTTACCGCTTAGAAGCATCTCAATCAGTGTCTGGGTGGTGTAATTGGTTATCACGCTAGTCTCACACACTAAAGGTAAATGTTATTATTGAATCGAATGGAAATTGAATTGAATGATAAATATGTATTGGCACTGAATCGAATATTGATTAAAAAGTGAAAAAGTGAATTTGAATTGAATTGTGATTGAATTTAAAGTAAATTGGAAAACTATTAACTAGTCGGGCTATGTCAGATATAGCTGGCATGATAAGATTGGAAGTGTTCAAGGATACTTCGACCTCGAGTAGATGAGACACTGGGTGTCATTATATTACTTCGGATAGATTCGATGAGGTACTGGGTACTAACTTACTTCGGCTTGGCCGATAAGACACTGGGTGTCAATTATTTGCTTCGAACTATCCGATGAGGCATTGGGTGTCATACTGGAGTGTTTGGTTGGATCTGTGTATCCGTCAAAGTCCAAGTCTTGTTAATGGGAGTAAATAAATGAAATAGCAAAATTGAATGAAAATGAATGATTTTGTTTATAAAATGAAATGTGAATTGAAATTAAGAAATGAAAAAGAAATGAACGAATCAAAGGTTTATAAAGTGATTGATATTCAAATGAGATGTTATATGATATCAAATTGATGAATAGCCAAATTGAGTTGCTATTGTTAAATAGTGAAAGTTAAATATGAAATAGTTTATTTATGAATTAATTGTTATATAATTTGACACGTTTATTTGTTACTTTACTTTAATAAGTTGAATTATAGTAATACCACTGAGTATAACCATACTCAGCGTACGTTTGTTTCCGTCCGCAGGTTAGTAGAAGTCAAACGTTCCAATCCAGCATCCAGAGCCGATCCCGACCTCAGAAACGTGGTGATGTATATTTCTTTTTGATAAATGTGGCATGTACCTAGGTTATGTATGTTTGTTATGGTGGATTTGGTTGTAAAAGATGACATATGTTGTTTTGAATGGTCATATGAAAGGATAAGAAGACAAAATTGTAATGGACTAAATTCAAGGTTATCGGAATAATGGTTTCGCAACCATAAATCCGATTTAAATAGAAATTTATTTCAATATATTTGCATGAATATTTATATGATAGGAAATATTTTTATAAATATTTATAAAATGTTAGTAATGTGGTATTAAATTTTCGTTAGAAAATTTTATCGTTTGGGTAGGAAATTAAATGAAAAGGACTAGATTGAAATGAAAGTAAAAGTTAAATTATAGATTAAAAGAAATTATGAAGGACCAAAATGAAAATTATACCATTTTGTAAAGTTGAGGCAGTTTAAGTATGAAAATCTGAGATTTTTTTAAAGTATATTATTTATTATTATATTATTATATTATTATATATATACAAACAAACTAAAGAAAAAAAGAGTTAGAAACAGAAAAGAAACAGAGAGTAGAGACGAAACAGAGAAAGAAAAAGAGAAAAGAAAGAAAAAAGGAAAAATAGAAAGTTTGAAGCTTGGAGTTTAATTTGGTAAGTTAATTTAGTCCTTTTCTTTTAATTTTGATGCTTTATAAGTTTTAGAACAAAGTTTTGATGAATTTAAGTTGAAGTTTTTGAAGTTTTAGAGTTTTTGAATATAGCATATGATGAATAAAATGATGAATTAGTGGTTTAATTGAAAGAATTTGAAGTTAGAATTGGATAAAGGACTTAATTATAAAACAACCTATAAGAAAACAGTTTTGGGACAGTAGCAGTAGAGTAAGTTTGAAAATTCACCAAAAATCGTAGAAGTGGAATTAGAAGTTGAGTGAGATATGAAATTAAAGCTTATTGAGTCTATTTTCATATGAAAGAAACAAGGAAAGAAAAGAAGTTCTGTATTTTGATATATTCGGATTTTTGTACGACTGGTTCAGAATGAATCCGGGTTCCTCTGTTTTGACTTTAGAAAATCATAAAAAATTGAAGAAAAATAATTAGGGGTTTAAATTTATATGTTTAGAATCCTGAATGAGTCTATTTTCAATAGGAATAAACAAGAACATCATCTGAATCTTGTATAAGGAGATAATTAATTTTTAGTGAAGAAGGGTCAGAACTGCCAGACAACAGAACAGGGGTGACTTTGATGAATAAACTGTACTTATTGGCTAAACCAAAAATTCTGAAACTTTTATGGAAAGAAGATATGTGAGTCTAGTTTTAGGGAAAATTAACGGTTCTTCATTTGGAGTTCTGTAGCTCAAGATAAAAATAATTTAGTGACTATGACTCAAGTAGACAGTTTTGAATGAACTAAAAATAATAATAGAATTATAGAAAATGCTACATGTGAACATGAAATGTATTGAATTGATGATTGAATTTATTTATTTAGATTCGGAAAACTCAAATACGAAGCTAGATCGAGGAAAGGAAAAAGTTCCAGATTAGTAGATTTTGTGTACGAACAAGTATCGAGGTAAGTTCATGTAACTTGAATTATATTCTTAAATGCTTGAAATGTATGTTATTGATGTGAATATAGTTTGAATGTTCATTATATGAAAATTTATGCAATATTGATATTTTTGATAAAAAGGGAAAGAAATCCCGGTTGAATGAAAGGAAAATTCGATGGATCTCTGAAAAGGAATTGACGGTAAAGAGGATCTAGCCCGGACGGGTGATCCTATCCTGATATAGCCCTCCCGAAGAATATGTGGAAAATGGATTTAGCCCGGACGGGTAATCCAAATTAGGGTCTGAATTTAGCCTGGACTGGTAATTCAGATCCAAACTCATTAGAGTAATTGTCGTTGCAGGGGATTTAGCCTGGACTGGTAATCCCGACAATACTCTATGAGTTTATATTACAGGGGATTTAGCCTGGACTGGTAATCCCGCTGTAAAGATGAGGTTCGCGGGAGTGTGCTCTCTGAAATGAAAATGTGCGCACATGAATATGAATTGACGGACCCGAATTTGTACACTAAAGTGTACCTCTGAAAATCCATCGAAATTCCGAGTAATTCAATGGGATAAATATAAAAAAAAATGGAAATCATGGTATTGATGAGCTCATCAATCATAATATATATTATTGATATATGGAAATTATTGGACTGACTTGAATGTTGAGTTTGTAAATGTTAGGGTAATAATGCATTGAATGGGTATATAAATGTTTATCGCTTGTATTGTAAATATTAGGTAAGTATAATTCTTGTTTCATGGGCTTACTAAGCACAAAGTGCTTACCCTATTTCCTTTTTCCCTGTTTTGTAGTGTTAAGAGCTCGGAGGTCGGATTGGTGGGAGACTCATCACACTATCAACCCCAGTATTTCGGTATTTAATGAAACTTTAGTTTGGAAATGAATGGTATGTATAAGCTAATAAAATAAATGTTACTATGAAATGAATGTAAGGTCAGCCATTGGTATGGCTTAATGTAAGGTCAGCCATTGGTATGGCTTATGTGTTAAAGTTATCTTATAAATATGCATGAATTATTTTGAAAATATGTTGAATTGGAATGGTCTTGGTTTTTTAAAAAAAAAAATTCGTAAATTCTGGTAATGCCTCGTACCATATTCTGACAACGAATACGGGTAGGGGGTGTTACAAAAATGGCATATATGATACTAAACTTTGAAATGGAATAGAATGAAATTTCTAAACTAATTTTAATGTTGCTTGTGAATGTTTAGTGAATAGATTATCATGTTGATGTCTTGATATGTTTTAAATGTATTTGTATATTAAAATTGAATTAGTTGAGATATTGGTTTGAATTGGTTGCGATTAAAATTTGCAGGGTTGGTTAGGTTATTGTAAAGGGGTTATATTGAGTCCACACAGCCTGGCACATAGGCGTGTGAGCCCTGTACTTAGGAAAAATTTTAGAATTTCACGAAAAATTTCCCGAGCACCCAAATTGGTCCGAATTCACTTCTAATACATATTTTGGGCCTCGAAGGTCCACAAAAGGGACATTAGGAATGTTTTATAGTATGTTAGATATTTATTTATATATTGTTCGTAAATTGTTTGAAAGGTCCGGTAATGCCCCGTAACCCTGTTCCGACGACGGTTTAGAGTTAGTAGGTGTTGCAAACTTTCATTGAGTTATACGATGCCGTTTGATCTAAGCACCAAACTGAACATTTTTTTTTGAAAATATAATCAAATTGGGCTTTATTGAATTTTTAACACTATACATAAAGGAAATTAAAGGGCCCAGATAAGTTTCCAGACCCAAACGAGAAAATAAATAAAACCATAAGAAGCCAGAAAGAAATAGATCTATGAGCTGTTTTCAACAGCCCGAAAAACAAAAAAATTTGAAAATCAAAGCCATATTAATGGCACCCTTGACTTTGCCCAATCAGAAAACCTGATAACGTCATTCCTTCACATATGCCTTTCCTTCTTTTAGACGTTTTCAGATATCAAAGAAGCCATTCACCTACCGCATTTATTGTCTTTCAGCCTCTTCTTTCTTCACATCTTCCCAATTTCCAATCTAATATCTTTCTTTTCCTTTTCATTTCTCCCTATTTTCTCATCATTTCTCCATTTTCAGACTGGCTCGCCCTTTTCTTCCTTCTCCTTCTGTCGTTCAGCATATGCAGGGACTCTTCCAATCAGGTAAAACTCTTCCCTTCCCTTAAGTGATTCTGTTGCTAGAATATGTGCTAGACCGTTTGATGATCTTAGGGTATATTCAAACTGACTATTTTTGAGTTTCCTTCGTAACTGTTGTATGTCATGAATGTACGCCCCAATCCTTGATCTATCTCCGTTTCTATTCCTGCATTTCTTTATTACTGATAGTGCGTCCCCTTCAATATTGTTTCTGCCCACTGCATGTCCACGCTGATTTGTATTGCTGTTCGACATGCGATTGCCTCGGCCGCAAATGAGGACTCAACTTGTTGGTATATTTTCGAAAGCGATAACAAAGCTGCACCTTTACTATTTCTGGCGATGACTCCCAGTCTCCCACTGCCGATTTCTGAAGCTTACCATCATGTGCTGCATCGAAGTTAACCTTGATAGCGTTGCCGAGTGGAGCACCAAACTGAACATTAAAACTAAACTTAAGTACCAAACTTTAAAAAAAAAAAAAACTTGGGAAATAATATGTTAACCTTTTTTATACTCAATTCCTTCCTCTCTATTAAAGTCATCCACTATATTTTTAAATAAATATATAATATTAATCTAATATCACAAATTGAAAATTAGCAAAAGTTTTTTATTTATATTATTCATCAAAGAAAATAAAAATAAAAATAATTTTAATAGTCGCAAGTATATTAACCGATGTCTGGGTGGTGTAGTTGGTTATCATGCTAGTCTCACACACCAAAGGTCTCCGGTTAGAACTTGAGTTTAAACACTTTTTTTTCCTTATAATATGACTGGTTCGAAGCCGGTTAGGACTTTTTTGGATGGTCTTTGAACATTTTCATTGTTGACATTAATTTCAAAATTTGGTAGCTTTGTCCAATTTGGTCTTTGAACTTATTTTCCTAGGATGATGCGGCATTATAAGATTGCGTCACATCATAACTTGAATTTTTTTTAATTTTTAGATGATGACATGGCACAATTTTAGAGTGTCACGTCATTTTACTATTAATACAATCCAATTTCAAGGACCAAATTGAAAAAAATAAAAAACTCAAAGACTAAATTTTGCTTTATCCAAAATTTAACTTTAAATTTAGGTCAAATTCTCCAATTAGTCCCTATATTATGCATAAGTTATAGACTAATTTGGTCACTTTTAATCTTTGTACTTTTCTAATGTTAAAATTTCAATTTTGACCAAACTATAGTTGTTATGTTTTCTACATAGCATCTTGAAAATAACAAAATGTAATAAATTTAACAATTACAATTCGGTTAAAATTAAAATTTCAAAATTCAAAACGTACAATAACTAAAAATGCCCAAATTAAATATGATAACTAAATGCATAACTTGCACATAAAGCAAAAACTAAAAACAAAATTTAGTTATTATTGTTTAACATACAATATGCCATAAGTTTCATACTCATCACAAATTTAGAATTGAATCCTTATACTTTTGTTTATTGGAATTTAGCCCTATTTCATTTTTTTTAATTCAATCCAGCTGTTAACATTTTTAAAATTATTTTTTAAAATTCATGTTCATTATAATGTCATTTTTAGTTGCATGACTACTAGATGAGTATTTTTTATTTCAAAATGTCACATCAATAAATTTAACAAAAAAATAATTATATTAACAATTAGACCTAAATTTTGAAATCTAAAAAAATAAAGAGACTAAATTCCTAAAAATATAATGACTAAATTTCAAATTTTTAAAAAGTGTAGGAACTTATAGCATATTTTAAGATACTTAATATTATCCATCTTTATGTATTATTAAAATAAGCCATTCTAACTCAAATCGAATTAGGAATGTTTTTTTTTTTTTTTTTTAAATTTCCAAATGACTTCAAATCGGATTAGGATTTTTACAGCATTATACAAAGCATCTTGAAGTTAAAAAAATTAAATAAAAGTTACACTAAAATACTCTCTAGTTACTCTACCGTCTGCTTTTTTTTTTTACCTTTCCCGCCATAGTAAAAAGCTTGAAATTTTTATTACTATTCTTCGATGGCAACTAAAGCTACCAAGCAAACAAAGTTCCAATGGGCGGATATTGAAGATAACGACGCTGAGGATTTGACTTACTTATTACCACCGAAGGAAGTAATCGGCCCCGACAAGAACGGGATCAAGAAGGTAATTGAGTATAAGTTCAACGAAGAAGGGAAACAAGTCAGAGTCACGACGACGATCCGAGTCCGAAAAATCGCCGTCGATTCTCCACGCAAGGAACGGATATTGGAGCGAAGGTCTTGGGCTAAATTTGGAAGTGCTATGGGTGATGAAGATGATGATAGCCGACTCACTATGGTTTCTACTGAAGAAATCTCCCTTGAACGGCGCGGTTCGTTTCTTTTTCTCTCGGTGTATTTTGATATGAGTTTGATTGTTTTAGGTTTAATTATGAACCGGTCCCTAATAGAGTTTTGAAAATTAGTCACTTTTAGGGGGAGTAATTTTCGGTTTTAATCCAAAAAACCAAAAGATCGACCTATTCGGTTTTTTCGGTTTTGATTTAATCGGGTGGGACGGATTGATCGATTTTGATCTCAGCTTAATTGATTAATTTAACCTATTATGATTTTTGAATCACGAAACCGAACTGAAAAAGATAATAATAATTATATTTAAATTATTTAAAATATATTTATATTTTATATTTTATATATAGCCATATTTTAATTGAGAAAACTGACTGAATCAAAGTAATTTCCTAATTTTCATGGTATACGATAATTAAAATTTGACAAATTAGAATATATGAATTAATTTCTCAATTTCTCTGAGAAATACTAAAAACAAAATTTGACAAATTAGTATATAGGGATTAGTTTATAAATTTTTGTAAAATAGAGGATGAAATTTAAATTTAAACATTTATTCTTAAAGATCCTTGAAACTACTTATAGGTAGCAGAGTAGAAGAACCAAAGGTTGCTGCCGGACATTCTTTGGCTCAACAAGCCAAAAACGGTGCCGTTCTCATGGTGTGTAGAACATGCGGCAAAAAAGGCGATCACTGGACTGCAAGGTGTCCGTACAAGGATCAAGCTCCACCACCAGCCAATGGAACCGTCGACAAACCTCCGGCATCTGAAACCGTTTCCGGCAAGACTGCCTACGTTCCTCCAAGTAAGAGAGGCGCCGGAGCGAAGAGAAACGGAACCGATATGAAACACAGGGACGAGGAGAACACTATTCGGTTCACTAACTTGTCGGAGGATGCTATGGAATCCGATTTGCATGAACTTGTCGCACCGTTCGGTCCGGTGAGCCGGGTTCACGTGGGGATTAATCGGAAAACCGGGTTGTGTAGGGGATTTGGGTTCGTCAACTTTGTAAAGAAGGAAGATGCTGAAAGAGCGGTATTGAAGCTAAATGGTTTTGGATATGATAGTCTCATATTGAGGGTTCAATGGGCCGGTCCAAGTACCAATTAGATTATTTTTTTTTTGAGAATTATAATTTTATTTTTAATTTAGGTTTTCTTTCTTCTTTTGGGATACTTTAATTTTTAAGTATCTAGATTTCCTCATATTAAGTTTTTTATTAATAATTTTTTGGAATTTAAATTCCACTAATTATTAATAAAGTGTAAAATTAATCGAACTATTAGCAAATATTTTTGGTGAACCAATTATAAAAAGTTACAAAATGGTCACTCACTTAATAATAAGTTTCTTTTATGGTCATCTAACTATAAAAATTTATAAAATGATAACCCGACTATTCAATCTAATTTTTTTAGTCATTAACAGGACCATAAAGATATAAGTCATTACAGTGGTGAAATTACATTTTAGTTCTCATAAAAACTTATTACTTAATGTCAGCTCACCTAAAAGAATTTTTAGCTTCGCTCTTGGATACATAGTAGAGGTGAGCATGGGTCGAGTTAGGTTGGGCTTGACTAAAATTTTAGGCCCATTTGCTAGGCCCAGGCCCGACCTTGAAAATGGGCTTAAAATTTTGTCTAAGCCTGGCACCAAATAAAAATGTTAAAACCAGGGCCCGACCTGGCCCACCCATATTAATTTTTATATTATTTTGTATATAATTTTAAAAAAATATATAATACATCAAAAATATTAAAAATATCAAAATAAATATTTCCCAACAAATTGAAAATAAATTTTAAAAAATATGTATACTTAAATAACACTAAGATAGATGTAACTTAACAAATGTCTTTAAAATAATAACAAAATTAACAAATGTCTTTAAAACAATAACAAAATTAAGTTTTATACGGTATCCAAATAACAACAAAATAGCAGCAACATAATAGTAAAATGGTAACAAAATAGGGAGAAAATAACAAGAAAATAATATTAAAAAATCATATTTTTTTGTTTTTTAGTGTATTCGGGTCGGGCCGAGAATGCTTTACCTGAGGCCAGACCCTTTTTTAAACGGGTCTTTTTTTGTCCAAGCCCATTTTTTGGGCCTATATTTTTGCCCAAACTCTCCCACATTTAGGGTAGGCCTTCGAGTCGGGGTGGGGTGACCCGACCCATGCTCACCTCTAGTGTAATACACACACAGAGACATATATATATGGGAGAAATCCACTTATATCAATGTAAAATAAAATAAATTTTACACATTTTCATATTTTTTTCAAAAAACATTTCATTATATGTATCATGCATGTCAAATTTGACGTAAATTATAAATTTTTAATTATTTGTTTTATGTTTCAATAAATATTAATATATGAAATGTTTTAGATCGGTATAATAGATATATTAGATCGATTAAAATTTTTACGTGTATTGACAAGTACAATTTTATTGATAAATTCTAATTCAATTTTTTTTTCATGAAACATCTTTGAACATCACAAATCTGTGAATCAAAATCCAAACAACTTTCTTCTTTGACCTTCCACTCTAATCATCAAATTGACTTGGATCTAAAGTATGCTCTACTTGTCAATGGGTACTCGTCTATTTATATATTATTTTGTGATTTTTAGATTAACGGTTAATTCGGTTTGAAACCGGCCGGTTAACCAAATTTTTTCGGTTTAACCGAAAAAATTAATAAATAAAATTAAAATATATAAATAGGTCTACTATTCACCTAAACCCAATTCAAACCCAAATATCCAACCCAACCCAATTACCCAATCCAACACAATCATAAAAATTACAAATAATTTAATAAATAAAAATAAAATTCTAAAACTAAAACTAAAATTATGTAATCTTTTTAATTATGTAGTGATTCATTTTGGGTAATTCGGTTAATTCGGGTAATTCGGTTAATTTTTAACCAAAAATTAAAAATATAATTTTCAGTT
Organism: Gossypium australe; assembly: GCA_005393395.2. Lineage (NCBI taxonomy): Eukaryota > Viridiplantae > Streptophyta > Magnoliopsida > Malvales > Malvaceae > Gossypium > Gossypium australe. The sequence continues at coordinate 159,628,938 of CM016626.1, forward strand.
AATTCGGTTAACCGACCGAATTATTCGAAAAAATTTCGGTTCGGTTACTTTTTTTGAAAAAATTTCGGTTCGGTTAACGGTTAAAAATTCTGAAAGGTCAGTTAATTCGGTTAATGTTATTTTGGGTCAGTTAACCGACTGAACAACGCTAGGTCTATTGTACCAATTGTTGTCGCTTGGAGTTTGCTAGCTGAATTTTTTCAAAAAAAAAACTTAATCGTCAATGGCTTAAATAAAAACTTCCGAATAGCTCAATGATTTAAATAAAAACTTTCGAATAGTTCAATGACCATTTTGTAACTTTTTTAAAGTTGAATGGTCAGAACTTAAACTTAGTAATAATTTAGTGATATTGGGTGTGATTTAACCTTATAAATGTTGACCTTTAAATCAACTATCATGCAAATTTTAAAAGCTACCATCATAAGCCAATTTGTGACAAAAGAACAAAATTGAATAATTGGGTGACCAAAAAAAAATTTACTAATAGTTATGTGTTAGATGTCTATTAGTGTAGTTTACCTTAATAAAATTGAAATAATTTATAAGACCATTGGTTGGTGCAAATAATTAACACATTTTCGAAATTGGGTATTGTAGAGGGACTAAAATCAAGATTTGACCAAAATATAAAAACCAAATTCGATCTAACACAAGTCCAAGACGTGATTGAAAACTTTGAAAATAAGGAAGTTCCAGGTTCCATATGTGTGATGGTTCTAATAATTGAAAAGAAAATGACGTTTTTTAGGGTTTTTTTTAAATAGAAATAATAAAATAAGTCAAAAATAGATATTGATAGTTTCCAATCAAATCATTCTACCAATTTAAGAAAAAAAATTGTTATTAATACTTTCCAATTTAATCCTTACCTCTCTCTCTCGCTCTCACAAGGATTTCTTTTTTAATTAAAAATTCATTTTGGTCACTCAAATTTTATATTTCATTAATCAATCAAAATAAAAACATGATTTTCTTTCTTAAAAAATTCTTTCTAAACTCATTGACTTGACACACTTTTTTACATTGGAAGGGTATTTTTAAGTAAAAAATTGTCAGTGTTTTAATGAATTAATTAAGCGTTAATTATTTGGACTAAAATCAAAGTTATAAAATTAGAGGGACCAAAATTAAAATTTGAGCACTATGAAGATCTATATTCAATCCGACACAAGTCTAGGACGTAATTGTAAACTTTCAAAATAAGTAAGTTTTAGGCTCCAAACGCTTGATGTTTATGATTAATGAAAAGAAAAATGAGGTTTTAGAAAGAAATAACAAGATACGTTTTAAATTAGTATTTAAAAAAATAAAATTAACGTAATAAATGTAGATTTATAAATTCCATTTATAGAATTAAAAAACTCCACTCAAATAATAATTCATATTTAAAAATAGGGATATAAAACTATTTTTAGTCCTTTAACTTAGTTAATTTTCTCATATTCATCTTTTAAATTTTTTTATCCACATTAGTCCCAAAATTTTACAATTTATTTTCAAATTTAACCGTTGAATTTGAAATCCTTTAAGATGTGATAATATGGTCCAATTTCAGAATGTCACATTATCGCACCTTAATTAAATCAAAATTTAGGGATCGAATTTGAAAAAAATTTTAAATTCAAGGACTATATGTTATTTTATCTCTTCATATATATATATATATATATATATATAACTAATAAGAAAAACACTCGATAGTTTTTCAACCTTGTTTGCGGAGATAATACAACGACTTTTTTGAAGTATAATTTTATTTTTAAAAGTTATAATTATAATCACCGTCAATATAGTCCGAATAATTATAATCAACAAATAAAATAAAATAATATACATTGTGAACTCAACTAAAATAAAGGGAAAATATTAATTTAATTAAAAAGTATTTTAGTATTAAGCAATTACACTATTATAATCAAATTAAAATATCATAAAAACATTATAATTCGTCAGCATTAGACCCCGCACTGAAAGAGGTGGCTTTGCAAAAAAATGTAATCATGTGAACCTTATGGCAGAATACTTGACTAAATGGTTCGCAATTTCGTTCTGGGCTCTTGGAACATGACGAATACGTACCCTCCAGCTCCGGTTAAACAACTGATATATTAGACACAATTTCATCATACTACTATCTATATATTTATATGATTTTGACCACATTTAAGAAAAAAAATATCAAATTAACATCAATCCAAAAAGACTTAAATTAATCCTCCTATCAATCTACATCTAATCACCATTACTTAAATAATTAAGAGTTGGCAATTAAAAAAAAAATAAGATTATAATTTATTGCATGCATTAGAAAACAAAATAATATTTTGTCTATTTATTGAAACATATTTTAGTAATTTCAAAAACTATGAACTTTCACTTATATACAAGGGGCGGGGCCTCCAAATATGATAAATTTTAAATTTAGTCCCTTTAGAAAATTTAATTTTATTATTTAATAATGAGGTTTTAAAAATTATGACCATTTTAAAGTTGAAAACTTCTCCAGTTCTCCCCTTCACCACTTGTTACTCCCTTTTTTTTAAGTGTTATATAAACATATAAAATATTTCAAATATAATTTTATGACAACTTGACCCCAATATTTTTTTACAACTTATTTATTTAATCACGAATAAAAAATGTAACATTATAGACAAAATATTAATTTAAATTATCGGATCAAATGATAATAAGTTTAATGTTTTTTTAAATAAAATTTTGGGTTCGAGTTATAGAAGAAAAAAATTATACACGAAGTTTACTTTTTGTTTTGGTGTATGATCCAACTTGATTCTGAATTTTGTAAAAGCTTAATGTAACTATCAAATATAGAGGCAATACTAGAGCACAACCCCATAAAGGGGTAACAAATTTTCTCCTATAGTGTTTAGAATTTGTAACTTTTATAAATAATGAAAATGATAAAATTACATTTTGATTTTTAAAAATTTAAATTCAATTTTAATATTTTAAAATTTAAAATTACTCAATATTAATTTTTACAGTCCATAAAGTTTTTTTTTGCAATGAATAGACTGATATATTAATTGCTGGGGGCCCAAGGCAAATGAAAAGAAACAAACAGACAGCCAAAGCAACTAAAACGTCAAAACAAGCAGGACGGTAAAAATAAATATCTAGAAAACATAAAACACTTGGAAATAAACAAAAGGAAACCACTAGAAGAGACCACCTGCGCCCACAGCAAACTTCAACAAATATCAGCCACACCATTTCTTCTCAAGCAGAAAACAGATTAGAAGAGAGAAGAAACGAAACGCTTCATAAACACCATGGAGATTCAACCGAACCTTCTCCACTAACGAAGCTAGTCAAAAAACCCCCTGATTCCAATGAGTCCTTGCCAATCTGTCCTTCAGCACCGCTATCTGAACTGAATCTGGCAATTCATCGTTCCATACTTGATTAGACCTGTCTTCTCCTACCTTCTAAGGCTAAAGAATGAGCCGCATTGTTCACCCCCCGAGGAAAAAACTGGTAAGAAATTTCTTCAAACCCGTTCTCCAATAATAGAATATTCTGTGTAATCGGTCGGAGAACTGATTTGTCATTCTGTTTTTTCGTGATGGTTTTAATAACTGTTAATGAATCGCCCTCCACGATTACTGGAAGGAAACCCCAAGTTGCCGCCATGCAGAGAGCTCATTCACATGCCTTTGCTTCTGCAACGAAAGCGTCTCTCACATCTCTAAACAGATAAGTCTCTGCCCCCACAATATTTCCTTCAGAATTCCTTGCTAAAATCGCTGTTATGGCAATCTTAGTTTCGTTTTGAAAAGCCGCGTCAAAATTGATCTTGGTAAAACCTAGATCTGGGGGTTTCCAAACTTCATTCCCCAGCGAGCTTGACAAAGGAGAGTGAATCTCCCGATGACGGTTAATTTCCTGATTGCAACCTTTTAGGAAACCCAACGTTTCCATCATCGAAAACTTAATACCCTCATATAGCATTTTATTCCTGCTATACCACACTCCCCATAAAGAAAGGGCCATCATTTGTCTCTGTTGTTCGTTTGCTGCAGAAAAGGTGAAACACCCCACACCCGGCCCACGAGCCTGAACCGGATCTGGTATGTTCCTTAAGAAAATCGGTTTCAAAGTTCTTTGTTACTTAGAGAAAATTTGTGTAATTTTTTGAAAAATATTGTTTTGGGTTGGGCTTAGATCAAAACCCACTTATTTACTTAGAAATCATTTAATTACGATGACAAAACAGTTTAGGGTTTATTTTTAAATAAATAATTCTTAAGTTGAACTTTAATCAAAAATAGTTCGTAACATAGTAAATTAAAAGTTTAAACAGAAATAAAGAAATCCTACTTGGGCCTCATGGCCTTATTACATCAATCAAAACCCAAAATAAAATTTAAGTACTGAGTAAAATAAAAGCCCAAGTCTTTAAATTTCTCCTTGCAATGCATGGCCACCTTTAGCTCCTGCCGACCCGGTCCATTACTGCTCATCACCTGAAAAAAAATATTTCCCCAACGGGGTGAGTCAACCAGACTCAATGTGTACGTGGCACTAAATCGTAATAGAATCAGGCATACAATACATTCAATCATAAAATACAAGTTATGATGCATTCCCAAACCCAAACCTAATTGTCCATCCGCTACACACCCCCGTACCTGCCAAACACATCGTGGGGACTACTAAGTCGACCCTCCTTCCGCTACATACCAATTTGCGGGCTTAAGGCTCCGCATTTGTGGTTTTAGGAAACCACTTTTTAGATTACTGTGGTCTTAGATCACCACTTTTCACTTCCCCTTTCAATATACAACCATATGCCCCATAAACATTAATATGCATAATATACCATAGTTCACATTCTTATCATATTCTCATGTTATGAATAACATATTTCATATTCCTAGTAGAGGTAGGAAACGTACCTGAGTACTTAGTACCTTAACATGGTACCTTAGCCATGCTCATATTTTCATTAACATATATTTTAATACATGCAACCATAATTCATATTACAAAGTAGTGTGGAGTACACACCTGATTCGCTTAATGAAGTCCTCGAAAATCCCGAAGAGAACCGATTACAGATTTAGATCTCAAACCCTACATAAGTTAATCACTTACTATTTAAAAGACCATTCGGCCATTTTTCCAAATATAACTAGGATTTGTATTACTTACCTTGTAACTGAATTGATTTTAAAAAAAATCAAGTGCCGGATCTTTGTATTCCTCCCTTGTGAATTCGGCTAAACACTATATTACTCCATAGGTTAGTTTTCTGCTTCTGATAATAGATCTAAATATTTAAAATAGCCTTGACTGAATATCTTAAACACATACCTTGTGATTTCAAATCCCGAAAAGTAACCCTTGGCTATGGAGATGTTGAAATCCCTTAAATCCTTAGATCTGAAATCCCGGAATTCCTCCTTTATTATTCGGCCAAAAGACAACCAAAAGAATCAGTTCCCAAATCTTGGTTGACAGAGAATAAACAACAAAAATCCGTTATTCTTACCTTATCACCACAATTGACGGCACCCTTGAAGCCACAGAGATTCGGCTATGGAGACTTAAACAGGAATCAAAAAGGTTTCGGCTTGACAGTAGAAGAGAAAAGAAGAAGAAAAGAGAAGAAGAAAATTCGCAGAGAGGGAGAGAGCTAGGGAATTTTCGGCAGAGCAGAGAAAGAACCAAACTGATGAGTAGCCCTCCTTCCTTCCCTTTTATAGGCAAAGTTATCAGCTAAGGAGTCCCTTTCTTGGCCACCACTCCTCTATCTGATAACCTTATCTTTTAATTATCACAAACAAAAGAGTTTAATCCAATTTAAATCCTTTATTATCCCTTGAAAATAATCCAATTAAAAATCCTTTATTATCTCTTCAAAATAATCCAAATAAAAATCCTTTATTATCTCTTCAAAATAATCCAAATAAAAAGCTTCTATTTATCACCTTATTAATCACATATTTATGAAAATAAAACACCTCCTTTTCTAGAAGCATGTGCCGTCCACCTCAGCCTTCTGGAAGCCAAAATAAAACCTCATTTATTTGCTTCCCAAGTGACTCGAACTCAGGCCCAACACCCTTGCATGTGGCGCCATTTCCAAAGGCCCTAAGTGGCATCTTCAGGCCACTTTTCCAAGCCTGTTTGTGTGTCAAATCTTACCAACTTTTTCTTTTAAGGCCTCCTTGCCCTAATTTCCTATTTTAAACTTTAAAATTCGACATTTCTAGGTCATTTCTAAGTTTCCTAAAATTTTCGATCGGCTCTGTATACTTGCCATTTTTCTTACATTTCCAAGTTTCCAGAAATGTTCACTTTCCATTTTTGAACCATTTCCTTACATTTCCAGGCTTCCAAAAATGTTCATGTCCAATGCATTTCCAGGTTTCCAAAAATGTTCATGTCCAATGCATTTTCAGGTTTCCAAAAATGTTCATTTCCATTTTCATTTTCATGCATTTCCAGGTTTCCAAAAATATCAAAAATTTACTCATAGCACTTAAAACTTGTCATTTCGCACAATTAAACCGAAAATGCATAGGCCCTTTCCAGGATGTTACAAAAGGTAGTAGTGAAACAGATCTTAGCGCTTATCGACAAGTCAAAAGAAGGAGCACGATGTTTAGCGATTTCCAAATGGACTTTAGAACTTCGCAGGACCACATAAGATGATCTGCATCCTCCGAGCCTTCTTTGCAAAGCAGGCACACAGTCTCCACACTCAAAGTCCTGCGAGCCAAATTACAACGATGAGGCAGAAAGTTATTAAACAATCTCCATATGTAAATTTTTATTTTAGAAGGAATCTGTAAAGTCCATAAAGATTTGTAAAAGTCGCCATCAGTGGAGGTGACTGTATTGTTCTTTAATTGTTCTGAAGCTAGCACCCTGTACCTACTTTTGACTGTATACTCCCCAGACCCCTCATACTTCTAAACTCTTAAGTCCTCCACCCGACAGTCTGCAATGGGGATAGAGAGAATACGTCTTGCAGTGTCAACATCAAAAATATTGAACAGTAGTTCTTCATTCCATGTATAAGTCTCACAATCAATTAGTTGGTTCACTGTTGTCCAATTCGGGAATATCTGTTGAAATGAAACTCTATTGTTTTCTCTTCCAGGCAACCAGGGGTCATTCCAAATATTAATGTCAGAACCAGTCCCAACACGCCACACCAGTCCATTCTCAATCAACTCCTACGCACTGCAAATACTATGCCAAGTATACGAAAGGTAAGACCCAATCTTTGCAGCTAGAATATTCGAGTGAGGGTTAAGATACGCCAAACCTGTTTCGCTAATAAGGCTTTATTAAATAAAACCAAATCCTTGAACCCCATTCCACCAACATTTTTCGGTCGGCATAAAGATTCCCATCTGCTCCAATGAATACCTCTAGCTTTATTCATGATCCCTTAAAGTTTTCGACAAAATGTTTTCGGCATAAGAAAACACTGCATAGCATAGAGTGGAATAGCTTGCAATACCGACTTAATAAAGACTTCCTTCCCATCTATAGATAGATAACGCAAATTCCATCCTTCAATTCGCTTTCTGAAACGATCCACAAAATTAGCGAAAGCCCACGACTTCTTACAACCAACCATCATTGGGAGACCTAAATACTTTTCTGGATTATGGGCCATCCTTACACCCAACATCGTGATAATGTTCTCTTTGACCTCATTATTCACATTGGCCCCAAAGTAAATAAGAGATTTTTCAAAGTTCACCCTCTGACCATAAATCAATTCATATTCCTTAATAACATCTCAAACTGCTTCCGCCCACTTACGAGATACATCCCCAAACAAAATGCTATCATCTGCAAAGAACAAATGATTTATAGAGAACCTAGCCGTACCAATAGGAGCGCCTCTCACCAGACCTTTTCGTTTGGCTTCCTCAATAAGAATAGAGAAACCTTCTGCGCAAATTAAGAAAAGAAAGGGACTAAGAGGGTCCCCTTGTCTTAATCCCCTTGAAGGCGAAAACCACTCACTAGTGCTCCCATTGAGACTTACAGAATAAGAAACAGAACAAACGCATCTCATAATGAGTATAATCTACTCCTCATGAAAACCCAAGTATTTCATCATTCCTGCTAAGAAATCCCATTCCAGCCGGTCGTAAGCTTTACTCATGTCGAGCTTGAGCGTAAAATTCCCTTTTTGGCCCATTTTCTTCATTTTAAGAGAGTGGAGAACTTCATACGCAATTAATACATTATCAGAAATTAGTCTACCTGGTACGAAAGCTCCCTGCGCTTCATTAATACAAGATCCCAACACCTCACTCATTCGAAAGACCAAAACCTTCGCTATAATCTTATAGATTACATTACAAAGACTGATAGGATGAAATTGGGCCATGTTTTTCGGCTTTTCCATTTTAGGAATCAAAATAATACAAGTTTTATTAATCCCACCTATTTCACCAGCACCATTAAGAATAAATAAACAATAAGATGAAATTTCAGGCCCAATGATATGCCAGTACCTTTGAAAGAAGATAGCAGGAAAACCATCAACACCTGAGGCGTGCAAGGGCGACATCATCTTGACAGCATGAACAATCTCATCTTCCGTGAATGGCTTCATCAAATTATCATTCATCGTATCGTCAACTTTTTTCTCCACTAGTCCAAAAAGATGATCATCTGGACCCATTTCCGAAGCCGTAAAAAGGTTGCCAAAATACTCTACTGCCAACTTTAATAAATCATCAGTCGATGACAATAATCTACCATTCTCATCTTCCAAAGCCATAACTCGTCCACGAAATTGACGATTGATTGCCACTTTGTGAGAATAACTCGTATTGCGATCGCCATTATTCAACCAATTAGCACGAGCACGTTGTGCCCAAAAAAGCTCCTCTTTATCAGCTTCCCAGTTAAGATGCTTCTGGACATCTGTGATTTCGACTAGAATTTCATCGGAATGATCTTGGTTCGAAAGGTAACTCAATCTGTCTTCAAGTATCACATGCTTTTTCCTGTCCATCCTATTTTTAGATGCGCTCCATTGTTGTAAACGTCGTCCCATTTTCTTAATCTTTACTTCGACATTTCCATCGTCCTCACTCCACCATTGTTTAATCAAATTGTCAAAAGAGTTATCCTCAAAACAATTTGCTTCAAAACAAAAATGCCTGATATGATTATGGGGAACATTCTGGGGCTTGCTAATAGTGTCAAAAAGAATAGGATAATGGCCACTCCAGTTGATAATTAGGGAAAAGATTCACCCAATCAAAAATGGCCACTCCATGGTCCAATCTTTCCCTAATATTAGAGGTTAAAAACTTCCCCCTTTCCCATATGTACCACCTCCCCACAAAGCCCAGGTCACTAAGGCTGCAATCATCTAGAGCTGTTCTAAATTCAGACATTTTCCTTTCCGATTTACGGTGACCTCCTTTTTTCTCAAAAAAATTAACAATCTCATTGAAATCACCTAACACAACCCACGGTCTTAAATGATCTTGACTCAAGCACTTAATTAATTCCTATGATTCATTACGTTTACGGCCATCAGAATTTCCATAGAAGCCCGTTAATTGCCAAACCTCCCCATTTTCATTATCATGGATTTCAGCATCAATATGGAAAGAGGAGAAGCTCTTCAGGTTCACCAGAGAGTTCCCGTTCCATCCAAGAGATAAGCCCCCACTAGAGCCAATTGCGCCCACGTCCAGTCCATTTACAAAACTGCACTTCAGTCGCACCTTCTCCATACGTTTAACACTTAATTTTGTTTCCATAAGAAACAAAATTCGAATGGCTTGTAATTTGTTCTTGAGCCTATTAACAGTTCGCAGTCTCCCCAAACCGCGAACATTCCAGCTTAGAATTTTCATAATGCTCAGCTGCTCTGGGCACCAGAGCTAGCCGTTAGATAAAAAAGAACTCCATCCTTATTAGCGCCCAAATGGACATTTGATTCCTCCACTATCCGCTGTCTTTTTTTCCCTTCCAAAATAGCTATTGGGTCTTGTTCTGCATTCAACACTAAGTCCATCGGCCCAGTAACTCCTTCACCAATATTCAAATGATTAGTATCCCAAGTACGCTAGTTTTTGTGCCCATTAATACTTTGTCGATTTGCTCCCCCATTCGTGGAATTAAGAATAGAATCTTGATTCCTCAATTCTTTCCCAAAATCACGCCTAGGAATATTTTCAGAATTAATGGGATTTCTTAGATTGGCACCTTCTAAAAAATCTGAGCAAATCTGAGATCCATCCGTATCCCGTAACCAACGACTTGCCACCATATTCCGGCGCCTTGGCGTCGCCCGCAATGATAAATCCCAGCCAAAAATAATTTTGGAAGGCTCAATTCTTAGACGAAAGGGGCAAAAGCTTTCTCCATGCCCAAGTTTACCATAGATGAAACAAAATAGACTCAGTTTTTCATACTTAAAACGTGCATAAACCGTGGTTTTCTTGCCAATCTGGATTTTCTTCTTACGCTTTAGTGGGTCAAAACATCCAGCTTAACCCGAATCTGCATATAAGTCTTTAGTCCATAATTGGTAGTTGTTGAGTCGTACTCAAGAAATACACCCAAAAAGTTCCCAAATTGCTTTGCCATCATTTCAGTAAACAGTCCTAGCGGTAACTCATGCACCTATACCCAGAAATCAGTGTAATTCAACGCCATTGCTAATGGATCTTCTCCATTTTGAATACGTTGCAGGATGAGCAAATGGTTATTGAAACACCACGGAGCCCCGCATAGTACTCTCTGGATATCAACTTCATGAAAGAATTGGAACAAGTACCGTTTATCACCCAGATCAGTGATGCAAATCCCCCCAATTGGATGCCAAAGATCTGCCATTGTGTTTCGTAACGAGGGGAAGTGAACCACACTGCCCGTTAAATATTTGCCCACTAGGCAAAATTTGTGATTCCCATACATAGAACCTGCTTCCTCTTGAAATGCCTCATCCTCCTCATCCAATAAGCTCAGGCCCACTAACTCGTCTTCCATTAGAGGGGAAAAGAAAACAATTGCAACCACACACTAGAAGAAAGGATGAAACAAAACCAGGAAAAAAACAAAATCTGGAAAAGAGAAAGATAAAAAAGAGAAAATCGTGCCACAAGGCAGACAGAGAGAATTCATGCCACAAGGCAGACTCTTGTTAATACTCTAATTAATACTGAAGCAATATGTACCAAGCACTGGGCCTTGATGGTAAGTTAGGTTGGCTTTTAAATTACATTTTGACTTTTAAATTGGGTTTTGAACTTGACAATTATTCTCATTTTGGGATTTGAATTTTTTTTGTCCAAGTTAATCCTTAAACTCGACAAAAATTCTCGTATTGAAACATGAACTTTAAGGTTTTAAATAAAATATTAGAAACTAATGTGAAAACAGAGGCCTATTTTAGGCCTAAATGTGGGGTCAATTGTCAAATTTAGGGTCTAATTTAGTTAAAAAAAGTTTAGACTCTAAAAAATAATGTAACCCTAAAATTATTTTTAAAAGGTTAATGGTCAGATTCGATTTTTTTTAAAGATTTAAGGTCAAATTTATCTCAAAAAATGAAAAAGGATCAAATTGAAAAAAATGTAGAAGTTAAGAATTAAACTTTGCATTATACCCCAAAAAGTCCATGAAGAAAGCCCTGATTCCATTAGACAGACTATACGATAATACATCTAGTGGTCTTTATTTACTCGCACTCTATATTCACTCTCTGTATCTATACCTGTCTCTCTCTCTCTCTCTCTCTCTGTTTTTCTCTCTCCCACAAGGATTTAATTTTTTATTAAAAACCCATTTTGGATTCTCAGTGTTTTGCTTGTCACTTCCAAGCATCACTCTCATGGCTTCCATCATTGAATCTGGTTGGCTGGTAAAAACTTCTGTCTTTGCTTTATTTTGGATCTGTTTTTGCTGGGGTTTATGTGGTCTTGGGATTAACTTAGTTCAATTTCAAGGTTTAGGGGTTGATTAGTTTCTGATTATATTTGATTTGAAAATTTTAGCTTTTATTTATTTATTTGTTTGTTTGTTTTGGCTGTTTATTTGGAGGGTGACGTTCAAAGTAAATGAAGATGGTAGATAGATGATGGATGTTGATGTTTACAATGCTAAGATTTGTTTAAATATTATTATGCAGTGTTTCTTCTCTGTTATAAACTGAAATTCATTATGCCACCATAGTATGAATATACATACATACATAATTTGAATAATATACTGTTATGGTTTGTTTGAATAATACACTGTTGTGGTTTACATAATTGGGATGATGGTAGCTGCAGAATGGATAATAATTTGGGTTTTGATTCCAAGTCACTGATTTACCATATATTTTTATTACATACACATACATGCATGCATACATACATACATGGTTTGAATAATATACCGTTGTGGTTTACGTAATTGGGATGATGGTAGCTGCAGAATGGATATTGATTTGGGTTTTGATTCCAAGTCACTGATTCACCTTTTTTTTTTTTTTTTTTGTTGTGTACATATGCATATACATATACATATACATATTCAATTTGAATAATATACTTTTGTGGGTTAACATAACTGGGATGATGGTAGCTGCAGAATGGACATTAGTTTGGGGTTTGAGTCCCAAGTCACTGATTCACCATTTTTTTCTTGTTATATACATATATGTGTATGATATCAGTATATAGTTTTAATCTATGTTACTCTGGACTTGGGTGTGAGTGTCAAATGGGTATGTATCTGGCACAAGCATGGTTAGTTTTTTTTTTTCCAAGTTTTTTCATGTATTTGAAGGATCTTTGGAAATGATATCCTCATATCCATGTGACGGACACGAGTGTTAGACATATGTAATTCATGAAAAATGAAGACTCAGAGCAACACAGATTTTAATGCCATTGATTAGCCACTGAATATGTGTTTATTCATAGTGATTATTTAGATCCTAATTTTATTTGGTCTACATCGAAGGATCTTTGATGAATCTTTGATTTTTCTTTCAACCATTTGAAGCGCGAATTTGTCTAGTTTTGCTTATTGATTCCACCTTTTGACGCGTAGTTCTACTAATTAGTTTGAAAAATGTTATTTGTTTACTGTGCAGTATCTGATCACGCATTTCAGCGACTTCCAGCTAGCTAGTATGGGAAGTTTCCTTCTTCATGAAAGTGTTTTTTTCTTATCTGGGCTTCCATTTATATATCTTGAAAGAGCTGGATTGCTAAGCAAATACAAGATTCAGGTTCACTCAATCTTCTTTGCTGCTATCATTGTCGATCGTTATTATTTTTTTAGCATAGAAACCGGCAAGGGGGAGTGAAGGGTTGTTCGTGATGGAAAAACATCTTTCGTTTTTATCTAATTCATAATAAATTAGTTTCATTTGTAATTTGTGTTTCTATGCAGACAAAAAACAATACCCCTACTGCCCAAGAAAGATGTATCACTCGCCTACTTTTGTATCATTTTAGCGTCAATTTACCGCTTATGATTGTCTCGTATCCCGTCTTTAGATGCATGGGCATGAGAAGTAGTCTACCATTGCCATCCTGGTATTTTCAGGTTCTTTATATGCTAGAGCCTTTATATTTTCCTTGATTCTTACACCCTTCGATCATAATATCGTGAATTATATTGCTTCTCCAAAGGTAAAAGAACCATAGAGGCTCATGTAATAGGAGTCAAATTGCATTTTGTCCCCTCTACCAAAAAAAAAAATAGGCAAATTAGTCCTTCTACATTAGATCAAAGAGCAATGTAGTCCTTTCTGTTAAAATCTTCATTTATTTGTACTGTTCAAAACTGGCATATTTGACGGAATAACCAGACATTGACACGTGGTGTGCTACGTGTATGTCATGTTGACATATAGAGACTAGTTTTTAACGGTAAAAATAGATGGAGTTTTTTGTGTCATGTTGACATATAGAGACCAGTTTTTAAAGACCAGTTTGCTATTTGGTCTAACGTACAGGGACTAATTTGCCCATTTTTTGTGTAGAGGGGGCAAAATTCAATTTGACTCCTATTACAGGGGCCTCTATGGTACTTTTATCCCTATCCGGAATATATCTTCCATAGATTTGCCTGCATGAAATTAAATTCTCTGTTTTTGAAGCTCTAATTTGTTGCATCCTTATTTGGTTTCATAGGAAAGTGGTTCTAACTCAGATAATATTCTACTTCATTCTGGAGGATTTCGTGTTTTACTGGGGACATCGTGTTTTACATACGAAATGGCTGTACAAGCATGTACACAGTGTCCATCATGAGTAAGTCCGAGCATTAGGTGGTTATACTATTTAAAACTACGAGCAATGTTGTTCGTGCTAGGTGTACTAATCGGATAATCTTATAAACTACACAGATACGCAACACCATTCGGACTGACATCGGAATATGCTCACCCAGCTGAGATATTGTTCCTTGGCTTTGCCACAATTGTTGGTCCTGCCATCACCGGCCCACATCTGATTACTCTTTGGTTGTGGATGGTTCTTAGAGTCCTCGAGACAGTTGAGGCACATTGTGGTTACCATTTTCCGTGGAGCCTCTCGAACTTTCTACCTTTATATGGGGGGTGAGTTCCGTGTTCACTTGACACTTTGCTTCTTCACAAGTATGCGTAGTTCTATTGTTTTATCTTTTAACTCATTGGCCATGAAGTAATTGTTCATATTTTTCACTTTTCCAGTGCTGATTTTCATGACTATCATCATCGTTTGCTTTACACGAAATCTGGCAACTACTCATCCACATTCATTTACATGGACTGGTGAGTTTGGATTTATTTTCCGAATCATTAGCATGCTTTCAATGGTCAGATTGTAGGGGTAAAAGTACTATAGAAGCCCTTGTATTAGGAGTTAGATTGCATTTTGCCCCTCTACTAAAAAGGGCAAGGTAATTCCTTTACATTAAATCAAAAAGCAAATTGGTCTTTCTATTAAAAATTCTATCAATTTTTACAGTTAAAAACTAATCCCTATACATTATTATGAGATAAATGTGGCATGCCACATCTAACTAGCTATTTCGTCAACTACGCCAGTTTTTAATAGTAGAAATAGATGGAACTTTTAACAGAAAGGACTAGTTTGCTCTTTGATCTAAAACGCAATGACTAATTTGCTCATTTCTTAAGTAAAGGAGACAAAATGCAATCTGACTCCAAATACAAAAACCATCATGTTACTTTTACCAATTGTAGGTTATTGTGATTGCCAATATGTTTTTCTTGAAGTACCCTTGTCCGACACTTGTGCATGATGCACGTACATGAAGCACTTGATCACTACTCACTAGGAATTTCTTCATGTTGTTCAAATGTTAAACCGACTTTCTAGCATCTGATACACCGTCAAAGGTTTGTCAATTTGGATGTCAATAATCTCGTAAGAATGTTTTGCGATGAATGTATGCGTTGTTAGAATATGCATTGTTAGAATCCATCATGTACATGGCACAGTCTGCAATTTCGACGTACCCTTGAAATTTTATTTGTTGTCATTCGAAACCGATCTTGATTCTCATAATAGCCCTCTGGGTTTGGACTTCATTATCCTCCGGAGATCATTTTTCTGTTAATATACATACTAACTAGCAGTGACCGCCCTGTATTCTCAGGATATTCGGTACCGATAAAGGCTACAGAAAGCTGAAAGCACTAAAACACAACGGAGTCGGCTTCGAAGATGACAGCAAGCAAACATAATGGAGAGAAAACTAGTTTCGAGTTCGAGGGTTCGGGATGTTCCGAAAAAAGGTTGTAGTATTGCGAGCAATCCACGTTCTTCATGTTTAATTGATGTTTCATATTCTATGTGGAATCATTTGATTGATTTTTCTTTGGACATTTTACAACCCTAATAGTTCTGTGCATGAAGTTGCTGTTCTTTTTTCCCTTAAAATCATTTTCCAAAGTAGCCACTGTAGATTTTTGGAGGTTGGATGTTTGAATAATGTTCAAAGATATAATTTTTTGTTGGTTTTTATGGGTAATTCAATCCACACAAGTATTTACAGAGGGCCTAATTGGGGATTGGAGGAATGGATAATAAAGAAGGGGTTGCAAATGTATGTTTGAAATTTCGGATTCGAAACAAGTAGAGGAACTCTTCCTGTTGGACTAAATGATAAAAGAATACCCGGAAACACATCTACAAAAGCTTCGTATAGGAATCCAAAAAGAAACGATCCAATTGATCAAGCTGCACAATGAGGATCATATCCATAAGATTTTGCACTTCTCGACCAATCTAATCTGTTTCGTTATTCTAAGTGGTTATTCTATTTTGGGGAATGAAGAACTTCTTATTCTTAACTCTTGGGTTCAAGAATTCCTATCTAATTTAAGCGACATAATAAAAGCTTTTTCTATTCTTTTATTAACAGATATATGTATAGGATTTCATTCGCCCCACGGTTGGAAACTAATGATTGGCTCTATCTACAAAGATTTTGGATTTGCTCATAATGAGAGTTGAATAATATTTGATAAATTACATTCAAGGTGATTAAATTATTTGAAGATTTTCATTTGAGTTATCGGACTATTAAAATTGTTATTGTATGTTATTATTTTTTTGAATCGCTTACATCAATCAAAAGCTTTACTTTCTATATTTTTTTTTTATAAAACGACTTTGAACATTATGAATTTGCGAACTAATATCTAAACAATTTTTTTTCACCGACTTGGTTTTAGGGTATGTTCTATTTGTTGATGGTATCTAATGTACTGATCTTTGAAATGCCGCTTGAAGGTTGGTAGCTTGACTTTTTTCAAAAAAATATTAACAACTCTGTGATTTAAATAAAAAATTTCGAATAGTTAAATGGCTTCAATAATAGGTTTCAAATAGTTTAATGAGTATTTTATAACTTTTTGAGGTTGAGTAATTAAAACGTAAACTTATTACTCGTTTAATAACTTTGGGTGTAATTTATCTTTTTTATTTCAACAATACTAAAGTGTCATGTTATTGTTCACTGATCATAGATAAGAACTTTTGGTAAAAAAAATTAGAAGTAATGAAATATAATTTTAATTAAATGTACATTTAAAATATGTTCTCGAATAAATAATATATATATATATATATATATATATATATATAGAGTTGAATAGACTCTACAAGCATTGTTAAATGGTTGACATATGTCTATCTAACGCAGTGGCGAAGCCAGGGGGGCTGGCATGGGCCCCGGCCCCCCCTAAAAGGTAAAATTTCTATTTAGACTTTTAATTTAAATTAGTAAAGGTAAAATTGCACTTTGGCCCCTCTAAAATTATAAAAATTCGATTTAATCCTTTACAAATTAGAAAGATATAAACTATAAAAAATTAAAATTTCATCCGCCCCTAAAAAGTTGTCCTGATTTCCCCCCTGATCTAACGTTATCTTAAATAATATTTTAAAAAACGTGATATTATTTGAATATTATTTGTGACATCGAAATTTTCTACGTCGTGGCATATCAAATAATCAGCTTTTTATTTTTAATATATAATATTTTTTTATAGCTAATATAATATTTTATTTCACATATCATTTTACAGAAGCTAAAGTATTTTAATATTAAAAACTTCACTGGCTATGAATCCTGTAGCTTCATAGCTCAAACACGTCTTATTTAATCATCACATTTACGTCAGAGTTGGCTTACGGCTGTGATTTATTTAGGAAAGTTCAAGCCATTCACTGTCATCCCACCATCAACACAAATAATCTGCCCTGTTAAATAGGAAGCCGCCGGTAAGCACAGGAAAGCCACCATAGCCGACACTTCCTTCGGCTGGCCAAGCCGTCCTAATGGTGTTCGGTTTATGGTTTCCTTTAATCTTTCATCTTTCTCATCAAAAAACTGCAAAAACAAATAAATAAATAGCTGTACTATAAAGATAGTATCAAATTAGTCCCTCCATTGTTAAATAAATTAATTTAGTCTTTATGCTGTTTAAAATAAATAAATAAACCCGAATTGTAACCTAGTTTTAACATTTATTATATAAAAAATATCTTGAAAAATTATTTTTTAATTATAGTTTAATTCCAAACAAAATATTTCATTTACAAAACTATAAAAACTTTAAAAATATTCACTCTTTTAAACCGTAAATGTTAAATATATTCTAATTTGACCTTATTTAATCCTTTTTAATAGTATAGGGACTAGATTAATCCATTTAATAATAGAAAAACTTATTTAATATAGCCTCTATAATACAAAAATTTCCTAAGTACTTTCACCATAATTGTCTACTTATTCGGATTCAATTCGAAAAAAAATCAAAATCTTTTCCATTATTATCGAGTTAAACTATCGAGCAAACCTATTTAAATATCTTGATAAGATACAAGTTGAATCAAGTTATAATATATATAAATTTAGTTAGCAATTGAAAAATCTCAATTCGAGCTCTAACTTGAACATAAATTATAGAGTTTGAATTCAATCATAAAACCGAGCTTATTTAGTACTAGGTGAACAAGCCTAATCAAATAAGTTCAAGTAATTCGTTTTTTTTAAATCTTGAATGAAATCTAAATTTTGAATATGAAATTTGGTTGAGCTCGAATTAAGTTTTTTTACAACATGAGTTCATACTTAACTCAATTAAAAGTAAGGTTTTCAAAATTAGACCGATGAACGAATTGGTTAAGCCATGGTTCGTTAGTTTGATGGTTCGATTAATAAATAAGTAAAAAAAAAATTAAAACCAATTCAACTAGATTTTTTAGCCTGATTCAATCAGTTTGTACTAGTTTGCGGCTCAACCAGTTTAAGACCTTTCTTCGAACTGATTCCCCGACTAATTCTTGGTTCAATCAATCCGATTGATTGATCCAGATAACCATGATTAAGAGTTTCTTACTTGTTCACTAAGGGGAGTTTTGATTACTCCAGGTGCAATAGTATTAACCCTAATATTATCTCCTGCCCAATCACATGCCAAGTATTTTGCAAGATGGTTCATGGCCCCTGCAACAAAATCACACAATTTTACGTTAGGGCTAAAGCCATAAATTTTTTCTAGAGTTAGAAACTGAAATATAAATTTTTATGGGAGTTAAAAACATAATTTTACTATTGTATTAACTTATAATTTTACGATTTTATAAAGACTAAATCACATTTGTATCATTCTTGGAGGGCCAAAAATGCAAACTTACCATATATTAACTTTATAACTCTAAAAAATTGAAAGGGACTAAAGCGTAAATTTTCCATTGCTTGCTGCCATCTTTGCTTATATATAGGGCTAGGCGTATCAAGCATCCTCAAATTATCCCTTACATTCTAAACGGGTCCTTAAAAACTTCAAAAATATTTTTTAATTGAATTGCCAAAGTATCAATATTGCATCAATCAAGTCCTTTTACAGTATAGCCGCCAATTTAAGTATTAAATGTCAATTCAAATATAACATGAAGTATATTTAAAACACATAATCAAATTGTAAAAATGCAAGATCCAAAGTACTAAATGTGTTTACAATTTGATTTACATGTTTCTATGCCATATTAGAGTTGGCATTTAAGGCCCAAGCTAATAGTTGGGTTGACTGAAGCAGTTGAGTGATACAATATTGATTTTTTTGATCAATACTCAATTAAAACGTTTTTGAATATCAAGGGCCAATTTAGAAAATTAGCCAAAGCTTGAAGATGTTCATTGTAATTAACCCTATACAGGTAAAAGTATCATGGAGGCTCTTGTATTAAGAGTTAGATTGATTTTTGTCCCATTACTAAAAAAATGGACAGATTAGTCCCTATACGTTAGATCAAAGAGCAAATTGGTCCTTTTTGTTAAAAAATTTATCCATTTATAATGTTAAAAATTAGTGTGACTGACAGAATAACCAGACAGCTACACCTGGTGTGCCACGTGTAACTCAATCTGATGTATACGAATAAATTTTTAACACTAGAAATAGATTAAATTTTAAACAAAAGGACCTATTTACTTTTTGATCTAATGTACATGAACTAATTTACCCATTTTTTAAAGTAAAAGATAAAATACAATCTGATTTCTAGTACAATAACCTCCATTATAATTTTACCCTTAAACACGACAGAAACATATAAAATCTAATGCGAAAATCATCAAATTTTGAATCACAATATTATATGTCATGACATGATGAGATAAATAAAATACGGAATTAATTTTTTAATACAAATAAAATAAATCTCATAAATATATATAATACGAATTATTAACGTATCAAAATTTATATAAATATAAAACATGTAAAGCAATATTACCTTTGGTGGTTCCATATATAGGTGCAAAAGATACAGGTAATATACCAACAACTGAAGAAATAAACACAATGCTTGCATTGGGTGAAGCTTTCAAAAGGGGATGTGCCAATACACTGATGTTATAAGCTGATTCAAAATTGATACTCGTCAGCTTTGAAATATCTTCCGCCGTGTAATCCGACACCGGTTTCCCCATACTTATTCCCACATTATTTACCTGCAAAATTTTACCATTCATCACAATTCGGATCGATTTAATTTTTCTAACGAGTGGTGTTGGATCGGGGTGGACTTGTGGCGATTTAGTATCTATATTTTTATTTTTTAGAATTTAGTCATTCTAATTTTTAAATTTTAAAATTTAAGTCCAATTGTTAACACGGTTAAAATTATTTTGTTAAATTCAAGTTCATTATGCATCATCTTTTTAATTACATTACTACCAAGTGAGTTTTTTTATTATTAAATTTCAAAATGTCATACCAACCAATGTAACAAAAAGAAAAAGTGTTAACAATTTGACTTAAATTTTGAAATCCGAAAAGTAGAGAGATTAAATTCTAAATTTATGAAGATTACAGGGACCTATGATATATTTCAACCTAAATTGAATGTTAGCGGTAAATCTTACCAGGATGTTAAGCTTCCCATTGAACTCAGCGGACACTGAGTTTAATAGCTTTTCCCTTTGAGCTTGATTCGAAACATCACACACTGAACCTGTAACTCGAAAACCCCTTGCCTTCCACTCGAGTAAGCAATCGTTGAGCTCGGTTTTAGTTCGAGAGCATGTATGTACTCTTGCTCCGAGTCCAGCTAATTCCTCCACAATTGCATACCTAATAATCATCGCATTAACAACAATATTTGGTTTTTTTTTTTCCACATTGACATAAAAGCAAATATGTTGAAGGCAATAAAGAAAAAGAAAACAAATCATAAAATTCATAGCACAATTACCCGATCCCTTTGGTTCCACCGGTAACAAGTGCAGTCATGCCTTGAAGATTCCATCTCTTATCTTTGCTAAACCCAGTTGCTTCACCCATTTTCTTCTTCTTCTTTTCTATTTTCTTTTAATTTCTAAGCTTCTTCCTCTCCCTGGTCTGTTATGCAACTTATTTTGTTTTGAAGAGAACCTGCTGCAACTTAAATGTATATATAGTGTGTGGGGGGTGGGGGAGTGGGGATGATATCCTCCTCCGTACTGCAACTGACATATACAAAACAATTTTTTTTTTTTCAAAATATGGAAAAATTAGGGTAAATTACACAGAAGGTCACTAAACTATTAATAACTTTATATTTTGGTTACTTAACTTCAAAAACTTACAAATAGCCCTCGAACTACTTGAAAGTTTTCATTTAAGTCACTAAACTATTTGAAAGTTTTTATTTAAGTTACTGGGTTGTTAAGTTTATTTTAAAGTCTAATTAGCGAGCTTCAAGCAACGATTTGATAATTGATACGACGAATCAATACCCATCAAGGAGTAGAATAATTGTAGAAGAAAAGGGGATGGAGAGTTTTTGATCAGTCCAGATGGTGCAAACAAAGAAGACCATACAATAACGATTTTAACAGTCCATGACTTAAAGGAAAACTTTTGAATAGTTTAGTGATTATTTTTTTAATTTTTCGAAATTTAGTGACATTAGGTGCAATTTACCCTCAAAATTAAACGTGACTTTAGTTGAAATGATAAAGTTAAGATAATAAAGAATACGGTGTTTTGGGTTCAAATCTAATGATTTATATATATATATATATATATATATTTTTTTTTTTGTAGATTTATTAAAACATATAAAACACACACTTAGAATAATATTTGTTGCTTTGTAAAAAGAAAAGTTTTTTGGTAATTTTACAATTGAGTTGGGACCCGGTTAGTAGGTGACACGAATTCAGTCAAATACATTATAATAGTATATGTATTAAGGAGGGATCCATTTGCACCTGCGTAAGTTTTACACTTACGGTTACATTTTATACGATTAATATTTTAACAATCCATCTGTCATATTTATTATTCCATTCATGTAGATAATGCATGTCGAGCTTGGCATAAATTAAAATTCACTTACACTTCGTTTATGTAAAAAGCTTTCAATCGTTAAATATATACTAATATAGACAATATTTTAGATCAATATGATAGAAAAATTATATCGATTCAAAAAATTTACATGCATCACAAAATAGATATTTTGATAATTTAAAATATTTAATAATATAAAAAGTTACGAAATGGTATAAAACCACTTAAGTTTTATATCGGTGTTAGTGGATCCCTCCTCGTATAAATATTTATCAGTGTTCATGATTGAGTTGGTGTTATGAATGGATCAAATAATAATTCAATTGAAAAATTACTAATCCCATTTTGTTACAAATTAAAAAATATTAATATGAGAATATTTTTATCTTCTTAAATATTTATATAAAATTTTATTATGTTAAGAATCAAACCTAAAATCAATTTTATAAAAACCGAACCACCCTAACCAAAAGTCGAACCAATATAAGTTTCAAAGATTTTAAAATTAGACTAGTGATTAAATTAGTCATTCCACCAATTCGATGCTTCAACTTAATGAGCTTTTGTTTTTGACTCAATTGCAGGGGCGAAGTCAAAAGGCTTTTTTAGGAGAAGTCGAAATTAAATTGTAAATTTTACGATAGTAAAAATATAATCTCACTATTTTAATAGCCTATATCTTTATAGTTTTTAAAAAGATTAAATCAAAATTTTATTATTTTTTTGAGATGCAAAATATAATTTTACCTTTACTAATTTAAATTTTTAAAAATTTTAAAGTAGCTAAATGAAAAAATTTCCTTTTAGGCCGCACTCCCCCGCGAACTCCCCCCAGCTACGCCGTTCCTCGACACCTAATATCTTTGAGTCAAATAGTCAACACTTGGTCACCTAATGGTAACAGAAGCTTCTTTTCACGCTATCTAGGCAGGAAGAAAGAACTAGTACGGAGATAATGAAAAAGAAACCAAGGGGTAAACTACATCAAAAGTCTTTAAACTATTAATAAGTTTACGTTTTAGTCATTTAACTTAAAAAATTACAAAATGGTCATTGAACTATTCAAAATTTTTCATTTAAGTCACCAAAATATTTAAAAGTTCTTATTTAAGTCACTAGACTGTTTAAGTTTTTATTTAGAAAAAAGTTAAGTTAGCGAGCTTCAAACAATGATTCGATGTTCAATACAGGGATCAATACCCATCAACGACTAGAACAACGTACCTTGGATCCAAGTCGATTTGACGGTCAGTGTTGGAGATCGAAGAAGAAAGCTATTTGAATTTCAATTCGTAGATTCGTAACATTCAAAGCTATTTCATGAAAAAAATTGAACTGCAGAAGAGAAGGAGAAGAAGAGCTTTTGACCGATGCAGGCAGTGCTAACAGAGAAAGCCATACAACAATGATTTTAACAGACTAGTGACTCAATTAAAAAACTTTCGAATATTCTAGTGACCATTTTGTAACTTTTTAAAATAGTTTAATGACCTTGATTAAAATTTACCCTAATTTATTTTATTTTTAAAAAAGAAAATAATTTTCTTTCAATAATTACGTAAGGGGATGATCACATGATATACTGAAAATTATTGTCGTATTCAGCTATAGAAATCAAAACCAACTTTCATACGACCAGGTTTCTTTTTTTTTTTTTTTTTAGGAAACATACGACCAGGTTTTATTCAGGCCATCGTTGTTGTTATACGACCAGTAATTCGTCGTTTTGATATTGTTTAGGATTTAAATCGATATCAAGTTGTTTAAATTTTATTTCGATAAAAATTAGAAATAATATTTTAATATTTTAAATTAATTTCTTGTTTTTATTTTTAATTTATTCTAAAAAAAATCTAATTTTAAATTTTACAATTGGTTGTTTTTTATTTTTTATAATTACATTTAAAAGTAAATTATAATTTTATTCAAGCTAATAAATAATTTTAAAATTGATATTTGCATAGTATTTATAAGCAGGGAGAAGCTATATATATTTTTGGAGGGGTCAAATTTTGATTATAAATTTTTGAGAGAGATTATAAATTTTTGAGAGAGTTAAAAATGTAATTTTTTTTCATTTTATTAATGTAAAATAAATTTTTGAGAGAGTTAAAAATGTAATTTTTTTCATTTTATTAATGTAAAATTGTACAATTTTCAAGTGATTAAATGATAAACCTTATGTTTTTTTGAGGGCATAATTTAATTTTAAATTTTAAGAGGGCCGAAATACAATTTACCATTAAATTAACTTAAAACATTACAAATATTAAAGAGATTAAAGCGCGACTTTTCATTTTAAGAAGGGGTAGGCCCCTTCTTGTCCCTCTAGCTTCGCCCTTATTTATACGTACATAATGGAAGTATATTTGCATGTATATATAGATAATGAAAAGGGATTCATTTTTATAACTTTTTATATAATTAATATTTTAATAATTTAATTGTTGAATTAGCATGCATGTAAAATTTTATATCATTTCGATATTTTTATCATATTGACCTAAAATACTATCTATATTAAGATACACCAAATTTCGAAACACCCACTATATGAATGAAAATTTTATGTAACAAAAGTTAAAAAAATTGATATAATAATCAAATATAACTTTAGTTAAAATGGTAAAGTTTAGATGTTAAATATTTTAATGTTTTAGGTTTGAATCCCATTTAGACTTATCCAATGGTCGGGTTTGGGCAATGATTTTTGCACCTCAGGAGTTGAGCTAAATTCAATTTAAATAGTAATATTTTTGGTTTGGCCAGGAAGGCATGAAAACGAGCTTGAACTTGAACCTTTTTTGAAATTAGGCTTCAGCCTGCCCCATGAGTAACTCTAATCCCATTATGTGCATGTGTTTTTTTTTCTAGATTTTATATGAAAATACAAATTTGTCCTCAAAGAAATATCTATTGATTTGTAAACATAAGTAGTTTTTGGTAACTTGACAACAAAGATTGGTTGATGGGTGAGGTGGGATTTGGTTGACGAGTGACACAACTTAGTCAAAATCTTAAATATAGTATAGATATTTAATGGTTGAAAGTTTTTTTTACAAACAAATAGTGAGAAAATTTTAATTTACTCCACGTTTGACATGCATGATCTATATGAATAAAATATGAAATTCAACGATATGCTTGTTAAAATATTATGAAAATATGTAATTTAAGCATTGTTGTCAAAATCGGACAGACCAATTGAACCAAAAACCAATAAATCCGACAGTTCATCCACCCTCATAGAACCAGAAACAAATAAATACTGAACTAAAAAAATTCTTAATTTTTGATTTCAGGGTTATTTATTTATGATTAAAGTATACCATAGTCTCTATACTTTTTACAAATTTGAAGTTTACTCACTATACTTTTATTTTTAAGCCCAATTGTTAATAATGTTAAATTTTTTTAAAGTTTGTTGGTGTGACATTTTAAAATTAAAAAAAAATGCTCACTTGGTAGCAACGTAACTACAAAAATAACATCGTAATGAACCTAAATAAAACGGAATAATTTTAACAGTGTTAACAGTTGGATCTAAATTTTAAAATATGATAAGTAGGACAAAATTCCTAAAAATAAAAGTATAGGGATTAGATTCTAAATTTATAAGGATTACAGGGACTTTTGGCAAAATTTAACCTTTATTTATTTACTGTTTAACCTTTGAACGGTCGTGATTTTGTTGATTCTTTGAATTTTGCCCCAAACTTGTCTTTGATCTCCTTTTTTCGTTTTTCTTTTGCACGTTTAAAGCTACACAAATCATAATGGAGTTTGATTTGAAGTTAACCAGTTTCCAGAGAAAGTCAAAGTCAAGATTAGACAAAAGGATAAATAATTAATTATGTACCATTTAAAAAAGTAATCGCACAAAACATCCTCAAATTATAGCCCTCATTTTAAATTGGCCTTTAAATTTTAAAACGTTCTAATTATATTATTAGACTATCAACGTTGTATCAATCAAGTCCTTTTATTATTGAAATTATTAATTTAACCATAAAATGATATATAAAATTTTATGTGATATAATTTAAGATGAAAATTTTAAAGAAAAGTAGAATGTTGTTGTATAACATTTAAAATTAAAAATAAAATAAAACCGAAAAAGAGAGAGAGTCAAGAATAATTTATGTTAAAGCTTCAGCAACCTCAAAACTAAGATTTTTATAACATCCATTTTAAATTATATCATATAAGATCAGAAGTCTTATTTAACTGTTAAATTAACGGTTTTAGAAATCAAAATACATTATGGGAATGTAATTAATATATATAATTTTAAAATTATATTCAAAACCTTCTAACAAAAAATCAGAGTCAAGATTAGAAAAAGTAACAAAGAAAATGACATATTTTCCCAAAACTTGGTAAGTAAGTTTTTTACTTGTCAATAAAGTAACATTTTTTTAACTTAGATTTCTAATTTTTTTATAGTTAATTATGAAATTTAACAATTTTTAATTTAATATTTGAATTTAGATTCCGTTCGAGAGTGATAAATTGGTAACTTTTTTTATATAATATAAAAAAAGTTAAAATATATAAATTAATAATTTTTTTTAGATTGTTTTACTATTAGTTAATTTTAGAAAATAAAAGTTTATAATAAAGACAGGGGTGTAGCCATGGGGCTAGCAGGGCTTGACCCTCCCTAAAATAGAAAATTTTTCATTTAGGCCCTTAACTTAGTAAAGGAAAAATTGCACTTTGGCCCCCTAAAAATGATAAAAATTTCATTTAATCCTTTAAAAATTATAAAGATATAGACTGTTAAAAGGGTGAAATTTTATTTTTACTATCGTAAAAATTAAAATATAATTTCGACCCCTAAAAAAAATTTCTGTCTTCGCCAATAAATAGAGAACAATAATAGTAAATATTAAAAAGAAAATTAACCAATATTCATAGTCATCTAATCATGATTTAGAGTTGTGGAATAAAAGAGAATGTTAGAAATTTAGGGCTTTGAAAAGAAAGTTGTCAAACAAATGAAATGGATATGAAAGAAAAAACCGAAAATAGGTGACGAAAAATTAGAGATAAGGACTTGAAAATTAAAATACTTAAATATGGAAAAGAGAAAGTTTTGACTGGAACAACTTTTCTTTTCTTTTTTTTTTTCCAAATAAAAAAATTATATAAAATTTGCAATGGAGGTGGCAACTAGAATTATGGGTTGAAAAAAATATTTAATATCTAAATTTGGTAATTTTTTTCACATTTGTTTTGAAATTTGATTTTTTTTAAAAACAATTTCATTATAGGATCTGATCATATCTGTCTTATATTGGTAACAATACCCATGCCAATCGAACTAAGAATCAATCGGCCAGAATTTGATATTTTAATTCTTGAATTTAGATTTTGAAAACCAAAATTATTTATAATCTTTGTATTTTTAAAGATTATATATATTTTAAAATTTTCAGGTGACGGTGTGACATACTTTTAGAATGACACGTCATCACTCCTAGATAAAATCTAAATTTAAAGCTTAAACTAATGTGAAAAAAAAAATTCAAAAACCAAGTTGAAAAGAAATTATTAAGTTTAGACTTTAGGGATTAAATATTGCTTTATTTATTTTTTAAAATTATAAAATTATAAATCTAAAGCCATCAGTAGGCGTATGAAAGCCACCATATTCGACACTTCTTTCAGCTGCCCAAACCTTCCTAATTGTGTTCGGCTAATGGTTATCTCCCATAGCTCGATTTCGAATTGAGTTGAATATCATTATTGTAACACCCTAATTCGTATTCGTTGCCGGAATAGGATTACAGAACATTACCGAAGTTTACATTTTAGAACTATCAAAAATTTTAAAATATTTAATTCGTATCATCAGTCACAACAAAACCAATCAATAGCATACATATTGTCCCTTATACGAGCCCTCGAGGCCCTAAAAACACATTAAAAGCAAATCGGGACTAAATTAGAAACATATAGAAATTTTAGGGAAAAGATGAAAATTTACAAACTACAAGGGTCACACGGCCGTGTCCTAGCCTGTGTCCATACTCGTGTAACTCACTGACTTGGATCACACTGCCAAACCACACGCCCGTGTGCCAGGCCATGTGCCAGGCTGTATAAAACCTAACTTACGACCATTTGAAAACTATAGGGACACACGGCCGTGCTACCTAGTCATGTGTCACACACGGGTGAGACACACGCCCGTGTCTCTGCCCGTGTGGACGAAAATAGGTTATTTTACAAGCCATTTTTCTCACCCTTTTCAACATGTACCTATAATCCCTTTTGCATATATACATAAGCCTTGAAAATGCATCAAAATCATGCATAATCTAGCTTTATACATATAGTATAACCACACTCGACTAATATGCACATAGGCATCTCAAATAACAACTTATAAACATGTGTCACCAAGTACTCCATTTGGTCAAAATAAACAACTAACTTCCAATTTGATTTGCATCCATACATACCATAAATCTTACTTACCAAAACACAAACCATTTGGTACCAAAATGTCATTATTTAACTAATATCAATTAACTAAAATACTTATACATAACAATGTACCAAATCACCACATATATCACATATCATAAAGCACATATATGATATGCATATTCAACTACCATATCATATTTTATCGTTCAAACAAACAAGCCAAACATTAACCATAACAAGGCTACTCATATGCATGCCAAACTTTGCTATTATACCATCAACATACCAAAACTCAACCAAGTCAAATGGCCATTTCGACATTCAAACACATAGACCAATATTAATTACAATACCTATACATGCCATTATAACCAAAATCAAAACATTAACATCTACTAATATAATCGCTAGATAGTGTGATAAATCTCCGACGAGCTTCCAACTCGATCGAGCTTTCGATAGTCCGAAAAGTAAAGAAAAATATCTACGTAAGAAATGAATGCTTAGTAAGCTCGTATAAAATCTAATCATATCTATCCATTTCAAATATAAAATTTATACAATTCAAGAATAATCATATACCGATACCACACGATTCATGAAACCAAATTCAACAATTCACAAATTGAATAATTCCACAGCATCACTTATACCTATTATCCCTAACAAAGTAGAATTTTAAACAACTTTAAACTTCTCCACAATTCTTTATTTTCATTTGTATTTCATTACTTTCCACAAACGATCCATATGCATAACACATAAGACATAAGCATATCATCAACCATAACCACAAGCTAATGCATTTAAACATAGCTCTTTTGGAATTAATCACATGATAAACCATTTCATAAGAAATTACATAAGTTAAACCTTACTAGTCTTTCATATAACAACACATAGCT
Source organism: Gossypium australe (assembly GCA_005393395.2). NCBI lineage: Eukaryota > Viridiplantae > Streptophyta > Magnoliopsida > Malvales > Malvaceae > Gossypium > Gossypium australe. The sequence continues at coordinate 159,658,605 of CM016626.1, forward strand.
CATATTAACTAACAAACTTTCCACATTTTCAAGCATAAGATTAGATTTGAAATTCATAAGTTTCCTTGCTTCAGAGCTTATATGGTTCATGTACATACTTGTACCACCTCTTATTAGTCTCTTACTCATCTGTATCTTTGATATACCCGTTGAACCATTCGGAATAATATCAGATACCCAGGAATCTCACATACTAATTGCCAATATCATGGCCCGAAGCCATCTCAATGAATCTTGCACCTGAAGTGCCTCGTATATAGCCAAAGCTATCACAATCTCATATCACATATATGCTCACTCTCGAGCTATCAGCAGACCTGCTTACACAAGCTGTGGGTCAAGACGTAGTTACACAGTGCTGCTCACACAAGCTATCAAGTAATCGCAACACATGCCGGTATACTTAGCCACCGGTAGGACGTACAAGACCAGCACTCAGATCACATAATCACAGTAACCCCTAATGACATGTCATTTGTGTCCTATCTATTCCTAAGGTTCAAACTGGACTCGATAGTCGTCGTACGTCGTTGAATTTCCCTCGTTTCATTACAAGATAAATTGTATAATAACATATATATATTGATTCATTTTCAGTAAAGTTTATATAATAACATTCAATTTAATCAACAATATACATAGTACAGTTCATAAGAACTTACCTGGCTAATTTACTCAATAAGGCCATCCAATTATAATTCTTTAATCAATTAACACCTTTAAACTAATAGTGATTGACTTTTTCAATATTTACGATTTAGTCCTTTTCACTTAATTAACTATCGAAATGTTAAAATTTTTCAATGAAACTTTATGACCACCTTAATGATACTCTGCAAATATTTATTTCGGTTTATAGAAACGAGGTCTCGATACCTCATTTTCTAAAACCGCTTGACCTTAGGGTCATACCACTTGAACTTAATAAATCGCTTATAAAACAAAAACCAAAATATCAAAAACCTTTTTTAAAATCACAATTTAACTTGTAAATATTAAATATAATATTTACAAACTTACTCGTCGGATTTGGTGGCCTCGAAACCACTGTTTCCGACACTACTGAAAAACGAGCTGTTACAATTATGCTTAAACTTTTTTAATTTTTTTCTTTTTAGTAATTGAAAAAAATCAATTGGAACTTAAGCTTGAGGATAAAGTACCGAATTTGAATTCAAGAATAGAAATCAAACTCATTTCTTACTAGATGAATAAATCTAATTGTCGAAATCTCTTTGGAAATCGATTTTTTATTTTAAAATGAAAATGGAGTTGCCACCAATCTTTTTTTATTTAGGTGTGATTGGATCGCCTCAAAACTTGGTCATTTTAATAAAACATTAGATTTATTAAAACAATAATTTTTGGTCTACAAAATCTAGGAAATGGGTGCGAGAATCGGTTACGTATGAGGAAGAGTTAGCACCCTCATAACGCCCAAAATTGGTACCTAAATGATTACTTGATGTCTTAGTGTCAATAATTCAAAATTCAAAGAAAATTTAATATACGATCCCCTTTTTGCATGGTTGCAAACTAGATTGAATTTTATGAAAAGAGCCTTCTTATTTCGAGTCAATCGAGAAAAGGATCATGTCCCATAAGTTAAGGCACGATATCTCGAATCCTCGAAAATAAGGATTCTCGTTATTTGATTATTACCTAAGTCTTATATATTTTGAATTTTAAAAGGATGCTCGTTTATCTTGGTTCAAGGAGAAAGTCGTACCCCGTAAGTTAGGGCACTATTTCTCGAATCCCTAAACAAAGAACATTGCCTCGGTTTTAAAAATTTATTTTTTATGCATCGGGTAAAAATGAATATAACGTTTAATGCAACATATGACTAATTTATTCAAATGGTGGTACAAAAATAAATGAATATTTAATGCAATATGTGATTAATTTTTATCTCAAATTGAGTTTAAACTTTAAAAACAAAACTTGTTTAAACCCAAACTGAATTTTGAATTTCAAGTCAAACTCAGGCTTCTTAAATAGAGGGGGGGTTTTCTTATCACTCGTAATAATATAACTCACTTTGTCTATAAAATAATATTTTAATCATTTTTCAATTAAGTTAGTGTCCATTTAACTTATAACACAAACTCAAATAGTAGCTTAAATATATAGAGAACCTACATTCATTTATATATGTATATATATTTTTTAGGATAGGGATTAGAGGTGTTCATGGCCCGATTTACCTGATCAACTTGGCTTGCTTTGGGTCAAGCTTGGGTTCATATCTTTTAATCTCGAGCTGACACAGTTTTATTATTTATAAAAAAAATTATAAATAACCTACCTTCATAATAGAAAAATGACATTTATGTTTGTTTTTCTTTTGGGATGGAGAAAAGTAGGATTGGAAAAGGTAAGAAAGAGAAGAGAAAGAACAACAATAGTTGTTCTATGCCATGACTTGTTATCAAAATTCAATTTAGAAAAGGAGTTTGGGAGAGATCATGATCCATAATGACTTTATGTAAAATTATTTATGTAATTATTATTATTATAATAATCCAATGGGTAAACTATAAAAATAGTAACTTTTGTTTGCCTCAGTTTATATATTAGCCACTTATGTTTGAAATGTTACGTTTTAGTTACTTACGTTTTCATTTTGTTACGAAGTGGTCGCTCTGCCGTTAAGCTCCATTACCTCCCTAATGACAGTCCTATGTGACATTCCAAATGAGTTTTAAATACCAACTTGGATGTCCAGTTGAGATGAGACTAAATTTTTAATTAAATAAATTTAATTAATTGAAAATTTTAAATTAATTACAACTGAAAAAGAAAAACTCAATTGGACATCCAAGTTGACATTTAAAACTTATTTGGATTGCCATGTAGGATTGCTATTAGGGAAGTAATGGAGCTTAACGACAAAGTGACAACTTCGTAACAAAATGATAACTTGACTAAAACGTAACATTTTAAACATAAGTGACTAAAATGTAATCAGAGACAAATAAAAGTGACTGTTTTTATAGTTTATCCTTTAAATAATTATTTTAATTTAATTTTACATAATATATTTAAAGAGTTGGTTTACATATTAAACCAAGAGTTGGCCTACATAATAACAACGTTATGATAAATAATTGTAGTGTATTTGATATTATTAATTTCATGTGTTATTATGATTAATTAGTTTCAAACCATACGTTTCATTGTTTATTGTATGTTATTTTTCAACACATATAAGTGTTTTAAATCCATAGTTTCCACTCGCATACGAGTGTGATAGGATTTTTAATCTATACTATTTATCAAGCATTTTACTAAGTAAGTGTTGTCCTCAACTAAGTCACTGACTTAGTAAGAGAATCACGAAAATACCTTTCTATAATTAAAATAGTTATATTATTCAAGGGTATTTTAGTATTTTCATTTCAACAAAAAACCAATAAAAATATGTATACAATGAGATTTGAACTCACATAAATTAGACTAGTAAAATATTAAATTTACCACAAATCCAAAGCTTCATTTTAATATATTTTATACATTTTTATTTAATATGGATAATTTATTATCTCCATAAATTTTATATACGTATATAAAATATAAATAATGTTGTTAATTGAGTTAGCGTCATAAGTCAACTCGACATTAACTACAATTGATGACAACACCGCTATAATTAGTTGTAATGCATAAAACATGGTTAATTTGACGTGTTTATGTTGTTAATTTTACGTATTATTATGATTAATTAGTTTCAAAACATACATTTCATCATTTATTATATGTTAATTTTAAACACACACTTTTATTTTAAATCCGTGATTTTCAAACACATGCGTGTGTTAGGATTTCTAATTAATTTTTTAAATATAATTAAATATATATTTAAAATCTATTTTTATTATAATAATATTTATTAAAGTTTGGATTAAAGGGTGGCTATGAATCCACTAGCTCATAGCTCATACATGTCTTATACATCACAACTTACAAACTACGCAGAAATTTGAGTTGGCTCATGGCTCATGGCTCACGGCTCACGGCTCATGGCTCATGTTGTTTTGTAGTTTGATTTGGAAAACCGAGGCCATTTACCGTCATCCCGCCATCAACATAAATAAGCTGCCCTGTGACATATGAAGCCGCCGGTAGGCACAAGAAAGCCACCAAGGCCGACACTTCCTTCGGCTCGCCAAGCCGTCCTAATGGTGTTCGGCTTATGGCTGTCTTTAATCCTTCTTCATTACCTTCAAAAAACTGCAATATATATATATATATATATATTATATCATTGCCTAATTATGATCATACTAATAAATGACACAAAATTATTCAAATTCAATTAAAAAAAAGGGTTAAACTATTGAGCCAGCCGATTTAAATATCTTAATAATGTACAAGTTTAATCTAGTTTTTTTAAGGTAAATTACACTTAAGATCGTTAAATTATTAGTAAATTTGTGTTTGCTACTCAATTTCAAAAAATTACAAAATAATCACTAAACTATTCGAAAGTTTTCATTTAAGCCACTAGACTGTTAAAATCGTTGTTGCATGACTTTCTTAGTCCATGTTGCTTGTACCAATCAAGAACTCTTCTTCCCCATCTCTTCATTTAAGTCACTAAGCTGTTAAAATCGTTGTTGCATGGCTTTCTTAGTCCACGCTGACTGTATCAATCAAAAACTCTTCTTTCCCATCTCTTCTACAGTTTAATTTTTTTCCATGAAATAACTTTAAACGTTATAAATCCAATCAGGGAAATGTCGCTTGGAGTTCGCTAGCGGGACTTTTTTTTTAAAAAAAATACTTAACATCCCAGTGACTCAAATAATAACTTTTGAATAGTTTAGTGACTTAAATGAAAACTTTCAAATAATTCAGTGACCTTTTTGTAGCCTTTTGAAATTGAGTAACCGAAATGTAAATTTACTAATAGTTTAGTGACCTTGGGTGTAGTTTATCTTTTTTTTTAAATATATATATTTATTAGTAATTGAAAAATCTCAAACTGAACTCGAGCTTGAACATAAAATATAGAGATCAAATTCAAGAATAAGAATCAAGTCCATTTCACATTAGGTGAACAAGCCTAATCAAGTAAGTTTGAGTAACTCGTTTTTTTTAAAAAAAATTCTTGAATAGAACCGAAACTTTAAAAAATAAATTCAATCAAGCTCGAATTGAGTTTTAAATTTTGAGTACAAGCTTGTTAGGGTGCAAATTTATTGGGATTGATTACAAGTTTATTGGGATTGAGGGAGTATAAAAGATAAGCATAAAGATGAGTTTCTTACGCGTTGAGAGAGGGGAGTTCTGATGACTGCAGGAGCAACGACATTAACCCTAATATTATCTCCTGCCCAATCACATGCCAAGAATTTCGCAAGATGGTTCATGGCCTCTGCAACAAAATCACTCAATTTTAGAGGGATTAAAGCACAAATTTTCCATTTCAAGGGGCCAAGGCCCCTCCTGCTTTATATACATGGTTAATTGTATCAAGCATTCTTAAATTATCACCTAGATTTTAAATTGGTTTTTGAACTCCAAAATATTTTAATTAAATATTCAAAGTATTAGTATTATATCAATCAAGTCTTTTCGTTAGTTTAATCGTCAATTTAGGCATTAAATAATAGTACGAATCTCACATGCTACATATTTAAAACATATGAATCAAATTGTAAACACATCAAATTCAAGTTGCTTGCAGGGAATTACTATTTGAACCACATGTTTTACATATGCTCTACACCATATTTGAGTTGGCAGTTAACAGCCAAGCTAATAGTTAGATTGGTAGAAAGACCTGATTAACATGATAGTGATATTTTAAAGACTCGATAAGAAAGTTTTAAAGTTCTAGGGCCAATTTAGTATCTAGACTACAATTTGAGCACGTCTTGAACTTGACAACATTTCCAACTTTGGTCCTTAAACTCTTTTTTGGTCCACATTAGTCCTTGAACATTTCATCTGTTCTCAATTTGGTTCCTAAACATGGATTATGTTAAGGCATGAGGACATGGAACTCTGAAATTGGTCCCTAAACTTGTAATTTTTAAACATGACACAATATCAGAGTGCTACATTATTACCTTAATTGAATCTAAGTTTAGAGACCAAATTAGAAAAATTACCAAGTTTTGGGACTAATATAAACTAAAAAAATTTCAAAGACCAAATTGAAAAAATGTCATGTTTATTTATTATATTTGTTTTAGTTTCTTTTTTATTATTATCACATTGAATACTAATTAATAATTATTTGTCGAGTTAATTCGTTGTGTTTAGATAATTTCAATGTGATATTATTCCCAATTCGATTTTGATGTTCAGTATTGAAGCTACATATTTCCCGATATCCCAACTGTTTAAAATAACAATTTATATAAATATAAAACATGTAAAATATGTTTTCAAAAGAAGAGAGTAAAATATTACCTTTGGTGGCTCCTGCTATAGGCGCAGTATAGACAGGTAATGCACCAGCAGGTGAAGAAATAAACACAACGCTTGCAGCGGCGGAAGCTTTCAAAAGGGGATGTGCCAATACACTAATGTTATAAGCCGATTCGAAGTTGGTGCTCGTCAAAAACGAAACATCTTCTGCCGTGTAATCCGTCACCATTTTCCCTATATTCGTTCCAACGTTATTTATCTGCAAATTTTACGGGTTAAATTGTGAATTTTTATTAATTTTATATAAACATAGGTTAAATTTTATGGGGGTCCCTGTACTATAGAGGTTACATCAAATTAATCCCTCTATTATTAAATAGATCAATTGTAATCCCTATACTACAAAAAGAATTAAACAAGTTCCCTAAAAATGTGATTCTATAAAGCAAGAATTATTATTAATTTTTTTGATGAAATGGATTCAAATTACTTTACAAACTCTAACTAAGAATAAATGAAAAGATCTAGCTTGAAACCTCTTCTCAAAATTAAAAGATTCAATTTAAGTCTTTTTAACTTTTGATTAAATGAAAAATTAATAATTTTATCTCGATCCCTTAAACAAAATTTCTAACTTAGCCCGTGTTTATTTGAGTCAATTTGTAATATATATATTTATATATATGGGAGAGATTTACTTGCATCAGTGTAAGACTTAAGTGGTTTTACACATTTCCATGAATTTTTGCACAATTACTGTTTTAACAATCTAACAGTTATATTTCATGTTCTATTTATGTAGATCACACATCTCAAGTTTGGCAAAAATGAAAAATTTATAACTATTGATTTTATGGAAAAAAACTTTCAACCATTAAATATATATTAATATAAACAATATTTTATATAGATACGATAGAGATATAATGATCTTTCATATTTGAATATTAGCAGTAATTTACCAGGATGTTAAGCTTCCCATTGAACACAGAGGAAACAGTGCTTAATAGATTTTCCCTTTGAGCTTGATTCGAAACATCACACACCGAACCTGTAACTCGAAAACCCTTTGCTTTCCATTCGAGTAAGAAATCGTTGAGCTCGGTTTCAGTTCGAGAACATGTATGCACAATGGCTCCGAGTCCAGCTAATTCCTCCACGATTGCATACCTGATCATCGTCGCATCAATAATAATACTTGGTTTTCACATTGACATTAAATCAAACACATAGAATGCATAAAAAAACAACACTCTTTCCACGTAGCATAAATAACAATACTTAGTTTTCACATTGACATTAAATCAAACAGATAGAATGCATAAAAAAACAACACTCTTTTCACGTATGTTTCCACAAAATTCATATCAAATCACGAAAAGGAGATGAACCCTTTTCGTGTTGTCTCATGTTCTAGTTAATTTTCTCGAATTTTTATGGAGTAGGGAGAGGAAAGTACCCGATGCCTTTGGTGCCACCGGTGACAAGTGCAGTCATGCCTTGAAGACTCCATCTTTTGTCTTTGCTACATCCCTCTGCTTCTCCCATTTTGCTTACTTCTCAGTTTTTCTTCTTCTTTTCTTTGGTCTTTATATAGGGGTACACCATTTTGTATATTTTTATATGTACAATTAATATTAATATTGTAACGATCCAATCTTCATTTTTCGTATTCAATTAAGATAGATTATAGATGTTAATTTTGACCGTAAATTAAAATTTTCTAATTATTTATTCTGTGTAAAAAACTTTCAACCGTCTAATTAATATTAATATATGAAGTATTTTAGATTTATATGATAGAGATATCAAACTGGTTCAGAATTTTACATCTATAATAAGTGCAATTATATTAATAGATTTAACGGTTAGATGATTAAAATATCAATTATAGTGTAAAACAATGTTATTTTTACACTTTTATTTTTTACATTTATCGTTAAAATGTCGATCTAAAATATTTATTTTTATTCCAAGATATTGTCAATTATTTTATTTATTTTATTTTTTTAAAATACAATTTAAGGATACATGATAAAATTTCAATTTAACTTATAAAGTGGTACATCATCACACCTTAATTTAACTAAGTTCATGGATCAAATTAGAAAAAAAAATTACTAAGTTTTGGGACTAATGTGGACCAAAAAAGGCTCAAGGACCAAATTGAAAAATACCAAGTTCAATGATTAAATATTGCTTTATCCCAAAAATAAATAGAATAAAATATGTAAAAATAGATGGACTAATTTAACAGTAGAGAGACTAATTTGATCATGTTCCTAACTATAATAAGGGGACCTCTTAGATACATTCAACTATGAACATATTAAAAGATAAAAACATCCTCGTAATAACATAGCTTTGTAAAAGAATAGTATTGAAAACATACCACTTTAAGGATAGTTTTGTTAATTGATTGGATTGGGTTAGTTTGTGTTGGTTGTATTTGGGTTAGTACAAGTTTTAAAATTTTGAGTCATACGTTATTTCATATTAGAGTTATTTCAATTTCGATTTATTTTGGGCTTAAATCATTTAGGGATAAAGCTCGGGTTTTGCATGTTGAATCATTATGGATCTGGGTCCTTTTAGGTTATTTTAGCTTCGGGTCAATTTGGGTTCAAAATGTTGAACTTTTTTATTGTTAAATTGAACATATTAAAGTAGAATGGATCGAGTTTTCATATTTGAGTAAAATTTGATAAGACTACAATTGTAAGACCCAACCTAAAATATTAGGCTCAGAAAATAGTTTTAGACAAAAAAATTAGACCTGTTTAAAATATGGGCCGTGCTCAGGCTCAAGCATTCAAGTCCCGTGCTCTGCTCAACTTGTTCTCTATGTTATTATATTATGAAATCTACAACACATAAAAATTAAATCTATAGTAATATATAATACTAAAAACATTAAAAATATTAAGATGTCTACATATAAAATTTTAGTAAATGCAAAAAATATATAAAGCTATTAAATATTAAATAAAAATAATATAAATATTTTTCAAAATGATTAAAATATAATATGGGCAGGCTAAGGTAAAATTCTAGACATATATTTTTGGCTAGGTTCGATTTGAACAAGCATAAAATATATTAATATTATGTTTAAGCATATCCCAAACTCAGTCCGACCCTCCCAACCGTCAACACCTTTAACCCCACCCAAAATTTACTTGATGATGTGTAATATATTTGATCTTCCTTGAAAAAAAAAATTGATTCTATAAGGTTACAATTATCATTAATTTTTAGGTAAACTACTCTGTAGTCACTCAACTATTGTTTTTTTTCTTTTTCGGTCACCTAATTATCTTAGATTTTCGAGTATTTCTATTTTTACGTTAATCAGTGGATGACCAAAAACGACAAAGTTGAATAGTTGGGTGACCATTTTGTAACTTTTCATAATTGAGTGATCAAAAAAAAAAAATACTAATAGTTGGGTGGTCATTTTATAACTTTTTATAATTGAGTGACCGAAAAAGAAACTATAATTGAGTGAAGTCTATTGTAATTTACCCTTAATATTTTTGATGAAATGGATTCAAATTACTTTATTAACCCTAATTAATATTAAATTACAAGATCTAGCTTGAATATTAGAGCACGTGTGAGCGAAAGATTTAAATTAGCCTACGGATTAATTTGCAATATATATATATATATATATATATTGTTGAAACCATTTTTTTTTAAAAAACGAGGGTCGATGTAACATCCTAGATTAGGGGTTATGCGTTTGTGCATAATTCATGAGTTAGTAGGTTTTGGCAATGTTTGGAAGTGTATTAAGGGTTTTTAAAATTCTAGGATGGAAGAGAAAGCTTAGAAAAATTATTGGTTTCTAAGTAAAAAGGGGAGCTAGGTAAATGAGGCTTGAAAAGAAACTCCGTGTGAAGCATGACACAAGGAACCATGTGGTAAAATGGCATGTTTTATGAATTATGTATGAATGTGTTATGTGAATTCTAGAAATAAGAAAATGTATGGAAATGTAAGGAAATGTAAGGAAATGTATGGAAATGTATGGAAATGTAAGGAAATGTAAGGAAATGTAAGGAAATGCAAGGAAATGTAAGGAAATGTAAAGAAATGTCTTGTCTTGGAAATGTAGGGAAATGTCCTGAAAATGTATGGAAATGTTAAGTTTAAAAGAGGAAAGTGAACATTTTTGGAAACCTGGAAATGTAAGGAAATGATTCTAATAGAAAGTGAACATTTTTGGAAACTTGGAAATGTAAGAAAATGGCAAGTTTACAGAGCCGATCGAAAATTTTAGGAAACTTAGAAATGACCTAGAAATGTCGAATTTTAAAGTTTAAAATAGGAAATTAGGGCAAGGAGGCCTTAAAAGAAAAAGTTGGTAAAATTTGGCACACAAACAGGCTTGGAAAAGCGGCCTAAAGATGTCACTTAGGGCCTATGGAAATGGCGCCATGTGCAAGAGGAATGGGCCTGAGTTCGAGTCACTTGGGAAGCAAATAAATAAGGTTTTATTTTAGCTTCCAGAAGGCTGAGGTGGACGGCACATGCTTCTAGAAAAGGAGGTGTTTTATTTTCATAAATATGTGATTAATAAGGTGATAAATAGAAGCTTTTTATTTGGATTATTTCGAAGAGATAATAAAGGATTTTTGTTTGGATTATTTCGAAGAGATAATAAAGGATTTTTATTTGGATTATTTCGAAGAGATAATAATGGATTTATTTTAGATTATTTTTAGGAGATAAATGTGGATATTAATTCTTTTATTTTGATAGATAAGGAAGAGATAAAAGAGGATTATTACTAGTATTATTTTTATTAAGAGATAAGAGATAATTATTGGATTAAGTTTTATTAAAGTGATAAATCAAGGGATAAAGCTATCAAAATAGAAGAGTGGTGGCCAAGTAAAGGACTCTAGCTAGTAATTTTGGCTATAAAAGGAAGAGTAAGGCTATTCTTCATTCATTCTTTTCTTTTCAAGAAAACCTCTGCCGAAATTCTCTAAAGTTTCTCCTCTTCTCTCTGCCGAATTTTCTCTGCCATTATTCTCTTTTTCTCTTTTCTTTTCTTCTTCTATTACAAACACAATCAAAAGCCGAAGATACCAATAGCCCTAGTCGATTTCTCCCTAAGCCTCAAGAGCCGAAATTGTTATCCACATCAAAGCCATAGCCGAATACTGCTAAGGGTTCAAGCAAGAATTCCATCAAATTCTTCAGTAAGGGTAAGATTAGGTTAGATTCTCATTCTATTTCTTTTAAGGCTGTCGAAATTAAGATTCTAATACCCTTAATATCTGTTGCCGAAGAGATCTTTCGGGATTTACTAAGTGTCGACTACAAGGAAGGAGAAGTTCTTTTCCCGAAGATACACCATAAGCCACATGTTCCCTAGTTATTCGGTGAATTTCGGGATTTAAGATTCTAAGGTAAGTCATATTTAACATTCGGCTAAGGGTTATTTGTTGCGAATAAATGTTAGAAATTGATCTAACATGTAGTTATAGGGATTTCGACAGAGGGATACAAGGATTTCGGGATTTGAGAATTTCAAGGTAAGTTTTAAGAATACTAATCCTACTAGGATTTGGATTTATGGCCGAATGGATTTTTATTAAATTAGTAAGTGATTAATCAAATGTAGGAATTTGAGATCTAAGGCAGTAGATCACTCTTCGGGATTTCAAGGAATCTATTAAGCCAATCAGGTGTGTACTCACACTAATTTTCAGTATATTATGGCAATGGTTATTTTAATATATGAATATGCATAAGAATGAGAATGTGGCTAAGTGCCACAAATGTGGCAAAAAAAGTACCCAGGTACGTTTCCTACTTCTGTTAGGATTATGAATGTGATATACTTGAACAGTGAACAGTAACATGAATGAAATTTAAGTATGCTGAATATGTTATAAAAATAATTTGGGGCATTCGGGATATATGTGAAGGGAGAATTGAAGGTGATGACTATGGTCTCACCAACGAAATATGTTGACTACGGTCACATTGCGGAATTTTGGTAACTTCGGTTACAATATTTGACTATAGTGTCTAATGACACAACGTATAAATTTGACTATAGTGTCTAATGACACAACGTATATGGGCGATGAGCACGTCGACTGCAGCGACTGCCTTCGATGGTGTGTAGCGGATGGAGGGTTGACTTAGTAGTCCCCACGGTGTGACTGGCAGGTACGGGTGGTGTGTAGCGGATGGACCATTAGGCTTGGGTTGGGTTGCATCATTTATTTTGATATGAATATGAATTTGACATGAACATGTATGCCTGATTTGTTGGATGTTAGTATGATGTACACATTGAGTCTGTTGACTCACCCCGTTGTGGGAACTATTTTCAGGTGATGAACAGTGACGGACCGGGACGGTAGACCTTGAGGTGGCCATGCATCAATTTGAAGATTTTATTTATTTTGGACCTTATTTCGTTTTAGAACATTTAATTTTAATATTGGGTTTTATTTGATGTAATAAGGCCATAAGGCCCAAGTTGGATATCTTTATTTCTGCTTTATTTTTTTTAATTATTTTGTTACAAATGGTTGTTGGATTAAATTTTAAGTGAAAATATTTTATAAACCTAAAGAAAATTATTTTTGTCACCTTAATAAAATTGGGTTTTTTTAAATTAATTAAATGGGTTTCCCAACCTAAGCCCAATCCAAAACAATATCTTCTAAAATTTACAAATTTTCTCTAAGTAGCAAAGAATTTGAAAACCGGTTTACTTAAGGAACATACCAGATCCGGTCAGGCTCGTGGGCCGGGTTTGGGGTGTTTCAGTCGACTTTGTGATTTTGAAAACAAAAAAACTTTGTGATTTTGTGATTGGTTTTGGGTCTGTTTGGTTTTTTTGTTGGGTTGTGGTTTGTTGTCTTATGGGCCCGGGCAAATTGGGCTGTACATATATATATATATATATATATACACATAAATATTTGCAGTAATTTACCAGGATGTTAAGCTTCCTATTAAACTCAGAAGAAATAGTGTTTAGTAGATTTTCTCTTTGAGCTTGATTCGAAACATCACACACTGAACCGGTAACTCGTAAACCCTTTGCCTTCCATTCGAGTAAGCAATCATTGAGCTCAGTTTCAGTTCGAGAACATGTATGCACAATCGCTCCGAATGCAGCTAATTCCTCTACGATTGCATGCCTGATCATCATCGTATTAATTGCACAATACTTGGTTTGTCACATTCACATAAAAACAAACACGTTGAAGACAATAATGATAAAAAAAATAAGATACTTGAGTTTGAGTATGATAAATTTGAATAATTAATTATGTCTCATAATTATTATTTTAGAAAATTTTTAAATGTTAACTTTTTTTATATATATTATGTTAGAATTAAGTGACCCAAATTCTTATAAAATACAATGGTAAAATAAAATAAAAGAAGAATCCCTATAGAATTACACTTCTTTTATTTTATTTTGAATAAGGTTTTTAAATCTTATTAAACTCCATCTATTTGATATTGATTAGAATAAGGAGTTTCAATCTTACTACACTCCTATTAGAATATGGCTTTATAAGCCTATAAATAGACATGGTCTATTCCTCTTGTAATTGATTCGAATTCGACATAGTAAATTTTCTTCTCCTCTGCCCGTGGTTTTTCCCGAAAGGGTTTCCACGTAAAATCTGTGTGTTTTTTTCTATTTTTTTTCACAAATTGGTATCAGAGCTTCCGGGTTTTTTCATCTCAATCACGGTAATGGCGTCTTTAAAGTATGAAATTCCGCTGTTGGATCGCAACACCAGATTCGCGTTGTGGCAGATAAAGATGCAGGCAGTTCTTGCACAGATGGATTTAGAGGAAGCCCTGCTAGGGGTAGATAAGATGCCTTCGACATTGACGGAGGAAGATAAGAAGCGAAAGGATCGAAAGGCACTAACACAGTTACATCTGCATTTGTCTAATGAAATTTTGCAGGATGTGATGAAGGAGAAGACTGCCGCAGCATTATGGAAGAGGCTAGAACAAATATGTATGTCGAAAACTTTAACTAGCAAGTTGCATATGAAGCAACGTCTTTATGCTCATCGTTTGGAGGAAGGTGCGTCTGTGCACGAACACTTAACAGTGTTTAAAGAAATTCTCTCAAACTTGGAGGCCATGGAGGTTCAGTATGATAAGGAAGATCTAGGGTTGATTCTACTTTGTTCGTTGCCCCCGTCTTATTCAACCTTTAGAGACACGATTTTATATAGCCGCGAGTCTCTCACAGTTGATGAGGTTTATGATTCTTTGACCTCGTATGATAAGATGAAGCATCTTATGGTTAAACCCGACTCCCAGGGAGAGGGTCTTATTGTTCGTGGGAGACAAGATCGGAATGCTGATGATGATCGTGGAAGGACACAGGATCGGAATCCTCGCGGTAAATCTAAGGGTAGATCAAAGTCTTCAAACAGAGGTAAAACTTGTAACTTCTGCAAGAAGAAAGGGCACATTAAATCTGAGTGCTATAAGCTACAGAACAAGAATAAAAGGGAGGCTGCAAATCAAAAGGGAAAACAACCAGAAAATTCTGGTGAAGCTGATATTGTAGAAGACTACAGCGATGGTGAACTTCTAGTCGCTTCTGTCAACAATTCTAAAGAGAGCGAGGAGTGGATACTTGATTCAGGCTGCACCTTCCACATGAGTCCCAATCGGGATTGGTTTACAAATTAAGAAAAGGTGTCTGAAGGTGTTGTTTTGATGGGAAATAATGCTTCGTGTAAAATCGCAGGTGTTGGAACAATTAAAGTTAAGATGTTTGATGGAGTTGTCAGAACACTTAGTGACTTACGGCATGTTCCAGAATTGAAGAGAAATTTAATTTCGTTGAGTACTCTTGATTCAACAGGGTACAAATACACAGCTGAAAGTGGGATTTTGAAGATTTCCAAAGGTTCCCTCATTGTGATGAAAGGGCAGAGAAAGACTGCCAAGTTATATGTTTTGCAGGGTTCTACTGTTATTGGTGATGCAGCTGTCGCTTCCTCTTCTTTGTCAGATGATGATATTACTAAACTTTGGCATATGCGCCTAGGGCATATGAGTGAGAATGGCATGGCAGAATTGAGCAAAAGAGGACTTCTTGATGGGCAAGGAATTTGCAAACTGAAGTTCTGTAAGCACTGCGTTTTTGGGAAGCAAAAGAGAGTTCGATTCACCAGAGGAATCCATAACACGAAGGGAACATTGGAGTATATTCATTCTGATCTGTGGGGGCCATCAAGAGTGCCTTCGAGAGGTGGAGCTAATTATATGCTAACTTTTATTGATGATTTTTCTAGAAAAGTTTGGGCATTCTTCTTGAAGCAGAAAAGCGATGTGTTTTCCGCATTTAAGTCTTGGAAAGCTATGATTGAAAAACAGACAGGAAAACAAATAAAATACCTCCGCACAGACAATGGCTTAGAGTTTTGTTCTGATGAGTTTAATAAACTGTGCAAGTCAGAAGGGATCGTGAGACACTTGACAGTTCGTCATACTCCACAACAAAACGGTGTTGCAGAACGAATGAACAGAACGATCATGGAGAAGGTTCGATGCATGTTGTCAAATGCCAACTTACGAAAGTCGTTTTGGGCCGAAGCAGCCTCTACTGCATGTTTTTTGATCAACCGATCTCCATCCATTGCCATTGAGAAAAAGACTCCACAAGAGGTATGGTATGGTAATCCTGCTAATTATTCTGATTTAAAGATCTTTGGGTGTCCTGCGTATGCTCATGTTAATAATGGAAAATTGGAACCAAGATCCATTAAGTGTGTTTTTCTTGGTTATAAAGCTGGTGTAAAAGGGTATAAGTTATGGTGTCCTGAAAATAGAAAAGTTGTGATTAGCAGAGATGTTGTTTTTGATGAAACTGCTATGCTACCTAACTTATCTCTTAAAGACTCTTCCAATAAAGAAAATCAAAAGCAGGTGGAGCATCAGATTAATACAGAGTCAACTCCTCAAGCCAGTACAAAAATTGAGAATAGAGTTGCTTCTTCACCACAATACTCTATCGCCAAAAATAGAACTAGAAGAGAAATTAAACCTCCAATGAAGTATGCTGAGGCTGACCTAGTTGCTTATGCTTTAAATGTGGCTGAAGATATAGATGCAAACCAAGAGCCGTCAAATTATTCTGAGGCGGTTAGCTGTGAAGACTCAGAAAAGTGGATGTTTGCTATGCAAGAGGAAAGAGAATCACTCCACAAAAACAAAACATGGGATCTTGTGAAACTTCCTAAAGGTAAAAAGGTTGTTCGCTGTAAATGAGTGTTTAAAAAGAAAGAAGGGATTCCAGGAGTTGAAGAACCCAGATATAAAGCAAGGCTTGTTGCAAAGGGTTACAGTCAAATTCCAGGAGTGGACTTTACAGATGTGTTCTCTCCAGTTGTGAAGCATAGTTCGATTCGAGCTTTGCTTGGTATTGTGGCCATGCATGATTTGGAGCTTGAGCAGTTAGATGTAAAAACTGCATTTTTGCATGGAGAACTTGAGGAAGATATTTACATGCAACAACCAGAGGGTTTTACAGTCTCAGAAAAAGAGGACTATGTTTGCTTGCTGAAAAAGTCTCTTTACGGTTTGAAACAGTCACCAAGACAGTGGTACAAGAGGTTTGATTCCTTTATGACTTCTCATGATTTTAAAAGAAGTAGTTTTGACAGCTGTGTTTACTTTAAGAAAAACAGTGATGGTTCTTTGTGTATCTACTTCTTTATGTTGATGACATGTTGATAGCAGCAAAAGATAAAGGAGAGATAAGAAAGGTCAAAACCCAACTAAGTGAAGAATTTGAGATGAAAGATTTAGGACCAGCAAAGAAGATACTTGGTATGGAGATTCTCAGAGATAGAAAAGCAAGTAAATTGTACCTAAGTCAGAAGGGGTACATTGAGAAAGTTCTTTGCAGGTTCAATATGCAGAGTGCTAAGCCTGTTAGTACTCTTTTAGCAGCCCATTTCAGACTTTCATCGGCTTTGTCTCCACAATCAGATGATGAGATTGAGTACATGTCACATGTTCCATACTCTAGTGCAGTGGGATCTCTCATGTATGCTATGGTTTGTTCACGTCCAGATTTATCATATGAAGTCAGTGCAGTTAGCAGATACATGGCGAATCCCGGTAAAGAACATTGGAAAGCAGTTCAGTGGATTTTAAGATACTTACGAGGTACTACTGATGTTTGCTTACAGTTTGGAAGAACTAGAGATGGAGTCATTGGGTATGTTGATGCTGATTTTGCTGGAGACCTTGATAGAAGAAGATCTCTCACTGGTTATGTCTTTACAATAGGAGGTTGTGCAATTAGTTGGAAAGCTACTTTGCAAACTACAGTCGCTTTGTCTACCACTGAAGCTCAGTACATGGCGATTACTGAGGCTTGTAAAGAAGCTATTTGGTTGAAGGGACTCTTTAGTGAGCTCAATGAAGACCTTCAATTCAGCACAGTATTTTGTGACAATCAGAGTGCCATCTTCCTTACAAAAGATCAAATATTTCATGAGAGAACAAAACACATTGATGTTCGGTATCATTTTGTTCGTGATATTATTGCTCGTGGTGATATTGTTGTGAGCAAAATTAGTACTCATGAAAATCCTGCAGATATGATGACTAAGTCACTTCCTATAACCAAGTTTAAGCATTGCTTAGACTTGGTTGGTGTTCATTGTTGAAGTTAAACCCTTAAGGGTTTTATGGAAGAGGTGGAGAACTTATTCGTTGAGAGTTCGCGATGAAGAACTTGTTTATTGAGAATTCGTGTCAAGGTGGAGATTGTTAGAATTAAGTGACCCAAATTCTTATAAAATACAATGGTAAAATAAAATAAAAGAAGAATCCCTATAGAATTACACTTCTTTTATTTTATTTTGAATAATGTTTTTAAATCTTATTAAACTCCATCTATTTGATATTGATTAGAATAAGGAGTTTCAATCTTACTACACTCCTATTAGAATATGGCTTTATAAGCCTATAAATAGACATGGTCTATTCCTCTTGTAATTGATTCGAATTCGACATAGTAAATTTTCTTCTCCTCTGCCCGTGGTTTTTCCCGAAAGGGTTTCCACGTAAAATCTGTGTGTTTTTTTTTTCTATTTTTTTTTCACATATTATAGAATTTTTAAAATTTTTTAATAATTTTTTAAAAATATAAATTTTGAATTTTTTATAAATATTTTATTTTGTAATTTTTGTTGTGAGAGAGATTAATTTGCTTATTTTCAAAGTATTGATAAGGACCAAAAGAGTATTTATACCAATCTATTATTCAAATTATTGAGTTATTCGAATTGTGAAATTCAACTTAACTCGAACTCGAAATTCGAATCGAGGGATTCGAATAACTTGAAACTCAAAATTATTTTCAAATCGAATTAAATCGAGATTTTGGTGTTACAAATTTATGGTGGTTTGAACGACATGGAGATAAATTATTGAGTTTATTTACGTAATAAAGTAAAAAGGGCCTTTGGGTCTACATTTTATGCTTCTCTATATGATAAGCAAATGTACATGAAACCTTTGAAAGAGAGATTTAGCTACTGTTGCTATTATGTGTTTAAATCAGGCAAAGGGAAGAAGATAACATCAAAATCTTACATTGTTATTTTGGAGGGTTATGTAATAAAATAAACCAATAGTTTTGATTCAAGTAATACTATTATTTAACTTTAAACATAATTGAATATCATCCTAAACTATTTCGTAACTACAATTATACATTTTTCTAGGGTTAAATCAAGTCATAGTTTTTGAAGTGCAAAGCATAAAATTGAGTCAACTCAGAACGACCAGAGTTGAACAACATCTTCAGTTTTGAGTCGGTTGTTCTTTATAATGGAATTCCAATATGTCGTAATGACATACATTGAATTTTTGCGCATATCCCACCATTTAAAGTTGATTTCAGTTTCCTCCATGGATGGTTCCACCAAGCAAGCTTTAATGGCTTCTTTATTCTTCAAACGCTCAACCTCGAATTCGCTGAGGAACTCATGGGATTCGACTTGCGAAAAGGGTATCAACAATCGACTCGCTTGAGGGTTCACATCGGAGAAAAACAGTTGTTTTTGAATCACCAAAACGCAATTTGATCCTCCCATGTTCTCAACAATATGTTGTTTCAAGCCTTCAGGCATCAGTGGCTTAGGTGGATAAGAGGTAATGGGTCTCTTGTTCTTGTTATTTTCTTCTTGGATTCGGCGTTTCCTTTTCAATCGACCATTCTTTTTCTTATTCATGAAGGTTTGCTCTTGCATTTTTTCCTGGTCGACTCTCACAACTTCTAACAAATAATCCATAGCTGTCCATTCAGGTTGAATCCTTGTGTTCTTGAAATCCTCAGAAGTAAGAAGCTCCATTTTTCTTTTAGATAATCATATAGGTATCAAGGTGGAAGTATAAATATATAGACATGAGAGCTGAACAGTTCGTGTAGAATTGGGTTTTTTTTTATTATGAAAAATATGAAATTAATCCAAATCCAAATAGGAATAGGATGATTGAATTTAAATGGAAATCCAAATCTAATATGTAAAAAAAAAAAATAGAAATCCAAATACAATATGTAAGTCATAGGTTTCTGGTTCTGGTTCTGTCAATGTTTAGAGCAAAGAAATTATTTTTTTTACATATTGGATTTGGATTTAAATACAATCATCCTATTCCTATTTGGATTTGGATTAATTTCATATTTTTCTAAAAAAAGAAACCTAATTCTACACAAACTGTTCAGCTCTCATGTCTATATATTTATACTTCCACACTAATACTTATATGATTTCTAAAAGAAAAATGGAGCTTCTTACTTCAGAAGATTTCAAGAACACAAGGATTCAACCTGAATGGACAGCTATGGATTATTTGTTAGAAGTTGTGAGAGTCGACCAGGAAAAAATGCAAGAGCAAACTTTCATGAATAAAAAAAAGAATGGTCGATTGAAAAGGAAACGCCGACTCCAAGAAGAAAAAAACAAGAACAAGAGACCCATTACTTATCCATCTAAGCCACTGATGCCTGAAGGCTTGAAACAACATATTGTTGAGAACATGGGCGGATCAAATTGCGTTTTGGTGATTCAAAAGCAATTATTTTTCTCCGATGTGAACCCTCAAGCGAGTCGATTGTTGATACCGTTTTCACAAGTCGAATCCCATGAGTTCCTCAACGAATCCGAGGTTGAGCGTTTGAAGAATAAAGAAGCCATTAAAGCTTGCTTGGTGGAACCATCAATGGAGGAAACTGAAATCAACTTTAAATGGTGGGATATGCGCAAAAGGTCAATGTATGTCGTTACGACATCTTGGAATTCTATTGTAAAGAACAACCAACTTAAAGTTGAAGATGTTGTTCAACTCTGGTCGTTCCGAGTTAACTCAACTTTATGTTTTGCACTTAAAAAATTTTGACTTGATTTAACCCCAGAAAAATGTATAGTTGAAATTATAACGTAGTTTATAATGGTATTCAATTATGTGTAAGGTTAAATATTAGTATTACTTGAATCAAAACTATTAGTTTATTTTATTACGTACATAACCCCCCAAAAAAACAATGTAAAAATCTTATGTTATCTTCGTCCCTTTGCCTGACTTAAAGACATATTAGCAACAGTAATTGAATTTCTCTTTCAAAGGCATCATGTTTATTTGCTTATCATATAGAAGCATAAAATGTATACCCAAAGGCCCTTTTTACTTTATTACTCCCTTTAACTAAAATTAAATTAATGGTAGCGTGAATAAACTCAATAAATTATCTTTATATCGTTTAAATTAACTGCCAACATTATTAATTTGTAACATCAAAATCTCGATTCGAAAAAATTGAAAAAAATTTCGATTTTCAAGTTATTCAAATAATTCGATTCAACTCGAATAACTCGATTCGAGATGAATTTCACACTTTGAATAATTCAAATAACAGATTAGTGTAAATACCTTTTAATTTGGTCCATGTCAGCTTTGAAAATAAGCAAATTGCTCTCTCTAACAACAAAAATTACAAAATAATTTTTTTAAAAAAATTATAAAAGACTTAAAAAAATTAAAATTTTAAAAATTTTCTAAAATAATAATTGTGGGACCTAACTAATGATTTAAATTTATCATACTCAAGTATCTTATTTTTTTTCATTGTAACAATATTTTTATTTAACATATCTAATTTTTTTTAATTTAACTCAAACAATTTTTCTCGATTCGATTCAAATTTTTTTTTAAATTTTAAAATGATAAAATAGGACTTGTGAACTCGATTAACTCGAAATTTTTTCACTCGATTCAATCCAACGCTCACCCTTAATTACCTTTACATAACCTATGTATAAAACAATTGTTACATCACCGCATCCAAAACACTCTAGCTTGAGGGTTCACATAAGCGAAAAACAGTTGTTTCCGAATCACCACAATGCATTTTGATCCCCCATATTTTCCACAATATGTTGTCTCCTCTATAAAAACTTCCTTCTTGCATTTTTTTCTTGGTCAAATCCAACAAATAATCCAAAGACCTCCATTCAGAATCTAACCCTTCTGTTCCCAAAATATTCACAACTAAGAAAATCTAAGATAAT
Organism: Gossypium australe; assembly: GCA_005393395.2. Classification (NCBI taxonomy): domain Eukaryota; kingdom Viridiplantae; phylum Streptophyta; class Magnoliopsida; order Malvales; family Malvaceae; genus Gossypium; species Gossypium australe. Next base: position 159,680,597 of record CM016626.1, read on the forward strand.
TATGCAACTATTAGGGTGAAAATATAAATATATACCCATATAATGGGTGTGTCTTAAGTTTTTTTTATCAATTAATTTATTATATATATATTTTAAAAGGCTTAATATAACGAAAAATCCCTGTAAAATAATTTAATAATCAACTAAGGCCTCAACTGAAAACAACATTCAATTGAGTCTTTAATTTATTTATTTTTTTGCTCGGCAAGTCCTTAATTAAATATAAGCAATTAATTAAACCCTAAAAAAAACAACTTTCATATAATGATAGGAGCTCAATTGATTATTTAGTTATTTTATAGGGACTTTTCATTATATCAATCCTTTTAAAAAGCAACTTCTAAAGCTATATTTTTCATAAAAAGACAAATATTTTCATAATAATAATTGTTATTTTAAAATAAATATGTTTTTAATCATTTATAATTGAGTTTGTTTGGTTGACTCGTGAAGCCAATTCAGTAAAAAACTTAAATATAATATCTGTAATAACCAATTTTTGCCCGGCCTATATCCAAGAAAACCTAACCCAATACCAGACCCAAAATAAACAAAAATAAAACCAAAAAATCAATAATAAAAATGGTCCACAATGTCCGTTTACAAAAGACCCGGAGCCCAACAACCTGAATGGCCCACTTTACAAGCCCAAAACTCTAGCTTTACATAACCAACGAAGCCCAATTACAAATCCCTTTTGACCAGCACAAACCCGAATGGCCCAATCTACCCTAGCCTACAACATTTTCAAAAAATGAAAGGACTTCAGCCACTAAGTGCCTCGTCCGCCGCTCCTCACGCGTCTGACCAGCCCTAGGCGTCGACCCTTCGCATGCCTCGGACTCCACTGTCTTGGCCAACGTCCCCCATGCACCTCTGGTTTCGCGCGGTCACTGCCTTGCCCATACCCTGCAAACAGAGGCAACAAAAACAAAGAAGTATGGAACAAATAGCAGAATAGCAAAAAACAGATTGTGTCTTTCGGCTATAAAGACATTCAAAAAACATTGTAAATGGGGGGATTCTTTGGAAATAAAAAGGGACAGCAATAGAAAAGCAGAATAAAATCGAAGGTGATCAACCATTAGTGTTCTTATTGAGGATCTCCACTCTTTTTATTTTTTTTTATTTTCTTTTATATTTGAAGTGATAAAAAGAGAGAAAGAGCTCACCAAATGGGGCGATTGATCTTCGTCTTCTTCGTCACGATCGGAGTTAGATGAAGATCCCTAGATCGGACACTCATGTACCACTTCTCGCCGATTTCAATGGCGTTTGAATGGTAGAACGGAAGGTCTTGATAAACGGTGCATGGTGGCTATTGTTGGCTGCTTAGAAGGATAAAAAAATGTTAGGTTTTAGATCTGTTTTGGCTTAACTGAGGGACTAAAAGGGATTTTAAGGGATAAGCTTTAAGAGGTAAAACGGCGTCGCATCAAGGATGGATCACTCGATGACCCGATCCATATTCTGTTGAACCCGCTTGTTTAGAAATCTGATGGAGTATTCGCGCACTAAGTCCCTAGCTATTGTATCGATTTTTGATGAAGCCTTTCATACGTTTTCATTATTTCTCAATTAATCCATGTAATTCGTTCGTTTTTTTAATCCAGTCCTGTGCATGCGCTGTGTTTTAGATATTAGAATATTTGCCACATTGATCCTTTGTTGTTTACGTGAAAATGCAATATAATCCATGATTTCATTTAGAGAATTAGGTTTATTTACATAATAACCCCTTAAATTTGTTGTCTGCTCTTTATTTCGATTAATTATCAATTTATTTGTGATTCATGTATTTTTAGCCTTAAATTTATTCATTGTTCAGGTTCTTTTTATTAAATTATTTTGAAAACTGATTATATAATGTTTTAATTTATTTTGTTTATATATATATATGTGTGTCTGATTAATTAGTATTATACAAATATTTATTTTTAAAAGCATATGTTAGGTGCATCTTTTAACGATTTGCATAATATTTAAATTAAATACAGTTACATGTTATTATTATATATACATATATATATTTTAAATTATTTTATGTATATATTTTTTTTTCAAATTTATTTATGAATACACATCTTTTAAATCTATTTATATGAAGAGTTTATTTCTTACAAAAATCTTTTTATTTTTGTTTATTTCAAACACTCTTACGTATTTTCATATATATTGCGCATAATTATATTTAGATCATTATAGATTGTCTTGTGTATTACTTATTTAGATATTCCTCATACAATATTATTTTAAACCTCTTTTGTATATCACTAATTGATACATTATTTTTTTTATCTTTATTTTTATCCGTTTTAGGCTTTTGCGTAGATTACTTGATTAGAAGTTTTTGTATAAAATATTTATAGCTTGCATGTTGATGTTTTTTTCATGTGTTGTTCATCGTCTTTATGATTAAAATTTGGTGCATTTTATTTATGTTAAATTGCTTAATACTTCTTTCTAAATTGTCTTTTAGTCTTGAATGTTAATATCAGTATAATACGTTACCATTGTATGATCCCTAATTTGTTCTTCCGAGTTTTCGTTATTGCCATATATTATTATTTTGTGTTTGCAATTATACTTTTATTGTGATTAAGAGTTCCATTTTGTTTGTGACAATTGCTCATTTTTTATCCAAATAAACCAAACGAATGCATTTTTTAGCCGATTTTAAAATCGCTTATTTAAAAGTTTTTTCAAAGATAAGGCAATGTTTGTATGTTTGGGAGTGTGGGGAAAATGATGCCTTAACGTACTGGGTGTTAATTTCCTATTCGACTAGATAGCCAAATACCCCTTTTACACGTTTTGAAGATCAGAGATGGTCTCAGTGTCAGAGTATAAATGTGTTATATCCTAACGTGCTGGGTATGATACTTTTATCCCTTTGAAACGAGATAATCTTGAGATTCAATCCCAATTTAACGAATTCTATTTTTTTTTTAAATTTTTACCCTAGATATTTTCCAGTTTTCAACATTAGGACAACATCAATCAATTTGGTACCAACTTCGGGCATTGCAAGGGTGCTAACCCTTCCTTGCACGTAACCGACTCCCGAACCCATTTTCTCAGATTTTGTAGACCAAAATTATTGTTTTAGTAAATCAAAATGTTTTATTAAAACGAAGGTGATCTGATCACACCTAATAAAGATCGGTGGCGACTCCCGTTTTATTTTTGTTTTCAAAAACCAAGTCGATTCCCATTTTTAAAAATGGTTATGACAGCTTGGCGACTTCACTGGGGACTTCGAGAGTCAGGCCATAAATTGATTGATTTTTTAGTCCTTTTGATTGAAAACCTGAAAAATCCTTTTTTTTAATAAAATCGTGTTTCTTCTAAAGCATTTGTTTGTGCTATAACTGCAATAATGTCGAGTCTCATAATACTTGCACTTGCATTCCATGACCGTTGTGGTCACACCTTTAAGTGGGAGTGAGAAACTAAGCTTTCGTGAGGTTTTCACCTCCGCATGAGCTAGTGGATTGCTTCCGGGATACATCCGTACCTATGTGCTTCGTGAGGTTTTCCTCTCCGCATGGCCATAGGGAAATGTATCCCCTTGAACCGAACTCGATCCGTATGAGCCTATAATGGGTGAAGATTGAGGAATCTGCTGGTTCAGGTACCCTTTACTCTAAACCAAACCACATATTGTGAGCCTTAAGAGCCCACCTTAGGTAGAGTCATCCCAAACCCCTAGCGGTCACCTAGATAGGTGTTTTGTGTTTGTTTATTTTTCTTGCACTAACGTGTTTTCTTTTGTGATTATTTATCTCTCCTCTGCTAACGTGTTTCCCTCTGTCTTGATTGCGTTGTATTGCATCATGAAAGAAAGGAAGTGTTGATCAATATTCGATCTCTAAATAGAGGAGTTTTTCATAAGAAAATGAATTTCTTGATAAAGTGGATTCTAATACGGTTGCCCAAATATAGTCCGAGTAAATAACGACAGAAGGCGTATGGTCCACGGAAGAATACAAGGCTTTGCTCGATGAATAGTCCACGAAAGAGCACAAGGCTTTGCTCGATTATTCAAGAGTCGTCACGTCTTGACTTTCTCAAAGAAACTTATGGACACCGCGGAGGATAGGCGAGTGAAGAAGTACGGCCTGAACCAAGCGACAAGGAGCTAGAAGAGGCATCCATGAAGAAAGTTCACGGGACATGACCATAACATCCGGACACGAAGACAAAACCATATATGCAATCTATTTTATGTAAAGAGCTTTATTTTCTAGAAAAGTTCCTCTAATGGAATTGAATTCATAATCAGCGCCTCTCTTCTTACATTCATTCCATGCATTTGCATTGTATTGCATCATTAGAAATGAGGTGTCGATTCATATTCGATTTCTGAATAGGAGAATTTGTCATAGGGAAATGTGTTACTTGATGAAGTGGATTATAATACGGTCATCCGAACATAGTCTAGGTAACAACGAGAGAAGGCCTTGCCTGAAGATCCAAAGCCTACAAGGATTGTTTGGGATTCATCAGAAGATTATGAACATCACGGAGGATAAGCGAATGACGAGGCACGACCTGGACCAAGCAACGAAGAGCTAGAAGAGACGTCTATTGAGAAAGTTCAAGGGACACGACCATAAACATCCGAATACGAAGAAGAGGATTTATCTGAAGATTCAAGCCGACAAGGATTGTTCAGGAGTCATTAGAAGATTATGAACATCGCGGAGGATAAGCGAGTGACGAGGTACGACCTGGACCAAGCAACAAAGAGCTAGAAGAGACGTCTATTGAGAAGGTTCACGGGACGCAATCACAACCTCCAGAAACGAAAGAGAGGATTGGTGTTTTCACTTGGACCATGAGGACATGGCCGTATATGCAATCCGTTTTAATGTAAAGAAACGTATTTTCTAGACAAGTTCCTCTAATATAATTGAATTCATGATCAACGCCTCTCTTTCTTTTTGCATTCATTCCATGCATTTGCTTTGCATTTCATGCATGGGCATTATATCACATCACATCATATGCATTTAAAACCATCGAAAGAGCCTAATAAGTTGAAATTATAACAGACGAAAAGAGAGGAAGAGAAAGAGAAATTTGGGAACATTAGCAACCCTTGAGACTTACTACTTGGGTAGGAAGGAAGTTACCCTTAAGACTGACTGTCAGCCGATAATTAGTTTCTTTGAAAAGACAGTAAATAATAAACCGTCTAGGGAATGCTCGGCAGACTAATGGACAATAGCTACATGACACAATTTGGGGAAGGCAGTAGGAGAATTCGCCAAACTATCAGCAATCAGTGGAGCCCAAATTACAGGCCAGGCCCATATAGAAGAGGGAGGACGTCATCGCCAACAGGAAGGCCCATTCCGGCAAATGTTGGAATCTCTAGTGCTGAAGCTATGTTCCATGATCACACTATCCACGCAAGAAGAGCAGGCCCAATCCTGTTACCTGAATCAAGAACAGTCGGTAATAACAAATTTAATCGTCGGCAACAAGAAATACTCAGGTACAGGCATGATATGCTGGTTAACGCAGTGGAATACCTCACCTCGTTTTCAGCCAGCTGTACAATTTGGTTGGAAAACTTTGATGACCTCGACAGCAGGAGGTGGTTATCGGAAGGACATGTAGTTCGAAGGGATTTCATGCTATGGGCACAAAATACGATTGAAACAAGCATGGATGACCTTATTTATGTAAGCCAACAAATGGGGTGGACCTTTTCTAATAATCAAGACGAAGGACCATACCAAAACTATACACCAAGGCACACTTTTGGGAATAGGCAGATGCATGAGTCATGGAGGTCCGTCACACTAGAAGAAACAGAAAGGAGTCACGACAGGAAATTACAGAGAAGGACAGATGTTATCGTCATTGCAAACGACAATAGCACTGAGGATAGCTTAGAATCAGAAGAAGAGTGGGGTCAGGATGGAGCACAATGACCCCACTCAAAAAGAAATGATTAAGGAATAGGTTGCCAAAGAATCACCATAGTGATAAGTGTGTCGACAATAATTACCATTTAGCGGTAATCAGGGGATAAACAAAGTGGATAATACAATTAAAGGTGTTTCAATTATACGCCCTTGTCCTCCTGGATTCATTTGAAACATTTGGACTGCTGTGGATCTTCTTGTAGTTTCTAATTCCTCTCCAAAGTAATGCTCAATGTTAACTCTCTAATTTGTAAGAGCTTATGCTTGCTCTTTATCTTTTGAATGAACATTAAGGGAGATGCATTTTGTCATAGTCCTTTCATTCTTGTTAACTTCATAATTGCTCCCTCTTCTCACGACCTGTCCTTATAGGTACCTCATATCATGCCATAACATTGTGTTTGTTTGGTCCCAATACTTTGTTGCCTCCTATAGTTTTCTTTTCCATTCACCTTTCAGGTGCTCAGATATAAACAACATGAACAATCCTGTTACAAGTCCTAAAATCGATTTCAAGAAAGTTATTTGTTTAGGAGAATTCGAAGCTGAAGAAAATACTGAAGATTATGTCTCATCCCCTGGCTTACTAAGAATGATAGAACAAGAAGATAAACAGATTCTACCCCATCAAGAATCTGTTGAGACGGTGAACTTGGGAAATGAAGAAAAGAGGCAAGAAGTAAAGATTGAGACCTCCATTTCAGAGAACACCAAACATGATTTGATCTCCTTGCTTCATGAGTATAAAGACATATTCGCATGGTCATATCAGGATATGCCAGGTTTGAACGAGGATATAGTGGTCCATAGACTCCCACTGAAACCAGAATGCAAACCCATTCAACAGAAGCTAAGACGAATGAGACCTGAAATACTGTTAAAGATAAAAGAAGAAGTAAGAAAATAATTTGATGCTGGCTTCTTACAAGTCTCTAAATATCCAGAATGGGTAGCTAATATAGTTCCAGTACCAAAGAAAGACAGCAAGGTGCGAATGTGCGTAGATTATCGCGATCTGAATCGAGCAAGTCCTAAAGATAATTTTCCCTTGCCACACATTGATACACTGGTAGATAACACAGCAAAACATTCATTATTTTCTTTCATGGATGGATTTTCAGGTTATAATCAGATTAAGATGGCTCCCGAGGATATGGAGAAAACTACCTTCGTAACAATGTGGGAGACGTTCTGCTATAAGGTAATGCCATTCGGATTGAAGAACGTTGGGGCAACCTATCAGAGGGCTATGGTGATGCTGTTCCATGACATGATGCACAAAGAAACAGAAGTCTACGTCGATGATATGATTGCCAAATCTCGGGGGGAAAAATGTTAGGAACCTCAGGAAACTGTTCAAAAGACTAAGAAAGTTCCGACTACTGAATCCAGCCAAGTGTACGTTTGAGGCTACCTCGGGAAACGTACTAGGCTTCATCGTCAGTGAGAAAGGTGTTGAGGTTGACTCAGATAAGATAAAAGCCATACAAGAACTATCGCCTCCACGCACACAAAAAGAAGTCAGAGGATTTTTAGGGAGGCTAAACTACATCGCTCGATCCATTGCTCAACTTACCGACCAGTGTGACCCAATTTTTCCACTCCTTCAAAAACACAATCCGGGAGAATGGAATGAGGAATGCCAAGTGGCTTTTGACAGGATAAAACAGTATTTGTCTCACCCTCCAGTGCTAGTACCGCCAACTCCTGAAATACCGTTAATATTGTATTTGACTGTGTTCGAAAACTCAATGGGTTGCGTACTGGGGCAACAGGATGAGTCGGGGAAAAGAGAAAAGGTGATTTACTACCCCCGCAAAAAGTTCACAGAGTATGAAGCAAAATATCCGTCAATTGAAAAATTCTGTTGCGCTTTGGTCTGGGTAGTTCGAGGGCTCAGACAATATATGCTGTATCATACGACGTGGTTGATTTCAAAACTAGATCCAATAAAGTACATGATGGAATCACCTGCACACCCGGGAAGAATGGCACGATGGCAGATTTTACTATCGGAGTATGACATTATCTATGTGAATAAAAAGTCGATAAAAGGGACCGTAATAGCTGACTTCTTAGCAACTCGAACGATAGAGGAATACGAGCCATTAAGATTTGATTTCCCAGATGAAGACTTGATGTGCATTACAGAAAAAGAATGTGAGTCGTCAAAAAGAGAAATCATGGAAGATGAGCTTTGATGGTACGTCAAATGCATTAGGGCATAGGATTGGAGCAGTCTATGTGTCACTAGAAGGGAATCATTATCCATTCACTGCCAGATTAAATTTCTTCTGTACCAATAACATTGCGGAATATGAGGCTTGCATCATGGGACTTCGTGCAGCCATCGAACGAAACGTAGAAATCTTAGAGGTGTACGGGACTCAGCTTTGTTGATTTACCAAATCCATGGAGATTGGGAAGTGAGAGATTCGAAGTTGGTCAAATATCGCGATCTTGTTGCGAAGTTGGTCAAAGAATTCAAAGAAGTGACTTTCAATTACTTCCCACGAGAAGAAAGCCAATTGGCTGATGCCCTAGCCACTTTGGCATCAATGTTCAAAGCGAACCGAGAAACGGAAATAATGCCTCTCCAAATGAGCATATATGAGGTCCTGGCACATTGTTTTAGCATTGAAAAAGAGGCAGATGAACAGTCATGGTTCCATGATATCTTAGAATATGTCAAGAATCAAAGATATCCCGAGCAAGCAAATGAGAACGACAAAAGAACAATCAGAAGAATGGCATTGGGATTTGTTCTTGATGGGGACATCCTATACAAAAGAGGAAAAGATCAAGTGCTCCTGAGGTGCGTGGATGCTGTTGAAGCCAGAAAGATACTTGAAGATGTCCATGAAGGAATTTGCAGAACGCATGCTAATGGTTTCACTATGGCTAGGCAAATTATGAGACTCGGTTATTATTGGTTGACAATGTAAAGCGATTGCATTAGTTAAGCACGAAAGTGCCACAAATGTCAGGTTTACGGCGATAAAATTCATGCAGCACCTTCCCCCTTTTATGTCATGACTTCTTCGTGGCCTTTTTCTATGTGGGGCATGGATGTTATAGGGCCAATTTCCCCAAAAGCTTCTAATGGACATCGATTCATTTTTTTTAGATTACTTCACAAAATGGGTAGAAGCCGCTTCGTTTGCTAATGTGACAAGGACCGCAGTTTACAAGTTTTTTTTTTAAAAAAAGAGATCATATGTCGATACGGTTTGCCTGAAAGAATCATTTCAGATAATGCGTTGAATCTGAATAACGAGATGATGAAGGAAGTGTGTGAGCAATTTCAAATAAAGCATCATAATTCCTCACCCTATCGCCCAAAGATAAACGGAGCAGTAGAAGCGGCTAACAAAAATATTAAGAGGATTATTGGGAAAATGACCGAGACATATAAAGATTGGCACGAGAAGTTACCATTTGCTTTGTATGCATATCGCACATGTGTGCGGACACCCACGGGAGCAACTCCTTCATCTCTGGTTTATGGAATGGAAGCTGTGCCGCCCATTGAAGTTGAGATCCCCTCTTTACGAGTCTTAATAGAGTCAAAACTAGAAGAATCGGAATGGGTTCGGGCTCGATATGACCAACTAAATCTTATCGAAGAAAAACACTTGAAGGCAATCTGTCATAGATAGATGTACCAGAAGAGAATGATCACAGCCCACGACAAGAAGGTGCGACCAAGGGAATTTCACGAAAGAGAACTCGTGCTGAGAAAGATTCTCCCAATACAAAATGACTTCCGAGGAAAATGGGCACCGAATTGGGAAGGACCATACGTCGTAAAAAAGGCTTTCTCGGGTGGAGCTTTGATTCTCACTGACATGGATGGGAAGAAGGTACCAAATCTAGTGAACTCAGATGCCGTGAAGAAATACTATGCAAAAAAAGTTCAAGATGAAAACCCAAAAAGGGCGTCTCGATAACAAAAAAAAGGGGAAAGAAAAAAGAAAAAGAGATCAAGATGAAAACTCGAAAAGGGCGTCTTATTATGATGAAAACCTGAAAGGGCGTCCTAATGAAAGGAGGTTCGAACATAAGGAGCGAGACGATTCGAACAGGGAGCCATGTGGCGAGATTACAATATTTGAAGCAGACTCAGAAGCTCAAATCTTCTACACAAGAAGCTTTACTCGAAAAGATCCAGGATGAAGAAATGTGGAAAAGTTCATGCGTTGGATATCTAGAGCATTTGCGACAATTGAACCTGCTTTCCTTTTTATAACATTTCCTTTATTGAATTGTTCCTTGACAATCTTCTTTACTTGTTGCCTTTGAAATAAATATAGGTGTGAGGTATCCCTTTCACACCTACTTTGCCATTTTCATGCATCTCGTGTTTGGTTCATTAAACGATAAATAGTGAAATGACATACTCTAAACAAAAGGAATATTGAGCATTACCTGGATGAGAATTTGGTATGTACAAAAGCCTCAAAGCAAGGACAAAGTTCAACAGGGGGCAAAAGGGTGATATACGAGAAACGGAGATTACTCGTAAAGCTTGAGGACAGGTACAAAACCTAAAAGGGAAGTCAAGAATCGAAGCAATGAATACAGATCATCATAGAAGTCGTAACAAAAAGAGATACATGACAAACAAGCCCAGGGCGCATGGCATAATCATGTAGGCATAAAAGCATTTAAGACAAACACGTGCATATCATGATAACATCACGCATGACACATACAGGCATGCCAATAAGGTGAGAAGTTTTGACGATAGTCGTGCTAAACCAAGGAAAAAGAAGAAATTCGAGTTCCACCAGATGATGTTTTGAATTTCTGTTCAAATATCAACTCATAATACGAGAGGTGAGTTGAGCCTCAGGTTACACGCCGAGGTGTTCTTCAATTTTTATTTTTTCAAATATCAAATCATAATACGAGAGGTGAATTGAGCCTTAGGTCACACGCTGAGGTGTTTTTCAATTTTTTTTTTTCAATTTCTTTTCAAGTATCAACTCATAATACGAGAGGTGAGTTGAGCCTCAGGTCACACGCTGAGGTGTTCTTCAATTTTTATTTTTTAAATATCAACTCATAATACGAGAGGTGAGTTGAGCCTCAAGTCACACGCTGAGGTGCTTTTCAATTTCTGTTTTTCAATTTCTATTCAAATATCAACTCATAATACGATAGGTGAGTTGAGCCTCAGGTCATACGTCGAGTTGTTCTTCAATTTTTATTTTTTCAAATATCAACTCATAATACGAGAGGTGAGTTGAGCCTCAGGTCACACGCTGAGGTGTTTTTCAATTTCTGTTTTTCAATTTCTGGTCAAATATCAACTCATAATACGAGAGGTGAGTTGAGCCTCAGGTCACACGCTGAGGTGTTCTTCAATTTTTATTTTTTAAATATCAACTCATAATACGAGAGGTGAGTTGAGCCTCGGGTCACATGCTGAGGTGTTTTTCAATTTCTGTTTTTCAATTTCTGTTCAAATATCAACTCATAATACGAAAGGTGAGTTGAGCCTCAGGTCACACGCTGAGGTGTTCTTCAATATTTATTTTTTAAATATCAACTCATAATACGAGAGGTAAGTTGAGCCTCGGGTCACGCACACTGAGGTATTTTTAATTTCTGTTTTTCAATTTCTATTTTCAAAAATCAACTCATATTACGAGAGGTGAGTTGAGCTTCGGGTCGCACGTCGAGGTATTTTTAATTTCTGTTTTTCAATTTCTGTTTGCAAAAATCAACTCATATTACGAGCGGTGAGTTGAGCCTCAGGTCGCACGTTGAGGTATTTTCAATTTCTGCTTTTCAATTTATGTTTTTCAATTTTCGTTTTCAAAAATCAACTCATGTTACGAGAGGTGAGTTGAGCCTCAGGTCGCACGCTGGGGTATTTTCAATTTCTATTTTTCAATTTCTATTTTCAAAAATCAACTCATATTACGAGAGGTGAGTTGAGCCTCAGGTCACACGCTGAGGTGTTTTTCAATTTCTGTTTTTCAATTTCTTGTTTTTCAAAAACAAAAAAAAAACAAAAAAAAAAGAAAAAAGGGTTAACTCATATTGCGAGAATAAGGAAGCAGCTTGAAAAGTTCAGATTTCATCGAAGTCCTAATGGAGCAATTAGTAGATCGAAGCTACAAATCTCTTCGTGTCCTGAAGTCATGTTGGAGCAAGTTAAAAATAAACAAATCTCACCCTTTTGAAGATTGAGGAAAAGCAAATTGAAGCCACAGGTCGTGTCTCGCAGAAGTAGTGGCAGAATGGATCAAAGCTACAGGCTACAGTAGAGTTTGAAGATGTTTAAGGGAGACGAGGATCAATAAGTCAAGGCTTGGCCAAAACCGGGCAAAATTGGTTCTCCTATTGTCTTTGCTCTATTCTCGTTTCATGACAATGAGCAAAGAGGGGCAGCTGTAATAACCAATTTTTGCCCGGCCCATATCCAAGAAAACCTAACCCAATACCAGACCCAAAATAAACAAAAATAAAACCAAAAAATCAATAATAAAAATGGTCCACAATGTCCATTTACAAAAGACCCGAAGCCCAACAACCTGAATGGCCCACTTTACAAGCCCAAAACTCTAGCTTTACATAACCAACGAAGCCCAATTACAAATCCCTTTTGACCAGCCCAAACCCGAATGGCCCAATCTACCCTAGCCCACAACATTTTCAAAAAATGAAAGGACTTCAGCCACTAAGTGCCTCGTCCGCCGCTCCTCACGCGTCTGACCAGCCCTAGGCGTCGACCCTTCGCATGCATCGGACTCCACTGTCTTGGCCAACGTCCCCCATGCACTTCTGGTTTCGCGCGGTCACTGCCTTGCCCATACCCTGCAAACAGAGGCAACAAAAACAAAGAAGTATGGAACAAATAGCAGAATAGCAAAAAACAGATTGTCTTTCGGCTATAAAGACATTCAAAAACATTGTAAATGGGGGGATTCTTTGGGAATAAAAAGGGACAGCAATAGAAAAGCAGAATAAAATCGAAGGTAATCAACCATTATTTGTCAGTGTTCTTATTGAGAATCTCCATTCTTTTTATTTTTTTATTTTCTTTTATATTTGAAGTGATAAAAAGAGAGAAAGAGCTCACCAAATGGGGCGATTGATCTTCGTCTTCTTCGTCACGATCGGAGTTAGATGAAGATCCCTAGATCGGACACTCATGTACCACTTCTCGCCGATTTCAATGGCGTTTGAGTGGTAGAACGGAAGGTCTTGATAAACGGTGCATGGTGGCTGTTGTTGGCTGCTTAGAAGGATAAAAAAATGTTAGGTTTTAGATCTGTTTTGGCTTAACTGAGGGATTAAAAGGGATTTTAAGGGATAAGCTTTAAGAGGTAAAACGGCGTCGCATCAAGGATGGATCACTCGATGACCCGATCTATATTCTGTTGAACCCGCTTGTTTAGAAATCTGATAGAGTATTCGCGCACTAAGTCCCTAGCTATTGTGTCGATTTTTGATGAAGCCTTTCATACGTTTTCATTATTTCTCAATTAATCCATGTAATTCGTGCGTTTTTTTAATCCAGTCCTGTGCATGCGCTGTGTTTTAGATATTAGAATATTTGCCACATTGATCCTTTGTTGTTTACATGAAAATGCAATATAATCCATGATTTCATTTAGAGAATTAGGTTTATTTACATAATAACCCCTTAAATTTGTTGTCTGCTCTTTATTTCGATTAATTATCAATTTATTTGTGATTCATGTATTTTTAGCCTTAAATTTATTCATTGTTCAGGTTCTTTTTATTAAATTATTTTGAAAACTGATTATATAATGTTTTAATTTATTTTGTTTATATATATATGTGTGTGTGTGATTAATTAGTATTATACAAATATTTATTTTTAAAAGCATATGTTAGGTGCATCTTTTAACGATTTGCATAATATTTAAATTAAATACAGTTACATGTTATTATATATATATATATATATATATATATATTTTAAATTATTTTATGTATATATTTTTTTTCAAATTTATTTATGAATACACATCTTTTAAATCTATTTATATGAAGAGTTTATTTCTTACAAAAATCTTTTTATTTTTGTTTATTTCAAACACTCTTACGTATTTTCATATATATTGCGCATAATTATATTTAGATCATTATAGATTGTCTTGTGTATTACTTATTTAGATATTCCTCATACAATATTATTTTAAACCTCTGTTGTATATCACTACTTGATACATTATTTTTTATATCTTTATTTTTATCCGTTTTAGGCTTTTGCGTACATTACTTGATTAGAAGTTTTTGTATAAAATATTTATAGCTTGCATGTTGATGTTTTTTTCTTGTGTTGTTCATAGTCTTTATGATTAAAATTTGGTGCATTTTATTTATGTTAAATTGCTTAATACTTCTTTCTAAATTGTCTTTTAGTCTTGAATGTTAATATCAGTATAATACGTTACCATAGTATGATCCCTAATTTGTTCTTCCGAGTTTTCGTTATTGCCATATATTATTATTTTGTGTTTGCAATTATACTTTTATTGTGATTAAGAGTTCCATTTTATTTGTGACAATTGCTCATTTTTTATCCAAATAAACCAAACGAATGCATTTTTTAGCTGATTTTAAAATCGCTTATTTAAAAGTTTTTTCAAAGATAAGGCAATGTTTGTATGTTTGGGAGTGTGGGGAAAATGATGCCCTAACGTACTGGGTGTTAATTTCCTATTCGACCAGATAGCCAAATACCCCTTTTACATGTTTTGAAGATCAGAGATGGTCTCAGTGTCAGAGTATAAATGTGTTATATCCTAACGTGCTGGGTATGATACTTTTATCCCTTTGAAAAGAGATAATCTTGAGATTCAATCCCAATTTAACGAATTCTGCTTTTTTTTTTAATTTTTACCGTAGATATTTTCCAGTTTTCAACATTAGGACAACATCAATCAATTTGGTACCAACTTCAGGCGTTGCAAGGGTGCTAACCCTTCCTTACACGTAACCGACTCCCGAACCTGTTTTCTCAGATTTCGTAGACCAAAATTATTGTTTTAGTAAATCAAAATGTTTTATTAAAATGAAGGTGGTCCGATCACACCTAATAAAGATCGGTGGCGACTCCCTTTTTATTTTTGTTTTCAAAAACCAAGTCGATTCTCGTTTTCAAAAATGGTTACGAGAATATAAATACAGAGAAAAGCTTTGGTGAATTAGGGAATGTGTAACTTGAGAATGACTTAAATATACGTTTCGGCCTTTGAATTTTGATTCACTTTGGTGTCGGGTTTTTAGAAACAAGTACACGAGTAAAGTTGCTTTCTTGAGTGATGAAATTAAGCCAAAAGTTTCCTCTACTTGGAGAGGTTTATGAGATAGTGGCCAGGGGTTGTAAATGGGAAGTAGGGGATGGTTCAAATATTCAGTTCACGTTCAATTGGTGGGTAGGACAATGACCGTTGAAGTATAATCAAAACACGAACCAATCGGAGAATGGTCTCGGATTATATCTCGAATGGGGGTTCGTGGTGGTGCCAATCCCTTGCGTGAATATAGAGGTTGTTAAAGACTCTTGTTGTTGGGGGTTGGAGACTTCTGGCAGATTTTCGGTAGGCCCAGCTTATTATATGCCAGCAAAAATGGAGTTCTATAGCAATAGTGACATGAGTTCTGGAGTGAATCCATTTTTTCATAGGGTTTGCTTAGCTAAAGTACTAACAACATTATCGAATTAGCACTATTTTATAATGATATACTGCTTCTACAAATTAATCCAATTTTAAAATAAATATAAGTATTCATTACTTTAGATGTGACAATTGAATTAAAATTAAAGTTTCATGTGTACATATGAATCACAATTCAAGTTTCACGTGAATAATTGCACCAAATCAAAATTTATATATCAAATTACACATTAGACCAAAGCTCATATATAAACTTGATATTCATTCCAAAAATAATATTAGAGTTTGGTTTAAAGGGTGGCTATGAATCCTCTGTTGGTAATGCAAAGGGTTGGTGTTAGTGGTTATATCCGACATTGGTTAAGTACAAGCTATTAAGAGTGTTTCTATATAACTTTACTTCTTGCTCTCATTGAGCAATTGGGCCATAGGCTTATCACATGTTTTTTGCTGTTCAGGCGGAAATAGTGAAGGTAGTTTCAGTGCTTTTTTACTTCTTCGCACCTGCCTTTTTATCGTTTTTTCCTTATGTTACTAGTATAAATAGAAGGTTGATTTCCTCATTTTTTTAGACTGAACAGAAACACAACCCTCTCTAAAAAGCATTCCTCTCCTTCGCTTTCTGTCTACGATTTCTTTATAAACTGTAATCACTTTAGAGAAAACTCTGTTTAGGAGTTTGGGTTTTAAGCGTGATCGACTACTAAACTTTCCTGGGAATTGTTCCTACTGTGATTTACTGAGAAGAGTAACACCAATCAAGTTCCATATTCCATATTCGGGTGTACGAATACTGAAGGACTGTGTTAACCTTGGGGGATGAGATCTGGTACATGATTACACCAATCAGGGCAAATTCGCTTCTAAGACAATGGATTTACCACGACGCAATAATTATTGATTTCATATTTTGTTATTTATTTTCCAGTCAGTGCTAACATATTTGTTTTGCAATACCTTATTTCCAACATCCTCTAGCTCATTGCCCAAACAGGTCTTACACATCACAAGTTACAAACTACGTGCACATTTGAGTTGGCTCGTGGCTCATGGCTCATGTTGTTTTGTAATTTGATTTGGAAAACATAGGCCATTCAAGGTGATCCCACCATCAACATAAATAAGTTGCCCTGTTACATATGAAGCCGCCGGTAGGCACAAGAAAGCCACTATAGCCGACACTTCCTTCGGCTCGCCAAGCCGTCCTAATGGTGTTCGGCTTATGATTGTATTTAACTCTTCTTCATTACCTTCAAAAAACTGCAAAATAATATATCAATGTATCTATTATGTCTATAGTTGTCTAATTATGATCAAAACTAAATTTCGAAGTCCTAATAAACGTAAAACAAAGTTATTTGGATTTGATTAGAAAAAAGTTAAAATTCTTTTTTATCATTATCGAGTCGAACTATTGAGCCAGCTGATTTGAATATCTTAATTATTTAAAAGTTTAATCAAGTTTTTAGGGTAATTTGCACCCAAAGTCACTAAACTATAGTAAGTTTACGTTTTAGTCTCCCAACTTAAAAAAGTTACAAATGATTACTAAACTATTCAGAAGTTTTGATTTAAGTCATTGGGCTGTTAAAATCGTTGTTTATAAGTTTCTCTGTTTGCGCTGCTTGCACTAATCAAAATTTCTCCTTCCCCTTCTTTTCTACAATTCAACTTTTTTTTTGCCATGAAACGGCTTTGAAAATCATGAATCTACAAATCAAAATCCAGTCAACTTTCTTCTTCGATCTCCAACACTGACCGCCAGATCGGCTTGGATCCAAGGTATGTTCTTCTACTCATCAATGGGTATTGATCCACTGTATCAATCATCGAATCGTCGTTTGGAGCTTCCTAGCCGTGTTTTTTTTTTTTTGAAAACAAACTTAACAACCTAGTGACTTATATAAAAAAAATTTAATAGTTTAGTAACTTAAATGAAATCTTTCAAATAGTTCAATGCCCATTTTGTAACTTTTTGAAGTTGAGTGACCAAAACGTAAATTTACAAGTTGTTTAGTGACCTTAGGTGTAGTTTACTTTTTTTTTAAGATTATATATTTCTATTAGTAATTGAAAAATATCAATCCAAACTTGAGCTTCAACATAAATTATAGATTTTGTTTCAATAAAATTTCAATGGCTTAGAAAAAAAAAAGTATGTAGTTTGAATTCAAGAATAAGAATCGAGTCCATTTCATATTAGGTGAACAAGTTTAATGAAGCAACTTTGAGTAACTCGTTCTTTTTAAAAATATCAAATAGAACTGAAACTTAAAAAATGATATTCAATCAATCTCGAACCGAGTTTTGAAATTTCAGTTGAACTCAAGCTTCTTATGACACGAGTTCGTTCAAGACCGATTACAAGTTTATTGGGACGGAGGGAGTATAAAAAATAAGCACAAGGAAGAGTTTCTTACACGTTGAGAGAGGGGAGTTTTGATGACTGCTGGTGCAATGGTATTAACCCTAATATTATCTCCTGCCCAGTCACAAGCTAAGAATTTCGAAAGATTCTCCATGGCCGCTGCAACAAAATCAGACAATAGAGGGACTAAAGCACAAATTTTCCATTTGAAGGGGCCAAGGGTTTACCCACCACCTGCTTATATATGTGGTTAATTGTATCCAACATTCTCAAATTATCACTAAGATTTTAAATTGGTCTTTGAACAAAAAAAAAAATTTAATTGAGTTTTCAAAGTATTAGTATTATATCAATCAAGTCTTTTTGTCAGTTTGGCTATCAATTCAGGCATTAAATGATAGTTTAGATCTGACATGGTACATATTTAAAACACATGAATCAAACTGAAAACACATTAGATTCAAGTTGTTTGCACGTAATTAAAATTGAACCATACGTTTTAAATATACTCTACACTATATTTGAGCTGGCAATTAATACCTAAGCTACTAGTTAGGTTGTCAAAAGGACCTTATTGACATGATAGTGATATTTTAAAGACTCGAAAAGAAAATTTTGAAGTTCTAGTGCCAATTTAAAATCTAGACTACAATTTGAGTACGCGTTGAACTTGACAACACTTCGACTTTGGTCTCTAAACTTTTTTTTGGTCCATATTAGTCCCCAAACATGACATCTTTTCTCAATCTAGTCCTCAAACTTGGATTCTGTTAGGGCATGATGGTGTGGAACTTTGATATTGGTCCCTAAACTTGTAGCTTTAAGATTTTATACAATTTTTTTAATTTCTTAGGTGACTTAAATTGAACTAAGTTCATGGACCAAATAAGAAAAAAAGATTATTAAGTTTTGGGACTAATGTGGACCCCAAATTGAAAAATACCAAGTTCAAAGACTAAATATTACTTCATCCCAAAAAAATAGAAAAAATACAATATGTAAAAAAATAATTTTATAAATATAAAACGTGTAGAATATTACCTTTGTTGGCTCCATATATAGGCCCATTAAATACAGGTAATGCACCAGCAATAGAAGAAATAAACACAACGCTTGCAGCGGCGGAAGCTTTCAGAAGGGGATGTGCCAATACACTAATGTTATAAGCAGATTCGAAGTTGGTGCTCGTCAAAAATGAAACATCTTCCGCCGTGTAATCCGTCACCTTTTTCCCTATATTCGTTCCCACGTTATTTATCTGCAAATTTTACAACTTCAATTCAAATCCAAATTTTTATTAATTTTATATAAACATAGGTTAGATTCCATGGGAGGTCCCTGTATAATAGTGACTAGATTAATTTAGTCCTATTATTAAATAGATCAATTTAGTCCCTTTAGTACAAAAAGAATTCAATTGCACTTCAATTCCCAACAAAATGTTTCATTTACAAAACCATAAAAAATTTAAAAAGATTAACTCTGTTAAATTGTAAATTATATTTTTTAAAACAGTAGATGTTATATCTATTTCAATTAGGCCTTAATTGATTCTTTTTAATAGTATAGGAACTAAATTGATCCATTTAATAGTAGAGAGACTAATTTAATCAAGTTCCTGCGGGACCTCTTAGATACATTCAACTATAAACATATTAAAAGATCAAAAATCCTCCTAATAACATATCTTTGTAAAAGAATAATATTGAAAACATCTGAAGATAGTTCTCTTAATTGATTGGATTGGGTTAGTACAAGTTTTAAATTTTTGAGTTATTTTGGTTTGTGTGAATTATAGTTGTACATTATTTCAAATTAGAGTTATTTCGATTTCGATTTATTTTGGGTTTGTGTCATTTAAGGATAAAGCTCGGGTTTTGTGTGTTGAATCATTATGGATTTGGGTCTTTTTAGGTTGTTTCAGTTTCAGGTCAATTTGGCTTCAAAATGTTGAATTTTTTTATTGTTAAATTGAACATATTCGAGTAGAATGGATCGAGTTTTCATATTTAAGTAAAATTTGATAGGACTACAATTGCAAAACCCAACCCAAAATATTATGATAAAAAAATGGGTCTAGACAAAAAAATTAGACCTATTTAAAATATGGGCCTTGCTCAGGCTCAAGCATTCAAGATCCGTACTCGACTCAACTCGTTATCTATGTTTGTAATATTTATTATATTATAAAATTTACAACACAAAAAAATAAAATAAAAATCAATAGTAATATATAATACTAAAAACATTAAAAATATTAAGATGTCTATAATTCAAAATTTTAGTAAATGCAAAAAAAAAAAATTTAAATATTAAATAAAAATAATATAAATATTTTTCAAAATGATTAAATTATAATATGAGTAGACTAGAGTAAAATTTTAGGCCCATATTTTTTGCTAGCCTAGCCTAGCCCAGCCCGACCCTCCTAGCCATCAACACCTCTAACCTTACCCAAAATTTACTTGATGGTGTATATTATATTTGATGTCTCCTGATAAATTGATTCTATAAGGTTACAATTATCATTAATTTTTGGGTAAACTACACTGTAGTCACTCAAGTATTATGTTTTTTTCTTTTTTGTCACCCAACTATCTTGGATTTTCGAGTGTTTTTATTTTTACGTTAGCCAGCTAGTGACAAAAAATCACAAAATTAAATAGTTAAGTGACCATTTTGTAACTTTTCATAGTTGAGTAATTAAAAGAAAATTACTAATAGTTGGGTGGTCATTTTGTAACTTTCTATAATTGAGTGACCGGAAAAGAAACCATAATTAGGTGAAGTCGATTGTAATTTACCCTTAAATTTTTGGATGAAATGGATTCAAATTACTTTATTAACCCCAATTAAGATTAAATGACAATATCTAGCTTGAATACTAGAGCACGAGTAATCAAAAGATTTAAACAAGCCTATCTGGAGGATGAATTTGCAATATATACATACACATAAATATTTGCAATAATTTACCAGGATGTTAAGCTTCCCATTAAACTCAGAAGAAACAGTGTTTAGTAGATTTTCCCTTTGAGCTTGATTCGAAACATCACACACTGAACCGGTAACTCGTAAACCCTTTGCCTTCCATTCGAGTAAGCAATCATTGAGCTCAGCTTCAGTTCGAGAACATGTATGCACAATCGCTCCGAATGCAGCTAATTCCTCTACGATTGCATGCCTGATCATCATCGTATTAATTGCACAATACTTGGTTTGTCACATTGACATAAAAACAAACACGTTGAAGACAATAATAATGAAGAAAAAAAAAAAAGAGTAACCATTTCGTGTGGATTTCCACTAGATTCACATCAAATCTGTGTCTCAACACGAAAATAAGATTATCCCTTTTAAGTGTGTTGTTGTGTTTTAGTTATTTTTCTAATGTTATTTTTATGAGTAAATTATATTTAACGTCATTAAACCATCAGCAAGTTTACATTTTGATTATTGAATTTTAAAAGTTACAAAATGGTTAGTGAATTATTTGAAAGTTTTCATTTTAAGTCACTAAACTATTAAAATCATTGTTATACGATATTCTCTTTTCTCATCACCTATATCATTTGAAAACGTTTTTTGCCCCTTTATTCTACCGTTCAGTTTTTTTATTTTTATTTTTTATAAAACAACTTTAAACGTCACGAATTTTAAATCGACTTGGATTCAATGTATGTTTTTCTACTCATTGATGGATACTGATCCACATACCAATCGACAAATTGTCACTTAAAACTCATTAGTCAAACTTAAAAAAAAAAAACTTAATAACCCAATAACAATAACCAACATTTAACTTTTTAAAATTAAATAATTAAAATGTAAATTTATTAATAGTTTAGTCACGTTAAGTATAGTTTACCCTATTTTTATCGAATAGGAAGTGGAAATTACCCGATGCCTTTGGTACCACCGGTGACAAGTGCAGTCATGCCTTGAAGACTCCATCTTTTGTCTTTGCTACACTCCTCTGCTTCTCCCATTTTGCTTACTTTCTCACCTTCCTTTTTTACGGTGCTTCATATATATATATATATCTATGTATGGATGGATGGCTGGATGGATGGATAATGTGCTGTAAATCGGAATTGTTTTCAGCCACAGCAATCAAATCGAACGAGATATGAAGGTTAAATTCTGTCATTAGGCCCTGTATTTTGCAGAAGTTATGAATTTAATCCCTATACTTTTTATATGATCATTTTTAGCTCTTGTACTCTCCAAATTTTAATATTTCAATCCTTACCAAATAGTAACTATTAAATTCATCAAGTAAAGTCATGCTATTTTTAAAATCTAATGCGCCAAAATATATTATCATATGTGTAATATCATGCCAGTTTATTATATCTACATAAAAATCCAGTTAGTGGATTAACGACTCTCATTTGTGTCAAGAATGAAATTTTAAAATACGAAAAGTATAAGAACTTAGAAAGACCCAATTGAAGAAAATAGACTAAATCTATAACTGTACGCATAGTACATGACTAGTATTTGAATTTAATCAAACAAATTTAAGTGCTACTATTTTGATCAAGACTAAAAATGATCGATTTGAAAACTGCATGGACTAAATTGTTTTATAGATAAGAAAGGCTACTCACCACCCTTGATTTTTCAAATTGTTAATGATGGTGTCCACTAGTAATGACTAATGAGTAAAGTATCAAAGTTCTTGTCGTACACGTTTCAAAGTTTGATTAACTGTGGTAAGTAGCTTCAACATCCGTAAATTAAGAGTAAATTACATCATTATTCATTTAATTATTAATATCCTTTTCTTTCATTTAATTATGAAAAGTTATAAAATTGTTACTTAGTAAATTTCATTTTTTGTTATTCAGCCATGAAAAGATACAAAATGATCACCCAATCATTTTTTTTGTCACCAATTAGCTAATGGTGGCGGCTTTTAAAATTGACATTATAACTATTTTAATCCTTAATATTTATACATCGTGTTAATTTAGTCTCGATTTTAAAAAATATAACCCTCAACATTTACACATTATGTAATTTGGTCTTTTTTACAATTTTTTTGTGACCCTTTTACCTGAAAAGCTAAAAGAATTTATCAGTTAAATTTTATTGAAAATTTAAAAAAAATAGAAACACCCAAAAATCTAATATAGTAATTTTCATTCTTTTAAAATTAATACTCAATGTCACAAAAAAATTGCATTAATCGCTGAAATAAAAAAAAAAAAAGAAGAAGCTTAATACATAATTTGGTACTTAAGTTTGATATTTTTTCTAATGTGGTACATGTGTTGTTTTTGGTCTAATTTGGTACATGTATTTGACAAAAATTATACATGTATTTGACTCGTGAAGCCAATTCAGTAAAAAACTTGAATATAATATAAATACAGAGAAAAGCTTGGGTGAATTAGGGAATGTGTAACTTGAGAATGACTTAAATATGCGTTTCGGCCTTTGAATTTTGATTCACTTTGGTGTCGGGTTTTTAGAAACAAGTACACGAGTAAAGTTGCTTTCTTGAGTGATGAAGTTAAGCCAAAAGTTTCCTCTACTTGGAGAGGTTTATGAGATAGTGGCCAAGGGTTGTAAACGGGAAGTAGGGGACGGTTCAAATATTCGGTTCACGTTCAATTGGTGGGTGGGACAATGACAGTTGAAGGATAATCAAAACACGAACCAATCGGAGAATGGTCTCGGATTATATCTCGAATGAGGGTTCGTGGTGGTGCCAATCCCTTACGTGAATAGAGAGGTTGTTAAAGACTCTTGTTGTTGGGGGTTGGAGACTTCTGGTAGATTTTCGGTAGGCTCAGCTTATTATATGCCAGCAAAAATGGAGTTCTATAGCAATAGTGACATGAGTTCCAAAGTGAATCCATTTTTTCATAGGATTTGCTTAACTAAAGTACTAACAACATTATCGAATTAGCACTATTTTATAATGATATACTGCATTTACAAACAATTATATTAATCAATTTGAAAATAAATGTAAGTATTCATTACTTTAGATGTGACAATTGAATCAAAATTAAAGTTTCATGTATACATATGAATTACAATTTAAGTTTCAAGTGAATAATTGAACCAAATCAAAATTTATGTATCAAATTACACATTACACCAAAATTTATATATAAACTTGATATTCAATCCAAAAATAATATTAAAGTTTGGATTAAAGGGTGGCTATGAATCCTCTGTTGGTAATGCAAAGGGTTGGTGTTAGTGGGTATATCCTACATTAATTGGTTAAGTACAAGCTATTAAGAGTGTTTTTATATAACTTTACTTCTTGCTCTCATTGAGCAATTGGGCCATAGGCTTATCACATGTTTTTTCAAGAGTTTTATTTTTTCCACAAAGTTATTGTTCCGGAAAATCTAGGAATTTTTTGCTGTTCGGGCGGAAATAGTAAAGGTAGTTTTAGTGCTTTTTTACTTCTTTGCACTTGCCTTTTTATCGTTTTTCCTTATGTTACTAGTATAAATAAAGGGCTGACTTCCTCATTTTTTTTAGACTGAACAGAAACACAACCCTCTCTAAAAGACATTCCTCTCCTCAGCTTTCTGTCTACGATTTCTTTATAGACTGTAATCACTTTAGAGAAAATTCTGTCTAGGAGTTTAGGTTTTAAGCGGGATTGACTACGACCCCTCCAAACTTTCCTGGGAATTGTTCCTACTGTGATTTACTGAGAAGAGCAACACCAATCAAGTTCCATCTTCCATATTCGGGTGTACGAATATCGAAGGATTGTGTTAACCTTGAGGGATGAGATCTGCTACATGATTACACCAATCAGGGCAAATTCGCTTCTAAGACGATGGATTTACCACGATGCAATAATTATTGATTTCATATTTTTTTATTTATTTTCCCGTCAATGCTAACAGATTTGTTTTGGAATACCTTGTTTCCAACATCCTCTAGCTCATTGCCCAAACAGGTCTTATACATCACAACTTACAAACTAAGTGCACATTTGAGTTGGCTCGTGGCTCATGGCTCATGTCGTTTTGTAAATTGATTTGGGAAACATAGGCCATTCAAGGTGATCCCACCATCAACATAAATAAGTTGCCCTGTTACATATGAAGCCGCCGGTAGGCACAAGAAAGCCACTATAGCCGACACTTCCTTCGGCTCGCCAACCCGTCCTAATGGTGTTCGGCTTATGATTGTATTTAATCCTTCTTCATCACCTTCAGTAAACTGCAAAATAATATATCAATGTATCTATTATGTCTATAGTTGTCTAATTATAATCAAAACTAAATTTCGAAGTCCTAATAAGCGTAACACAAAGTTATTTGGATTTGATTAGAAAAAAGTTCAAATTCCTTTTTTATCATTATCGAGTCAAACTATCGAGCCAGCTGATTTGAATATCTTAATTATTTAAAAGTTTAATCAAGTTTTTAGGGTAAATTGCACCCAAAGTCACTAAACTATAGTAAGTTTACGTTTTAGTCACCCAACTTAAAAAAGTTACAAAATGATTACTAAACTATTCGAAAGTTTTGATTTAAGTCATTGGGTTGTTAAAATCGTTGTTGTATAGCTTTCTCTGTTTGCGCCGCTTGCACTAATCAAAAGTTCTCATTCCCCTTCTTTTCTACAATTCAACTTTTTTTTTTTTGCCATGAAACGGCTTTGAAAATCACGAATCTATAAACCAAAATCCAGATAACTTCTTCAATCTTCGATACTGACTGCCAGATCGGCTTGGGTCCAAGGTATTTTCTTCTACTCTTTAATGGGTACTGATCCACTATACCATCATCAAATTGTCGCTTAGAGCTTCCTAGCCGTGTTTTTTTTTTTTAAAAAAAAAACTTAACAACCTAGTGACTTATATAAAAAGAATTTAATAGTTTAGTAACTATTCAGAAGTTTTGATTTAAGTCATTGGGCTGTTAAAATCGTTGTTTATAAGTTTCTCTGTTTGCGCTGCTTGCACTAATCAAAATTTCTCCTTCCCCTTCTTTTCTACAATTCAACTTTTTTTTTTTTGCCATGAAACGGCTTTGAAAATCATGAATCTACAAACCAAAATCCAGTCAACTTTCTTCTTCGATCTCCAACACTGACCGCCAGATCGGCTTGGATCCAAGGTATGTTCTTCTACTCATCAATGGGTATTGATCCACTGTGTCAATCATCGAATCGTCGTTTGGAGCTTCCTAGCCGTGTTTTTTTTTTTTTGAAAACAAACTTAACAACCTAGTGACTTATATAAAAAAAATTTAATAGTTTAGTAACTTAAATGAAATCTTTCAAATAGTTCAATGCTCATTTTGTAACTTTTTGAAGTTGAGTGACCAAAACGTAAATTTACAAGTTGTTTAGTGACCTTGGGTGTAGTTTACCTTTTTTTAAGATTATATATTTCTATTAGTAATTGAAAAATCTCAATCCAAACTTGAGCTTCAACATAAATTATAAATTTTGTTTCAATAAAATTTCAATGGCTTAGAAAAAAAAAGAATTATATAGTTTGAATTCAAGAATAAGAATCGAGTCCATTTCATATTAGGTGAACAAGTCTAATCAAGCAAGTTTGAGTAACTCGTTTTTGTTTTTTTAAATCTCAAATAGAACTAAGACTTAAAAAATGAATCTCGAGCCAAGTTTTGAAATTTCAGTTGAACTCAAGCTTCTTATGACACGAGTTCGTTCAGGACCGATTACAAGTTTATTGGGACGGAGGGAGTATAAAAAATAAGCATAAGGAAGAGTTTCTTACACGTTGAGAGAGGGGAGTTTTGATGAGTGCTGGTGCAATGGTATTAACCCTAATATTATCTCCTGCCCAGTCACAAGCTAAGAATTTCGAAAGATTCTCCATGGCCCCTGCAACAAAATCAGACAATAGAGGGACTAAAGCACAAATTTTCCATTTGAAGGGGCCAAGGGTTTACCCACCACCTGCTTATATATGTGGTTAATTGTATCCAACATTCTCAAATTATCACTAAGATTTTAAATTGGTCTTTGAACAATATATATATATATATATATATATATATATATATATATTTAATTGAGTTTTCAAAGTATTAGAATTATATCAGTCAAGTCTTTTTGTCAGTTTGGCTATCAATTCAGGCACTAAATGATAGTTTAGATCTGACATGGTACATATTTAAAACACAAGAATCAAATTAAAAACACATTAGATTCAAGTTGTTTGCACGTAATTTAAATTGAATCATACGTTTTAAATATATTCTACACTATATTTGAGCTGGCAATTAATACCTAAGCTACTAGTTAGATTGTCAAAAGGACCTTATTGACATGATAGTGATATTTTAAAGATTCGAAAAGAAAGTTTTGAAGTTCTAGGGCCAATTTGAAATCTAGACTACAATTTGAGTATGCCTTGAACTTGACAACACTCCAACTTTGGTCTCTAAACTTTTTTTTGTTCCATATTAGTCCCTGAACATGACATCTTTTCTCAATCTAGTCCTCAAACTTGGATTCTGTTAGGGCATGATGATGTGGAACTTTGATATTGGTCCCTAAACTTGTAGCTTTAAGATTTTATACAATTTTTTTAATTTCTTAGTTGATGACATGACACTATCTATTGAACTAAGTTCATGGACCAAATAAGAAAAAAAGATTACTAAGTTTTGGGACTAATGTGGACCAAAAAAGGTTCAAGGACCAAATTGAAAAATACCAAGTTCAAAGACTAAATATTACTTTATCCCAAAAAAATAGATAAAATACAATATGTAAGAAAATAATTTTATAAATATAAAACGTGTAGAATATTACCTTTGTTGGCTCCATATATAGACGTATTAATTACAGGTAATGCACCAGCAATAGAAGAAATAAACACAACGCTTGCAGCGGCGGAAGCTTTCAGAAGGGGATGTGCCAATACACTAATGTTATAAGCAGATTCGAAGTTGGTGCTCGTCAAAAATGAAACATCTTCCGCCGTGTAATCCGTCACCTTTTTCCCTATATTCGTTCCCACGTTATTTATCTGCAAATTTTACAACTTCAATTCAAATCCAAATTTTTATTAATTTTATATAAACATAGGTTAAATTCCATGGGAGGTCCCTGTATAATAGTGACTAGATTAATTTAGTCCTATTATTAAATAGATCAATTTAGTCCCTTTAGAACAAAAAGAACTCAATTGCACTTCAGTTCCAAACAAAATGTTTCATTTACAAAACCATAAAAAATTTAAAAATATAACTCTATTAAATTGTAAATTATATTTTTTTTAAAAATATAACTCTATTAAATTGTAAATTATATATAAGTTATTTCGATTTTGATTTATTTTGGGTTTGTGTCATTTAAGGATAAAGCTCGGGTTTTGTGTGTTGAATCATTATGGATTTGGGTCCTTTTAGGTTATTTCAGTTTCAGGTCAATTTGGCTTCAAAATGTTGAATTTTTTTATTGTTAAATTGAACATATTCGAGTAGAATGGATCGAGTTTCCATATTTAAGTAAAATTTGATAGGACTATAATTGCAAAACGCAACCCAAAATATTAAGATAAAAAAAATGGGTCTAGACAAAAAAAATTAGACCTATTTAAAATATGGGCTTTGCTCGACTCAACTCGTTATCTATATTTGTAATATTTATTATATTATGAAATTTACAACGCAAAAAAAATAAATTTATAGTAATATATAATACTAAAAAAATTAAAAATATTAAGATGTCTATATATAAAATTTTAGTAAGTGCAAAAAAAAATATAAAGCTATTAAATATTAAATAAAAATAATATAAATATTTTTCAAAATGGTTAAAATATAATATGGGCAGGCTAAGGTAAAATTTTAGGCCCATATTTTTGGCTAGGTTCAATTTGAACAAGTATAAAATATATCAATATCATGTTTAAGCCTAGCCCAAACTTAGCCCGACCCTCCTAGTCATCAACACCTCTAACCTTGCCCAAAATTTACTTGATGGTGTATATTATATTTGATCTCCCCTGATAAAAAAAAAATGTTACAATTATCATTAATTTTTGGGTAAACTACACTGTAGTCACTCAAGTATTATGTTTTTTTTTTTTGGTCACCCAACTATCTTGAATTTTCGAGTGTTTCTATTTTTACGTTAGCCAGCTAGTGACAAAAAATCACAAAATTAAATAGTTGGGTGACTATTTTGTAACTTTTCATAGTTGAGTAATTAAAAGAAATTTACTAATAGTTGGTTGGCCTTTTTGTAACTTTCTATAATTGAGTGACCGAAAAAGAAACCATAATTAGGTGAAGTCGATTGTAATTTACCCTTAAATTTTTGGATGAAATGGATTCAAATTACTTTACTAACCCCAATTAAGATTAAATGACAATATCTAGCTTGAATACTAGAGCACGAGTAATCAAAAGATTTAAACAAGCCTATCTGGAGGATGAATTTGCAATATATACATACACATAAATATTTGCAGTAATTTACCAGGATGTTAAGCTTCCCATTAAACTCAGAAGAAACTGTGTTTAGTAGATTTTCCCTTTGAGCTTGATTCGAAACATCACACACTGAACCGGTAACTCGTAAACCCTTTGCCTTCCATTCGAGTAAGCAATCATTGAGCTCAGCTTCAGTTCGAGAACATGTATGCACAATCGCTCCGAATGCAGCTAATTCCTCTACGATTGCATGCCTGATCATCATCGTATTAATTGCACAATACTTGGTTTGTCACATTGACATAAAAACAAACACGTTGAAGACAATGGTAATAAAGAAAAACACAAAAAGAGTAACCATTTCGTGTGGATTTCCACTAGATTCACATCAAATCTGTGTCTCAACACGAAAATAAGATTATCCCTTTTAAGTGTGTTGTTGTGTTTTAAGTGTGTTGTTGTGTTTTAGTTATTTTTCTCGGGTAAATTATATTTACCCGATGCCTTTGGTACCACCGGTGACAAGTGCAGTCATGCCTTGAAGACTCCATCTTTTGTCTTTGCTACACCCCTCTGCTTCTCCCATTTTGCTTACTTTCTCACCTTCCTTTTTTATGGTGCTTCATATATCTATGTATGGATGGATGGCTGGATGGATGGATAATGTGCTGTAAATCGGAATTGTTTTCAGCCACAGCAATCAAATCGAACGAGATATGAAGGTTAAATTCTGTCATTAGTCCCTATATTTTGCAGAAGTTATGAATTTAATCCCTATACTTTTTATATGATCATTTTTAGCTCTTGTACTCTCCAAATTTTAATATTTCAGTCCTTACCAAATAGTAAATATTAAATTCATCAAGTAAAGTCATGCTATTTTTAAAATCTAATGCGCCAAAATATATTATCATATGTGTAATATCATGCCAGTTTATTATATCTACATAAAAATCCAGTTAGTGGATTAACGACTCTCATTTGTGTCAAGAATGAAATTTCAAAATACGAAAAGTATAAAGGCTTAGAAAGACCCAATTAAAGAAAATAGACTAAATCTATATCTGTACGCATAGTACATGACTAGTATTTAAATTTAATCAAATAAATTTAAGTGCTACTGATTTGGTCAAGACTAAAAACGATGGATTCGAAAACTGCAGGGACTAAATTGTTTTATAGATAAGAAAGGCTACTCACCACCCTTGATTTTTCAAATTGTTAATGATGGTGTCCACTGGTAATGACTGATGAGTAAAGTATCAAAGTTCTTGTCGTATACGTTTCAAAGTTTCATTAACTGTGGTAAGTAGCTTCAACATCGGTAAATTAAGAGTAAATTACATCGATAATCATTTAATTATTAACCTTTTCTTTCATTTAATTATGAAAAGTTATAAAATTGTTAGTTAGTAAATTTTATTTTTTGTTATTCAGTCATGAAAAGATACAAAATGATCATCCAATCATTTTTTTTTATCACCAATATTAGCTAATGCTGGCAGCTTTTAAAATTGACATTGTAACTATTTTAATCCTTAATATTTATACATCGTGTTAATTTAGTCTTGATTTTAAAAAATCTAACCCTCAACATTTACACATTATATAATTTGGTCTTTTTTATATTTTTTTTTTATTTTTGTGACCCTTTTATTTGAAAAGCTAAAAGAATTTATCGGTTAAATTCTATTGAAAATTTAAAAAAAAAATAGAAACACCCAAAAATTTAATATAGTAATTTTTATTCTTTTAAAATTAATACTCAATGTCACAAAAAAAATTACATTAATCGCTGAAATCAGAAAAAAGAAGAAGCTTAATACATAATTTGGTACTTAAGTATAATATTTTTTTTTAAATGTGGTACCTATGTTGTTTTTTGGTCTAATTTGGTACATGTATTTGACAAAAAGTTATACATTTTATGTTAATATTTTTTAGTGTTTAATTCAGGTTTTAGAATTGATTTGATTAAAATTCATAATTAGCTAGTAATATCAACAATTAACTTTCACAAATCAATCCTAAAACTTTAATTAAACCACACCCATCGGACTGTATTTGACAACTTATATGCAAAATTAAATAAATTTACAACTAAAACTAAATTTACTCTAACAAAATAATGAAGAAAAACTAATAATATAAGCACTTAACTTTCCTCAAATCAATTCTAAAATCCGAATTAAACACTAAAAAATTAGCACAATTACCTTTGAGTATCAAAATATATAACTTTTGTCAAATACAAGTACCAGATTAGATAAAAAAATATAACACAAATATTACATTAGAAAAAGAATACCGATCTTGAATACCAAATGATATATTAAGCCTTTCTTATACATAAAAGAATTGTAACCGTTGGATCTTATAAATCTTATTTGCAGCAAAGCGTGCTTAGAGGGAGAAAATTCGATTAAATAATTATAAATCTTTTACTATTTTTTTATTTTATTCAATGATGATGTGTCATATTATTATTTACTAACGATGTATTAAATATTATTTTTGTGTGTCTTTAATATTATAAAACTCCTAAATGAATTTGATATCACAAGTTAAAAAGGATACAAACTGAATCAACAAAAAATCCAAAAAGAAAATTAAAATTCAAAATTAATGTTTTAAACAAATTTGAAATTTTTTATATGTGTGTGGACGAGGGAAATGATTGTATGAAACAGTGGCGCCACGTCATTTGTATCCCTTTTCCAATAGTTTTATGCCACATCAACATTTTCATCTTGAATTTCAACATTTTCATCCTGAAAAAATCAAATCTAAATTAAAATCCTGAAATTCAGGATAAGAATACTGATGTGGTATAAAACTATCGAAAAGGGATAATATCCCTGTTTCATACAATCCTTTCTTGTGTGGATGATATACAACCATTCATGCACATGGTGATAGTGTATGTGTGTGTGGATGATATGCACATAGTGATAGTTATTATTGTAATGGTCGGTAGGGGTGGCCCTATATATTCCTAAAAGAAAATTTTTTCATTAGGGTTAATTTGTAATTTATAAAATTTTAAATTAATAATGGTGAAATTATACTTTAGTCCTCTTAAAAATAATAAAAAGAAGTTTGATTTAATTCTTTAAAAATATAAAGATATAAACTATTAAAATGATGAAATTATATTTTTACTATCATAAAAATATATAATTTAGTTTCACCCCTTTTATCTCGACCCAATTTGATTAATATTTATTTCCGCAATTCACAGTAGTTTTTTTTTTTCCTTTTATCAATTATATATATTTATTTATTTAAAGCAACTTTTTTTAAAGCTATATTTTTTAACCACTCACATAGTGGGTGTATGAAATAATTTGTGGATTTTGTCCTATAAAAAAATGTATTATAGAGGTAAAAGTATCATGGGAGATTTTGCATTAGGAATTAAATCACATTTTTTCTTTTTTATTCAGAAATGGATAAATTAATTCTTGTGTGTTAGATCAAAGAATAAGTCTTTTCTGTTAAATTTTTTGTCTATTCTATTAAAAACTAACATAGCTGACAAAATAACTAGACAATAACATGTGACATGATATGTGTACCTCATGTTGACATATAGGGATATGTTTTTAATAGTAGAAATGGATGAATTTTTTAACAGAATGACAAGTTTGATCGAATGCATAGGAATTAATTTATCTATTTTTTGAGTATAGGAGGCCAAATGCAATCCGACTCCTGATATAAGGGCCTCTATGATGCTTTTACTCATTGTGGATTTTGCAAGTTGGTTGGGTGTTTCAATAATTTTGAAAGATTTAATATTTATTCCGATTGAGTTTTAGCTCAATTAACGTGGTTGTTATTGTTGCAATAACTTGGAGGATGTGAAATCAAGTGCGCTAAAGCATGTTATTCCCCCAATTACACTAGATTATGGTACTCATGATGTTGGTAAAAAAAATTATATAAAATGTATTAATAAAAAAATTCATAAAAAATTATATGAGATATTGGTTGAAATGATAATTTTGAGGTTTGGAGAAATTACGAGTCTTAAGTTAAACACTAATTTTTAATAATATAAATAGACGAAATTTTAACAGAAATTGCTCTTTGATATAATGTTTAGGACTAATTTGCTCATTTTTTTTAAAATATTAAATATTTTTCTAAAAAAAAGAAATATCAAACATTATATGAATTCAATCTCATTTGTTTCTTGTTTTTTCTTTTTCTAATTCTAAACTAATTGCAAAAAGCAATGCTTCAAGAAAAAAAAAATCGGTTAAGTCGATTAATCGACTGACAATAAGTCAGTTCAGTTAGGTCAATTTTGATAATCTAAATAAGTCAGTTCGACTCATGGTTGCCTCTAATAATTCTTCATTACCATCAAAATACCGCAAAAGAAAAAGGAAAAGGAAAAAAAGTGCAACAAAAATTTATCAATATATATATTATGTCCATTTCAACTCGAAAAGAAAATCAATTCTTTTCAATTAGTATCGAGTCGAGTTGATTTGAATATCCTCAAGGGTGGGAGGGGGCAGGGGAGGAATTAAGTTCGGGAACGAAGTTAGAAAACTTTTTTAGGGGTGCCAAAATTATATTTTAATTTTTACGATAGCAAAAATACAATTTCATCATTTTAATAGCCTATATCTTTATAATTTTTAAAGGATCAAATCAATTTTTTATTTTGGAGGTCAAAGTGTAATTTTATCATCACTAATTTAAAATTTTATAAATTATAAACAAACTAAAAGGGTAGTTTTCATTTTAGGGGAGGGTGCCGTGCTAGCCCCCGGCTCCACCCTTGAATGTATTAATGCTTGACTCAAGTAGTTTACAAGTATAATAAGCTCTTCATTTTTTTTATATTTTAGCTAGCAATCGATAAATCTTAATTCGAACTCAAACTCGAGCTTGAGCATAAATAGTTGAACTTGAATTCAAGTATAGGAATCAAAGACATTTCTAACTAGATGATCAAAGTCTAATCAAGCAAATTCGGATATTTATCTCGAATTTAAGTTTAAACTTTAAAATCAAAATTCAATCCAATTCAAATCAAATTTTAACTTTTAAATCAAACTCAAGCTTCGTACTAGTACGAAATATAAAAGGTAAACATAAGGAAGAACATTATACGTAAAGTGTGGGGAGTTTTGATCACCCCTGGGGTGACAATATTAACCCTAATATTATGTCTTGCCCAATCACATGCCAAGAATTTTGCAATTTGGTTCATGGTCCCTACAACAAAATCAAAAAATTTTATACTTATATATACACATATACATGTATTTATACAAAAATAATAGAACTTGATGGACTCAAAACTAACTATTATTTCGACAAAGGCAAGAGCACCTATCGAACAGTAGTATAGCTGTGGTGAGTCCGGAATATCGTATCCTCAAGGACCAAGAGTATTAGTATTAACTATCTTTTTATTATCTAGCCTAATAATCAAGGGGATTTATTTTTAATCTAAAATTAACTAACTAATTTAACTAACTACGAATGCGACAGAGAATGAATTAGGAAAATACTTTTTAGACAACTTATATGAGATAGGCAATACCTAAGGAAGAATCCACCTAGACTTCACTTATCACTTTTGATTCATATGATTTATTCACTTGACTTAATCCGTAGAAATCCCTGATTTATTTTAATATCTCTTTCAAGACTAAAAACAACTGACTCTAGGTTGATTAATTGAAATCTCTTTCTAATTAAAACCCTTATTGTCGCATTAACTCGATCTATGGATCCCTTATTAGGTTTGACCCTAAGCCGGCAGATTTATGTCGCCCTATTTCTAGGGTTGCAATCAACTCCGCTTAATTGTGTGGATCTACTCTTAAACAGAGACTTTTGCTCCACTGAATAAGCACATTCGACTTTGAATCAATAACTTGAATTATCAAAACAAGAATAAGTATTCACAATTAAGAATAAGAACAAGTATTTATCTTATAAATCAAACAACAATAAGATCCATCTTAGGTTTCATCCCCTCAGGTATTTGAGGGATTTAGTTCATACTAATTAAAGGAAACATCATAGAATAAGGAAAACTACAAAACATAAGAAAACCCAGAAACTTCAAGAGGAATTAATGGGAGATCTTTAGTCTTGATGGAGATCCTCCTCCTAAGCTGCTCTCGATGGCTGTCTTGAAGTAATTTCAACCTCCTATTCGGCATCTATTTAACGTCTTGTCAGCTTCTATTCGACCTCTAGTCGACGTCCCCTTTTAGGTTGCCCTTTAGGGTGTTTATATAGGCTTTGGAATGCCTATCTTGGCCCATAAGTGTCCTATTCCGAATGAAATTCATCCTAGTTTCGGCAGGGGCACGCCCGTGTGACACGCCCTTGGTGGACTCCTTCTGCCGTGGTCGATTCTGCTCGCCACACACGGTCGTGTAATCTGCCCGTGGTCAATAGTCCAGGCCGTGTGATTTCTGATATAGGCCCATTTTGTCCCTTTTTGGCCCATTTCTCGTTCTTTTCGACTCCCTAAGCTCTTCTGAGTATAAAACATGAAATTAAGAGATTAGGAGCATCGAATTCATCAAATTCAATGGGAAATCATCTAAAATTAAGCTAAGCATGGGGTTAAAATATGTGTAAATTATGGTTTATCAGTTAATTGTATTAAACATCTTCAAATTATCACCTATATTTTAAATTGATTTTTAAACTTCGAAATGTTTTGGCTTAATCCTCAAATTAGTACTTCAGATTCTAGCTATCTACGTAGTGGGTATATATATGTTTACAATTTCATTAATGTGTTTTAAATAAGCTTTGTGTTTGATTTGAACTAGCATTTTATGTTCACGTTAATGGCGAAATTGAAGGAATACCAGATTAATAAGTCCCACAAATATATATAATATGAATAGAACCTAGGAAATGTTACTTTTGTTGGCTCCATATATAGGCATAAGATATGCAGGTGTTATACTAGCAATTGAAGAAATAAACACAATGCTTCCAGCACCTGAAGCTTTCAGAAGGGGATGTGTCAATACACTGATGTTATAAGCCGATTCGAAGTTGGTGCTCGTTAAAAGCGAAACATCTTCCATCGTGTAATCCGTCACTGTTTTCCCTATATTTGTCCCCATATTATTTATCTGCAAATTTTACTCATCATCACAATTCAGATATGTTGATGCATAGCTTACAGTGTGTATTGCAGTGCGGTTTCAGGTGTTCGACACATCTCTTTTCACACTTTGAAGCAGCAAAACTACAATTGTATATATATGTATATTCATTTAATGAGTGTAGGAAGAGCTTTCAGTAAAAAAGTTTCATTGGATAGAGTTCATATTAAATGTACTTAGGTTAGGTTGCAATTATCTGAAAGTTAGGATAGTTGAGATTTAGTAGTGACATTCTTCTCTGGGCAAGACTCGGCAAATGTATAATTGTACAACTCTGAGATTAAGCAGTGCTCACATCACGTATCACATCTCATTACCAAACTTTGGATTTATCATGGTCCATCTAATTTTTAATCGATTCGTAATAGTGTTGAAAACCGATTCAAGTAGACTTGTGCTGATTCGAATTGGGAATTTTATGTATAGAAACCAGGTTGAATTTGATTTAAGCCTTAAGCATCTCCCTCTTTTGGTAGATCTCTTAATTGAATGTATTGGGTTAGTTTTATATCGGGTCAATATCGATCAGATTAATTTGATATTTTTCGAGTTAACATCGTTTCGACTTTGATTTTTTCTGAGTTTAAGTCGTTTGAGAGAATCAGATCATTTTGGGTTTTAATCACTCTAGGTGTAGACCATTTTGGGTTATTTATTGTGTCATTTTGAGCTCCGATTAGTTTAGATTTGGATTTTTGATATTTTTTTTAATGATTAAATTGGATTGGTTTAGGTTGAACATGTAACAGTCCGAATTTGACCCTAACCAAAACAGTGGTTTCGAGACCACGAACCCACTTCGGAAAAACATTTTTATATTATTTTCTGTGTTAGTCATATATGAGCGAGCATGGATGAAAGTTTCATTGGGTAATTTGCTTGTTTGTCTGATTAATTTAAGAAAAGGACTAAATTGTATAAGTGACAAAAGTGGCTAAATTGATGTGTCTTTTGATAAGGAGGATTCATATTGCAAAATCCCCTTTTTATAATTTAAGTGGACAGCAACATGCATGAATATTAGGTAAATTTTATGTTATTATAATATGTTAGTATAAGTAATAAGGAAATGAAACAAAGTGGAAAGAAAGAGAACATGCATATGTTCATCTTCTTGGGCGAATGTGAGAAGGAAAGAAACACCATTTTTGAAGCTTAAGTTTCGGCATTAGGTGAGCTCAATTTGGATCAAGAGCAAAAGAAAAAGGACTTGGATCGGGGAAAAGATAAAGTAATTGACTAGCCGGTTTTTGTCGTCCGACAATATTCGAGGTAAGTCTTTAAGCAATTTAATACCGTTAATATCGATTGTAACCTTGATTAACATGCTGAATTTGAACTTATAGATTGGAATTTGGCAAAGCCGAATGTGATATAGTGTTGTAACAATGAAATGTAGTTAAATTTATGTGAGTTTAATATGTGAAAACCATATGAATTATGTGCAATATATGTGATAATTGTAATATGTAATGAGTATGAGATGGCTCAATAATATAGATATTCGGGCTTCGAGCCTAGCAAGCCTTGTGCTGGTGAAATATATTAGGCTTTATGCCTAGCAGGCTAAATGCCGGTAATTAAATTTCAGACCTCGGGTCTAGCAGGCTTAGTGCCGGTGAGTAATTCAGGCTTATGCCTAGCAGGTGTTATACTGGTGATGAAATTCCAACTTATAAGTCATGAGCTTTTCTTAGTTATGTGATCATTGAGCAAGTAAATTGATAATATGAGTTATATATATATTCGGCCATCCAGGTAAGTGCCTATGAGTTATATAATTGATTTTCTATATTCGATCAATAAGATATGTATATATGTTAAGTTATCGAACGAGGATGATACTAGTGGTTCATGTACATTCGGTTTTATGTATATGTGGCCATATTGGGATTACTTTGATGCCATGTATATGAATGTATGAAATGTCAAATGGACACGTGTGTGTATACATCTTTTTATGTGAAATTAATAAGTGCAAAGTATATACTTATTTGTATATACATATATATACGATCCTATTGAATTATGTGTACCGAAAATATGAGTAGCTGGAGAAGAGTTGTTAATTTATATATGAACCATATACCGAACTAATAATTTGATTACTAAAAGCAAATTAGTTATGATGGTTGAGTTAAATGGGGTATTAGCATTCGGCATTAATAGACTATATATATACGTTAAGTAAAATATTATGTTTTAAGTATTTGTTTTAAAATGCTTGAATGATCATTTGTTTTTATATAATTGCTTAAGACTTACTAAGCTAGTTAGCTTACTCTGTGTGTTTTGTTTTCACTCTGTTTTCTTTTTTAGATTTTGGTCAAGCTACGAGCTCAGGGGATCGTCATCGAAGCCATCCACACTATCGACTTATCTTGGTACTTAAAAAGTTGAATTTTTGAACTCAAGGTATGTATAGGCTAGCTTAATGTTCGAACGACATTTTGGTTGATGTATATAAGCCATGCGAAAATGGCTTGATTATAATGCTAGTGTGGTATATACATATTCAGTCATATTATAAGCTCATTTTGGTAACTATGTTAAATGGCATGTGATTATAGTGTTTTAGTTATATGGTTTGATTGGGAAATGATATGAATAGCTTATGATTAGCTCATTTGTTTTGATAAACTTGATGCATGGTATGTTTTGTCTTTGAGTATGGTTTATAAATTAGCTTAGTAATGGGGTAAAATGAATATTATATATATTCGATTGTGTATAGGTTACTTTGATTCGGTTGTAAAGGCAATGTATGCGCATGTAATATGCTTGAATGGTTTTCTAATTAGGAACGGTTGGTGAAGGAAAAATAACGAATAAGTTATATGATTATTTTTGGTTCGATTATGTGTATGCAAATGAATTGAGTATACATTGGTTTGATTGAGTATATACGTGAACAAGCTTGTAATAGTTAAACAAGTGTGTTATGGTCTTGTTGAATGATATGACGTTGTTTTGTTTTAAATGAGCTTAAAATTAGTAAATATACATACATGATAAACTTGGTAACGTTAGTCAATTGAAAGAAGTATGTTTTAAATTTATCTTTGATAGATATTATTGGTTTAGTTGTTTTGAGTACTTAGTAAAAAATAATAATAAAATAAAAAGAATAAGATTTATGCCTAAAGTTGATTGATGATTTGATTATGTATTCATAATAAAGACACGGTAAATGAGACTTATGGTATTTGCATTGTCGTGTGGTTTGAATAAAAGGTATATAGCATTTTCGGCTTATGTTCTTTGATGATTATGCCGCATACGATTTGGGTTAGTGATGTAAGTATGTTTCATGAAACAAAGTGTAATACATATATATATATATATATATATATATATATATGCATATGTGGTCGTTTTTAATCTATTTGTATTATTATATAAGTATGTTTTATTAAGAATTAAGTTATTGAATTAAAGTTGTGACTTAACCAGTAATGCCCCGTAACCCTAATCTGGCGATGGATATGGGTTAGGGGCGTTACAGAACAGGTTGGATTTTCGATTTTGAAGTTGAAAGACTATCTTGAGAATTAATTTGCAATATGTTAGGATCGACCCGATTAAGCAACAAGAAAAATAGCGGAATAAATTAAGAAATTGAACACATACAAATTTAACGTGGAAAAACCCCTCCAAAGAGGATAAAAAACCACGGGTAAAGATAATTTTACTATAATGGCAAAAGAACGAAGAGTACAAAAGATGGAGATAAAAACTAAACCCCGAAAACCTGAAAACCCAAAAACAAAGAACCCTCAAAACATAAACACAAAATTCTCTAAATGTGTTATGAGTTCTAATATCTAATGGGTGTATTTTCTAAGGTTGTAAAAGAGCCTATTTATAGGCTAAATTCATAGGTCAAATAATAATAAAATAATCTAAACTAATCTGTGTTTGGTTGAAACAAATAAACAGAGTTTAACTAGAAGATTACTTCTCAAATTTGACTGAAATAGGAGTCATACTTAACAAATCTCCACCTTAACACATATTTCCACAATGCCATCTTTGTCAATGCCCGCCACGAGCCTATCTTGAACTATGCAGGGAATTAACTGAGTCGAATCTGTACTTAGAAACTGGAAGACTTTTAGCCTTCGACTTGTACACTGCCAAATCAAAACTAACCCGGGTTTGATTTTCACGAACACAGTGCCCTAACTTTTTAAAACCTACATCCAAAAGAGAACCACTCTTCAATGAAATGATTATACATTTTTCTCTCCTATGACCAAGTTGCCTCCGCTCTAAATGAGTTGACTTCGACTCTATAACGGACGAGGGATGTCCGATTTCACCTGTCACTGTAGAACCTTCCAGAATATAAAGACTGTCAGTTCTTTTACCTTTTAACAAAACGAGAGCTCCACGAGATACTTTAATGCCACTCGACTCAATGTTGATTTTTCATCCTTTCAAGTCTAAAATACTCAAGGAGATGAGATTCTTTTGTAAATCAGGTACATACCTGACATCTGAGAGTGTCCTAATCGTCCCATCGTGTATCCCAATTTTAACAGTACCAATACCAATTACCTTACTAGATGAATCGTGTAATACCCCTAACCCCGAACCATCACCGGAACAGGGTTACGAGGCATTACCGGACATATCAGACAATTTGCAAATAATTCTAAAAAAAATAACATTCATAGTATAATTTTAATAACTGATCCCTATTATGAACTTTCAAAGTCTAAAGTCTGTATTAAAAGTGAAATGGGACTCATTTAAGTATTTCAGAATATATTTTGTTTAATATAAATTTCGGCAGCATTTCTGCTTATTATCATATAAAACCCCCTGTAAATTAAACCGTATTCATTTCAATCATAACCAATTCAACCAATTCATTTCATACATTCATTTTCTATTCTAAATACCTTCTAATCAAACTCAATCAATATAATATCAACTTAAATTTATCAAAGTATTAGTTAGATTAAAATAGATAAACTTCTTTCTTTATAATTCTTAAACTTGTAATACTAACATTTTTAACCATTTACATTCAAAACATAATAACCTTTATATACAACCTATGTACATGCCACATTACCAAAAGAAAGTATACATCACCAAAAGTTTGCTGAAGTCGGGTCTGGCTTCGGATGCTGGTTCAGTATTTGACTTCTACAACCTGCGCACGGAAACAACCGTACGCTGAGTATACATATACTCAGTGGTATTACCATAATTCAAATTATAAATATAATAATCATATCATTAAATCATATAACTTTAATTTTGCTAAACCAATTCAAATATAAGTTTGTCATTCTCAATATATTCATACAATTCA
Source organism: Gossypium australe (assembly GCA_005393395.2). Taxonomy (NCBI): domain Eukaryota; kingdom Viridiplantae; phylum Streptophyta; class Magnoliopsida; order Malvales; family Malvaceae; genus Gossypium; species Gossypium australe. The sequence goes on from CM016626.1 coordinate 159,722,469, forward strand.
ATTTTAGCTATTCAACAATTGAAATAATACACAATCATGTTGAGCCACTATCCATTTCTTGAACCAATGGTTCATACTTTCCATTCTCATACTCATATTCCAATCACATTTTTCAGTTCATGTTCTATTTTCGCATTTCTTCCAATGGCTCAACCATTTCATTTTATTCAATTTAACCTTTTCCTTATTTACCCCTATTAATAGACTCGGACTTTAACGGATACATGGATTCCAACCCAAACACACCAGTGCGGCACATTGTGCCTAAAACGGTACATAATACCTGATCAGAATACCACACATAAGTGCCTGAAACGACACACTAGGTGCCTGATACGACACACGAGGTGCCTGAAATACGACACATAAAGTGTCTGATTTACGACGCATAAATTGCCTAATCGGCAAAGCCGATAAATCCCGTACTCTTCCAAATCCTATGGCATGCCAATTATATCCGACTCAGCCCGACTAGTTAATAGGGTATTTCAGTTCTCAATTTCATTTTCATAACAAATTCAATTTCAATATCAATTACACTTTTCCATTTCAATCCACATACAATTCAATTTCAATACATATTCATCATTCAACTCAATTTCCATTCAATTCAATAAAAACACTTACCTTATAATTTACTTACCATATACATAAATTAATTTAACATTTAATGAATAAATAAATAATTTGAATTATATTAATACAAACCCGAATTTGCTTGATTATTCCTCGGTAACCTTCTCCTTTCCCTTGTGGGTTGATGCCTCGAGTTCCTTTTTAGCTACGAAAATAATAATAATTTACATTATTAATTACAACATTAAATTACAATAAATAATTGAATTTTATTCAATTTCTACTCTTCCTCTTCATTCCACATTCTTTATACACAATTCTATTATTTACTTATAAGTTCTTTCTAGGCTGTCGACCTAAGTCATTGTCACTAAATCATCTATATCTTGAGTTACAGAATTCCAAATTAAGATCCATAAATTTTATATGAAACTAGACTCACATATCTTCTTTACATAAAATTTTTAGAATTTTTTATTTATCCAATAAGTACAGTTTATTCTTTGAAATCACCCCTGTTCTGTTGTCTGACAACTCCATCCACTCTTTACTAAAATTTAATTATCTTTTTGTAAAAAATTCAAATGATGTTATAGTTTATTTATTATAAAACTAGACTAATTAAGGAATCTAACCATGTAAATTATGTCCCCCAATTAATTTTGTACAATTTTTAATGATTTTTCCAAATCAGAACAGGGGATCTCGAAATCACTCTGAACCAGTCTCACAAAAATCTAAATATCTCAAGATACAAAATTTCTTTGCTTTCTATGTTTCTTTCATATGAAAATAGACTCAATAAAATTTAATTTCATATCTCGTTAAACTTCTACTTCCATTTATACCATTTTTGGTGATTTTTCAAATTTACTCTTCTGCTGCTGTCCTAAAATTGCTTTCTTATGGCTTATTTTGCAATTAAATCCTAGTTAAGTTTACTTATTTTCTTAACTTAATTCATGCTTTGATTCTACTTAAATTCCTTCCATATTCAACTTGATTATATAATTTTCATAATAAAACCCTAATTTATAATTTCTTCCAAATTAATCCCTATAGTAGAAAACTTATAGCTTACCTTACAATTTAATCCTTTTACTAATTCTAACTTAGATTTCATTTAATTTAATCCATAATTCATTTTTTTCTTCAACATCAACTATATTTAAAAACCTAAAAACTCTCAAAATATCAACTTAGTTTCATCAAAATCTTGCTTTAAAGCTTCTAAAATATCAAAATTAAGAGAAAATGGCTAAATTGACTTACCTTTTAAAGCTTAAAGCTTCAAATCCCTAATTTCTCCTTTTTCTCTTCTTTCTTTCTTTTCTTTCCCGAAATGCTCTCTGTTTCTTTGTTTTGTTTCTTTTCTTCTTTCTTTATGTTATAATAATATAATATATATATTTATCTTTGTATAACTTAAATAAAATCTTAGATTTTTATGCATGTATGCCGCCTCAACTTATGGTAAATGGCATATTTGCCATTTTGATCCTTTTTACTTTCTTTTAATCTATAATTAGACTTTTACTCCTTATTCAATTTGATCCTTTTTCCTAATTACTTTAAATTAAGCTAAATTCATTATATAAAAATCTAATTAAACACACTATTAGACTCATAATTACTCCTAATAATTATTTACTAACTCGATTTACTAAGACGGAGGCCCGATAACACATTTTTCCAGTGCCCATGGATTTTAGGTCGTTACAAATCGTTTCCCATGCACACAACTCCACCTTCAACCGAACTGTATGTGGAGAACCATTCTCTATTAGGACACATGTGGAAAGAACATCCTGAATCTAGGATCCACTCAGACATGAGCTTGGAGTTATCGCTCGTTGACACTAACAAGAAATCATCACTGCTTTCATCGACCAAATTAGCACCAGCTACATCTTCCTCGTTACTCTCAGCAGCTTTTTTATTTCGCAGTTTATAACAATATGCTTTGACGTGACCTAACTTTTTACAATAGCGACACCTTTTGTCTCGTTTCTTTGATGCTATCAAAACGGAAGCTTGCCTATCTGCCTTGCTATCCAAATGAAGCTCATTGTCGAGTTTGTCTCTACTCAACAAATGACCCTTCACATCTTCGAACGAGAGTTTGCCTCTGTCATAATTCAGGGTCTCCCTGAAAGACTTGTATGAAGGGGGTAAAGAGCACAATAATAGCATAGCTTGATCTTCATCGTCAATATGAACCTCAACATTCTTTAAATCATTTAAAAGAGTAATGAATTGACTGATGTGATCTCTAAGAAGCTCACCTTCGTTCATGCGAAACGTAAATAGACGTTGTTTCAACACTAAACTGTTAGCCAGAGACTTAGTCGCATAAAGAGTTTCTAACATTTTCCACAAGGCAGATGAGGTCTTCTCCATCAATACCTCCTGCAATACTGTATTCGCGAGGCACAACTAGATTGCAGACAAAGTCTTTTCATCAAGCTCTTCCTATTCTGTTTTATTTAGATTCTCAGGCTTTTTCCCGGTAACAACGTTTTTCAAACCGGATTGAACTAAAATTGCCATCATCCGAACTTACCACAAATTGAAATTTGTCTCACCATCGAACTTCACAATTTCAAACATCGTTGCTGCCATATCTGAATGGGCTGATCTATGAAAATTGAACTAGCTCTTATACCACTTGTTAGGATCGACCCGATTAAGCAACAAGAAAAAATAGCGGAATAAATTGAGAAATTGAACACACAAATTTAACATGGAAAAAACCCTCCAAAGAGGATAAAAAAACCACGGGCAAATATAATTTTACTATAATAGCAAAAGAATGAAGAGTACAAAAGATAGAGATAAAAACTAAACCCTGAAAACTCGAAAACAGAGAACCCTCAAAACGTAAACACAAAATTCTCTAAATGTGTTATGAGTTCTAATATCTAATGGGTGTTTTTCTAAGGTTGTAAAAGAGCCTATTTATAGGCTAAATTCATAGGTCAAATAATAATAAAATAATCTAAACTAATATGTGTTTGATTGAAACAAATAAACAGAGTTTAACTAGAAGATTACTTCTCAAATTTGACTGAAATAGGAGTCATACTTGTAGCATCTTAGAATTTTTTTTTTTTTTTAGTCATTAGTGCCACCCCAAGCATGCTCATCTTTCTTTGTCTCTTTAGTGAATAATTCCATGCAATCCCTTGTGGCCATTTTCATCCATATCTTCTACCAATTCATCTTCCACATTTGTTTTTCTTTTAAACATTTTTTTTGTCTCTTTAGTGAATAATTCCATGCAATCCCTTGTGGCCATTTTCATCCATATCTTCTACCAATTCATCTTCCACATTTGTTTTTCTTTTAAACATTTTTTTTGTCTCTTTAGTGAATAATTCCATGCAATCCCTTGTGGCCATTTTCATCCCTATCTTCTACCAATTCATCTTCCACCTTTGTTTTTTTTATTTATTTTTAGTAAAGTTTTAGTGTTTGTTTGGTCAAAATTTCCTTTATGCAACTTTTGTAATAATTTCTTTTCTCTCTTCAAATTCCCTTCTTGCCGAATCCTCAAATTTGAGTGTGCATATTATCATCTTTTCTCCCTTCTTGTTGTCGATTGTACACCAACCATTGAAACCAAAATTTGTTCTTTCATCTTTCTTGAAAATCAATCTAGACAAACATCTTTCTTCTTATTTCTTTTCTTTTTCACGAAATCCTTCAAGTATCTCTTTTGTCCTAATTCTTCACCATGGCCGAATGTCAATAATCATCTCCTTAGCCGAGTCTTTTTCTTCTTCGTAGTGATCTAAGTGGGTGGCCGTGTATCATCCGTAGCCATAAGTCCAATCAGTGGGAATTGGATTCATCAACGTTAAGGGATTAAATCACTCGCTCTTCTCTACTCGTTGACTTTTGGAAGTAGTGGTGCCGACGATCAAGAAGGTTTAGTCCTTACCGTAATCAGGTGTGTAATCCCGTACCCTCCGAATATATGTTTGAAATGGTGTGTAATCTCACACCTCTTTGAGTGTTTGCATAAAATGTTTTGTGATTCGTTCGAAAGACCAAAAAGCCAGAAATCGACATCTGTGACCACTCGACATACGCATGTTCGAAGTGGTAATCGTATTTTGCAATGAAACAGTTTTGGTTAGCAGCAGTAACGTGGATTTGAAAAATCACCAAAAATAGTGGAAATTGAATTATAAAGTGAAAGAGATATGGATTGAAATATAATTGAGTCTATTTTCTTATAAAAGAAACAGAGAAAGCAAATGATTAGTATATTTTGAGATTTTTAGATTTTTGTGAGACTGGTTCAGAGTGATTTCGAGATCCCTTGTTCTGACTTGGAAAAATCATTAAAAATTGATAAAAATTAATTTTGGCACATAATTTATATGGTTAGATTCCTTAATGAGTCTATTTTTATAATAAACAAACTAGAATATCATTTGAATTCTGTACAAAAAGATAATTAAATTTTAGTAAAGAATGGTCGGAATTGCCAGACAGCAGAAAAGGGGAGATTTTGAGGAATAAACTGTACTAAATGGTTATGCCACAAATTCTGGAAAAATTACAGTAAGAAGATATATGAGTCTAGTTTCAAGGAAATTTTACGGATCTAGATTTCGAGTTTTCTAACTCGATTTATGGTCAATTTAGTCAGTATGACGCAGATGGACAGTTTTAAAATGTTATGCCCAAATTAGTAGTGAAGTTGGATTGCGAAAATTTCCAAAATACCCTTGGTGGGTAACAAAATGCCCTTGGATTGTGAGATTACCGAATTACCCTTAGTGGGTAGGATTACCGAATTTTGAAAATGCCTTATGGGCCGATTTGATAGATTGCCTTAATGGGCCAATTGATATATGGCATGATGGGCCAATTTGTTATATTTTGCTAAATGGGCAAATCTAATACTTTGGCTATATGGGCTAATTTAATAATTTGCTATATGGGTCAATTTGATAATTTGTTATATGGGCCAATTTGATAATTTGCTAAATGGGCCGATCTAAAAATATGTGAAATGGGCCAAGATAATATTCTGCTTAGTGGGCCAAGTTAATAAATTGTTATAATGGGCCAGAAAATTTGTAAGAAATATTTGAATGCATTATTATGAATTATTATGCATTATATACATGAATTGCATGGGATGGAATGATGATGAAGAGAAGTTCTGGTAGCTCTGCTACATAAATCTGGTGGCTCTGCCACAAATCTGAAAAATGACAATGCCATGTAAATTCTGTTAATCTGGTGGCTTGTCCACAAATTGATATATGGCTTCATGCCCAGTTTGATATATGGCTTAATGCCCAGTTTGATATATGGCTTAATGCCTACGTTTGGTGTGTTGGCGGGGTGGGATGACTAAAGCTCTCCCACAGGTGTGTTGGTTGGTACGGGTGGTGTGTAGCGGATGGAAAACTAGGTTTGGTTTGGGAATTGCATATCATTTGCATATTATATATATATGATACATTCATATTATTGTAAATGGGCTTAGGCCCAAACATTTGGTTAATGGATTTTGGCCCAGTGAATAACGGTAAGTGGGTTACACACTGAGTTCTAGTAACTCACCCCCTTTCTCTTAACCCTTTCAGGTAATGCTCAGTGACGTGGATTTGGGCCATGGATGACTAGGTGGGGGCCATACTTCAGAAATGGTGTTATTAAACTTTAAATTTCTATTTCCGTTTATTTTATTATTTTGCTAATTTGGTTTAAGTTGTGATAAGGCTTCTGAACTATTTTTTTTTTATTTTTGCTTTATGGTTGGGATGTTTTTATTATTTTTCTTAAATTGTTTAAAACGAAATTTTTTTTTCTTTTTCTTCTAAAAACGTAAATAAGGGTTTTCCGAAATTGATTAACAAATGGATTTCAAAATAAACATTAACTCGAACATTCTTTCAAAATTATTAACGACATTTTCAAAAGTCATGGATTTAAAGTTCAATTCCTTGATTTGTGATTCATCAATTAATCTCTCAAAATACTTGTATTTTATCTACGTTTCCGCAATGTTTCAAAATACTTTTGCAACTCTATTTCAAATGTCACATTTTCGTAAATCGTTTATTTCAAATATGCTTTCACAACCGAAAAGGGTTATTAAAGTTAATTATGTTTTCACATATACACAATTGCTTAAGTGTTTTGGGTTTTAACAAAGAGGCTGAAATTCTCCAACAAGTTGTTACAATTGCAAAGATGGTTTTGAAAAACACTTCCATGTGGCACGCCAGATTCGGGTCTAATTTCTAGGCCGGGTTTGGGGTGTTACAATACTTAACAGATATGACTCTTTTAAAAAAGGCAACCACAAACTTTGAACATGGACAGTAAAACAGAAAAAATCAATTTTGAGTCATTTAAGTTTCATTTTGATTAAAATTTTAATCATTTTGGTGTATTTCCGTCGATGTTGATTTGTATGGTGCAAACAAGCTTAAATAATTTGATACGTAATTTTGATACTTTAAGTGAACTTTTTAATTTTTATTTTTAATTTATCCAATTAAAACTATTTCTTAATTTTATTATTTTTATTTTTATTTTTTCTCAATCAAATATGTTATTAAAGAAAGGGTAACCTATACAAATAGTCATCCAACTATGCCCACATTTTTGTTTTGGTCACCTAACTTTAAAATTTTCAATTTAGGCACTAACAACACTAAATCGGATTTTTAGTGATATGTATTGCTTATTGTGGATTTAAAAGTGAAATAGAAATAATTAAAGATAAATAGAACACATAATAATTTCTTTTAATTTATAAAATTAAAAAAATAATTACCAATTAACAAAAGGAAAATCAATTAATTATTTCACATTTTTTCTTATGAAAAACTAAATGTTCATAATTTTTTCCTTATATTTCAAGATAAGCTCATTGGTATCAGGAATTGGCTCAAAAACGGCCAATTAGTTGCGAGAAAAAAAATTTGGGGGGGGGGGGGGTTACAAATTTATAGATGTGGAATGCCTCTATTTTAAAAGTTGGAGGCTTTGGTTAGGAAATTTGATGATCAAATTGATAGAATTTGTAAATGTAAAGGGTTAAATTTATTGAATTATTTAGAATTAAGATAAAATTGATAGAAAATATAAGTATTGAAGACTAAATGTGTTATTATACCAGTTAGAAAAAGGCTTTTCATTACCAATTTAACAGCGGGTGACCGAAACGGGAACGAATTCAAACATTGGTGCCTAAATTGAAAAGCTTTAAAGTTGGATGATCAAAACAGGAACACAAGTATAGTTAAGTGGCCATTTGTACAATTTACCTTTAAAGAAAAGTCCAAAGCAAAGTACAAATGGAGACCAACAAAGTTTTTTTTTCACAATAATTGGTACCCGAACTTTTTTATTCACTATTTTGGCACTTTTTGAATTGTCGTGATAATCTAAAAATTGTGACACGTAGTATTATAATATGAAAAGATGTTTAAACTTTTATAAAATTTAAAAAAAATGAAATTTTATTTAAAAAATTAAACATCAAGATGGAATAAAAAAAATTGAAAGAATGTGTCAAGTTCAAAAATTAAATGCATATTTAAGCCTTTGAAAATAAAAGAAGTACTTAAATTATAAATATTGATAATACTTGTCAATATTTATAATTTAAGGAAAAAGTTCTAGGGCACACAATAACCCCAAAATGTTAGTATAATGGTAAAATTGTATTTTGCCTCTCCGATAATTTATGAAGTAATTTTTTGGCTTTGTTCCTTATAAAATTACTGATAACATGAATCAAGTTACATCAAATTAAAGTAAAAATGTTAAATTTTAAATTTTAACATAGTAGAGATACTAAAACCACAATTAGACCATTAGAAACATATTTAAATTATAACAAGTCTTTAACATCCACAGTTGACAAACATGTCTTATTCATCTCAATTTTCAACCTACATACTTGAGTTCATGGCTCCTTGTTTGTTTCATAATTTACTTAGGAAAGAAGAGGCCATTCACGCTCATCCCACCATCAACACAAATAACCTGCCCCGTTACATATGAAGCCGCCGGTAGGCACAGGAAAGCCACCATAGCTGACACTTCTTTCGGCTGTCCAAGCCGTCCTAATGGTGTTCGGTTTAGGGTTGCCTCTAATCCTTCTTTATTAACTTCGAAATACTAGAAAAAGAATACAATAAAATATCGACTTTAAAAATGAAGTTTGATCAAACTTGAATTGAATTTTGAATTTTGAGTCGAACTCAAGCTTCTTACCACGTATGTTCATCTATAAGTTTCTTGAAACAAAAGTATAAAAGATAAGGTTAAACTATACCCAAGATTACTAAATTATTAGTAAGTTTTCGTTTTGATCACTTAACTTCAAAAAGCTACAAAATGGTCCCTGAACTATTTGGAAATTTTCATTTAAGTCACTGAGCTATTCGAAAGATTTCATTCGATGATTAGAGTCGAAGATTAAAGAAGAAAGTTGCTAGGATTTTGATTCACAAATTCGTGATCTTCAAAAATGTTCATAAAAAAAAACTAAATTGTAGAAGAAAAGGCGAAGAAAAGCTTTCAATTGGTGTGAACAGAAATAGTCATATAGCAGTAATTTTAGCATCTCAGTGACTTAAATAAAAACTTTTGAATAATTCAGTGACTTTTTAAAGTTAAATGATCTTATCAAAACGTTAACTTACTAATCATACAGTGACCTTAGGTATAATTTACTCAAAATATAAAGCAAAAGGAAGAGCTTCTTACCTTTTCAAGGAGGGCTGTTTTGACGACCGAAGGTAGAATAGCATTAACCCTAATATTATCTCTTGCCCAATCACATGACAAGTATTTCGCAAGCTGGTTCATGGCAGCTACAACAAAAACACATAATTTTATACCCTTATATATAACAAGATATACATAATATAAAGTTAATTACGTCAAACATCGTCAAATTATCACTTAACCTAGATTTTAAATTGCTCCATAATTTTTACAATGTTTCGATTGAGTTTTCAAAGTAACAGTATTATATCAATTAAGTCATTTCATCAGTCTAGCATTAAGTGTCAGTTCAGATTTGATCTTCATTCTAAATTGGTCTTCGAATTTCAAAACATTCAATAACACGTCAAATCTAAACGAGAGAGAAAGAAAACCCCAAAACTAAGTTTTTTTTAGAATAAAAAATTAAGATTTTTAAAACATTCATTTTAACAATATTTATTTTTTTAATTTTTTTTTCATTTCAAATTATGTTACATAAGATCTAATGTGTCATTTAACAGTTAAATTAATAATTTCAGTAACAGAAAGACCTAATTGATATAACATTGATAGTTTCGAGATGTGATTAGAATGATTTGAAGTTTAAGGACCAATTTAGAATAAAAGACATAGTTTAAGATGTTTGTTGCAATTAACTCAAATAATAAGTTTAGAAGAAAAAATTACCTTTGTTGGAAGTATATATAGCCCCAAAGTATGGGGGTAATAGACTAGCGATTGAAGATATAAACACAATGCTTCCAGCACCTGAAGCTTTTAAAAGGGGATATGCCAACACACTAATGTTATAAGCCGATTCGAAGTTGGTGCTCGTCATAAACGAAACATCTTCCGCCGTGTAATCCGTCACCAATTTCAATGTATTCATTCCCACATTATTTATCTACAAATTTTATCCATCATCATAAATCAGATCCATCGCTTGTCTAATTCTTAATCAGATTTATCGATTTCATCTGTTTTCGAAAATTCGATTTAATTATAAAAGACTAACGGTCTAAATTAAATGTAACCCGAATTTAAAACTATACGAACTCATAATAATTCAGCTCAAAAAATTCTAATGATTTAAACTAAAGGTGATTATGGGCCAAGCTAGATTCAAACCGAGCCTATACCTAGCCATGCTCGAATATGAGCTTAAAATTTTGCTCAAGTTTGCCCTACCCATATTTATAAATGGCTAACTTGAGTTTATTTTAAGTCCACCCATATTATTTTTTAATTTTAAAAAATATATTTATTTTAATATATAATAATTTTTTTATTAAAATTATATATAGCCATCTTAACATTTGTTAATGTTTACATTATAATAGTATTATCTATTATTATAAATTTAAATTTTATGTGTTATAAATTATATAAAATATAAAAATAATATAATAAAAAAACATGACAAACTTTAAAACTCGTGGCCAGTGTCTTCTCTCTTAATGGACCAACTGAACGCGAAGGATTAATTATTGGGCTCACTCTAATAAATACCTTTGAGAACTAAAAAAAAATAGGACTAGACCGGGCTCAAGCCTTAAATATTCAGGCCTGAGCCCAATCATATTTTAAACAGACTTATGTTTTTGCCCAAACCTTTTTTCAAGCCTAATATTGTTATCCAAACCCTTACAAATTTCATATGATTTTTCGGACCTAGAAGGGTAACCCAGCCATTGACAAGTTCTAATTTAAACCTAAAATGATTTATATTATATTTGAGATCATCCCTGAAAAAAAAATTGCTCTTTATTTATTTTGCTAATCATTCTTATTTTTTTAGATTTTAAAATTCAGATTTAATTGGCAACACTGTTAAAATTCTTCTGTTGAATTCATTGGTGTGATATTTTGAAATAAAAAAATACATATACTTATATAGTAGCGATATAAAAAAATTTTAATTTTGTCATAAACTTGAATTTAACGTAATAATTTTAACGATATTAACAATTGAACTTCTATTTTTAAATACTAGAAAAAAATGGCTAAATATTTTAAATGTATAAAGATTACAAGGACTTTGAACATTTATAGTAATTTACCAGGATGTTAAGCTTCCCGTTGAATTCAGAGGAAACAGTGTTTATCAGATTCTCCCTTTGAGTTTGATCTGAAACATCACACACCGAACCTGTAACCCGAAAACCCTTTGCTTTCCATTCGAGTAAGCAATTGTTGAGCTCGGTTTCAGTTCGAGAGCATGTATGCACAATCGCTCCGAATCCAGCTAATTCCTCCACAATTGCATGCCTGATCATCAATTGCAATACTTGGTTTTCCACATTGACATAAAATCAAACATGTTGAAGACAATATGAAAAACAATCATCTTTTACGTACATTTCCACTAAATTCATGTCAAATCATGAAAATGAGATAAGCCTCTTCGTGTTGTGTCGTGTTTTAGTTGTTTTTCTGAAATTTTTATGAGATAAGGAGAGGAAATTACCCGAGCCCTTTGGTTCCACCAGTAACAAGTGCAGTCATGCCTTGAAGACTCCATCTTGAAGACTCCATTTTGCTAAAAACCCCTGCTTCACCTATTTTGCTTACATTCATATATATATATATATATATATATATATATATAAAAGGTGAATAAACTATTACTAAGTTTTTGCCAAAAAAAAATAGTAAGTTTATGTTTTGGTCAATCAGCTTCAGAAAGTTACAAAATAGTCATAGAATTATTCGAAATTTTTCATTGAAGTCTGGCTAATGAGTTCGATGATTGGTAGAGTAACAAGTAGATGAACATATTTTAGATCCAAGTCAATCAAACAATCAGTGCCAAAAATCAAAGAATAAAATTTACTAATAATTTAGTGACCTAAGGTGTAGTTTAACTATATATATATATATATATATATATATATATATATCCATGGGTGAAACTAGAAATTTTTTTTAGTGGCGAGTGATTAGGTTATATTTTGAATGAGAATTTTTAACATATATCAACTTATAATTTTATGAATTTTGAGAGATTTAAAACAGAAATTTCCCATTTTAAGGGTGAGGTCCCTTCACCCCTAAATGTACTCTACTATTATAAAATTCTTAATTTAAATTAATATCACCAATTTTATTTTAAGAAACATTTTTTATCTATATTTTTTCCAACCGTCCACATATTCAGTGTTTTAGCATATATGTTTGTGTTGGATATTATCATTTTTTTTCAGCCATCGAAATTGAAGTCAACAAATAGTAAATGTTTTATTTTCTTTTACTCCAATAAATAATATATATATCTTTTTCAGGGGCTTATTTTTTATGTAAATTAGTTTAAAATTTTATTTAGTAAATTAGACGGATTACTCAATTATTTATATCCTTTTGTCTTTTCAATTTTAAGATGGTATAATATCATAAATATATAGTCCTTACAAGCTCATTAAATTTTTAATACAGTCTGTCGAAACTATTTTTTTGCAAAACGAGTCGACTTTAGTTTCGAAAATGAAAATGAAAAAATGGAGTCGCCACCAATCCTTTTTGATGAGGTATGATTGGATCACCTCGTAATTCAATCATTTTAATAAATATTTTAATTTACTTAAACGACAATTTTTTGTCTACGAAATCAAGAAAACGGGTTCGGAAGTCGGTTACGTACGAGGAAGGATTAGCACCCTCGATACGCCCAAAATTGGTATCTAATTAATTAATTGATGTCTTTACATCGAAAGTCGAAAACTCGAAAAGAAATTGAACTACGATCCTTCTTTGTTAACGCTAATTAATTAAAAGTGCTCGAATTAAATTAAAACAAGCATCAAAGGGCCTCTCGTATCGAGATAACAAATTGTCACATCCCGTAAGTTAGGACGCAGCATTTGAAACCCCAAAACAAAGCTTGTCTTTTGACCTTTAAAACTCGTGCATTTAAGCTTAAGAAAGATATTTGGTTATTTGGGTCAAATGAAAAATCGGAACCCAGTAAGTTAGGGCACGATTTCTCAAAATTCCAAATACAGAATACTGCATTTGTTTTTTAGAAATCCTTACCTCGAAATAACAAAATGTCACATCTAGTGAGTTAGGACACAACATTTTCGAATCCCCGAGAATAAGTTTTTATTTACCTTGCTTTGATTTTAAAAAAATAATTGATTCTTTAGACTCGGTGAGAAAAATCGAAACCCAGTAAGTTAGGGTACGATTTCTTCCGAATCTTAGAACGCGGAGTATTCTCTTATTTTGAAACAAAGATTAATGTATCGGGTAAAATATAGCACGATTTTGTTGTAATATGTAAAATAAATTACGATGCTTATGCACATACGGAATAATAAATATGTTAATGCATGACAATATAAAAAACGAAAGTAAATTAAACGAGCTCTAAATAGGTGAAAATAATAGTAAAGAAAAAAGCTAAAAACTTAGAACCAAGGAATTAGCACTACACAAATAAACGCAATGTATCACAAATTAAAGAAAATCATAATGCTAATAATAATAATGGTGAAAAATAAAGTTTGAAGCATCAAAACTATATAAAAAGATATAAATGAGTGAATAACAAAATGATAAAATAAATAAATGTATTAAAAAAATTGAGCAAATAAATATTAAGGGAATAATGGTAATAATAGTAGCAAAAATTAATAGTAACAGTAATAATATTAAAATTAATAATAATAATAATAAATAATACATTAACAAAAAAATAATATAATAATAAAATAAATAAATAAATAAGAATAACATCAAACATTAAAAAATAAAAGAATAAATAAACAGTTAAAACAAATACATAATTGAAGTATGTAAATAATAATAGGTAAGTAACATAAATATATGCAATATTAAATTTAAATAATTAAAGGTAAATGAACAAATAAACAAATAAATATAATAGATATAAATAATAAATAAATAAAACATTAGGTAAAAATAACATTCAAATATAATAAAAGGATAAATAAATAATAAAGTAAACGGATAAATGAACAAAAAAATAAATGAAAATAACAACACATTACATAAAAAGATTGAAATTAACTAAATAAAGGAAGTAATATACAAAATAATCGAGGATAAATAACATCTAAAACAATTTAAATAATATATAAAATAAATAACATATAAAACCTTTAAAGAATAAATAATAAATAAAGAAAATTAAAAAAATAAATAATAAATTAGAAGATTGAAATCAAATAGATTAGGGACTAAATCAGAATAAAAATGAAATTAAAGGTAAAAACTATAAATAGATAAACAAATAAGGACCAAAATGAAAAGGCACTAAAGGAGTGAGGACTAAATGGGAAATTATCCTTGTCCTTCAAAACGCGCAACATTAATAAGGACTAAATCGAAATCAAAATAAAATCTACGGGGCAAATTTAAAAGCAACGAAAAGACTAGATTGCACAGAATAAAAATGCGGAGGGATCAAAAGGGCAATAAACCCCTAAAGCCAAAAACACGTGGATCCTCCTTGGTGGGTCAGGTCAACGCGCAGGTCTGAGGCTTAAACGGTGCTGTTTTTGTCTTTAAACTGCCAGAATGAAACGGAGCCGTTTCGTGTCGTTATAAAAGTAAAAATTTTTGGAAAAATTTTCATTTTGCTCCGTGTTTCTTCAAAAAAAAAAAGGGCTGCTCCCTTTATTTCTCTCTGGGTTTAACCCAGAAATCAGCCACCAGAGATCTGATGGGATTCCGACGCATCACCTCCGAGCTCCGTCGCCGGCACCGCCATATACGGCGGCGGAAAATCGTAAAGGTAAGATTTTTTTTTTTTGCTATATTTGTATGTATGCGTACTGTTTTTTAAAAAAATTAAAAATATAGGTATATGTATATGTATATACATTCGAAGAAAAAAAATAAAGAAAAATAAAAAAAAATAGAAGAACAAAAGCCTTACAAATCTGATTTTTTGAATCTTTTTTTTTATTCAAAATCTCCTCTCTTTTTTTCTTTCAAAAAATCCTTCTCTGGTTACATTGATCTCCACGGCTTTATAGCCGAAAAATAAATAAAAAATACAATATTTTTCTTTTTTCTTCTCTGCTGTCTGTTTTCTTTTCTTTGCTATTTTGCTCTATTTTGCAGGTTTCGGGCGAGTCAATAGGGTAGGTGCTGTAACACCCCTAACCCCGAACCATCGCCGGAACAGGGTTACGAGGCATTACCGGACATATCAGACAATTTGCAAATATAAATTTTGTTTAATATAAATTTCGGCAGCATTTCTGCTTATTAATATATAAAACCCCCTGTAAAATAAATCGTATTCATTTCAATAAATAACCAATTTAACCAATTCATTTGATAAATTCATTTTCTATTCTAAATACCTTCTAATCAAACTCAATCAATATAATATCAACTTAAATTTATCAAAATATTAATTAGATTAAAATAAATATACTCCTTTCATTATAATTCTTAAACTTGTAATACTAACATTTTTAACCATTTACATTCAAAACATAATAACATTTATACACAACCTACGTACATGCCACATTATAAAAAGGAAATATACATCACCAAAGGTTTGCTGAAGTCGGGTCTGGCTTCGGATACTGGTTCAGTATTTGACTTCTACAACCTGCGCACGGAAGCAACCGTACGCTGAGTATACATATACTCAGTGGTATTACCATAATTCAAATTATAAACATAATAATCATATCATTAAATCATATAACTTTAATTTTACTAAACCAATTCAACATAAGTTTGTCATTCCCAATATATTCATACAATTTCAATTTTTGCTATTCAACAATTGAAACAATACACAATCAGGTTAAGCTACTATCCATTTCTTGAACCAATGGTTCATACTTTCCATTTTCATACTCATATTCCAATCACATTTTTCAGTTCATGTTCTATTTTCGCATTTCTTTCAATGGCTCAACCATTTCATTTTATTCAATTTAACCTTTTCCTTATTTACCCCTATTAACAGACTCGGACCTTAACGGATACACGGATTCCAACCCAACACTCCAGTACGGCACAATGTGCCTTAACGGTAACAGTATACGACACACAAAGTGTCGAATCGGTAACAGTAACAATATCAGTATTCAACACACAAAGTGCTGAACCTGTAACGGTAACAGTAACAGTATACGACACACAAAGTGTCAAATCGGTAACAGTAACAGTAACAGTAGTCGGCACGTAAGTGCCTGATCAGTAAGCCGGCAAAATCCCGTACTCTTCCATGTCCTATGGCATGCCAATTATATCCGACTCAGCCCGACTAGTTAATAGGGTATTTCAGTTCTCAATTTCATTTTCATTTTCATAATAAATTCAATTTCAATATTAATTACACTTTTCCATTTCAAACCACATACAATTCAATTTCAATACATATTCATCATTCAACTCAATTTCCATTCAATTCAATAAAAACACTTACCTTATAATTTACTTACCATATCCATAAATTAATCTAATATTTAATGAATAAATAAATAGCTTGAATTATAGTAATACAAACCCGAATTTGCTTGATCATTCCTCGGTAACCTTCTCCTTTCCTTTATGGGTTGATGCCTCGAGTTCCTTTTTAGCTACGAAAATAATAATTTACATTATTAATTACAACATTAAATTACAATAAATAATTGAATTTTATTCAATTTCTACTCTTCCTCTTCATTCCACATCTTTTATACACAATTCTATTATTTACTTATAAGTTCTTTCTAGGCTGTCTACCTGAGTCATTGTCACTAAATCATCTATATCTGGAGCTACGGAACTCCAAATTAAGATCCGTAAATTTTTCCCGAAACTAGACTCATATATATTTTTACTGTAAATTTTTCAGAATTTTTGGTATGGCCAATCAATACCAGATTATTCTTAAATTTTCCCCTGTTTCACTGTCCAACTGCTCTGACCTCTCTTCACTACGAATTAAATTACTCTTTGTACAGAATTTAGATGGCCTCCTTGTTTAGCTCATTTGAAACTAGACTCATTAAGGAATTTAACCATATAAATTATGTTCCAAAATCATTTTTATACAATTTTTAATGATTTTTAAAAGTCAGAACAGGGGATCTCGAAATCACCCTGAACCAGTTTCACTAAAATTTAAATATCTCACAATACAGAACTTATTTGCTATCTCTGTTTCTTTCATATGAAAATAGACTCAATAAGCTTTAATTTCATATCTCACTCAACTTCTAATTCCATTTCTACGATTTTTGGTGAATTTTCAAAGTTACTCTACTGCTGCTGTCTTAAATCTGTTTTCTTATGATTTATTTTGCAATTAAATCCTAGTTAAGTTTACTTATTTTCTTAACTTAATTCATGCTTGATTCTACTTAAATTCCTTCCATATTCAACTTGATTACAAAATTTTCATAATAAAACCCTAATTATAATTTCTTCCAAATCAATCCCTATAATACAAAACTTATAGCTTACTTTACAATTTAATCCTTTTACTAACTCTAACTTAAATTTCATTCAATTTAACCCCTTGTTCATCTTTTTCTTTAACATAAACTATACTTAAAAACCAATAAACTCTCAAAATATCAACTTAGTTTCATCAAAATCTTGCTTTAAAGCTTCTAAAACATCAAAATTAAAAGAATAGGACTTGATTGACTTACCTTTTAAAGTTTAAAACCTTGAATCTTTAGTTTTTCCTTTTTCCTTCTTTTTCTTCTTTCTTTCCTGCTTGTTTCGTATGCTCTCTGTTCTTTTCTGTTCTTCTTGTTTCTTTTTTTTATTATTTCATTTACTATTTACTTTTTATATAATATAATATTATATTAATATAATTATTTAATAATATTAATAATATATTTTAACACATAAAATCTCAGATTTTTTTTAAGCTTATGCCGCCTCAACTTATGCTAAATGGCATAATTGCCATTTTGGTCCTTTTTATTTTCTTTTAATCTACAATTAGACTTTTACTCCTTATTCAATTTGATCCTTTTTCCTAATTACTCTCAATTAAGCTAAATTCACTAAATAAAAATCTAATTAAGCACACTACTAGACTCATAATTACTCCTAATGATTATTTACTAACTCGATTTACTAAGACAGAGGCCCGATAACACATTTTTTTTTTCTGGTGCCCACGGATTTCGGGTCGTTACATTTCTCCCCCCTTAATAAATTTCGTCCTCGAAATTTACCTGAGAATAGATGAGGATACTGTGTTCTCATAGTTTCTTCCGGTTCCCAAGTTGCTTCTTCTACATTATGGCTTCTCCACAATACTTTTACCAAAGGGACTCGTTTGTTTCTTAATTCTTTCACTTCTCGAGCTAGTATTTGAACCGGTTCTTCTTCATATGACAAATCCGGTCTAATCTCAATGTCTTCAGTAGAAATAATATGAGATGGATCCGATCGATACCTTCGTAGCATGGAAACATGAAAAACATCATGAATTTTCTGTAATTCCGGAGGTAAAGCTAATCGATAGGCAACCGGTCCGATTCTTTCAATTACTTCATATGGCCCAATGTAACGAGGACTTAATTTTCCCTTGCGACCAAATCTCAAAATTTTCTTCCAAGGTGATACTTTTAAAAACACTTTATCACCCACAGAATACTCTATATCTCGTCGCTTCAGATCTGCATAAGACTTTTGTCTGTCAAAAGCTACTTTCAACCTGTCTTTGATCTTTTTAACTACTTCTTCTGTCTCCTGAATTAATTCCGGTCCAACAATCTTTTTCTCATTCAACTCTGTCCAACATACCGGTGATCGACATCTTCGACCATATAATGCTTCATATGGAGCCATTTGAATACTAGATTGATAACTATTATTATAAACAAATTCAGCTAATGGCAAGTATCGTTCCCAACCTGATTCAAAATCAATAATGCAAGCCCGAAGCATGTCTTCTAAAATTTGAATTACCCGTTCTGATTGTCCGTCGGTTTGTGGATGAAATGCAGTACTAAAATTAAGCCGAGTACCCAAAGAATCATGTAACTGCTTCCAAAATCTCGATGTAAATCGTGGATCTCGGTCGGAAATTATAGATGCTGGAATGCCATGCAGTCTCACAATTTCTCGGATATATACTTCAGCAAGCTTCTGTAAAGACCAATCAGTCCTGACTGCTATGAAATGAGCAGACTTAGTAAGTCGATCAACTATCACCCAAATGGCATTCTTTTTGCTCTCTGACAGTGGCAACCCCGTAACAAAATCCATAGTAATACTATCCCATTTCCATTCAGGAATACTAATAGACTGGAGTAACCCTGTCGGTACCTGATGTTCTGCCTTTACTCGTTGGCAAGTCAAACATTTACTGACATATTCAACTATATCTTTCTTCATTCCTGGCCACCAATAGTGCTCCCTTAAATTACGATACATTTTTGTTCCACCCGGATGCAACGCAAAAGTACCATCGTGTGCTTCTTGAAGAATCATCTTCTTTAATTCAGAAGTAGTTGGAACACAAATCCGATTTTGAAACCTCAAACAATTATGTTCATCAATACTAAAATTTTCGACTGTACCATTCTGAACCATTTCTCTTTTCTTTAATAATTTGACATCTTCCATCTGAGCTGCTTTAATCTGCTCTAACATCATTGGCTTAACCTTTAACTCAGCTAACAAGCTTCCATCATCATTAACACTAAGCCGAGCAAACATTGCTCGTAATTCAATCGCAGCTTTCCTGCTCAATGCATCAGCTACCACATTTGCTTTTCCTGGATGATAATCTATAACACAATCATAATCTTTTAGAAGCTCGATCCACCGTCTTTGCCTTAAATTTAAATCTTTCTGTGACAGCAGATATTTGAGACTTTTATGATCTGTGTAAATGTAACATTTCTCGCCATAAAGATAATGTCTCCAAATCTTTAAAGCAAAAATTACTGCAGCTAGCTCCAAGTCATGTGTCGGGTAATTACGTTCATGCGGCTTCAACTGTCTAGATGCATATGCAATAACCTTTCCATTTTGCATCAATACACAACCCAAACCACTCAAAGAAGCATCACTGTACACAATAAAATCTTTTCCCGACTCTGGTAATGTTAATACCGGTGCCTCTGTCAACATTTGCTTCAGAGTCTCAAAACTATTCTGGCACTGGTAATGTATTGATGTTCGACTCAAGTAGTTTACAAGTATAATAAGCTCTTCATTTTTTTTATATTTTAGCTAGCAACCGATAAATCTTAATTCGAACTCGAACTCGAGCTTGAGCATAAATAGTTGAACTTGAATTCAAGTATAGGAATCAAATACATTTTTAACTAGATGAACAAAGTCTAATCAAGCAAATTTGGATATTTATCTCGAATTCAAGTTTAAACTTTAAAATCAAAATTCGATCCAATTCAAATCAAATTTTAACTTTTAAATCAAACTCAAGCTTCATACTAGTAAGAAATATAAAAGGTAAACATAAGGAAGAGCATTACAGGTAAAGTGTGGGGAGTTTTGATCACCCCCGGGGTCACAATATTAACCCTAATATTATCTCTTGCCCAATCACATGCCAAGAATTTTGCAATTTGGTTCATGGCCCCTACAACAAAATCACAAAATTTTATACTTATATATACACATATACATGTATTTAGACAAAAATAATAGGGTTAATTGCATCAAACATCTTCAAATTATCACCTATATTTTAAATTGATTTTTAAACTTCGAAATGTTCTGGCTTAATCCTCAAATTAGTACTTCAGATTCTAGCTATCTACGTAGTGGGTGTAACACCCAATTTCTGCCCGGGCCCAAATAAAGCTACACCAAAAACCCGGGCCCAAATTAAGCAGAAAGTAAACCAATAAACAGTCCCTGTTAAAACAGTTCTTACAAGCCCGTTTCATCAGGCCCAATACCCCTTTTACAAACCTGATCAGAAACCCACCTATCCTAGCCCAAAATCTACCCCTAAACCCAATCACGAAGAGCCCAGTGGCCCAGAATTACAAATTTTTTCGGAACCCTAGGGTTCCTTCTCTCTTCTCGCGCCACTGACCCTTCGGTGGCCACCCCCACGCGCGCCCATCCACCTACCACGCGCGCACCCTTCTGGCTTCTCGCACGCCCCCACGCGCGCCCCTCGGGTTCCCCGCGTCGTTCGCAGTGCCCACATGCGTTGTCCCCCACTGCCTCGGCCTCTGTCGCTCTCACCGTTCGCCCATGCCCTGCCAGACACGCACAATGGGAACAGAAAACACAACAACAGAGGCAGAAATAACCAGGAACAAAGAAGTATGGAGGGTGTAGTTAAATAATAAGGAGAAAAACTGTATCCATCGGCTATAAAGCCGTTCAAAATTGATAGAAAAGGGGCTTTTTTTTTTCTTACGATTAGAGATCAAAAAAACTCTTGTAATCGGACACGAACTGAAAGCAAAAGGCAGTGTTTAGAAATCAAAGAACCAGATTTCAAGGTTGATTTTACCACCCGTTTTCTTGTCATTCTATTTTCTCTTATTTTATTTTCACTTCATTATTTTTGAAACCGAATACAAAAAAGAACCATCGAGCACAAAGGGGAGGAGATCGTACCTGAGCAGACGACGCACTTCGTCGGGGCTGGCCTCCTTCGACGAAGTCGAATCCCAAAGGAAAAGCGAGTTCCCCCTTTGGTTTCGGAGCTTCGCAAAAAAAAAAAAAGGGGGGACTGACGGGATGTGAGCCGGAAGGCTCAACTTCGAGGCACCACTGACCACCAACGTAATGGAGGCCCGGAGGTGCGAGGCTCAGCCCAGGGAACCCGAGCGGCGGCGTGCTAGGGTTTCGAAACCCTAGCAAAAGGGAGAGCACAAAAGGGGGGGCTTCAAATGCTTTCTGAAATCTGAAAAAGGAAAATGTTTTGTTAAACATAAATTAGGGCTTAAGTACAAAATGCAAAACGGCGCCGTTTGGAAAGGGGCAGACCCGCGCGTCGACCCGACCCGTATACAGGGTCCGCGCGTTTGCCTTCTAAAGGGGAATTTGTGCGTATGGTCCTCCCCCATTTCCAGATTCCTACAATCAAGTTTTCGTGCGTTTTTAATTTGGCCCTCAGTTTCGTTCGACTTTTGATCAAGCCCTGGTCAAACGTGCGTTTCATGGGGCGGGCTAAATTGCTCAACTGGCCCCTCTTGTTGTAGCGCGCGTTGTGCTTTAGTCCCCAATCCCTTTTTGCTCCATCTTATTACTATTTTACCCTCCTAACTTCATTTCGATTTTGATTTGGTCTCTTATTATTATTATTATTATTATTATTATTATTATTATTATTATTATTATTATTGCGCTATCATTATAATATTATATCATTGTTAGTATATTGTGCATATACCTTATATTATTATGCTGTACTTATTATTATTATTATTCTAGTATTTTTTTTTACTATGTCATTATCATTACGATTAAGTATTATTATTATATTATTATATTATGTTGTATATATTACCATTATTATTATCTTATCATTAGTATTACGTTTATTAGTATTATTAGTATTAGTATTATTACTATACGTTGTTACTATATTTATGTTAATATATTGTATATATCTCATACCCTTATTACTATTATTATTACATTTACTATCGTTATTATTATTTTAGTATTATTACTATAGTTATGTTATTTACCTTGTACATATTTTGCATCATTAATATTATTACTATTATTATTATTATTATTATTATCATTATTATTTTTTTATCGTGACTAACCCCTTTTAGTCTTTATGTCTTGATATTGGTATCCCTTTTAGCATATCGACTTTACTTGTTTCATTTTCGGCTCATTATTATTGTTTGCGTTTAGTGCGTGTTCTATACGCTCGTTAGCGTTGTATTCTAGTTTCTGTACTCTGTTACAGATTCGTGCTACATTTTAACCCATACAAAGTTGATGTCTTTCATAAAAGTAATATTTCGTGTTTAGAAATTCGAGAAAACCGTACCTTAACTTACTAGGTCTCGATTTTCTCGTTTAACCTAAATGATGAAATATCTTTTAAAATAAAAACTTTCGAATAAAAATAAAAACTTATTTTCGAGATTTCGATATGTTGCGTCCTAACTTACTGGATGTGACGTTCCATTATTTCGAAATAAGGTTTTCTAAGCGAGGCAATGTTCATCTTGAATCCGAGGAGTTAAATCATCGTGTCCTAAATTTTTGGATGTGATATTTTATCTCTTCGGGACAATGAAAGCTCAATATTTAATTCGAGAAAACCCAAATGTTTTAAGGGATCACATTCTTAAAATCCATTTTCATAATTTTCAACTCTCGATATAAGGACATTAATCGATCAATTTGGTACCAATTTTGGGCGTGACGAGGGTGCTAATCCTTCCTCGTACGTAACTGACTCCCGAGCCCATTTTCTCGAAACTCGTAGACCAAAATATTTCATAAGTGTCCGATCACACCTAATAAAAGATTGGTGGCGACTCCCGTTTTCAATTTCAAAACCCAAGTTCGATTCCTGCCTTTTTCCAAAAGGCTGGTTTCGACAGCTTGGCGACTCCACTGGGGACGATATAAGAGAGTCAGGCCATAAAATTGATCACTTTTTGTCCTTTTGTCAAAAATCTGGGAAAATCGTTTTCAAAAAAATCATCCTTCTCTTAACAAAAAACTTATCCTCGAGAGTATAAAGTGTTGCGCCCTAACTTACTGGGTGTGGCATCTCGTTACTTCGAGATAAGAATTTTCAAAATAGCAATGATACGAATCGCATCCTATCTTACTCTCAAGAATTGGGCGCGCCGTGTCCTAACTTACTGGATATGGCATCTCGATACTTCGAGGCGGGAAGGATTTTTGTTTCAATTCATTTGAGTTTTTTTAAGTCAAGATCGTTTTTCTCCATTTTCAATTCTGTGGGTACGAAGGTTGCAATAATGTCAATATTTCTGCATTCATATTTGCATGACCATTGTGGTCTCACCTTTAAGTGGGAGCGAGAAGCTATGCTTTCGTGAGGTTTTCACCTCCGCATGGGCTAGTGGATTGCTCTCGGAATACATCCGTACCTATGTCTTCGTGAAGTCTTCACTTCCGCACGGCCATAGGGAACTGTGTTCCCCTGAATCGAACCCGGTCTATATGAGCCCATAACGGGTGAAGATCGAGGAATCTGCTGATTCGGGTACCTCGAACTTTAGAACTCAACCACATGTAAAGAGTCTAAGAACCCACCCCAAGTTAAACTATGTCAAACCTTAGTAGTTACCCACATAGATGTTTGATTATTTCACTCGTTTTGTATTCCATGGTACTAACTTTTTGTGTTTTATTCTCTTTGTACATATCATTTCATATTTTAAGAGGCATTGATTCACGGTCAGTTTCTGAGTTAGAAAGCTGGTTATGGAAAGCGAATTCCTTGATAAAGTGGAAGACAACGCGGTCATCCGCACATGGTCAGAACAATGCCAAATTGAAAAAGGGGATAGCCTAGTTGAGGGATATGTGTCGGAACTACGGGGTTTCATCAATATCAGCGTCACACAAAACGAGCTCCAAGAATTGAAAGAAATCTGGGCTCAGTGGGATAACGAGACGAAGCAGCTGTTCTATGGTACTTACGGTGACCTGCCTTACCTGCTTGACGTCAAAATAGATAAGCATCTATTCCGAACAATGACCCAGTTTTGGAATGTTGCTTATAGCTGTTTCTCCTTTGGGGAGGTGGATCTAGTCCCCACAGTAGAAGAATATACGACTCTGTTACGTTGCCCGAGAATCCAAGTTGACAAGGCCTATTCCAAAGCAGTTAACGGCCCAACCGTCGTGAAGAAATTAATGAACATCACCGGGATGAGCGAACAATGGGTCTCAGCTAGAATGCAAAGGAAAGGCGGAGGTAAATGCATACCATGGACATGTTTGGGAGACTTGATCTTGGCGCATCCCGATACAAAGAAAAGGATTGACGTCTTTGCCCTATGTGTCTACGGTCTAATAATTTTCCCAAAAGCTTTGAGGCACATCGATGAAGCGGTTATCGATCTATTCAGCCGATTAGACAAAGGAGTCACGCCTGTTCCTGCAATCTTAGCCGAAACGTTCAGATCCCTGAATGCATGTAGAAGAATGGGTGAAGGCAGGTTTATTGGATGCGCGCAGCTATTATTGGCTTGGTTCCATAGTCACTTCTGGAAAGTGGAGAAGGGGTCCTATCGGTTCATGACGGATAATTATTCCTCTCTAGAAGAAATAGCGGCTACACCTAGAGGAGAGGATGTGTCCGAAGGAAATTGGATCGCGCTCTTCCAAAACCTTCAAGAAGGTGACATCGGGTGGAAAGTTCCGTGGTTGACTACTGACCAAATCCTTTATCGTTGCGGAAGCTTCGACTGGGTTCCTCTACTAGGAATTTGGGGTGCCACTGCATATGCCCCTCTACTGGTCCTGAGACAATATAATTCAAGACAGTTCGTGCCAACGACATATGGGTTGGCTCAAGGTGAGTTTTCATATGAAGGGGGAAGCTATAAAAAGAGGGTTAAAGAGATCTCTAGTGCCTGGAATCAGATTCATCGAATGAAAAAACTATCCGTAGGCCCGATGACGACCTCGGAGTATAGAGAATGGAGGACTAGGAGGATCAATGACAACATCCCTGAACGAAAGCCCGAGGGTGCCCGGTCAAAAGAGGAATATTTGCGAGTAGTTCCGTCAGAACTGGAGATTGTGAAATGAGATTTTGAAAAGATGAGTGCGGAACTTGAAAGGAAAATAGAGAGGTTGGAAGAAGAGAAGATGCTCCTCAAATTAGACGTAGATGGGCAAAAGGCAGAGACTGAGAAGTTAAGAAAAGAAAAAGAGAAAGTAGAGGAAGACCGAGATGACCTGAAGAAGGAATATAAGAAGATGCGTCTGACCATAAGGAACGCTGGATTAGGAACAACTCCGGAGCAATGGCGACGCAAGATCCAGGAGGAGAAAGCCAAAGCTAGCAGTTGGGAGGAAAAGTTTCAGGAAATGCAAACACAAAATGAGATTCTGAGGAAAGATATGGCAGAAAGCCACAAAGAGAAGAAAGGGTTAAAAGCTAAGGTGGCTGAACTTGGGCGGTCCCTACACCACTACCAAAGGCGCGATTCGGAAGACGAACTGAAGTTGAGTCTAAACAGAATCAAAGAAATGAAGGGAAAGATTGAAGGATTAGAGACAACATTACATGGCTGCGAGCTCCGAATTGAACTTTTAGAAGCAAGGGAAGGGCAATGGAAAGAGGAACTTCATCATTCCCACCAGCAAGTTAGAGATCGAGACTACCTCATGGGCGAAGCGATAGTTCAGATTCGGGAAGTGGCTGATCACCTGCAGGCCCTGGCATCTCAAGCTGAGATCGTAAGCATGAAGTACGAGCTACAGGCGGATCGTAACCAAGAGCTGACTTCTTTACTTAGAAAAATCAAAACTTTGAGTTTAAGGGCCAAAGCATATTTGTAGTCCGCTTTATGTAAAGGATCTTGCCTTCTAATAAAGTCTTCTAAAATGAAGTTGACCAGAGTCGATGCCTTCTTTTTGCATTCTTGCATTTGCATCGCATCATATTACATGCATTTAAGTTTATAAAAAGAACCTAATTGGTTAAACTTAACAGACGGTAAAGAGAAAAGTGAAACCTGGAAACTGAACACCCATACGGCACGCGAGCTAAGTCTAAGAAAATGGATCAAAGATATGAGCAACTCCAAAAAGAGATGGAGCAAACACAAGAACAGTTGGCACAGATCAAGCAGGACATGACGAACTCCGAGAAAAACCTGATGGCTCAAATGACCCAAATGACCCAACTACTGAACGGGCTGGTGGACAAGGGAAAAGGCCCTATGGTTGTTACTGGGGAAGAAAACGAAGGCACTCCTTCGGGTTTTACCCCACCACACGCACCCGTATTGCCTGAAGAATATCTTCCGAGGCCGCCTGTCACGATTAGGCCCCGACAAGGTCAAACTAATATCAGACCACCCGCGAATTTCCAAGTAGGTTCCGGATCCAACCTAGGGGATAACCCTGCTAACTTGGTTGTCCCTGATTTTGACATGATAGAAGAGACAAGAGCGGAGGCCTCAAGACAGTTAGAGGATCGTTGTAAACGGTTGGAGGAGGAGGTCAAGGCTTTGAAAAACGCCAGCCATCGCCCTGGTGTTAAGGTAAAAGAGTTGAGTTTAGTCCCGGGCTTAATACTCCCGCCAAAATTCAAGACGCCGGAGTTCGAAAAATATAATGGGACCAGTTGCCCAGAAGCCCACATAACGATGTTCTGTCGAAGGATGGCGGGATACGCCGAGAATGATCAACTCTTGATTCACTGCTTTCAAGACAGTCTAGTCGGATCGGTGGCCAAATGGTATAACCAGCTAACCCGCGCTCAAGTTAATTCATGGGAAGATTTGGCACAAGCTTTTACGAAGCAATATGGGCACGTGACGGAAATAGTGCCGGATAGAATAACATTGCAAAACATAGAAAAGAAGCCAAATGAGGACTTCAGGCAGTATGCCCAGAGGTGGAAAGAAGTAGCTACACAGGTCCAACCACCCCTCTCAGAGAAAGAAACCGTCAAGCTATTTATCAGTACTTTGAGGGCCCCGTTTATCACCCACATGGTGGGGAGCACAACGCAAAGCTTCACAGACATAGTCCTGGCGGGGGAGATGATCGAAAACGCCATAAGAGGTGGAAGGATCGAAGCAGGTGAGGCTACTAGGAGACCCATCCCCAGAAAGAAGGATAATGAAGTAAACAACATGAGTACGTACAATAAGGGATACCCGAAAGCGGTTACCGTTAATCTACCAAAAGTCATGGCTGTTAAGCAGCAAGGGACGACGGGGCAAGAGCCAGGCCCAAGACCAAAATTCGAGAGACCCCAGTTTACACCGATCCCGATAACATACAGAGAGATGTATCGACGCCTATTTGACGCACACATTGTAGCCCCGTATTATCTAGAACCATTACAACCCCCGTTCCCTAAATGGTACGACCCGAATTCTGAATGCGAGTACCATGCAGGAATAACAGGCCACTCGATCGAAAATTGCACTGCCTTCAAAAAGGTAGTCGAAAAATTCATTAAGATGGGGATCATAGAGCTCGACGATCTGCCTGGGAACCCATTACCCAATCATGGGGATGGAGCGGTAAACATGATCGGGAAGGATAGAGCAAGAAAGACCAAGGAAGACATCTCGGATGTGAGGACCCCACTAATAATCGTATGGGGGGAAATGGTCAAAAGAGGGCTGATAAAGTCAAGTCTCGAAGGAAGAAGCGAAAAGCCTGGAAATTACTGCGCGTTCCACGGAGCGAAAGGGCATAAGATCCAAGACTGCACAGAATTTAGACTATTGGTGCAAGGCTTCATGGACAATAAAGAATTAGAATTTTATGAAGAAAACTCGGATGAGGGGGACATACATGCGACAGAAGGAGAACTGACCCGCCAAAAGGCCAAGCTTCCAAAGATTATCATTTCCCGCCCGAGCAACTCAGGAAGCAAAGCTCAAGCGATACCTAAGATTATAATCAAGAAACCCGCATCCTTC
Source organism: Gossypium australe (assembly GCA_005393395.2). Lineage (NCBI taxonomy): Eukaryota > Viridiplantae > Streptophyta > Magnoliopsida > Malvales > Malvaceae > Gossypium > Gossypium australe. The sequence goes on from CM016626.1 coordinate 159,751,361, forward strand.
CCTTATGAGGAGGACAAGAAGGTACCATGGAGCTATAATTGTAACGTGGCAATGCCCGGGGTAGGAGGTTCAACCAGCACGGAAAATGAAAACCAAAAGGAAGGGTTCCATACACGAAGCGGAAGACGTTATGACCCAACAGGCGTCAGAATAAACCTGGCAAAATCAAAAGCTACGACAGTCGAGCCGGAGGAAGAACCTAGCACCCTCATCAATGTACCTGTAAGAGAGGAAGAGGCGAAAGAATTCTTGAAGTTCTTAAAGCACAATGAGTACAGCGTGGTGGAGCAATTGCATAAGCAACCGGCCCGCATCTCGGTGCTAGCTTTACTATTGAGCTCGGAAGTACATCGCAAAGCATTGATGAAAGTACTGAACGAGACTTACGTTACCAAAGATATATCCGTCAGTAAACTTGACCGATTAATTGGTAACATAAGTGCTGATAACTTTATCTCCTTCAGCGACGATGAGATTCCATCTGGAGGCATGGGATCAACCAAGGCCCTGCATATAACTACTCACTGTAAGGGATCCATCCTACCTAGCGTGTTAGTTGACAATGGGTCGGCCTTGAATGTCTTACCATTGTCGACCTTGAAAAGGTTGCCAATAGACAGTTCTCACATGAAGACATGCCAAAACATAGTGAGAGCGTTTGATGGCACCGAAAGAAGAGTGATGGGAAGGATAGACATACCATTACGAATCGGGCCGAATACATATGAAGTCGACTTTCTGGTGATGGATATCAATCCCTCATACACTTGCCTATTGGGAAGACCCTGGATTCATTCGGCAGGGGCAGTACCTTCATCCCTCCATCAAAAACTAAAGCTGGTGGCAGATGGTCGATTGGTCACTATTAACGCGGAAGAAGACATCATAGCAACAGTTACCAATGACGCGCCATATGTGGAGGCAAACGAGGAGGCCGTTGAATGCTCGTTTCGGTCTTTAGAGTTCGTCAACGCGACATTCGTTCGTGAGGGGGCTAAAATTCCGGTACCCAAGATATCCAAGACCACGAGGATGGGCCTACAAATGATGATCAGTAAGGGGGCCTTACCAGGAAGAGGGCTAGGCAGATGCCTCCAGGGA